>BSUD01000004.1:50919283-51214430 GCA_033239045.1 Fagopyrum esculentum
GGGGAGGGGGCTTAGGAAAAAGCATGGGTGCGGTTCCGCACATGCGCGGGTGCGGCACAGCTCCAGGGACGAACGTCGAAGTCCTTCGACAAATTAACAGCTCTTCCACGACGGCTCTACTCTTCTCTGTGATTCTCACACAACAACAACCCACTAAGCCTTGGATTCACTTAAATCACAGAGGACACAAGGCATGCCTAGAATCAAGACTCAATCTTGATTCTTGCCAAGAAGGAGAAGAAGAAGGAGAAAGAAAAGAAAAGGACTACATAAGAAGAATGAAAGGGAGGAGGACTTACTGTTGAATTTGTAGTATCAATCCACGATGATGAAGGTTTCAATTCAGTAACTTGGATCTATGAAGCACAAGTGGAGAATAGAATGGAAAGGAGGAAGAAGGAGAAAGAGTTATGTAAGAGGAGAAAGCAAGGTTGGGAGAGGTGTAGGTTGCTAGGGTTAGATGATCAAAAGAGACGTCCCATAAGGAAGATTGGATCTTATATAAGAGGAAAGAACGGACGATGGTTACAACAGATCGCACACAATCTGTTGTAAAAACCACAACTGCGGGCTCATGAGCCGCAGGTGTGGAGACTCTCTTTTGGCACCACTCAAGTGGTTCCGAAAGAAGTCTCAAGGATCAAAACCGGAGCGAAAATTCCGATTGCATTGTTACACCAGACTCCGACAATGTGCGTCCGATGTTAAGCTTCAAGGGTCTCGTTCCCAAAGTTATTCCTTTCTTTCCTAACGGTGAAACGGGGACGTTTTACAACCAAGAGGAGGAGAATGATACGTCATTGCCATCCGTGTTTCCGGCTATAAGGACCCAGCAAGTGGCTTGCCCATTTTGAAGATTTTTGGCTAATTAATAATAAACTTTTTATATTCGGAACTTTAATTCCGGAACTTAACTTCGTGACTTAAGTTCCGACCTTTCGTATTTTTAGACCTTTCATTTCGGAACCTTAAATCCCGACTTTGATTCTGCCATTTAATTTTTGACTCTTGGTTTGGTCACATCCACTATATAAGGGATGTTTAACTCATTTGTAAATCATGTCTAAGTTTAATCCAAGTATTGTGAAGGAAAATCCTCCTACTCTATTTCGTGGATGATTCGATCTACCTAGATCGGATCAACAGAACGCTTCCGCATCCATTTTTAAACTTCCGTAGCTCAACTTCTACGTTTGATCCCACTCGAACGATCAAGAAGAAGTAGTTGAAGCTTCTCCTCGATCTCGATCACCCCAATTTCTATCACCATCAAGATGAGATAATTATCATGCATATCGTTTTAGTGGTGTGTTAGGCCATGTTTATTAATGGATCTTGAAGGCGAGGTCTTGGACCACTTTTTGTAATTTTTCTGTCAGCAAAATCTTATACCTTCCTTTTTCAATTTATCAGTGGTCTTCTTTTTAAGTCTTATCTCTATTTTTCTACCCATTTATTTCCTCATATCATATTACAAATATGTCCCTACTAACTTTTTAATATTACAATTGTTTCAACTATATTTTTAGTCAAACTTTATATTATTATAACATTAAATAATCGTTTAATAACTTTTTCATCAACTAAAAATTCTTAAATTAAATTTAAAATAAAATATAATTATGAAAAATACTTAACTTCACTAAATTTACAATTAAAAATAACCTTAGACATATATACACAATAAGGGTTAATTTTATTTTTTTTTTTTAATTTTTATACCTTAAAACAAAATTTAACAATTTATTATATATTTTGGTATACTTATCTCTATAAACTATACAATAAGCAATAAAGAGATTGATTATTGCAATTAAAAATGACATAAGATATATATGCAAAAATATGGGTTATTTTTTTTTATTTATTTTTTTTTATAGTTTTTATACCTTAAAACGAAATTTTACAGTATGTTATGTATTTTGATATATTTAGCCCTTAAAATCTTACCATAAACAAAGCTTTTTTTTAAAATTATTTTAAAAATATTCAAAATGGGTGTATATAGGTTGATAAAAAAGAATTACGATTTAATATATTTTTTTTAATATTTAAGCTGGGATCAAGGTCACCCCTAATTTTTGCTTAATCAAGGGGCGACACATGTCGCCCCCCTCTGACCCCTGGACCACGTCTTCACAAGACCAACATATTTGTAGTCCACACCCTATTATTATGTATAATTGCAAGACCCATCCCTTGGACCTTGATAAACATGCCCTTAGGCTCCACTTAATAAAAGTAAGCAAGATCCAAGAAACAACATAAGCCTAACTACCTACAAAGAATATTATTTTTGAAATTACGATGTCAACAAAACTTGAGGTTGTTTGTATATGGATACTTTGTGGTGGTTTCTAAACCTACCGGCGAAGACTTTACGGTCTTGAACTACGCACATGGGGGCGTAGTAGTAGTAAAAAAAATGTTTTTTTTTACTACTATTGTTTGAGCTTCAACTACGCACCTCATATGCGTAGTTGAAATCACTCAACTACGCATGCAAAACGCTTACTGTGATGAATAAAGAAAATCACCGGCACGTCTATTAACCCCTAATTTATGGCAACACTACATTTGTCATTGATTTTGTGGGTATTGGTTTGTCTAGAAACACAATGATGACTTTTTAAAAGACCTACGTACAAAAATGTTTAGAGTCTTTTATCAAAACAGTAAAATACAAGGTCCAAAGT
The DNA here is from genome assembly GCA_033239045.1 of Fagopyrum esculentum. Classification (NCBI taxonomy): domain Eukaryota; kingdom Viridiplantae; phylum Streptophyta; class Magnoliopsida; order Caryophyllales; family Polygonaceae; genus Fagopyrum; species Fagopyrum esculentum. The sequence continues at coordinate 50,921,980 of BSUD01000004.1, forward strand.
AAAAAAAAAAAATCCTGCAGCCCACCATCAGGAATTTCTTTAAATTTTTTTTATCTAGCAGCATATAATCCCAAAACAAAGGATTCAAATTGCACAAGACAATCAAGCAGCATATAATCACATGTTTTTATTACTTGTAAATAAGCATGGTTATGCCCCCGTTGCAATGCAATTAGCAGCTGAGATCGATCCTCGTGAACAAAACCTAAGATTGAAGATGAACCCAATGGCGTATCATTACAACCGAGGAACTGGAGATCATAGACTTCAATTCAATGAAGCATCAAAGGAGAAATCTTGTGATATTCACAATTGTAGTTGGATAAACAAGAGCATGGAAACAAAAGAAGACCCTATATCCTCAATAAAAAGCATCACACCTGGAAGTGTAGTTAGTGTTCACCATCTGAGGGAGATCCTGCAGCGCTTAAATTCAGACACCAAATCAGCATCCCTAAACCCAACAACAAATTGGGCGAGAGCTTGAAGAAACAGAGCAGCCTGATAAACATCAATGGCCCCCAATATCTCACCAAGAACGCTTCTCCTAAGTCTGTTAGCATCCATGACAACGCAAGTCAACTCATCAATCGCCTCCATTACATTCTTCCCGACTTCTCCTTCCAAGTCCTTCCTCCTCCTCCGTCGATCGCACTGCGCCCACCACCCGGCGGCAACCTTGTCAACAACCCCGGCCTGCGCGTCTCTCCCGCGTGCCATCAACGAAGGGACCATAAGCCTGAGGCCGCACTCAATCTGCTCAATTCGACCGGTTAGGGTTTCGCTAGGGTTTCGCCAAATATCGCGATCGTGTAAGACCTTGAAATTCTCAGAAATTGAAGCGAAATGGGAGGAGGAGGAGGCGTCGTCGGCTTCGTCGGACTCAAGAAAGGAGCGGAGGAGGGTGGTGAAGATCTTGGGATGGAAATCGCCGAGGAAGAGGAAGGGAGTCTCGAGAGGGCTACGAAAGTCGGGATGGAGGATCTGAGAGACGTCGTCGAGTGCGGCGAGATCCATGGCGGAGTAGTAGGACTGGAAGTGGTTGTGGAGCAGTGCGACGTGATTGGAGAGGAGATCGTCGGAGGAAGAGGATGAGAAGGAGGAGAGGGAGTGGGAGAGAAGTGGGAGAAGCGTTGTCTTGAGGGTTTCGAGCCATTCTGCGTGGTAGTCTTTGAAGGGACGAGTATTCTTCTTGCGGCTGAACAGAGCTGCGATAGAGAAAGAGGAGGACGCCATTAGAGGGGCTGAGTTGGAGCTTGAGAGGGGGGTTTGGGTTACCTGCCTTTCATCATCCTGGGAAGAGAGATCTTGATTGCTTGGAATTTGAACGTTCGGCAGTCGATGGGTTTGGCGGGCCCCAATCGATTGGCGGGATGGATTCAACTTTATTCTCGCAAATGTGCCTCAAAGCTCAAATTACAAAATTATGTCCTACTGTCGAAGTCTACTCCTAAAGTGTTAATCATAACCGTAAGACCGCCCACAATGATAATAATTTATATCCAAGTTTTTTAAAACATTCTCTCAGCTACAACAATTTATAAAACTCCATTTAATTTGGGGATATTAAGGGCACGGCGGTCGATTTCGTATACGCATCACGTCTACGTAGATTTATGACCGTTGAGATTCGAACGTTGAAAAGTGACCGTTGTAATTCGAACGTTGTAAAAGTGACCGTTGTAATTTGAACGTTATTGATTTCATTTGGTTATATAAAGATAGTAATAGAAGAGGTGAAAAACGCTCACAACATCTTCGAAAAAACAACACAACGTTTTCTGGAGAACAGATGCGAGAATGTCAACACACGAGGATGATGAAGTGATGATTCCGTTCGACGATACAAAATTTAGTGATCCAGACGAGTTTCTTCGGCATTTCGAGGTAAGTACTTTATAACCGAAAATATAGAAAAACTAGAATTGTTGTATATAATGTATTTTTAAGTTAGATATAGTTGCAATTAATTATGAAACATTTATTATAATTCGTGTTTTTATTATTTGGAAATTAGAAAACCGAAAACTAGAAATTTTATAGTTTTTTTTTCTATGTGAACTAGGATCTTCCGAATTATTCTCGTGACGAAGGGAGTGATTATTCGCGAATGTTTGAAATTCGCGGTTTTTTCCATGATCGCGAGACGATGGTGGATTGGGCTCGATTCATGGGTGGAACCATGAACATGGTGTTGGTTACTAGTAGGTCGTGGAAGAATTCTTGGGGGTTCGTTACGTTTCGTTTGACATGCGAACGTTTTGGAGCCCCTCGTAAGAAGAAAGATGTGGATCCTGATACCGAGTCATCTTCTAGTCGAGCACAGAAATCGAAGAAGGATGGATGCTGTTTTGAGCTTGAGGGCGTACAAAGCGAGGCTGAGAAGTGGACGTTGCATGTTATAAATGGAGTGCACAATCATACACTTCCCGAGCAGTTGAAGGGACACACATATGCTGGGAGATTGACGGAGAAACAATTTCGGAAGGTGGGACGTGAGCTTGGGTCGGGTTTCAAGCCGAGAAATATATTGAAGTCAATAAAGTTAGATGATCCATACAACGTCAGCACAATCGAACAAATATACAATGCTGGAATGAAGATTAGGAAGCTACAAGCCGAAGGACGGAGTCCTCTCCAACAAGCCCTACATATTTTAGAGGAGCGTCGTTATTATGTAAATGTGAGAAGATGCTCGAAATCGGAAGAAATTTCAGATTTTTTCATCATGCATCCGGATTCAAGACATCTCCTCAACCTATTTCCTTATGTCATCATAATGGACACGACGTACAAGACGAACGAGTAAGTTTTAATATACATGTTATTATGATTTTAGTTTAATATAAATGTAAACTCATAATATATCCTATATAGGTACAATATGCCGTTGTTAGAGATTGTCGGTATCACTAGCACGAGGTTGACGTTTGCAATAACATTTGTTTTCATGGCCAAGGAAAACGCCAATCATTACCAGTGGGCATTACGGAGACTCCGACATGTGTGCGGAAATGTTACACCGGGGGTGATTGTGACGGACAGAGAGCTAGGACTCATAAGTGCCCTCGGTGTTGTTTTTCCGGATGTGAAGTGTAACACCCCGAATCCGCGGGACTCGGGATGTCACATTGGGCTAGGATCTCACAATGGATCCTGACCCTAGCCTGACAACAAGTTCACTGGACCTTACAACATGGCACTGACAGATATAAAACAAATACATAAAACAGTATAAATTGTACAACCCAAAGTAAACAACAACATAGCCGAGTATATAAAACGACAACCTCACACAGGAGGTACAAAAGAACATCCTCACGAAGGAGGGGAACACAACAAACCCAAACCAACCACCTAATGTACGAGAGTCCTCGGCCTGTCACCCTGCCAGATCACCCAGTAGCGCCTAACCTGTAAACATCTACAACACAGTATGAAACCGTTAGCTAACCATACATATATGAGGTAATGCATATGCACAAACACAATCTTGAAAGATAAACACCTCAGCATGCTATCACACATTTACCCATTTATTATCTTTATATAATAACCATTCACTCAAAAACCGTATATATATAGATAGATGAAAGTATGTGACACGAGGACCGATACATCCCCACCTCTGAGTACAATGTCCAGATGTACGAGTATCGGTCACACAATCCGTGTACCCTATGGGAGTGGATTGCGCCCTTCCTGTAAACCAGTCTGGCCTGACATCAGAGAACCTCCCAGACTCCACGGCGGGATGAAAGGGAAAGGTTATCACAGCCACGCAGTGGGGCAGTCAATAGAACATAGGTCGATAAAAACGACAACTCATGCTATCATAGCAAACATATAAAGCACACACCACTCATGCAAACACCCAATATAGGGATGGTAGCTAAGTAAGTCCTACGGACTTACCTCAACCTCGTACAAACTCAACCACGATCACCTCTACACTGGAGGGACAACACGGCCTATAAAAGGCATAAAGAGATATATCAACCTCTATTCATCAAAGGGGTCACACCTAGACCCAAAGGGATCCATAAGGATCATACTCAATCTATGAGCCTCACAACCAACTAAACCTCAATATCTCAGCATAACTCACAATTCCTCAAATCTCAAGGTAGTATCTAATCAACATTCCTCAATCTCAATTTTAATCCTAATTTAATTAATTAACCTTTAACTAATTAATTAGATTTTGCCAGAATAATGTTTTGCCCGCAGGCAATTTCTAAACCCACCTGTCATCAGATTTCATCAAACAAACTACCCATAATCACCAGAATAATATAACGACCATAATGGAATTTCTAATTATCCATTTTGACAAGCCTAAAGTCAATTTAAGCCAAATCGCAGTACGGAAAACGAATAAATTCATAACTTATTCGTTACTAACCCGATTGACAATCTGAAAGAAGATTCGGAAACACAGCGACGCAGACTACGCATGGACAACATCAAATTCACCGGAATCTGAGCGACGGAACCGTCCTAGTGACATATATGCTCGACCAGCCCTCCATATACTCGGAAATGCAAAAACTCGGTACCGATATGAAGAGAATGAAGAGAGGAATCCAGAAACTCAAACGGAATTGAAATCGGATTAAAAACGGAGAGTAGATCTGAGTTTGAAGGTTTAGAGAAATCAGAGCTTTTACGAGAAAACGTGAAAGGAAATGAATTAATAAAGGATTTTCCGCTATTTATAGTGAAGACGATAATTATCCTTTAGTAAAGTCGATAATTATCCATTAACCGATCCAAAGGCGGGTCGAACCTCCTTCTCCAAACTTCTCGAGATTGGAATAATAAATCTGGAATATTGTAGGGATAATTATTCCACAAATGCCTCGGAAAACGTGTATTCCTAAACCGTCTTTCTTAGCCGTTAAGAAACGAAATAGCGACTCTTTTGGCCGTTTTGCCTCTCCATGTTATTTCATATCTAGGACATATCCGATGTCCTGATCATTTCTCTCAACTGCATTTTTATTAATTGGAGCTCCCAAATGCTCCAAATAACACCGGAGGGTAAAAATAATTACCCGGGGGAAAAAGTAAAAATTTCCCCAAACGTCCAAAATTCCGCGAGGAACATAACGGTGGGACTCATACTCATCACTTGCGAAATTTTCGCGAGTTATATGTCAATTACTATCAACGATTAAGTTAATCAAAATTAATTAGAATTCGAAAATCCTAGTTATTACAGAACAATTGCATATAAAAGTATGAACACCGATTAATAAAATCATGACAATTCATATCTCAGTTCGTACATGCATTCTCTAATTATACTTTTGAATTGACGATCATACGAGGGCTACTCATGGGATCAATCTCTTATAATTTGAACACCAACATGAGTAAATATGAACAAAGAGAAATTTATGCAATAAAAACGTTTGGTTAACTCTTTTTGAATACGATGAACATCATCTTTCAAAAAATGAACACCGGTTAATAAAAACATGAACAATGACACATAAAAGTATGAACACCAATGATTTTCTATAATTTCTGCACATACATAACATTGATGCATAATAATATAAACATTATGTAGTACCTAAAAAAACGATGATAATATATAGGAACATCGAAGACGTAAATTTCAAATGGTACCTAAAAAACCCAACATTCAAGTTACAGATGCAAACACAATTTCATGTTACAAACCACATCATTTTTTACATCTTCGAAAGCAAAATGTAAATTTTAACAACTTAACAATTCAAATGTTTCTTGTTTGTCCAACTGATTGAAGTACTAGATCCTTGACTTCATTGTTCTTCCAACTTAGCAATTGAGACAAATATATCTCTCTACAAAATATGAAGCTTTTCAGTGTTCTTCTTACCAAACCCAACTTTCCAACTTTTGGTTTCACCTCCCATATATGTTTCCATGTGTCTCATGGCATATGCTACAAAATCATCATTTGGCTTGTGAGTTGCCCATGGTAAAGATACAAATGTCGGATCCATGCTCCTTAACATCCCGTATTTTTTGCAGAATGAAACCCCACGTAATCCAAAAATATTTTTTGGGGGATATTAAGGGCACGGCGGTCGATTTCGTATACGCACCACGTAGACGTGATGCGTAACCTTCACGGTCACGCATCGCGTAACCGTGAAAGGTTCACGGTTACGCGATGCGTGACCGTGAAGGTTACGCATCACGTCTACGTAGATTTATGACCGTTGAGATTCGAACGTTGAAAAGTGACCGTTGTAATTCGAACGTTGTAAAAGTGACCGTTGTAATTTGAACGTTATTGATTTCATTTGGTTATATAAAGATAGTAATAGAAGAGGTGAAAAACGCTCACAACATCTTCGAAAAAACAACACAACGTTTTCTGGAGAACAGATGCGAGAATGTCAACACACGAGGATGATGAAGTGATGATTCCGTTCGACGATACAAAATTTAGTGATCCAGACGAGTTTCTTCGGCATTTCGAGGTAAGTACTTTATAACCGAAAATATAGAAAAACTAGAATTGTTGTATATAATGTATTTTTAAGTTAGATATAGTTGCAATTAATTATGAAACATTTATTATAATTCGTGTTTTTATTATTTGGAAATTAGAAAACCGAAAACTAGAAATTTTATAGTTTTTTTTTCTATGTGAACTAGGATCTTCCGAATTATTCTCGTGACGAAGGGAGTGATTATTCGCGAATGTTTGAAATTCGCGGTTTTTTCCATGATCGCGAGACGATGGTGGATTGGGCTCGATTCATGGGTGGAACCATGAACATGGTGTTGGTTACTAGTAGGTCGTGGAAGAATTCTTGGGGGTTCGTTACGTTTCGTTTGACATGCGAACGTTTTGGAGCCCCTCGTAAGAAGAAAGATGTGGATCCTGATACCGAGTCATCTTCTAGTCGAGCACAGAAATCGAAGAAGGATGGATGCTGTTTTGAGCTTGAGGGCGTACAAAGCGAGGCTGAGAAGTGGACGTTGCATGTTATAAATGGAGTGCACAATCATACACTTCCCGAGCAGTTGAAGGGACACACATATGCTGGGAGATTGACGGAGAAACAATTTCGGAAGGTGGGACGTGAGCTTGGGTCGGGTTTCAAGCCGAGAAATATATTGAAGTCAATAAAGTTAGATGATCCATACAACGTCAGCACAATCGAACAAATATACAATGCTGGAATGAAGATTAGGAAGCTACAAGCCGAAGGACGGAGTCCTCTCCAACAAGCCCTACATATTTTAGAGGAGCGTCGTTATTATGTAAATGTGAGAAGATGCTCGAAATCGGAAGAAATTTCAGATTTTTTCATCATGCATCCGGATTCAAGACATCTCCTCAACCTATTTCCTTATGTCATCATAATGGACACGACGTACAAGACGAACGAGTAAGTTTTAATATACATGTTATTATGATTTTAGTTTAATATAAATGTAAACTCATAATATATCCTATATAGGTACAATATGCCGTTGTTAGAGATTGTCGGTATCACTAGCACGAGGTTGACGTTTGCAATAACATTTGTTTTCATGGCCAAGGAAAACGCCAATCATTACCAGTGGGCATTACGGAGACTCCGACATGTGTGCGGAAATGTTACACCGGGGGTGATTGTGACGGACAGAGAGCTAGGACTCATAAGTGCCCTCGGTGTTGTTTTTCCGGATGTGAAGCACATGATTTGCACCTTTCATATAAAGTGCAACATCCAACATAGATCTTGGGCGGTGACTCGGTCAAAGGAATTACAAGCTGTTTTTGCAGCACACTACCATGCTCTTATTGAATCTAGATCTCCTGAGAGTTACGAGCGTCGTTTGGGTGAAATGAAAGTGCATTGGCAAGCTTATCCGAGGTTGATGGAGTATTTGGAAACTACATGGCTAATCCCCTACAAGGAAGCAATTGTTCGATATTGGTGCGACTTGCATCTACACTTTGGCACGAGGACAACGAATGCGTAAGAACTTATTTCTATATTGTTTGCAATTGTTTTCTAATGTTTGTCTTGTAGATTAATTTATTGAATTGATATTGGTTGTTAGGTGTGAGTCAGCACACTCATTGTTGAAGGGTACATTGCGTTCTACCGTTCAAGGATTTCAGTTGGTGATGGAGAACATTGACTTGATGGTAAATGATCAGATTGATAAGATTCAAGCGTCAATAGAGATGTCACGTGAGAGGATGTTGTTGGCTGTGCGTGTGCCTATATTTGATTTGCTCCGAAACAAAGTAAGCAACGAGTGCTTTTTGGAGTTGTTGGAGATCTACGAGAAGGCAAAGCAAATTAGAAGCTTGACAACATGTAAGGATTCATATTGGAGAGAAGCTCATGGATTGCCTTGTACGCACGAGTTCTATATTGCTATTAGGCATCGGGAGCCAATACGTTTGGATCAGATTCACCCTTATTGGAAGCAAGTACGATGGGAAAAATTGAATCCGATGCATGAAGATGAGGTTGTCCATATTGATCCATACATGGAGTCACTCAATGACTTTAGGGAGCGATTGGACAAGAATTTGCTTCCGAGAGATGTGTTTGAACGGATGGCTTCATCATATGAAGATATTACAAGTCCGGGAAAATCAACGCTGAGAGTACCAGAGCAGAAAGTCAGAACTAAAGGAAGACCACCAAAGTACGGCATTCTTTCAACAAGGAGAGAACCAAGTCGGTTTGAACATGGTTCTGGATCGGCACGTCCACGTCCTCGAGGTCGTCCACCTAAAGCAAGACAACATGTGGAAGTTAAGGTGGAGGAGCCCGAGCCTGAAGAGGCCAAAGTTGAAGTTAAAGTTGAGGAGGTTGAGCCACGTGGTAAGAAAGGCACCACCAGACGTTCTAAGAACTATCGGTTCAAGGGTGATCAGATGCAGAAGTTCATGAAACCCTTCATCCTTTCAGCCTATGATGTTAAAGGAGATGGGCATTGTGGATTTAGATCTCTTGCCGTGGTTTCGGGATACTCGGAAGAAGATTACTTGATTGTTAGAAAGGAAATGGCTACGGAGTTGTTGATGAGAAAGGACTTGTACGCACGTGTGAGTATTTTTTTTTGATAACCCCTTCATCCTTTTCTTTGATTTACTATATTTTGTTGATAAAATGATAAATTTCACTAATATTTGTTTTTTTTTTTGTCAATAGTCGGCGGTAAAATGGACGGTCGATCAAGTTATCGAGGCCACTTGGTGGACTGATCCTATACCTTGTGGGCCGGAGAATTGGATGGAGTGTCCACTTGTTGCAACAGTAGCAGCGACATATTACCGGTGTGCAGTTGTTATACTTGGCTCTACCCCCGAGACATGTTTACCAATTGTTACAACGGTTGAGAACCAAGAACCCCCAACAGAGATTCGTGCAATAGCGTGGGTCAATGGCAATCACTTTGTAGCCGTAAGTTTTCTTTCTTTCTACACCACTTATATCTCATATATTCTGTTACTTTTATTCAAGGATGACAAAAAAAGGTAATCAATTTTTCATTTGGCAATCATCTTTCGTTAGGTTTGGCTTAAACCAGACTCTCCATTACCACCTTTGACCCTTCCATGGAGGCGTGGACATGATTCTAGCGTTGATGGATGGGATGCACACTTCAGTGATAGATTCAAGATTTTCGACGACCTCCGGCGCAAAGAGTGTCCTAGAGAAGTGTGGATCAATCTCGTATCTTATTCAGACATTTCAGATTCAGAGCGATATGTTATATGTGTTTCAGGGTTTCATTTGGTTGATGGATGTTTGTATTGTAAGGCAAGCTTATGAAGTGATAGTCAATCTCTTAGTCTTTTCTTCTTCGTCGATCCTAACCATTCTTCTGTTCTACATCGGAAATACTAATGGATGATTCGTTGCTACTAGCTATGACTACAATGCTCCACTTGATGAATATTAAGGAATGAATTCATTAAACTTCATAAGCTTCATAAGCTTTATGACTACAATGCTCCACTTGATGAATATTAAGGAATGAATTCATTAAACTTCATAAGCTTCATAAGCTTTAATAAACTTGTAAGATTCAATAAACTTTCAATAAGATTCAATGGATATTAAGGAATGAATTCATTAAACTTCATAAGCTTCAATAAACTTGTAAGCTTCAATAAACTTTCAATAAGCTTCAATGGAAAGGAGACGAATGAAGATTCAATAAACTTCATAACTTCAATAAACTTGTATACACCAAAAGTTAAAATACATGACATGTATGTCCACCATACTACAAAATGTAAAGTACATCAATCTCGTCTCGGTTGTGTCGCCCTGACCTGAGATGGTGCAATATGAAGGTCCTGGCCAACAGACTCGTCGTACATCGTATGTATGTCCTCCATAGTCACTGAGCCACGACTAATAATATCCCGTAGGCGGGCCTGAATAATGTGTAGCCTCTGCATTGGAAAATAAAGTTGTCAGTTAAAGGTAAAGCATAATACTATAAAACTTTAAAGATAAATATATCAGCACATACCCGAGTATCTGAAACAGGGACCGGAGGAGGACGATCTACCGGTGGAGACTGCATAGCTGAGCCAGAAAGGAGAAATGGATGGCACCGCTCGCTAAACCAGGACATGTAGTCCTCAGATACTGTCCATGGTAAAGGGGCCCTGGGCTGACCCTGAAGCGCAAATCTGCTCGCCTCCTCGTGTCTAGCAGCCCAGCGATCATCTGCGCCATGGAATCTCACCCTATACCCTCTACTGCCAGAAGCGGGGCGCTGCTCCAAATAAGGGACAATCCTCTGAAGTGGGATCGTCTGAATGTACCCAAACTGTCGGAGGACTCGATCCGGCATATATGCCTCGATGATATCTCCTATCTGGATCGTCCCTCGGTACCTCGACACAGCAAACTCGCCCTTAAAATCTAACACTCTATCGCTATATGGCATGAACTTGATGTCCTCCGCTCTCATCTGATCTAACTGTGAGCGCAAGGATCTCAACCTCTCAAGAGTGGGTGCTGGTGTCCTCGGAACAGACAGTCTAGAAGCCCATATGGCCGATCCATGACGTCCTGGATCCTCTGCCGCTGAACAACCCAAGGACGGGAAGTGGGCATAGATCCAGAACTGTAAATATTAAAGTAAATGAAAGATGTTATTAGTAAGATTAACAAATGAAAGTTCTTATCTAAAGTGACTAATTACAATGAAAGTTCTTACCTGTAGAAGGGATGTACATCCTCCTATCGTCTTCACCTTCAGTCGTGAGGCATCGCCCAACATACTGTAGGTAAAGTCCAGATTTGTCATTTTATCATAACAGTAACAATAAGAATTTATTAGGTATTGAAGTAGAGTGATAGTTATACGTACGAGTACAAGTACGCTAGGACGCCGGTGCCCCAAGCATAGTCTCCAGTCCGCCCATGGTCTCGCACCAAGTCGATCAAAAAAGGTCGAATCTTGTTCGTCGATTTATCGACGAACAAGGATGACCCTAAAAAGAAAAGAAGAAACACAGATGCCACCTCCTCAGCTGGGGTAGTTGGGTCGCGCCGAATGGCATCATACGCAGTCCTCAACAAGTCCACTGGTAGAGCTGTCTGGTGACTCCTAGCCTCCACCTCTGATATGTGAAATGTATCACTCAGCCACCTAACCCTATCTCGTGCCAGCATAGGTGTGACCATGGCCTCTCCATCAATCCTAATGCCTAGGATGACGGCTACATCGTGCAAGGTGATGGTCATCTCACCCCAAGGTAGATGGAAGGTGCTAGTCTCTGGATGCCAGCGCTCCACAAATGCATGTATGAGGGCGTGGTCAACTCCAGCAAAAGAGACGTCTAGCAAACCCATCAAGCCACTCTGAGATGCTAAAGCAAACCAGGAAGTGGGGTCCGCTCTATCAGCGTCGGAAATCCATCTACTGAGTGTCTGAATGTGCTCTATCCGCCGTAAAGCTGTCATCGGCCTCCTGTAATCCTCCTTCATAACACAACGAATATTCAAATAAACGTTTTATTAATTTAGTTTTTGTAAGATAATGTGTTGTAATTGTGATTAGTTATCTACCTCTCCCATCCAGACACCTCGAGCACGGTGTCCGGCATAGCAAGTGAGCACATCGTTGATCAATGGTGCCCCTGTATCAGCAACTACACGGCCTCGATCAGCCGGTATAAATGGCTCCTGCTGCGGCGGTACTACAGGATCTGCAGCTGGAGCATCGAAGTCAAAATCTCGCTGCTCGGTATGATCGCCAACAGGTGGCTCTACCTGCTCCTCAGCAGGAATATCTGCAGCTGTCTCCATGTGCTCGTCAGCAGTAATATTAGTAGGTGGCTCAACATGCTCGTCAGCAGTAGTATCAACGCGCTCGCCAGCTGTGGGATCTATCTCCCCTGCCTGTACAGAAGGACGGGCCACATCCTGGTCCGAGTCAGATCCATACGTCGGTGGTGGAAGAACCTCCCGAGGGAGAGCAGGAGATGCATCTGAGATGCATGGTCTCTGTAGCTGCTGTGGTGGTGGTGTGTCGGCAGCCGAACCAGCTACCTGGGACCTCCTCCCCCTCGTAGCCCTCGCGGTGGCGAGACCATCTCTACGAGCCGAGGCCGTGGGACGCCTCCGTCTATGTCTCTGCATGGCCTGTAATATCTATATTTGATATTACAGGCCAATTTAATTAATTTTCTTTTATTTAGTTTTCTTTACTTTCATTTAAATTGAATTTAAAAGAAACTAAAATAAATTAAATAAATTATAATTACATAAATAAAATTAGGGGGGAAAAGTAAAGGTAGAGATTTTAATTTTATATATTTTTAATCTATTTTATTTTATATATTTCTAATCCATCTTATTTTAAAGTATAATGGATAAACTAATTTAATATATTTAATATATTACAATTAAATTAATTAGATATATTTTTATTCCATTTATTTTGAATTAATATACATTAATTAAGATTATATAATGTTAATATATTTAATATAATATTTCTAATCCATCTTATTTTAAAGTATAATGGATAAACTAATTTAATATATTTAATATGTTACAATTAAATTAAATAAAAATATTTTTAGTTATTTTAATTTGTATTTATTATTCTTTAATTAAATTAAGTTTTTTAAAATTAATTATATATTTAATATATTTTTATTTAATTTAATGCATTGGAATTATAATTCCAATGCATTAAAAGATGAACAGTAATCCCACGGTTTCGCAATGCGTGACCGTGGGATCACTGTTCATCTTTTTCGACAGTCCGCCATTGAAGGCGGACTGTCGAAGCTCATGCGCTCACCATTTCACCAATCTCTCTTCAATCAACCTAAATCTAACTAATTCAACAACAATCTAACCTATTCATGTCCATTTCATGCTCAATTACGAACCGAAAAGTGAAAAACGAAAACCGAGCAAAAACCGAACAAAACCGAACAAAAATCAAACGATACCTCTCTCGGGTCATGTTTCCGCTTCTGAAATGGCCTTCCTTCGTTACCGTCTTTGTCCATTGCTGATTTTGTGTCGATTGTTGCTTGATTCGTACTTCGCCTCTTCGTCTTCGCCGTCGCCTGTTGCGAAAATTTGGGTTTTGAATGTTAGCGCTTACGGATTCTCATTCTGTAAGCGCTTTTAGGGCGTGAAAGGGTCACGCATTCGCAATGCGTGACCGTCACGGTCACGCATTCCTTTCACTCATTCGCAAAGCGTGAACGTAAGGCCACGTTCACGCTTTGCGAATGAGTCGTGCATTTCGTAAATCCTGAACCGTGCGAATACGAGTTCCGTTTAATTTTTATCTACATTTATAATTTTTTAATTCTCAATCTCTCAACTTTATATTTATTTATCTATTATATTTATATAATTTTTAAATATTAATACTATTTATTTTTTATAATTAAATTTATTTCAAAAACATAAATTATTAATATATAAATAATTAATAAAAAAATAATATTTTCAAAAACTACTTCCTTTAAAAAATTGAAAGCATACAAAGATATTAAAATAATAATCGCAAAGTTAAGATGAAAAACATGAAAATATAAACACACCAATACATATGAAATCATACATAAACTACTAATTTTCAACACGAGTATTGCCAAAATTTTCTCATACATGTTGAACCGAATAATGCTTCAATTGTTCGTGTGTAGTGCTATCCGAAGTTGGACAGGGTTAGTTATGTAAAATCTTTGTGTTATTTTTTTAAATATAATTATATCTTTACTATATTGCCTTATAAATGTCATTTAATATCTATTGAAATAAGAGTTAAAAAATTTATTGAATATTTTATATAATATAAATATCATGAAATTATAATTATTATTATTCGAAAAAACATATACAAAATATAAAGGTAAAACTAGTTAAGATTGAAAATATGATGAAGTAGAATATTAGAACTCACAAATTCTAGCTTTGTTATAATACTATATTTAGTTTTGATATTAAATCACTAAATCAGAATAGTGGAGCAGGAGTGAGGTTGCCTTATGACTTAGAGGTCCAAGGATTGATTCTCACCTATCCTTTGTCCGCCTAATTTTTTAATTGTGAATAATACCCATTTTTTTATTTAAAAAAATAGTGACCCGTAGTCTAGAACTGCGGGTTAGCCTTTTTTAAAAATAAAAAATAAAAAAATCGAAACCCGCAGTTTAAAACTACGGGTTTAAATATTCCGACACTAATTCTTCCTATTCTCAGAATAAGTTTTTCTCCGAGCCTGATGTTAAAAATAATTTTCATTTTATTATTATTTTGGAAAAAAAAAAATCCTATTTATCTTCCATATGTCAGAGAAGTTTTTTCACTTTTCATTGAAGACTTATTATATTATATAGATTAGATACAACCATTGTAGATGGTCTACAGGAAAACTTATATACACTTATACACGTCAAATCATAAATTAAATCATAAAAGTTAATAATTTTTTTACGTCAATATTCTCCCCCACTTACAATTAATACATTCACCCAATCATCTAATACTATCAACCACTACAGTTTAACAAAACTATGATAGATAATACATCGCTGGTGGCTAGTTATATCCCAAATAAAAAATGAAACTACCAACTACATGCAACTCTACCGGATAACATTATTGCAAAAGTATCGAACTATAATTTGCCCAAGAATGCAAGACAAGACAAAATATACTAGGTTGTTGATGTGAAAGGATGATTCTCAACTTCTCTACCAAATCTGCATTGAAAATTATCCAAAAATGTAAGATTGATGTCACCCACAACAAACATGGATTGAAAAATTAACATAATGCTCAAAATCAAAAACTTTCTATGGAAACTATCACTTGATTGGTTCCCAACAAATGGAAAACCTAGACAAACAAAAAATATCAACAATAATGCATTGTGAATTTTGTAACTACTATACAAAAGTTTTAAACATCTCTTCTTTAAATGTCCATATACTCTCCAATCTATTGACAATGATAAAATTAAAATGTGAATCCAGAATAGTGATATAACGGATTGAAAAATTATTGACATTATTATGGAAATAAAAGAAAATATCTCACCAATAGAACTAAGACAAATGGTGGTAACTTGATGGCAAATTTGGTATACTATGAATCAAATAATCTTTAACAAACAAAAGGCGCCCAAATACTTGAAACATGTAGTATGAAACCAAATAAATGAATGGGAAAATGTCAATTTTACATTTGTCTAATAATAACACAAAACCTTCGAACTAGAGAAAAAAAACAAAAAAAATATCAAATGGTAGAGACTGAAAGGAACCTATGTCAAAACCAATTTTGACGCCTCAAATAATTCGTTTGATCAATTTGCTTTTGGATTCATCATTAGAAAAAACCTAGCAAGGACACTTCCATTAGGAAAAGGAAGATGCGAAGCCACTTTTGTCCTTGACGCAG
Organism: Fagopyrum esculentum; assembly: GCA_033239045.1. NCBI lineage: Eukaryota > Viridiplantae > Streptophyta > Magnoliopsida > Caryophyllales > Polygonaceae > Fagopyrum > Fagopyrum esculentum. Next base: position 50,937,900 of record BSUD01000004.1, read on the forward strand.
AAGCGTTTGCTCTTCGGAAGGGCCTCCAAAAGGCCGCATGCCTAGGGTTTTCAGCCGTTGGGATTGAGGGAGACAACTTGGTGCTCATTAATTCGCTCAAACACATCTGGAAACCATCATGGGAAGCATACATAGTGTGCATCATATCTTTAGGGATGTCAACATTGTTGTAGATAGGTTGACACTTTTTGGAAATAACCCGGACGTGTGCGTCGACCCTTTGCCACAAGAAGTTGAAGACCTCATATGAAAGGATGCTTTATGGCGGTCAGTCTCGAGAGGTTGACCCACCATTTACTCTTACCTTTATATAAAAAAAATACACTCGTCCAGAATTTGAGATTTCAAATTATCTCTCTTGCACATATGGTGAGAGAGGCTTCATCTTCTAAAAAAAATTGGAAGATGGATATGAGTTTAAGAGAAGTTTGAAGAGAATTTGAGTGTTTAAAGAGAGGTTTGAAAGAGTTCGGTAGTTTTTGTTCTTACTAAAACACCATGGCTTCAAGTTCTTTGGATGAAGGAGAAGGTCAAGCAGGTCAAATTCAAATACGGGGTCAAAATATTATTTCAAAATTTATAAATTTCATTATGTTGTATTTTTTATTATTTATTTGTGTAGAACCTATCTTTGTTTTTATTTTATTTTGATTTACGATGGTCCTTCATTTGACAAAAACTAAGAACCTAATTATTCGGGGATATTTGTAACAGACGGATGGTGGAAAGATAGAGATTTCATGATTACTCGGGATCGGGCCGAGGCGATGAAATATTTTATGGTGCTTACAATAAAATAGTCATGGAAAGAGTCAAATTCACGGAGTTACGGTATGATGCACTTAGCATGTGAACAATCCGGGAGCAAGAAGGTTAGAAAGAGAAAATTTGTCGGTTTAAATGATGTCCCGACAAAGACTCAGCCATGCGAAGAAATATGGGATTATCCATTTTTTCTACATGTGTAACACCCCAAGTTTTGGGAACTCGAAGAGTTACAAGCTAGAACCTCACAATCAGTCCCGACCCTCAGAGTAGCAACGACACAACGGATCTTACAACAAGGCACAAACAAATGAAAACCAAAATCAATATAAAATCAAAGGTTTAAACAAAAGGAAGCGTAAAAGACTCGCAACCGAGTTCAAAAAAAAGGGAAAGCAACAATATAAACATAAATCCGATCCCGTCCTATTATGTACGGAAACCCCGGCTGAGCACACCATCCGGATCACTCAGCAGCATCCTGAACCTGTGGAACATCTACAACATCGGTATAAACCGTTAGATAACATTCTAGATATCAAAATGACAGTAAAGGCACAAACACATATAAGGTAAAGTAAACACATCAACATGCTTACAAACAGCCGGTTATTATCTTTCATTAGGTTATCCGATTACTAATTCAATTTATGGTTGTTACACGGGTAACACTACGATCTCGCCTCCGTCCCCTTTCACCAACAGAATAAAACGTATGCATCCTTCTGTCACCTGCTAGACTGGTCGCGAGAGCACCTCCCAATTTCCCCATTCTAAACTGGACAAGCGGTAACCGCCTGGTTATAATACACTTGGGCCAATTAAGGTATAACAAAGGTCAATCCTGGTTCCGGTTATAGTTATAACATGATAAGCAACACAAACAAGCCAATACAATCAAACCAATATGCGGAATGAAGATAAGTAAGTCCAAGGGACTTACCTCACTCGAAGGTAACTCAAAGCTCAACAAACAACTCAGAGAACGACTCAGATTCCCTCAGGAAAGGCGCAAGGAAAGCCTGTTCACACAAGCATCACAAATCAGGAACGAAACGATTGTTAGAAGTCTATAACGTCTAGCCTCAAGGATCTCTAAGAGATCTCCACAAGTTAAGGTCTCAACCTTAGTCTTACAAAACACTCAGGGGGCAAAGAACTTCCATAAGAACCAAGGAAAGGAACGAGGAAAGTAAGGAAGGAATCAACTCACAAGAACGGGTGTTACTATAGAAGAAACTGTGGAGGCAGCTGGGTAAAGACGCAGGGGTGACACATGTTAGAGGCACAGGGGCAACTCTGTGCAAGCGCAGGGGCGGATCCTTGACAAAAGCGTTTGTCGACTTCTCGACAATAGTAGAACCACGACAAAGGCCAAGACTTGTTCTTCCAACACTTTTACACTTCACAACTCAACCAAGGGAGCCTGTGAACAACAAAGGATAATCAACTGAACACTCCACAAGAATCAAGGATCAAACTTGATTCTTGGAGAAGAAAAAAAGAGGAAACGAAGGGAAAAACAAAATAGAAGGAAGCAAGGTGCAATAACACCTGAACATGATGAAGAACAAGGGAGGAAGAACTTGCACGTTCAGCAAGAACACAAGGAGCAAGGATGCAACACTCGAGGGTTGAAGAAGACATAAGCAAGAAACGGGAAAAAGAAGAAAAGACGGGAATATATAGAAAAGGCTGGAAAGATAGATGGAAAGGACGACTAGGTTTAGGAAAAAGATAAGGAAGCCGACCCATAAGATAGAAGATCGGATATTCTATCTATGGAAGGAAGATAAAACGAACGAAAACAGATCGAGCATGATTTGTAGCGTATCCGCAGGGGGGATTGCCTCAGCCGCAGGGGCGGCCCCTTGTCACCGGGGGGCGGTGAAGATGAAAATTGGGATCTTACAACATGGATATGAACAAGCAAAAGATGTGTGATGGTTGGTGGTTGAGTGTGGATTTTATAACCACGCGTTGCCAAAACACCTAGAAGGTCACACTTTTTCCGGTCGTTTGATGAGTGAACAATTTCGCGATGTGGAAAGGGAAATAGTGTAATATCCAGAATTTTTATTCCGTTTAATTCCGTAGCAAACCGGATTTCGATCTTTTGATCCTTAGCTGTCTACGTAGTTGGACACTATATCTCAAAATTTTATCATTTTATGTAATATCACTTCACATAAAGGCTGTGTTTGCTGACCCAAAGACAATTGTTTTTAGTGTGTTTAGTGTATTTGTCCAAAAACTATCCGTTTGGTATGCAAAAACACTAGCGTGTTTGTGGTTTTGGGCTGTGTTTTTGAAACACCGAAAAATATAACGGTTTCCGTTTTTGAAATTGTGTTTTTGAGATTAAAAAGACAAATATAACCCTTGCTTTTTTATTTTATTACACAATGGCATAGGGTATTTAAACCCTCACTCCTCTTTTTTTCCACTTGCCGCTGTATTGCCTCTCTCGATAACTTGTTCGACATTTTCACAGAGGAAGACCTTCAAATCTACACAGCCATTGTTACAAGTTAGCATCATTCGAGCTTGCTCGTTATTGATGTTATATTTGGTTCTTTTCTCATCTATAACCTCTTCTTTCAATTTTAGTTTGCTTAAGATCTAAAAAGAGGGGTAATAAAAATTAGGGTTTATAAAAATTAGGGTTTTCGATTTGGATTTTATATTATTGACTAGAAAGAATTGCACGAGTCATATAGTGTGTTTAGTGTATTTGTCCAAATCGAAATCGAAATCGAAATAAACCAAGGTGCAATTTGAGATGAAATCTCATCAACAGAGAGTTGTTGCCTAAGAAGGCCATGAATGTACTGAACCATTTCAATTTACAATATTAGCACATCAAGAAAGAATAGAGTGGTTGCCCTCCGAGATTAGTTGTATGCTTTCGCTTTGGATTTCTCTCATCTATAACCTCTTCTTTGGATTTGGATTAGGATTAATTGTATGTTGAGATTAGTTGTATGCTCAAATTATTTGTATGCCCATATTAGTTGTAGCATGATTTCGATTGATTTCGATTTGGAGTTGTTCATGCTCAGATTAATAGTTGTATGCTTAGGTCTGTTTTGTGGTCAGATTAGTTGTAGTATGAGTTGTTGTTCTATGCTTGTAGTATATATAGTGAATTTCAATAGTTTGGGAATCAGCTGGATGTGTAGGCTGAGTTGTTGGTTGTGTTTGCTTTGTTTATGATGTGTATAGCATGGATAACAATGGATCCCAAAGTCGTCCTAGGGTTCCTAATTTCATATGGACTGATGATTTGGTAAGAATCCTGGTTGATGTCATCATTGAGCACCAAAAAAAATGGATCAAGACAATCATACGATTGGAAAGAAATCGGTGCTACTTTTGGGAGAGTGAGTGGAAAAACTACTTCTGCCAAGGATGTTTGTAGGAACAAGTATGAGTCCATGAAGAAAGAATACAAGGCTTGGCATTTGCTGAGAAATGCAGAAACGGGTCTAGGTTGGGATCCTAACACTCGTAAGATTACAGCATCTGAAGAATGGTGGGACAGAAAGATGAAGGTAATGAAAGTCATTCAGATTAACATATGATTTTAAGTTTAGGTTTGGTTTATGTTGGAAGTTGAATGATTTTTGATATCCTAATATTGCACAAGAGGATTCAAATTGCAAGAAATTCAAGAATAAAGGAATGGATGCAGAATATGAGGATTTACTAAATATAGGCTATTTGTTGGGAATGTAGCAACTGGACGATTAGCTACGGCTGCCGGTATGGACCCTCCTAAAAGCCCTCAACAAGAAGTCAGGCTTGATGATGATCTGAATTATGAACTAGGGGGCGAAGATAACTTTTTTAGGGATTTCATTGGTTCAGTTCATGATGATGGCACTACTGGCAACTCTTATGGTGGTGTTAGGGTAGATTTGACAGATTATCAAGTTGAGGAAGAAGTAGCAGCTGTAACACCAACACCACAAACTGGAGTGACCACTGATAAGGTTCAAAAGAAGAGAAGGAGACAATCAGTGGGGTCTTCAAGATTTGAGGAACACTTGGCTCATACTAGGGCTAACAGTGACAAGATAGTTGCTCTATTCCAAGAAGAGGTGTCATCAAGAGACAAAGAAAGAGATGCTCCGGTTATAAAGAGTTTAGACATTATTGCAGAGATGGTTGAACAAGGGAGTCTGACGGATGGAAGCCCTTTGTGGTGCTTTGCTGTGAGCCTAAACAAGTCGAAGAAGGATATGTCAATATTTATGAACTTGGCTACTAATGCTCAAATGGCTAATTGGTTGAAGTGGGAGTTCAAGAAAAGTGAAAGGAGCAGCAGCAGTGTTTAGAGCAGCAACAATGTCTAGGGTCTTGAAGTTGTCTTTGTTGTGACAACTCTTAAGTTGTGTTATTTGTGCTTTGCCAATTTGTATTTTCAGTTTGTGTAATTTAAAGGATTTAAAGTTGTGTTAGTTGTGCTTGTATTGAACAAGGGTGTCCTTTGCCCATTTATATTTGTTGTTATGTTATTTAAGAAGGATTTTAAATTGTGTTACTTGCGCTTGTATTGAACTAGGGTGTGCTTTGTCCAATTGTGTTTCAATAATAATTCAACATCTTTGTGCATTTCTGTGAGTAATGTTGTGCTATATATTTTTGTGTTCGAGTTGAGCTGTGTAATATGTCTAGTGATAGTGATGACGATGGGCAATCACATTGTCGTCATCGTCGTTTACAAAACCTCATTCGTTCACATCAACAATTGGAGGAAGAGGTTGACGAGATGGCAGAACACTACTACAAGCACATGCACAAGGAGGCTTGTTATACGGAATATCATAGAGGCCAGGAGTGGATGGAGAAGCTTATGAGTGGGCACCATATTCGACTAGTGAACTTGTTCAGGATGGACAAGGACGTTCTACTTCGCCTGTGTAGCGAACTAGAACAAAACTACGGTCTTAGCGCATCGAACGAGGTGTCGGTTCTAGAGAAAGTCGGGATATTTCTATATATTCTTGTACAAGGGTGCTCGATGCATGTTACTGCAGAGCATTTTCAGAGGTCAACTGAGACTATACATCGATCCTTCCACGAAGTATTGGACTCCATCACTGGACGCTATATGGGTTTAAATGGTTTAGCACGCGAGATGATTCGGCCTCGAAACAATCAATTCCCTCGGACACCATCCCATATCGCAACTGATCCGAGGTACAAAGACTTCTTCAAGGATTGCATTGGATGCATTGATGGAACTCATATTAGTGCATGCATACCTGTGAAAGATCAAGGGCCTTATAGAGGACGTAAACAAGACGTCACGTTCAATATCCTTGCGGTATGTGATTTCAATATGCTATTTACATTTTTTTTATCTGGTTGGGAAGGGTCCGCACATGATGCCAAGGTTTTGGACAACGCAATATGTACATCTAGAATGAACTTCCCGCACCCACCTCCTGGGAAGTATTACTTATCTGACAAAGGTTATGCAGATAGACCAGGTTATCTCGTTCCGTATTCAAGAACTCGATATCACTTGAATCAGTTCGACAATGAACCTCCATCAAACAGAAAAGAAGCGTTCAATCGGGCACACTCGTCACTTCGTAGTTGTATTGAGCGTTGCTTTGGCGTACTAAAGAAGAGATGGAAGTTGCTGGATAAAATGCCATGTTACCCGGACAACATACAAGTTGACATTCACATGGCGTGTTTTGCTCTTCATAATTTCATTCGCTTGTATTCCGGATACGATGACTTGTCAGAAGATGAGGAAGAATCACATCATATGCCCCGAGGTGAAGAAGTTCAAGGCGAGGATAATGCACAAGGAGGAATGAGTTCACTTCGTGATGAAATAGCAACTATGATATGGAACACAAGGAGGAATGTGTAAGCCATGAAAAGTTACATTTGAATGTTCTAAACTTTATTTTGATTAGTATCCATTCGCTTGTAACGAATTATTTTCTTCAAAATTATTGGCATTTTGGTTAGTATCCATTCGATTGTGCATTCAGATACTTTTATGTGCTTAAGAATAAGGATTCAACATAACATAAAACATTCAGATACTTAAATATATATACATACCATAAGTGTTCAATGAAGTATATAATCCACTAGCAGTAGGCATAGATGACATTCATAATTATATAAAACACAACCGAACTGTTCAGTGATGAATAACATATGCAAATAACAAGATCCGTATTATCATTCCAACCATGAAAGCATATATCTTCTCCGATTTCTCTTTTCCCAAGTCCCGTTTGAGTTGAGTTACTTCTTCTGTTAAAATTGCAATATCAGCATCTTTTTGTTCCTTCTCCCCTTTGAGTTAATCGACTTGGAGTTAAGGTTGCCTTACTTCTTTCAGGTCCAATTCTGTTGTGTATAGCACAAGAAGCTTTGATTGCATTTCTGCATTCTTCCTGCGTATCGGGTCAATAATGGCTCGCAATTTTGTAGAGCGTGGGCTGTCAGTGAACATATAATCGAACATCTCCTCATCAATGGTATCATCTTCCAGCATAGATATTCCGTGTCTCCAAATGTAATAGTCCGGATCTTGTAATATCCAAAAATTTTTAAACCTCATTTAATACCGGATCAAACCGATTTCCGACCGCCAACCCTTTTTTCTTCATAATTTAACTAAAACAATATCATATCCCATTATTTTATGTGAGCATAATTCACATAAAATGACAAAATTGTAACTGAATAACTCTTTCGTATAGTTAAAACTCGAAGAACGGTATCGTACAAATAATGACACATCCGCTAAACCCATCTTCTACTTATTAGAACAAGCCCAGCAGTTGGCCCATAAACCCTCCGCCGGCCCACCAGGACCATTACCTAATCTCCTCATTAATAGAAAAGATTTACCCTAATCTAATTACTCCTTAACCTAACTAGCGGCTGAAACCGAAGAGCAAATCATCCTCCCCTCTCTCTTCTACACGGCCGGAACCGCTGCACCTTCCACCTGCTGCGACTGCGCCGACTAGTGAGATAAGGCTGCCAACGTTGCGGAATCCCCTGCGAACGAAAGAGAGAAGCCATATCCAACCGGTGTTGCTTGGTCGATCAATCTCCCGAAGTACCTCATCCCGCGACCCAGGGGTACATCTCCGACCTCGTTCCCCTCTCGTCAAACCGGAGTAGCGCCGCCTTCGGTTGTCCTCGGTTGTCATCGGTCAATAGACTTGATCGAGTCCTGTGGTCGGTACTACGTCCTCGGTTGTCAACTGGAGTAGGCTGCACGTTTCTTCAAGGGTGATTGACGACTTGTGCGAAGACGGGCGTTTGAGTTACCACGGGTTCGGACCGAGTTGAGATTTGAGAAAGCGATTTTTGATCAAGGTAAGTCCTTGCGACTTACTTAGCCAGTTTCTGAGTGTTAGTTAAGTGATAGTAGTGGTGTGTGCTATTGCGTGATTTAATAATAATAACTTGCTAGGACGACTGTTATTATTACGTTTAAGGCCCAAGTGTATGTATAACGGGCCGTGACATCACTGCCCAGCTCTGACAGGAGACTGGGAGGTTCTCTATACCCAGACCATGCAGGTACAAGGTGAGATGCATCGGATCCATTCCTGATGGTTACACGGGGGCGGAGGCGAGGTTTGGGAATCCCTCGTGTCACAAAATAAGTATCACTAGAGTGAACGAGTAAATTAAAGCAAGATAATAAAACGGACTTGTTTGAAAGCATGTTGAGTGTTTATGTTTATCTGAGTGTGTTTGTGCTGCTATTATTCTGCTAATATTTAGATAACTAGCTAACGGTTCTTCTTGTTGTTGTTTTAGATTTACCGCAGGTTAGATCAGCAGCTGAGTGATCCGGAAGTAGTGGTCAGCCGGGTCTCCGTACTCCTTAGAGCGGGGTTGGGGTTGTTTTGTCTTTCCTTTCTTTTGGTTAAGACAGTTGTTCTTTTCTTTTGTTTAAGTACTTTAGGCTGCTAGACAGTGTTGCATTCATGACTCTAAAACCATGGTTTTTATGAATTTCGGTTTCTTTATTTGTGTCTTGTTGCAAGATCCTAGTAATGTTGTTGTCAAACTGAGGTCGGGACCCATTGTGAGGTCCTAACCAGTAATACTCCGAGTTCTGAGAATTCGGGGTGTTACAACATGGTATCAGAGCTCTAGGTTGGCAACAATGGCACTTGAAATCTTCTGAAAGACTAAATACGTATTTGAGCAGAACCCGAAAGGGATCTGAGTTTTAAAAAGGAATTTTGGTTTTCAAATGCATGCATAGTCTGGTTGGGAATAGAAAAGTACGGCTGACCACCACTACTACCGCGGATCTCAGTATGCTTAGTATGGACTTTAGGTTTTACTTTAGTTGGACGTTTTAGCTTGATTATAAAGATATGTGATATAAATAAGTATATTCCGAAGATTAGTAGAAATTATAGTTATGTTATGTCCTTAACGGAGATAACATAATGAGTTTCTCACCCCTTGACACATCTAAGTAGATTTTGAAGGGTTACAACGTAAGGATAAGTACGCTCAACTTACGAGCATTAAGGTAGACTAACGACGGACCACTCCTTTGAGCTTGTTGAGGAACGTGGAGACGGAAGAGTGAATACTACAAGATAATACCCACGAAAATGGCAAGGGAAACCTGGGTCAACTCAACGGGATCAAATGAAGGATATACAAGAGAGTAGTTCCGGAGAAGCAAGGGATGATAGCCAACTAGAAAATTTGAGAACGACAACTTAGAGGCTTTTCCAAGTTGTGTAAAGTGACTTCACAAACAAAGAGGATGACGTCGAAAATTGCCATAGACATGAAAGTCAAAAGGGAGATATAGTAGCGATCAAGAAAAGAGACATAAAATTTAAGCTCACTGACAGACTAGGAAGTGAAAATTGATATCAAAAGCAAGGCGAAATATGATCACTCTCAACAAGCTACTTGCCACCACAAGTCAGATTGATAACCGAGACAATCAAAAGTATGGAAGTCAACACGAGATACATTATCCATCCAAATAGGAAGAATTAAAGAGCTGCAACTTGAAAGTTTACGCGTTGCCAGAAAGGGAAAGGTGGATTTCACCAACATGGAAGTGGAGTGATCTCGTAGAACACACGAGAATTTCGACATAGACCGTGATACAACAATAATCAGCTTCTATAAAGGCAACATTACAAGCAACACCCAAGGAAGAATAGTGTGTGAGAAGAGTATTGGTGAACTCGCGGGACCCCAATAACTTCTCATTCAAAAGGGATTTAAGCTAACAACACTACCAGTTCATAATAGAGAATCGCAAATAGACGATAACTCAGGTAAAAGAATCACGGAGATGTACCTACAAGCTACCCTAGAAGGATCGAAAAGTCTGTTGATGGAAGAAGAATGCTACAACTGGACTCGTAAGAGTATAACGATCTTACAAAAGTGTAGATTATAGGAGGAGCTAAAGAAGTATAAACAGAGAGACTGGAGGAGATATAGTTCACCAAGTATATCAAGCCTCAAAAGAGATGGAAGAAAAGTAAGTCTATTATGTTGTAGAAGGTCAACTACATCCTACTTGGGGACAACTTAGAAGTTACATGTGCGGGTTAACTAGTGATGGTTAGTTAACCGATAAGAAGAATAACCACAAGGTTATAAAAGAATTTTATCGACATCTGGTGAATTTCTTTCGGAGATCCACGACGAAAATGGTGAAGTCAAATCAATACAAGTACTAGTAGCCTGGATGGTAACGTTAAATGAGTCCAATATGATAACTCTAATAAAGAAGTTAAAGAGAATTTCTTGACGGTCGGTAATGACCATTGATGATAATAATGGTGTAAAGAGAAGTGTTGTGAGTAGTTGCTTACTACTGACTAAGGAAAGATACATATCAAAGTTAGTATGGAAGGATCTCTGTAAGAAGAACTAAAAGAGTAAGAAGAAATAGATGATTGTGAACATGTCCTATGTTTAGCATTCCACACAATTAGGACTGAGGGTGCTCCTCCGAGAGAAGGTGGGATCAAACAGCCTAAATTGACAGAGAAAGCCCTTGTGATTAAAGATGTGACACAGAATAATTGGAATTATAGAGGCGGCACAAACATAGAGAGTATGAGTTAAAGCCTTGGTGAAATGTCTGATCAAGTTGTGAAGTGATTGTAGATGAGATCTACATGTTAGCTAAAACAGATATGGGAAGGAGTAAAGTTGAATGACTAAAGGTTGTTATATAAATCCAATGAAAATTCAAGCTCGAATGATAATGAAAGTAATAAGATCAACCAATGCGGTCCGTAAGGAGTATACGAGGAAACTCAAAGAGATTTAAGTATTCCACTGGTGGTAACGATTTAAAGAAGGTAAAATGACATGAGTATGAGGGAAATATAATGAATGCGATGCGGGGAAATTGATTTTTGAGAAAATCGTATGCATATGATATTTAGTATACAAAGGATACTGATGATTTTGTGGCATACGGTGACGCATCCAAGCTGGGTTTGGGGTGTGTGTTTTGATGCAGAGGGATAAGGCCATAGCCTATGCGTCTCGACAGTTGAAGACATATGAGGAGAACTACCCCACACACGACCTGGAGTTAGCTGTAGTGGATTATGCTCGTAAGATCTGGCATCACTATCTCTATGGGGCGACATGTCAGATCTTCACAGACCATAAGAGTCGGAAATACATATTCACTCAGTAGGAGTTGAATAACCGCCAGAGGCGGTGGTTAGAGTTGATCAAGGATTTCGACCTTGAGATTCTCTACCACCCCGGAAAGGTGAATTTAGTAGCTGACGCTTTGAGCCAAAAGGCGCCTCGGAAGAAGGTGATAGCCGGTTGGTAGTACAGCCGAGTTGTAGAGATATTTGGCGTAGTTAGAGGCAGAGAGTCGGTTTCTAGATACAGTCCGTCAGTTTGTTACCTGGGGGTTACTACATGAGATGTTGGGTGAGATCCGACAGAAGCAGGAGGCTTTCCGGACTTTGACCAAGATTTAAGACATGATGTCTCGAGATGAAGCACCTCAGTTCACTATTGGGGCTGATGGAGTGATGAGACGTCAAGACCGCATTTGTGTACCATCAGGCAGTGAGTTGAGGCAGATGATATTAAGTGAGGCTCATGCTACTCCATACTCAGTACATCTCGGAGCGAGCAAGATGTACAAGTATGTGAGACATTCCTTCTGATGGGGTGGTCTGAAGCCTAACGTGACTCGGTAGATAGCTCAGTATGCGATCTGTCAGCAGATCAAGATTTAGCATCGTAGGTCCGGAGGAGAGCTCCACCCACTGCCAGTACAGCATCGGAAGTGAGAGGATATATTTATGGATTTTGTCACTAGATTGAGGCTCACCAACAGTTTTGACGCTATTTGGGTAGTGGTAAACTGTTTGACGAAGACCGCACGTTTAACTCCGATTAAAGAAACGTGGCCGGTAAGTCGTCTAGATGAGGAGTTCACCAGATACATTGTGAGATTTTATGGAGTACCGAGAACTATCGTGTCTGATTGAGATGGGCGTTTCACCTCGAGGTTTTGGCAGCAGGTACATACTACTTTGGGGACAAGTCTCCACTTTACCACCGCCTACCACCCACAGACAGACGGTCAGTCTGAGATGACCATCCAGACATTTGAGGATACGCTGCGGGCTTGTGTACTAGATTGGGGACAGGTATGGCCAGATCATCTTCCACTGGTAGAGTTTTCGTATAATAGCAGCTGGCATGCATCTACTGGGATGACCCCTTATGAGGATTTGTACGGACGGAGATGCCGCACACCATTATGCTGGGATGAGCCTAGTAGAGCTGATGGAGTGGCTCCAGGTCAGATACAGGAGGACATTGCTCGGATTGCCCTGGTCCAGGAGTGGATGTTAGCAGCTCAGAGTCGTCAGAAGTCCTACGCCGACAAAAGGCGTCGACCTTTGAAGTTTAGAGTGGGTGCTCAGGTGTGATTGAGAGTGTCACCTACGAGAGGAGTCGGGCGTTTCGGCATTAAGGCGAAACTGAGTCCCCGATATGTCGGACCTTTTGAGATCTTGGAGAGAGATGGAGAGGTGGCCTACAGATTTGCACTACCACCGAGACTAAAGGGTGTCCATCCGGTCTTCCATGTATCTCAGTTGAGAGAGTACATCCCGGATCCGAGATATGTCATCAGCCATGAAGATCTAATAGTTGAACCCGATCATACTTTTGTAGAGTACCCAGTAGCTGTCTTGGAGCGTAGTACTAGACGTCTGCGGTCCAAGGAGATACCTATGTTGAGGATCCAGTGGTCTAGATGAGGAGCTGATGAGGCAACTTGGGAGACCGAGGAGAGTATTAGATGTAATTATCCCGAGTTCTTTGCGGGGTTAGATGTCACTTTTGTATCGACGAGTTAGTACTCGGATATTGTGTTGGTTGACCATTCATGTTTTATATTGGATTGAGTAGTTATGCTTTAATGTGATGCGTGTCTGAGTATGATTATTGAGTAGTTGCATGGTAGAAAACGGAAATTATGAAAACTAAGTTATACTAAGAAAATCATGTGACTAGGTATATTATCCTAAGTTTCGGGACGAAACTTCTTTTAAGAGGGCACTGATGTAATATCCAAAAATTTTTAAACCTCATTTAATACCGGATCAAACCGATTTCCGACCGCCAACCCTTTTTTCTTCATAATTTAACTAAAACAATATCATATCCCATTATTTTATGTGAGCATAATTCACATAAAATGACAAAATTGTAACTGAATAACTCTTTCGTATAGTTAAAACTCGAAGAACGGTATCGTACAAATAATGACACATCCGCTAAACCCATCTTCTACTTATTAGAACAAGCCCAGCAGTTGGCCCATAAACCCTCCGCCGGCCCACCAGGACCATTACCTAATCTCCTCATTAATAGAAAAGATTTACCCTAATCTAATTACTCCTTAACCTAACTAGCGGCTGAAACCGAAGAGCAAATCATCCTCCCCTCTCTCTTCTACACGGCCGGAACCGCTGCACCTTCCACCTGCTGCGACTGCGCCGACTAGTGAGATAAGGCTGCCAACGTTGCGGAATCCCCTGCGAACGAAAGAGAGAAGCCATATCCAACCGGTGTTGCTTGGTCGATCAATCTCCCGAAGTACCTCATCCCGCGACCCAGGGGTACATCTCCGACCTCGTTCCCCTCTCGTCAAACCGGAGTAGCGCCGCCTTCGGTTGTCCTCGGTTGTCATCGGTCAATAGACTTGATCGAGTCCTGTGGTCGGTACTACGTCCTCGGTTGTCAACTGGAGTAGGCTGCACGTTTCTTCAAGGGTGATTGACGACTTGTGCGAAGACGGGCGTTTGAGTTACCACGGGTTCGGACCGAGTTGAGATTTGAGAAAGCGATTTTTGATCAAGGTAAGTCCTTGCGACTTACTTAGCCAGTTTCTGAGTGTTAGTTAAGTGATAGTAGTGGTGTGTGCTATTGCGTGATTTAATAATAATAACTTGCTAGGACGACTGTTATTATTACGTTTAAGGCCCAAGTGTATGTATAACGGGCCGTGACATCACTGCCCAGCTCTGACAGGAGACTGGGAGGTTCTCTATACCCAGACCATGCAGGTACAAGGTGAGATGCATCGGATCCATTCCTGATGGTTACACGGGGGCGGAGGCGAGGTTTGGGAATCCCTCGTGTCACAAAATAAGTATCACTAGAGTGAACGAGTAAATTAAAGCAAGATAATAAAACGGACTTGTTTGAAAGCATGTTGAGTGTTTATGTTTATCTGAGTGTGTTTGTGCTGCTATTATTCTGCTAATATTTAGATAACTAGCTAACGGTTCTTCTTGTTGTTGTTTTAGATTTACCGCAGGTTAGATCAGCAGCTGAGTGATCCGGAAGTAGTGGTCAGCCGGGTCTCCGTACTCCTTAGAGCGGGGTTGGGGTTGTTTTGTCTTTCCTTTCTTTTGGTTAAGACAGTTGTTCTTTTCTTTTGTTTAAGTACTTTAGGCTGCTAGACAGTGTTGCATTCATGACTCTAAAACCATGGTTTTTATGAATTTCGGTTTCTTTATTTGTGTCTTGTTGCAAGATCCTAGTAATGTTGTTGTCAAACTGAGGTCGGGACCCATTGTGAGGTCCTAACCAGTAATACTCCGAGTTCTGAGAATTCGGGGTGTTACAACATGGTATCAGAGCTCTAGGTTGGCAACAATGGCACTTGAAATCTTCTGAAAGACTAAATACGTATTTGAGCAGAACCCGAAAGGGATCTGAGTTTTAAAAAGGAATTTTGGTTTTCAAATGCATGCATAGTCTGGTTGGGAATAGAAAAGTACGGCTGACCACCACTACTACCGCGGATCTCAGTATGCTTAGTATGGACTTTAGGTTTTACTTTAGTTGGACGTTTTAGCTTGATTATAAAGATATGTGATATAAATAAGTATATTCCGAAGATTAGTAGAAATTATAGTTATGTTATGTCCTTAACGGAGATAACATAATGAGTTTCTCACCCCTTGACACATCTAAGTAGATTTTGAAGGGTTACAACGTAAGGATAAGTACGCTCAACTTACGAGCATTAAGGTAGACTAACGACGGACCACTCCTTTGAGCTTGTTGAGGAACGTGGAGACGGAAGAGTGAATACTACAAGATAATACCCACGAAAATGGCAAGGGAAACCTGGGTCAACTCAACGGGATCAAATGAAGGATATACAAGAGAGTAGTTCCGGAGAAGCAAGGGATGATAGCCAACTAGAAAATTTGAGAACGACAACTTAGAGGCTTTTCCAAGTTGTGTAAAGTGACTTCACAAACAAAGAGGATGACGTCGAAAATTGCCATAGACATGAAAGTCAAAAGGGAGATATAGTAGCGATCAAGAAAAGAGACATAAAATTTAAGCTCACTGACAGACTAGGAAGTGAAAATTGATATCAAAAGCAAGGCGAAATATGATCACTCTCAACAAGCTACTTGCCACCACAAGTCAGATTGATAACCGAGACAATCAAAAGTATGGAAGTCAACACGAGATACATTATCCATCCAAATAGGAAGAATTAAAGAGCTGCAACTTGAAAGTTTACGCGTTGCCAGAAAGGGAAAGGTGGATTTCACCAACATGGAAGTGGAGTGATCTCGTAGAACACACGAGAATTTCGACATAGACCGTGATACAACAATAATCAGCTTCTATAAAGGCAACATTACAAGCAACACCCAAGGAAGAATAGTGTGTGAGAAGAGTATTGGTGAACTCGCGGGACCCCAATAACTTCTCATTCAAAAGGGATTTAAGCTAACAACACTACCAGTTCATAATAGAGAATCGCAAATAGACGATAACTCAGGTAAAAGAATCACGGAGATGTACCTACAAGCTACCCTAGAAGGATCGAAAAGTCTGTTGATGGAAGAAGAATGCTACAACTGGACTCGTAAGAGTATAACGATCTTACAAAAGTGTAGATTATAGGAGGAGCTAAAGAAGTATAAACAGAGAGACTGGAGGAGATATAGTTCACCAAGTATATCAAGCCTCAAAAGAGATGGAAGAAAAGTAAGTCTATTATGTTGTAGAAGGTCAACTACATCCTACTTGGGGACAACTTAGAAGTTACATGTGCGGGTTAACTAGTGATGGTTAGTTAACCGATAAGAAGAATAACCACAAGGTTATAAAAGAATTTTATCGACATCTGGTGAATTTCTTTCGGAGATCCACGACGAAAATGGTGAAGTCAAATCAATACAAGTACTAGTAGCCTGGATGGTAACGTTAAATGAGTCCAATATGATAACTCTAATAAAGAAGTTAAAGAGAATTTCTTGACGGTCGGTAATGACCATTGATGATAATAATGGTGTAAAGAGAAGTGTTGTGAGTAGTTGCTTACTACTGACTAAGGAAAGATACATATCAAAGTTAGTATGGAAGGATCTCTGTAAGAAGAACTAAAAGAGTAAGAAGAAATAGATGATTGTGAACATGTCCTATGTTTAGCATTCCACACAATTAGGACTGAGGGTGCTCCTCCGAGAGAAGGTGGGATCAAACAGCCTAAATTGACAGAGAAAGCCCTTGTGATTAAAGATGTGACACAGAATAATTGGAATTATAGAGGCGGCACAAACATAGAGAGTATGAGTTAAAGCCTTGGTGAAATGTCTGATCAAGTTGTGAAGTGATTGTAGATGAGATCTACATGTTAGCTAAAACAGATATGGGAAGGAGTAAAGTTGAATGACTAAAGGTTGTTATATAAATCCAATGAAAATTCAAGCTCGAATGATAATGAAAGTAATAAGATCAACCAATGCGGTCCGTAAGGAGTATACGAGGAAACTCAAAGAGATTTAAGTATTCCACTGGTGGTAACGATTTAAAGAAGGTAAAATGACATGAGTATGAGGGAAATATAATGAATGCGATGCGGGGAAATTGATTTTTGAGAAAATCGTATGCATATGATATTTAGTATACAAAGGATACTGATGATTTTGTGGCATACGGTGACGCATCCAAGCTGGGTTTGGGGTGTGTGTTTTGATGCAGAGGGATAAGGCCATAGCCTATGCGTCTCGACAGTTGAAGACATATGAGGAGAACTACCCCACACACGACCTGGAGTTAGCTGTAGTGGATTATGCTCGTAAGATCTGGCATCACTATCTCTATGGGGCGACATGTCAGATCTTCACAGACCATAAGAGTCGGAAATACATATTCACTCAGTAGGAGTTGAATAACCGCCAGAGGCGGTGGTTAGAGTTGATCAAGGATTTCGACCTTGAGATTCTCTACCACCCCGGAAAGGTGAATTTAGTAGCTGACGCTTTGAGCCAAAAGGCGCCTCGGAAGAAGGTGATAGCCGGTTGGTAGTACAGCCGAGTTGTAGAGATATTTGGCGTAGTTAGAGGCAGAGAGTCGGTTTCTAGATACAGTCCGTCAGTTTGTTACCTGGGGGTTACTACATGAGATGTTGGGTGAGATCCGACAGAAGCAGGAGGCTTTCCGGACTTTGACCAAGATTTAAGACATGATGTCTCGAGATGAAGCACCTCAGTTCACTATTGGGGCTGATGGAGTGATGAGACGTCAAGACCGCATTTGTGTACCATCAGGCAGTGAGTTGAGGCAGATGATATTAAGTGAGGCTCATGCTACTCCATACTCAGTACATCTCGGAGCGAGCAAGATGTACAAGTATGTGAGACATTCCTTCTGATGGGGTGGTCTGAAGCCTAACGTGACTCGGTAGATAGCTCAGTATGCGATCTGTCAGCAGATCAAGATTTAGCATCGTAGGTCCGGAGGAGAGCTCCACCCACTGCCAGTACAGCATCGGAAGTGAGAGGATATATTTATGGATTTTGTCACTAGATTGAGGCTCACCAACAGTTTTGACGCTATTTGGGTAGTGGTAAACTGTTTGACGAAGACCGCACGTTTAACTCCGATTAAAGAAACGTGGCCGGTAAGTCGTCTAGATGAGGAGTTCACCAGATACATTGTGAGATTTTATGGAGTACCGAGAACTATCGTGTCTGATTGAGATGGGCGTTTCACCTCGAGGTTTTGGCAGCAGGTACATACTACTTTGGGGACAAGTCTCCACTTTACCACCGCCTACCACCCACAGACAGACGGTCAGTCTGAGATGACCATCCAGACATTTGAGGATACGCTGCGGGCTTGTGTACTAGATTGGGGACAGGTATGGCCAGATCATCTTCCACTGGTAGAGTTTTCGTATAATAGCAGCTGGCATGCATCTACTGGGATGACCCCTTATGAGGATTTGTACGGACGGAGATGCCGCACACCATTATGCTGGGATGAGCCTAGTAGAGCTGATGGAGTGGCTCCAGGTCAGATACAGGAGGACATTGCTCGGATTGCCCTGGTCCAGGAGTGGATGTTAGCAGCTCAGAGTCGTCAGAAGTCCTACGCCGACAAAAGGCGTCGACCTTTGAAGTTTAGAGTGGGTGCTCAGGTGTGATTGAGAGTGTCACCTACGAGAGGAGTCGGGCGTTTCGGCATTAAGGCGAAACTGAGTCCCCGATATGTCGGACCTTTTGAGATCTTGGAGAGAGATGGAGAGGTGGCCTACAGATTTGCACTACCACCGAGACTAAAGGGTGTCCATCCGGTCTTCCATGTATCTCAGTTGAGAGAGTACATCCCGGATCCGAGATATGTCATCAGCCATGAAGATCTAATAGTTGAACCCGATCATACTTTTGTAGAGTACCCAGTAGCTGTCTTGGAGCGTAGTACTAGACGTCTGCGGTCCAAGGAGATACCTATGTTGAGGATCCAGTGGTCTAGATGAGGAGCTGATGAGGCAACTTGGGAGACCGAGGAGAGTATTAGATGTAATTATCCCGAGTTCTTTGCGGGGTTAGATGTCACTTTTGTATCGACGAGTTAGTACTCGGATATTGTGTTGGTTGACCATTCATGTTTTATATTGGATTGAGTAGTTATGCTTTAATGTGATGCGTGTCTGAGTATGATTATTGAGTAGTTGCATGGTAGAAAACGGAAATTATGAAAACTAAGTTATACTAAGAAAATCATGTGACTAGGTATATTATCCTAAGTTTCGGGACGAAACTTCTTTTAAGAGGGCACTGATGTAATATCCAAAAATTTTTAAACCTCATTTAATACCGGATCAAACCGATTTCCGACCGCCAACCCTTTTTTCTTCATAATTTAACTAAAACAATATCATATCCCATTATTTTATGTGAGCATAATTCACATAAAATGACAAAATTGTAACTGAATAACTCTTTCGTATAGTTAAAACTCGAAGAACGGTATCGTACAAATAATGACACATCCGCTAAACCCATCTTCTACTTATTAGAACAAGCCCAGCAGTTGGCCCATAAACCCTCCGCCGGCCCACCAGGACCATTACCTAATCTCCTCATTAATAGAAAAGATTTACCCTAATCTAATTACTCCTTAACCTAACTAGCGGCTGAAACCGAAGAGCAAATCATCCTCCCCTCTCTCTTCTACACGGCCGGAACCGCTGCACCTTCCACCTGCTGCGACTGCGCCGACTAGTGAGATAAGGCTGCCAACGTTGCGGAATCCCCTGCGAACGAAAGAGAGAAGCCATATCCAACCGGTGTTGCTTGGTCGATCAATCTCCCGAAGTACCTCATCCCGCGACCCAGGGGTACATCTCCGACCTCGTTCCCCTCTCGTCAAACCGGAGTAGCGCCGCCTTCGGTTGTCCTCGGTTGTCATCGGTCAATAGACTTGATCGAGTCCTGTGGTCGGTACTACGTCCTCGGTTGTCAACTGGAGTAGGCTGCACGTTTCTTCAAGGGTGATTGACGACTTGTGCGAAGACGGGCGTTTGAGTTACCACGGGTTCGGACCGAGTTGAGATTTGAGAAAGCGATTTTTGATCAAGGTAAGTCCTTGCGACTTACTTAGCCAGTTTCTGAGTGTTAGTTGAGTGATAGTAGTGGTGTGTGCTATTGCGTGATTTAATAATAATAACTTGCTAGGACGACTGTTATTATTACGTTTAAGGCCCAAGTGTATGTATAACGGGCCGTGACATCACTGCCCAGCTCTGACAGGAGACTGGGAGGTTCTCTATACCCAGACCATGCAGGTACAAGGTGAGATGCATCGGATCCATTCCTGATGGTTACACGGGGGCGGAGGCGAGGTTTGGGAATCCCTCGTGTCACAAAATAAGTATCACTAGAGTGAACGAGTAAATTAAAGCAAGATAATAAAACGGACTTGTTTGAAAGCATGTTGAGTGTTTATGTTTATCTGAGTGTGTTTGTGCTGCTATTATTCTGCTAATATTTAGATAACTAGCTAACGGTTCTTCTTGTTGTTGTTTTAGATTTACCGCAGGTTAGATCAGCAGCTGAGTGATCCGGAAGTAGTGGTCAGCCGGGTCTCCGTACTCCTTAGAGCGGGGTTGGGGTTGTTTTGTCTTTCCTTTCTTTTGGTTAAGACAGTTGTTCTTTTCTTTTGTTTAAGTACTTTAGGCTGCTAGACAGTGTTGCATTCATGACTCTAAAACCATGGTTTTTATGAATTTCGGTTTCTTTATTTGTGTCTTGTTGCAAGATCCTAGTAATGTTGTTGTCAAACTGAGGTCGGGACCCATTGTGAGGTCCTAACCAGTAATACTCCGAGTTCTGAGAATTCGGGGTGTTACAGATCTCCACTATCACAGCTAGAGTCATCTGACATATCCCTAAACATAATTCCAGAAACAACATTCACGAATCAAGCTCAGAAACCAACATTCACAAACCAAGCAACATTCACAAACTAGCAACATTAAAAATCCATAAGCAGAATGCTCTAAACCAAGCTCACAAATCATCTTCACAGCTCATGTATACTAGAATCAGACATCAACATTTCATACGAGTGCTACTTCTTTATGTTGGAGATGCACAAGGGTGATCTTACTCTTAAAAAAAAAGAACTAGAACTACACCTGATGAAGAGCAGCAGCCTTTGCTCTAAAAAATGCCTCAAGAAATTCAGCCTCCAATTAACCATGAAAACCAAATTCTACTAAACCAAAGCAAATATAAATTCACAACAAGTAACCATAGAAACCAAATTCACCCACTATAAATTCACAACTCAGCTCAACTAAATTCAGGATATTAACTTGTAAAAGTTCAGCAACTAAATTCAAGATATTACCTATTTGTTGTCATCAACATTTCGAACTAAACTCTAACCCTAACTCATAAGCATTTTGAACTAAACCCTAATTATGGATATGAAAGGCATCAACAATGTCAATATCATAAGCATTTCGAACTAACCCTGAACCTTAATCGGTCCTATAAAAGATTCAAATTGAAATAGTTTATAGAGTTTTTACCTGTTTTCGTTGAAGGAGGATAGAGCGAATGACGAGACTTGGATCACTAGTTGGTACTCCTTGCTACTGATGAGAGGAAAGAAGAAGAGAACGAGCGACCAAGCTCATGGAGTAGTGAAGAAGAAGAACGAGACGCAAATGGGTTTACCTGGAGATGCAGCGAGAAGTATCGAACGGACTCTAAAAAAAATCAAATGAAACGCTGCGTATTGGCCAAAAACACTAACACACTATTTTGGTTTTACCAAACACAGTTTTCTGTTTTACAACCACTAAACAACTCAAAACACTAAACGCACTTATAAACACTTAAAACTAGTTTTATTAGTAGTAAACCCTAATCCAATCCATAGTGTATATCATGACTTGTCTTTGACAAAGTCATGACGTCCTAGTGGCGAGATCAAGACGAGCCCAAGACAAGTTATGACGAGGCCATGAAAAATTCGTGACAAAGCCATGCATGGCTATGACAAGCTGTTGACAAGGTTTTGACAAGGCTTGACAACTTCAGCCCATCACTTCCTTTACTACAAGCCCAGCCGTGCAGCAGCTTCAGCCCGCTCCAGCCAGCCCGGATTGCTTCAGTCTCCACCTGACCA
The DNA here is from genome assembly GCA_033239045.1 of Fagopyrum esculentum. Taxonomy (NCBI): domain Eukaryota; kingdom Viridiplantae; phylum Streptophyta; class Magnoliopsida; order Caryophyllales; family Polygonaceae; genus Fagopyrum; species Fagopyrum esculentum. The sequence continues at coordinate 50,960,175 of BSUD01000004.1, forward strand.
AGTTGTCCTAGCCCAGAATACAGCCCACGTTACTAGAGCAGGCGCTGGCAGCCCAGGGAAAAGTCGGGCCGGCTGTTTCGTTGCCTCGCATCCCAGGAGCCTAACTATAGCAGACGTTACGGATGTTTCCTCTCTCATCTCCCCTTCTTGCGTCTTTGCCCTAGAAGCGCCTGTCTCTTCACGTCTCTCCCCATCACGCATGACAACAACGCGCAAAAACCGCTCCCCTTCGTCTTCGCCTCCACGCCAGCGAGCCGTAGGCGCCTTCGACCGAACAGCAGCACCCTCCTCTCCTCCCTCTCTCCGGCAAGCATAGACGGAGGTGGCAAGCGACACAACAATTTTCTCTCCTTCGTCTGCAATCGAGCCACAACGATGGCTTTCAGCCTTCTTCCGGTTCGCGCACAGCACCGCCAGGGAGGACATCGAACCGCACCTCTGCAAGGGAACTATGGGCGCGTCTGGCCCTAGCCGCTGGGGCGGTTGGGAACCCAGAACCCGCACCCTGAGATGGCTCGCTTTTCCCTTATGTCGACTCCAGCAGACCGAGGATACCGATGAAGCAGATCCGCTCAGCAGCAGCAACCTTCGTGTCTTCTTTCTCGTGACTTCGAGCCTCGGAACCGGGTAAGCTGATACCCTTCCTTCTTTGCACTTCCATCCACGATATTCATGCTTAACGAGTGACATTTATGTCTCCTAAGCCTACCCGGACCAGCCTAAGAAGAGCAGTAAGGATAAAGGTCTTTTCTGAGTTTGCATGAAGTGATGAGCAGTCGACTTCGGGTCCAATTTTGGGTAAGCTAGACTCCTTCTTTTTGGCTGGTTTTCGGATATGTAATAGACGGTATTGCATAGTAAATCATACTACAATTTTAGAGGAATCAGAGTTACGGTTTGAGAGTTATGATGTTGCAAAGTTGACTCCTCATGTAGTTTTTATCAGTGTGCTGAGTGTTGAGAAAAACAGCATGTGATGCAGTTTTGTGAGATGGTTTTAAATAGGCTTTCTATCTCCTTTGCTGCTAAATTTTGGATATATTATAGATAAGATTTTATAGTAGAACATATCAAAATTTTGGATAAATCCAGCAAGCGGTTTAGGAGTTATGATTTTTCAAAGTTAAGACAATGTGCTGTTTTGTTAAGTGTTTGCTGAAATTCCAGAAACTGTGTTGATCAATCAAGTTTGAGCATACTTTTTGATGCCTTAGATATAAGATCCACCGTTCGGTTTTTGATATGTTGTTTAGTGCCATGCATAGGTTAATATGTCAAAAGTTGGGATGAATCCAACGGTGGGATTTAGAATTATAGAGGCTCAAAGTGGACTTGTTGTACATTTAGAAAACATACTCAGATTTTGGCTAAGTATAGAAAATTTCAAGTGTTGTAACCAACTTTAGAAATTTTTGTAGGAGTGAGTTTTAAGAAATTCTTGCTCCTAGGAGTAGATGAGATATCATAGATGATCTAGAGAATTATTTCGGAATTTTTATAAGTTTATTCGAATTTCATATTTGAAGCCAAAGTTGGACCCTAGTGACCTTTTTAGAAGGTTAAAGAAAACATGTAATGTTCTAGTCTTGACCTAAACTCAACTTTAAGAGTTAGAATATGATAGTTAGTCTCAAGTAAGAATTTAAGTACATATTATGATATTTTTAGAAGATTCGGGACCAAGGGTAAAATGGTCATTTTACCTTAGACGTGTATTTTAGTATATTCTCTTCCGATAGGATCTTATAACTTAGAAGTCTTAGACTTCTAAGTATATTGGATATGTGTTGATCCACTTGTCTCCTTTGACAGGGAACCGAGTTATACAGTTATAGATTGAGTTTTGATTAAGAGAGTCGAGATCTGATTCAGGTAAGTCCACGGACTTACTTAGCTGGCTTCTTGTATGAGTGTGATGTGTATGAGTGGTGTTTGTTAGTTAAGATAAACAACGAAACCGGAATAGGCCGACTTTAGTATATTGTGTAATTGACCCAAGTGTATGATAATGGGTTGTGACATCATCTGTCTAGCTCTTGCGAGAGTCTAGGAGGTTCCCTGCGACCAGCCTAGTCAGGTAGACGGTCAAATGCATTAGTACCATTCCGCGTTGGTAAACGGGGATAGGGGCGAGGTTTGGGAATCCCTCGTGTCACAAAATAAGTATCACTAGTAATAACCTATCACCTAATTAAAGATAATAAAAGGATTGAGTGTTGCATGTTGCTTGTGTATGTTGTGTGTTTGTGCTTTTACCTTCATACTTATGCATAGAATGTTAGCTAACGGTATTATACCGCTTTGTAGATGCCTTGCAGGTTAAGACAGTTGTAGAGAGATCCGGAGGGAATGGTCAGCCGGGTCCACGTACTCTTTTAGTTAGGGACGGGGATGTTTTTTGTTCTTCATATGCGTCGTTTTAGTACCTTTGCTTTGTAAGGCTGATACATATCCTTCATGTATGTATTGTTTAAAGTTTTCAAATGTTTTTAATACTTTTGTACCTTATTGTAAGATCCTAGTAAAATTGTTGGCAAACTAAGGTCGGGAGTCATTGTGAGGTCCTAACCAGTAGCTCCCCGAGTTCTGAGAATTTGGGGTGTTACAAATAGTATCCGGAACGGCACCGAAAATTGTTCATGAGATGTTGAGACAAAAGTATGAAGGCAATTGGTTGGGAGCCAACATGTATACAATGCGCGGGAAAAGATTCAAAGGTTAAAACAAGGATTAATGAGCCCGATACAATTACTATTCTACATGTTGGTGGAATGAAAATTCATTTCGGTTTCAAGGAGTCTGACGATGGAAGCTCGCAAGACATTGCATTTGCTCATGAACAATCGATCAAACTAAGGGAGAAATATTGTTACGTCATGATCACCACCTTGACATTTCACTTGGGTTTTATGTTTATGACAAGGGAAGATACGGATACATAAAATTGGGTTTTGTGCTAGGTTGAAGGGTGGTGTCAAGCGTCTAAATACCGATCGGAGGTGATAGTGATTGATCGAGAACTTGACCTTTTAAGGGCTATCTCTTGAGTTTTTCCAGATGCTTGGGTTTATGTTTATGACAAGGGAAGATATGGATACATACAATTAGTTTTGTGTTAGGTCGAAGGGTGGTGTCAAGCGTCTAAATACCGACCATAGATGATAGTGACCGGTCGAAAACTTGGCCTTTTGTGGGCTATCCCTTGTGATGAAACACATTTGTTGTGTTCGTGGCACGTTGACCGCAGGATAGAGGGACAAGCCTTGAAGAAGACAAAGTCGATAACTATGCAACACGAATTTCAAAGTCAATGTAAGGCATTATTCAAATCAAAGTCAAGTGCAACATTTGTGGCCCGACATCAAGCAATGATCGAGCATCATAGTGATCGGTGGGGGTTGATGGATTACTTGAAGAAGACGTGGATATGTCATAAGGAGAAATTTGCAACTTACTTGGTTGACCAACATTTTCACCTTGGTAACCAAGCTATAAACATGTACGTTTCATTTTACTAATGTTATCTATTGAATAACTAGTATTGCATCTTTTTAGTTCAAGTAAGATTAATGTCATGTTTAAAATGAAACTTAATGTGTAAGGTTGAATCCGCACACTCTACTTTGAAGAAGCAATTTGATGTATCTAACTTCCGACTCTCGACATGTCTGAAGCATATCAGTTTGATGTTGAGGGATGAATTTCGTCGATTGATGACATCATTGGAGCAATCCCGTTTCAAGACTCCGAGTGAGGTTGCAAATTTATCGTTGTTTTGCCAACTATTGGGTAGGATTTCCGATATTTTCCTACAGGATTTGGATGTGATGTACATCATAGTATGCAGAAGGGATTATCTTTAGAATTGTGTAAACTACTTTGTGCGGTCGTCTACTGGGCTACCTTGTGCACATGATGTGGCGAGTATCATTAGAGAAATACGGAATTTCCTCTTGAAGGATGTCCATGTATTTTGGCATGAGATCGATTGGTTCGGGGTTTAGTCGAATCATTCAGACGAACTAGCTGAGATCAATGAGAACCAAGTTGTTGTCACTGACCTCCAAAAGGCAATCGAGTTGGGTTTCTCAAATGAGAATTAAGTTCGACTATTAGGTAATATTTATTGAGTTATTAATTTATTTATTTTTGTCTTTTTAGGTTATTTCTAAAGTATTAATAATTTATTTTTGTCTTTTAGGCACCTTGTGAAGGTCGATGCAAAATCCAGAGACAATGAATATGAAAAACTCTAATGTCCAAATTCCCAAAGAAAAACCGTAGAAGAACACCGGGAGAAAAAAAAAGTTAGGGTTTGAGCATGTTCGAGATGATTTTTGACACGCGAGAGATGATAGGGAGAAGAGAAATCAAAGGAGGGCTGAGGAACCACGCATTCCACCAGTCGTTATTAGTGGTCACAAGTTCGGTATAGAGAACTTCGAGTCATTTATGGTTCCGTATGTTGTGCACTTGTAAAACGTATTAGGTGATGAAACTTGCGGATTTAGGACTCTTGTTGTGTAGTTGGTTTTAAAGAAGAGCATTGGGTTGAGATGCGTGCCGGCATGTGGAGGAAATTCAGCACGTACCCATATCGATACATTGCCTTCCTTCCTCTTGGAGAGTCAATTCAGGATTTCGCAAACCGACTCAATTGGCTACAACAGGGTTACATTGCACCAAATTTATAATTGTTTGAGATGCCTATATGTGGTTTATTGCTCACCACTATTTACCAGTGAACCCTTGTGTATCTAGATTGGGTCTTGCCACATAGATGTCTTCCCCTAATCCGACAAGAAGCCGCACCCGTACAACCCGCCTAACACTACATTGTTCATTTAGCAGGATGGGCACACTTCTCACTTTGTTAAATAGCTTTTCGGATACAATTTTTATTCTTGTTTAAATTGTGCTAACTTTTTCTTTTACCTAAACTTGTGTATAGATGTGGTTCTCCGAAGGATGCCCATTGCCTCCAATTTTGAATGCTTGGTTAATTTTTCGTGATGATAGTGTTGCGGTGTTAGAGGTACAATATCAAGCGTGCATCCAAGAAATATAAAGGTTACTAGCATTGTATCATCGACCACCGGAGTAGTTGTGTGTGTAATGAAATGCATTATAATCGATCTTTTCTTAATGTTATGTTTGCCATGAAATGCATTGTAATCGGTCTTTTCTTAATGTTATGTTAGGATCAATTTGCTCATTTGGATGAATTAGGCAAACTAAGAAAATAACATAAACTTCAAAAATAAACTACATAACCCAAATCCAACATCAAAATGAGAAACATAGTCCATGAAATAGAAACATAGTCGATGGAATTCAAACTAGTCAAATCCAACATCAAAACGGGAAATATTTTCACTACGTTGGTTGACTAGGTTATGTTCATAATCTCCTCGAGTGTCTCTCCAATGTTGTGTCACCGGATGGTGAGACTCATGACCACCTAACATCTCTCTCAACCGCGATATGTGTTGGTCCGTCGGCTGGGTCCCGTCGTCAATCATCCTTGCAAGAGTGCTTCCAACATGTAGATAACGCTATCAAAAAACTTGTTCAAACAAAATTAGTTCTATTACAACCTTTATTTGAATAAAATATTAAAATAATTCAACTATCATCATACCGAAATAAATTGAGTTGCTAGAGAAGACTCGTATGCTGAACCAACATCTATCCATGACTCTCGCAATAAATATGGGTGACAATGTCAGACATACTAGTGCATGTACCGTGTCACGTACTGCCACGGGGCATACACATACAAAATACTCTAGACTGAGCTCAAACATACGGACATGTGACGGGTCTCCCACATATAAGTCTCGGGTGCAAAGTCCAACACATAGTTCCTCCCTGAATTTGGTCCTTGCATATGTATCAGTACACTAATGATGAGAGATGTCTTGGATCCGTCCAAACTATCGAGCCACCCTCTTTGGCATATAAGGCTCAAGTAGTCATGGGTCCGATTTAGTGTAAACCGCCAAACCGACGGCTTTCAAATTGGCCCAGACCGTCGGTCAGCGGTTTAGGTTTAGGTTTGTCATTTCGACAACCTAAACCGGCGATTTACCCCAAACCGGCGGTTTAACCGCCAATTTCCGGGTTTTTAAATTTATTTTTTTTTACAAACCGCCAAAACCGCCGGTTTGGTTTTTGCCGGTTTAGGTTTGGTCTTGGGCCAAACCTAAACCGGCAGTTCCTAAACCTAAACCAGTGGTTTAGGTTTAGGACCCATGTCTAGGCTCAAGTATCGAGTCACACCTGATCGTCCCTCTATACGTGGACACTTCTAGCGGTCTTGTCCATGTTATAGACCTAATAGAGTACATAAACCTAGTAACGCTAGAGACATTCATGCTCTCTAAGACACTACAGATCTTTGTCAAACGCATATCTGAACGCACACTTGTACGATATGCGCAATTCTCAAATACCTACATGCTCATTTCTTGCTTTGACGTCTCATGCTCATATCAACATAAAAACACGGGAACTACGTCAAGATCCATTGTTGGCCTCAACAAGTACAAATGTTAATACAAAAAACACTTTTAATTTGGAAGCAAAATAAGGCATAAATATCTTACCCATATGAGTAGACTTAATTCGACCATCTGTCTCGTATCAGTGTGCGAGCCCTCCCTAACTACCGGTAGACGTTAGTAAGGGTGGATGTGCCCCATGCCAACTAATGAGTACGTGTATCATCACAAATAAAGGTCAATATTTTTCACTTGACCTTGTTGCCCGTCTTTTCCATTAAAAGTGTGTATCCAAGAAACAACAATAACCTTGCAGACGCAATCACATGTGAAGGACCACCTCCCTCTATCAATGCCTTAATCATGGACTCTATATATGTTGTACGAAATCCGTTATAAGTACAGATATGATGTCACCCGTCATATGAATAGTGGGTTGGTGTTGAAAAGATATAAAGGAGATGCTTCGAACTGAATCTGTGATAAATTGTCCATTTTTGTGTCGTGAACGGCTCTCCTATATCTAGTATTGGGTTGCGACCCGACATATGAATAGTGGGTCGGTATTGAAAGTTCCTACTATGTTGTATATTTAACAAATAAGTTGCATGTGACTTTCTAACATATACAAAATACATAGTTCTAAAATTTATAACTTAGGACAAGAATAAATAAATAAATCATTTACATGTAAGATATTAAAAATTGTGATTGCATGTATAAATTTTAAATTGCATGTAAGTTATTAAAAATTGTAATTGCATATAAGTTATTAAAAATTGTAATTGCATGTACAAAATTGTAGATTGCATGTAAACTTACTAAGTTCGACTAAACTTACTAACTAATCCAAAAATACATAGTTTCATGTAAATTTACTAATTTCGACTAACTTAAATTTCATCTAAAATATACTAACTTAAATTTCATCTAAATTTACTAACTTAAATTTCATCTAAAATATACTAATATTGTTAAGGAGTGTAGTTTCTTGTATCTCCTTCTCCTTGCTATTTGTGATTGGATTCTCATGTAGAGATGCATGCGGACCCTCTAGTGTGTTGGGCTCTATAATGTGTCATCTTAGTCGTTTGGATTGCATATAGATTCTTCCTTTTTCTGCTTGAGTCTCATGTGCTCTTGGATTCTCTTGCCTTCTTCATTCTTCTCATAAGATGTGTAGTTCGTAGCCTTGGAGATGCTCCTGCTCCTAGATCTTGAGATGCTCCTACTCCGAGCTCTTGAGATGTACTTGTGTCAAGTGTGGCTCTTAGCTTTGGAGATGCTCCAGCTCATTGAGTATAGGTTGGGTGTTATCTTAAAATTGTGTTTGATTTGGTATTATATTTTTTGGGTTTGATTTGGGTGGCAACGCTTGGGTTAATGGATAATTTAAAATGGTATAACGGTTATAGTGTATATAATGTGTAATTTTGAAACTGTTTCGGTAATTCAATATTGTATGGGTAATTCGACACAATTTTTGTTTGAAAGCGATTTATTAAGCTGTAATCGGGTAGTTTGAACTGTTTGGGTAATGTAAAGTTGTTGTGATATAGTGTTTTAACCAATTGGTTGGTATAATGAGTATACTAGCTATTATGGGTGATTAAAAAATGATTAATTGGGTATTCAAAACGGTTGAAATGACATTTGTATTCTACTTGGATATTGACCATATTTTGGCATTTCATCATGGGCACTATTTGGGCAATTCAACATTAATTGTATGTCTAATTCGACATAGTTTTTGTATGAAACGGTTCATTAACCTTAAATCGGGTAATTTAAAACTGTTTGAAATGTAAAATTCTTGTGATATAGTGCTTGAACCAATTGATTGCTATAATGGCTATAATGGATGAGTCGAAATTGAATTGGATCTATAATTTCTTGGGTAAGTGAAGGTGAATAATTTATTGAAGATGAAAGGAGATACATACCATCGTTGGGTTGAAGAAGAAAGGAGATCTATGTCATCAATTATAACCACAATTACAACTACAAACCACAACTACAAATATAATATTATTAAACACATCCTTAATCTTATAAATTAAACCTACACGCATTTTCTAAAATATATATTCGTAAATTTTCTAACACTTCTTGAAAATCACCCGAAAATTCCATGATCCAATAGAAATATGACTACAAGACAAAACTCGACGCCTCTCTAATGTAATTTTATATAAAGTGTAAAGTGATAAACTATAGATCGTAAATATTGAACATACCATTATTACGATTTAAGACATATATATATATATATATATATATATATATATATATATATATATATATATATATATATATATATATATATATATAGGGTGCGGTTCCTATGAGAACACTCTTATTGTGTATCATGAGAACAATCTTAGACCGTCGGATGGTGAGTAGTAAGGGTCGAGATTTAGGGTAGATATCATAATTAATAATAACTACGAATAATCCATTCAACCAACAATAACTACGAATAATCCATTCAACAATAATAATTACGAATAATACATTAAACGATATGACACATTTGTAACAAAACTAATAATAACTACGAATAATATATTAAACAATAAGGTTTGTTCTCATGATTACACGATAAGGTCTGTTCTTATATGATCTATACTCTCTCTCTCTCTCTCTCTCTCTCTATATATATATATATATATATATATATATATATATATATATATATATATATATATATATATATACACACACACATATATATACATATATATATAATCACAAAGACTCATGGACATACTAACAAACATCGTGCTTTAAGGGTGTTTCATTAGCTTAACACTAGTAATGAATATCAGGTTATATTTATAGGTTTAGAGGGGTCATGATGTGAAGCTCTCCAAGGAGCAAATGATGGAAGGTAACTCACAGAAGAAGGATGAGAAAAAGGAAGACTCAAGTCATCTTATAAAGAGTGAGGAGGAAGAGGAAGTGGTTGCATAGAAGCATGAACCGGACCAAGCATGGAAGGAAGGTGCATAAGAGGAAATTTCAAACACATGGAAGCTAGGAGGCACGTGCATCAGAAGGAGAAAGAGAGATCCAAGTGCCTGAATTTGCATCTAGATTGTTATTATTTTTAAACCCATAATTAGATTCTTTTATTATTATGAGTTTACTTTAATAATTGAGCCTTTTAAGTTAGTTTTAAGTTCATCTTTTAATTAAGGTCCGTTAATTATTTTAGGCCCAATCAGAGAGGATTCTAATAGATTTTTCAGCCCTAAAACATCACGTTATATGTAGGACGCATTTCTTGTTTTTTGATGACCTTGATTTTGAATACGTACACGTTTTATGTAAATCCCTTTTCTCCATTGGAGAGTGCAAGTGAGAGAGTCCTCGTTGTCTACATAGTTTGGCGTCTCTTGCATGTGTGTCAATTCCGGTCTCAAGAGTTAGTGCTACCGAACACTCACAAGCCTCCTTCTTGTGCTTCCTATGCCGTAACTAGTAGTGTGTAAGATTGCATTGAAAGAGTTTCTCGAACATTCTTACTAATGACAAAGCCAAATGTAAAAAGGTTTGACGAGTTTCCAGCGGCTTCACAATTTAGCTTAGCATATCCCTCTTTTAGTCTCTTCCATTTTATGTTTTTTGTTCTTTTTCAGACCCTCACGTAGAGCATAAGCTTTTGCCTCTAATATTGAATCAACATTACATTTTCCATTTCCTACAGCAATAGGAACGGCCAGATGGTTCCTAATGACAAAGCCAAATGTAAAAAGGTTTGGCGAGTTTCCAGCGGCATCACAATTTAGCTTAGCATATCCCTCTTTTAGTCTCTTCCATTTTATGTTTTTTGTTCCCTTCTTTGATTTGGTTGCTTTATGTTGTTCACGGGAAGTTTTGCGTTTGCCTTCTCCCATTCGGTAATCGGTAATTTGATTTAGAGCTAGTATGTTCAATTTAGGGGTACATTTCTCTTGTGAGAGATGACTTGGTTTCTAGTCATCCAAATGTTCCACCATATGACACTAAGGTGTCTTTTAGTTCAGTTGCGCTGATTTTTTCTTTTATTTCTAAAAGAATATCACTAATGCTCAAATTGTCAATATCGTAGTTGCTAAGTAAAGAGGATATATTTTGGCTATCAATGGTCTTTAGACTGTATTGGCACTCAAAGAAAAGGTGTTTAGTACTTTCTGTTTGGTGATTACAGAATTCACAATTCATAACCACGGGTATTTTTTGTTTATCGAGATTTTGTCTAGTTGGTAATCCGTCCAAAGCTAATTTCCATAGAAAATTTTAATTTTGGGCATTATGTTGATTTTCCAAATCCATGTTTTGTCATGGCTGACCCCCACCTTTCGTTTTTGTCTCATTTCCATCGCCGATTTGGTCGAGTACCATCCCTCATTATTAGCTGCCCAGTATAGTCTATCTCTTATATTAAGGGAAGCTTAGAGTTGTTTATTTGATCTATAATATTGTGGGGTAGAATTGTTCGTATTTGGTTTATACTTTGTTGGTTCCATCTTTTGTCTATCATATATGAGGAAGTGAGTTCGTTCGTGTTTATTAGTGTTTTGTTCTTTACAAGGTCTAAGAGTGGTTTGTTAGTAATCCATCTGTCTTTCCAAAATTTCACAGTTTATCCATCTCCCACCCGCCATCGGAGACCTTCATCGAATTTTTCTCTCAATTTTATTGCTTTCTTCCATTGCCATGATGTATTTTTTCCACATTCATAATTTCAAAGGCATGTCCCCTTGAGATATCTTTCTTCGACTATTTTAACCCAAATGTTGTCCGGGTCAGCCATAATTTTGCATAGTAGTTTCATTTGTAGTGCTTTATTCATGTCTTCTGCTTTTCTAATTCCAGTTCCGTCTAGGTTTCTTGGCTTGCAAATTCTATCCCAACTAATCAACGGGTGGAAAGAGGGTCCTTTATTCCAGAAGAAATTTCTATTAATTTGATCAAGTTCGTGGTGAATGCTAGAGGGTAGCAAAAATGTATGCATAAGGTAACTTGGTTTGACATTTAGAATTGCCTTAATTAGAGTAATTCTATCTTCTTGGGATAGAGATGATCCTTTTGTTGCTTGCTTCTGTTGTTGCCTTTGAGAAGATTATTATATCATCGGCGAAAGCTAAGAACGGTATTCTTGAACCATTTTTTGTAGTGGGGAAGCCTATAGCTTTAGGATTCTCATTAGTCAATTTTTGTAGGTTTCTTGTTAATACTTCCGTATACATGTTAAAAAGCAGTGGGGAAGGGGGTCACCTTGACGCAACCCTCGTTGGGGAGAAAAAATCGTAGTAGGTGAGTCGTTTATTAGTATGGAGTAGGAGACTGTTGAGATGCATTCAAAGATCCATTCTCAAAATTTTCCATCAAATCCAAATTTCTCTAACACTACTTTCAGAAATTTCCATTCAACTTTGTCGTAGGCTTTTTCCATATCTAGTTTGATTGCCATAAACCCATCTTTTCTTTTCTTTGATCTAAAGTTGGGAAAATTTTCATGAGCAATAAGCACATTATCATGAATTGCTCTATTTTTAGTGAAAGCACTTTGTAGTGGGTGAATTAGCTTTGGTAGGACGACACTTAGTCTTTTGGCCAAAATTTTGGCAATTATTTTATAGACTGTCGAGCATAGACTAATTGGCCTGTAGTGGTTAGTTGCTAACGGATTTTTGATTTTTGGGAGAAGTGCGATAAATGTATGGTTAATTTGTTTGAGTATTCTACCGGTTTTGAAGAAACTCTTAACTGCCCTAACAACTGTTGGTCCAATGGTATGTCAATACGTTTGATAGAATTCAACTGTCATTCCATCAAGACCAGACGATTTATCACTGTCAATGTCAAGGAAGGCCTCTTTAATTTCTTTTGTTGTGAAAGGTGTTAATAGGCTCCTATTTTCATTCTCAGAAATTACTGGATGGATAACTTCTAGTTCTTTTTGGAGCTTATTGTGGTCGATTGTTGAGGATTGAAATCGGTGTTTGTAGTCTTGAAGGAATTCCTCATTTATTTCATTTTCTTTGGATACAATAGTACCATTATTGGTGGTAATCGTTGTAATGAATTTTTTATTTCTTCTGCTTGTTGCTTTTCTATATTGAAGTTTTGTATTCTTGTCTCCAAGCTGTAAGTTGCTTGTTTTTGCTCTTTGTACCCAGTACTTATGTTGATAGTCTAAAAGGCATTCTCTCTTTCTTACTAGTCTATTTAATTTATCATTCGTACTTTGGTCAAAACAATGCGAAGTTTCGTTTTTGGAGAAGTTCGATCTCACCATCCACATTTTGAAGTTGTTTATTGATATTCCCGAATTTTTCACGACTCCATTGTTTTAGCTTTTGTTTGAGGAGTTTTGTCTTTTTCACTAGGTTGAACATGTGGGTGCCAGGGAATTGCGTTTTCCACACTTGTTTAACAAGATCCCCACAATCTTGTCTTTGCATCCACATTGTTTTAAATCCGAAAGATTTGTTCTTAAACTTCATATTAGTATTTTGTAGTTGGAACGAGATCATACAATTTTCAGAGGTGGTGAATGCATGGTTTCGAGTATGGATCCTAGGGTATTTCTGAATGATCTCTATTGATGTCATTATTCTGTCAAGTTTTTCGAACGTGTTTTGTCACCATCTTTTTTATTTTTCCACGTGAAATCATTCCCTTTAGTTGGGAGATCAACTAAACTATGATGATGTGAAATTTTTTGTAGTCTATCCTATTTGTTTTTAGTTAGTGGCGCCCCCCTTTTTTATCAAAAGGTTTCAGCAATTCATTATAGTCGTCAATCAACACAATCGGTTCGTTTATAATAGTCATTTCACTTGATAATAATGACCAAAATCCGTTTTTCATTTGCTCATTTGGAGGAGTATAAATGAAAAAGATCATGGTTTTAAAATTCTTGCTCAGATTTTTGTGTTATATAATTAGGAAATCTGTCATTTTATTTTATAATTTTGATTTTTTTTATTATGTAGTTGATATTCCTTTCATAGGAGACACATTCCTCCACTAAATCCCATAGTTGGGATAAAAAAATATTTTATCAAAGCCAGAGTTTTTTCATAATCTTTTTTCGGGTTCAACACTTATTTTAGTTTCGGCAAGCATAATCATTTGGATGTGTTCGTTTTTGCATGTAAGATTGAGGTCTGTCCAGAAAATTTTCTTCCTCATGCCTCTACAATTCCAAAAGGCGATCTTCATTGGTGTAATATATTTTATGGGAAGGTCATGATCCCTTTATTCCTACCCATGGTATGTGCTTTAGTCGAGTCATCATAGTAGAATTATAGTTTTCCAATTTCATAAGGGTGATCGCTCATATCCCTGGAACTTATTATGGTCCCTTGTTAAACCAAAATTTATTCTATTAATCATATTACTAACATTGGAACCGGTCACTATTTTACGGTTTCTTTTTTTATCATAGAAAAAAGTATAATTCATCCTCTCTCCCATGTTAAATATACATTTTCTCTTTTCTATAATCAAATTATTAGTAATAATTATAATCCAGGTTTTTATGTTGTATCGATTCTTGTTAGTCTTAGTTTGGAAACGCCTAGAGAGTGGTAAACTTGTGAGTCCGTTTTTCATTCTCAGAATAAGAAACGTGATCCGGATATTGTAACACCCCAAATTCTCAGAACTCGGGAAGATACTGGTTAGGACCTCACAAGGCACAAAAGTATTAAAAACATTTGAAAACTTTAAACAATATATACATGAAGAATATGTATCTTACAAAGAAAAGGTACTAAAACGACGCATATGAAGAACAGAAGACATCCCCGTCCCTAACTAAATAAGTACGTGGACCCGGTAGACTATTCCCTCCGGATCTATCTACAACTGTCTTAACCTGCAAGGCATCTACAAGGCGGTATAATACCGTTAGCTAACATTCTACGCATAAGCATAAAGGTAAAAGCACATACACACACAACATATATAATCTACATGCACACTCAAGTCCGTTTATTATCTTCAATTAGGTGATAAGCCATTACTAATGATACTTATTTTGTGACACGAGGGATTCTCAAACCTCGCCCCTGTCCCCTGAAAACTCCACCTTGATTATAAAGTTATACAGGTGTTGATGATGGAAGACTTAAACACAAATGAAGTAGTTTGATACACTAACAATTTATTGATTATATATCGAGTTGCTTGGCTTGGTGGTTTGGATTAAATAAAGTGCAGGTTTTGTAAGAGACTTCAAAGGACCTTAGAAGACCTTGAAAGATAAGGAGTTTAGAGTGTTCAAACAACGAAGGCATTGAAATGAATTCCAAGGGAACAAAGAAGTCAAGGCCGCACATTAAAAAAATTTCAAATCATTAAGGAGATCTTCTACGAGAGATTTGCTCAAACAAGAAGATATGATCAAGAAGATCTCAACCGGCAATTAAAGATCTTACAAAGATCCTCAACCGAAAAGCACGAAGATTCTCTCCTCTGGAATTTAATATTGTTACAAAAAATATGAGAAGATCAAGGAGCGAGAGATCAACGTGTTTTGAGGAGATGAAGATCCACAGCGTCTATCTCATCTCAACCAAGAAGCGATCTCCATGGAGAAAAAGAGTGATCTTCAAACGGTCATCTTTCCAACGGCTAGAAGACCTCTCCATAGAAGGCTATAAATGAAGATGACGATTGAAGAACAATTACAAAAGCTTACAGGAAACATCAATAGTCTTCAAGCGATCCAAAACATCTTCATTCGATCAAATAGTTTTTCTTTCTCTCTTTCTCTAAAAAGATTTATTCCCCTAGAGAGAGATAAAACTCGAGAGCTCCATTGGTATATCTAAAAAGTGTTATACTCGAGTGTGTGTTACTCTGCGAAGTAACTATGCTATTATAGCAAGGTGAAGAGTTGGAGCTAGATCGTAGCATTGACTATAGTGAGAGAAGAAGGGGATTTCTTTTAGTTTGTATCTAGGACTCGTTGAAGTTGATAATAGATAGTTAGATCCTAAGGCTATACCCTGGGACGGAGAGTAGGCTATTTAGAGCCGAACTTCGTAAAAATATCTTTGTGTCGATCTTTTACATTCCGCACTATATCTTGTTTTATTGTGACTAACTTTGTTTTGCAGGAGTACAAAGTCAAGACCCTTGAAAGTTGTATCAAAGCCCTTGATATCAAAGTATCACAAAGAAATCAGATCGACATCAAGGCCCTTGAAATTGGTTTCAAGGCCTTGAGATTGGTTTTTCGAAAAGTTCTCATACTCTATTTAACCCCCCTTCTAGAGTATCTTTTATCCTTTTTATTCACCTATCGGTTCCTCATCCCCGTTTACCAATGAGGAATGGCACTAATGCATCTGACCGTCTACCTGCCTAGGCTGGTCGCAGGGAACCTCCTAGCTCTTGCAAGAGCTAGGCACTGATGTCACGCCCCATTATCATACACTTGGGTCAATTACGTAATATAATAAAGTCGGCCTAATCTAGTTCGTTGTTTATCATAACTAACAAGCACCACTCATACACATTACATTCATACAAGAAGTCAGCTAAGTAAATCCGTAGACTTACCAGTCTCCAAGCGCAATAGATCACCACACTCTCAAGTTCCCTCGGAAAAACACGCAATGCCTGTTCAACACAAGGCACACGGATCAAACAACGCTCTAGTCAACTTGAAATCCTTAGACTTCTAGGCTCAACATCTTCTCAAGAACAACAAACGCTCTCACAAGAACATAAACGCATAAGATAGATCGACACTTAAAACCTAACACAACTCTTCTAAACCAAACTATACTTATACCCAACTTCGGAACATCCTAAATCTGGATTAAACTAACGGATCGTTCTCAATTTTTACCACATGCTCCTTTGTATATCCATCAACAACATATCCAAAAATCAAGTCCAACAAAGGTCAATAACTCCTCCAAATCTGTAACACCCCAAGTTCTAGGAACTTGAAGCACTACGGGCTAGGACTGCACAATGGGTCCCGACCCTCAAAGTAGCAACATCAAACGGATCTTACAACAAGGAACAGACGAATGAAAATAAAACTCAATATAAAACCAAATGTTCAAACCAAAAGAAAACACAAAAGCTCCACAGCCGGGTTCAAAACAAAAGGGAAGCAACAAAAGAAAAACAAAACCCGATCCCATCCTATAATGTACGGGAACTCCGGCTGACCACACCATCTGATGTGATCGAACTCGATTCGAACACGAGGATCCATCGGCACAAGTTCACACTCGGATTGGAATCGGTGAAATGGAACTCCTTTTTTTTGGATTTTGTATTTTTGGATATGAAGAGAAAATTCCCTCGGCCTCTCACTTTGGGAATCCCTCAACTCGAACGAACTACCCTCGAAATCTCACTTTTGGGTTCGAACCTTCGTTCCTCAGCCTCTCACCTTGATTGACTCAACTTCATAATCTGATTAAAACGTGTGTAGGAGAAGGTCTTATATGGGCTGAAAATCAGCACCAACTCCCCACAATAATAACTTACAAGTAGTTCAAGAGTTGTGCATTAAATGAAGGCAAACCAAGGGTCTTTCAACCAACAACTTCAAGCAAATAAATGGCCTAAAAATCATAAATATGGCCGGCCAATTAAAGTTTCAAGGATAAAAAACGTGGCTGAAAATAATCTTGTTTGGACGTGCATTTCTTGTGCATATTCCTTTGCATAACTCCATGCATGATCTTGGTCAAAAATCCGCTCAAGTATAAACGTTGCTTCATTGTCGGGTCATTTTCACCCTGTTCCTCTTGGAGTCTCGACTTTGCATAAACTACAAAGTTGTAGATCTTGAAAATACCTTTGAAAGTAGTACTTGTGGGTCTTCTAACTCCAAACGAAGCTCCAAATATAGGCATTTTACAAAGAGTGCGTAAATTTGACAGCTTAGCCGGATCGAGCGGAATATGATTTAACTTGACAACGCTTTGAGTGAGCATTTTCGGCTTTTTGTTGGGGCTCTCGGGGATCACATCATCCCCTTTCCCTTGAAAAGGATTCGTCCTCGAATCCGAATAATCTACCTTGGGAAAGCGATTGTTTGATTTATTATCATGGTAACTACTTCTCTCGACTTCGCCGCCATCATGTCGAGATGCTTGACTACGATCCGGGTTCAAGAGAAGGGGAGGAAACCTTCTCCTTATCTCAACTAGTTGGGCTTCAATATTGTCCAAACGTTGGTCGATTCGATTACCACCACTTCCATTGTCGTTGATGTTCGGTGGTGATGTCAGTGGTGGTGGAGGCACAAGATCCGGTGGACGAGGAGGTTGGGCTAGTGGAGCAGCCTTCATTGATGGTATAGGCGGTGATATGTATTTTTTTATTCGCTTTTCTTTCTTAACTCGGCTCGTTGGAAAATAAGCCGCCTCTTTCATCCATTTTTCGACCGCTCTACGGCACCGATCTTCCTCTTCTTTTTTTCGAGCCTCCTTTTCTTGACGACGACGTCAGTCTTCTTCCTCTTGTTTACGAGCTTCCTCTTCACGGCGACGGGATTCTTTTCTCTTTCTTCGTCTTCGTAGTTCTTCATAGACGGCCTCGTAAAGATCGTCTTCCATTTCACTCAAACGAAGATAACCATCGTCATACTCTCGAATAGCCCATCGAACGTATTCTTCATTTATTGTTCTTTTTCGATCGCGTCTGGACATTCTCGAACAGTTCACAACCCGAAAGCTTGAGGAACTCGCACCGTTGGGCTCTGATACCACTTGATGTGATCGAACTCGATTCGAACACGAGGATCCACCGGCACAAGTTAACACTCGGATTGGAATCGGTGAAATGGAACTCCTTTTTTTTGGATTTTGTATTTTTGGATATGAAGAGCAAATTCCCTCGGTCTCTCACTTTGGGAATCCCTCAACTCGAACGAACTACCCTCGGAATCTCACTTTGGGGTTCGAACCTTCGTTTCTCGGCCTCTCACCTTAGAATCACCTAAGCATCTCACCTAGATGTTTGAAAACTAAGCATCTCACCTAGAATTCGGGTTTTGTTTTTCTCAAAGTGAAAACACAACTTTTGATTGACTCAACTTTATAATCTGATTAAAACGTGTGTAGGAGAAGGCCTTATATGGGCTGAAAATTCAGCACCAACTCCCAACAATAATAACTTACAAGTAGTTCAAGAGTAGTGCATTAAATAAAGGCAAACCAAGGGTCTTTCAACCAACAACTTCAAGCAAATAAATGGTCTAAAAACCATAAATATGGCCGGCCAATTAAAGCTTCAAGGATAAAAAAAACGTGGCTGAAAATAATCTTGTTTGAACGTGCATTTCTTGTGCATATTCCTTTGCATAACTCCATGCATGATCTTGGTCAAAAATCCAGTCAAGTATAAACGTTGCTTCACTGTCGGGTCATTTTCACCCTGTTCCTCTTGGAGTCTCGACTTCGCATAAACTACAAAGTTGTAGATCTTGAAAATATCTTTGAAAGTAGTACTTGTGGGTCTTTTAACTCCAAACGAAGCTCCAGATATAGGCATTTTACAAAGAGTGCGTAAATTTGACAGCTTAGCCGGATCGAGCGGAATATGATTTAACTTGACAACGCTTTGAGTGAGCATTTTCGGCTTCATGTTGGGGCTCTCGGGGATCACATCACCATCCGGATCACTCAGCAGCATCCTGAATTTGTGGAACATCTACAATGACGGTATAAACCATTAACTAACATTCTAGGTATAAGCAAGAGTGTAAAGGCACAAACACACATAAGGTAAAGAAAACACATAGCATGCTCACACATCAACCGGTTATTATCTTTCCTTAAGGTTATCCATTACTAATTCAACTTCTTTTGTCACACGAGAATCTCCCGAAACTAGCATCCGCTTCCGTCTACCAATAGGAATAGATCAGTATTATCCGTTACCTAGGGGTCTGGGTTGCAAGAGCACATTCTAGTCTCCTGTAGAACTAGACAAGTGGTCACCGCCCGGTTATAATACACTTGGGCTAGTTAAGGTTATCAAAGGATGAATCCTATTTCCAATTATCTGTTATAAATATGATAGCAACACAAACAAGCCAAAACAATCCAACTAATACGCGGAATGAAGCTAAGTAAGTCCAAGGGACTTACCTCACACGAAGGTAACCTAAAAGGCTCAACAACAACTCAGATAACACTCAAAGAACTCAGTTTACCTTAGAAAAGGAGTAAGGAAAGTCTGTACGAACAAGCAACACAGATCAGGAACGAAACGGTTGCTAAAAGTCTATGACTTCTAGTCTCAAAGATCTCTAAGAGATCAACACATGCTAAGGGCTCAACCTTAGTCTTACAACAACTCAGGGAAACAAGGAACAACCATAAGGAACCAAGGAAGGAACGAGGAAAGGAAGGAAGCAACTCATCAAAGACGTAAGTTACTGTAGAGAAACCGCAGGGGCGGTTGGACTGAGGAGCGGGGGCGGCTAAACACAGGCGCAGGGGCGGTTGTGATAGAGGTGCAGGGGCAGCTCTGTGCAGGCACAGGGGCGAATCTTCGTCAGAAGCTACTGTCGGGCTTCTCTTCGACAGATCTCACGGCAGGGGCAACCAAAACTCGAACCTTTAGTTCCGACACGTCGAGACTCAACTTCAGAGAGCCTGAGAACAATGAAAGGTCAACAACAGAACACTCTAGAAGAATCAAGCCTCATACTTGATTCTTGGAGAAGAAGAAAAGAAAGGAATGCAAGGGAGAAAGAAAAATAGAAGGAGAAGACATGCAACACTGTAAGAACGTGAGGAAGAACCAGGAAGGAATGAACTTACACGTTCAACGAAGTTGTAGGAAGAAAGGGACGGCTGCAGCTCTCTAGGGTTTGAAGACAATAGCAAGGAACGGGAAAAAGGAGAGAAGAAAGAGAATATACAGAGAGGGCTGGAATGCTAGACGGAAAGGGCGTCTAAGGTTAGAAAGAAAACAAGGAAACCGGCCCATAAGATAGAATATCGGATATTCTATCTATGGAAGAAAGATAAAATGAACGAAAACAGATTGGCGCAATCTGTCGCAAAATCAGTAGGGGCGGATCTCACAGCCGCAGGGGCAGCTGGCCGCGGGGGTGGCCCTCTTCACCGCAAGAGCGGTGAAGGCAAAACCTAGGATCTTACATTAGATCCCCCTAAAAAGAAGTTTCGTCCTGAAACTTGCAAAAGCCCAACGATCACAACAACACACAGAAAAGAACTGAGCTCATATATTCCCACTCGGGGCACGTAACACAAAACATCACACAAAAGCGTTCACAACGCAACAAAGGAAAAACCAAACAACAGACTAAGCTAAAGGTGCAACAAGCTCCGCATAAAACTCTGGATTGTTCCTCTGGATACTATCCTCTGTCTCCCAAGTCAACTCATCGGCTCCTCGCCTCGACCACTGTATCTTCATCATCAGTATGTCCTTCGGAAGCAAGCGTCTCGTACTACACTTTAAGACAGCCACCGGGTGCTCTACGTACGTGTGGTCTGTCTCGATCACTAGATCCTCATGACTGACGATGTGTCTTGGGTCAGGTATGTACTCCCGTAGCTGAGACACATGGAAAACTGGGTGAACACCCTCGAGTCTTGGTGGCAACATAAGTCTGTATGTTGCCTCCCCAACTCTCTCAAGAACCTCGAATGGTCCAACATATATGGGACTTAGCTTCCCCTTGACACCGAAACATCTGATGCCTCGTGTCGGGGATACTCTCAACCAAACCTGAGCTCCAACTCTGAACTCTAGAGGTCTGCGTCTCTTATCAGCATAAGACTTCTGTCGACTCTGTGCTGCTAACATCCGCTCTCGGATCACTACTACTCGAGCCATGTCATCCTGAATCTGTTCGGGTGCTACTCCGCTGGCACTACTAGGCTCGTCCAACATAGCGGTGTACGACATCTTTGCCCATATAAAGCCTCATAAGGAGTCCTCCTGATCGATGCGTGCCAACTGTTGTTGTATGAAAACTCCACTAAGGGAAGGTGATCTGGCAACACCTGTCTCCAGTCTAATACACAGACTCGCAACATGTCTTCCAAAGTCTGGATGGTCCGCTCAGACTGACCATCGGTCTGAGGATGATAAGTAGTAGTGAATTGTAGACTCGTACCTAGGGCGGCATGAACCTGTTGCCAGAACCTCAAAGTGAATCGTCCGTCTCTGTCAGAGACAATAGTCCTAGGTACTCCATGAAGTCTCACTATCTGTTTCGTGAACTCCTCTGCCAATCGACTCACCGGTCACGTTTCCTTAATCGGAATGAAACGTGTGGTCTTCGTCAGTCGATCTACAATGACCCAGATAGCATCAAAACCACGACTCGGTCTCAAACCGGTCACAAAATCCATAGAGATGTCTTCCCACTTTCACTGAGGGACGGGAAGTGGGTGTAGCTCGCCTCCTGGTCTATGATGCTCGATCTTGACCTGCTGACAGGTCGCACATTTAGCTACATATCTCGTGACGTCTGGCTTCAAACCTCCCCACCAGTAAGAGTGTCTGATATCCTGATACATCTTACTCGCACCAGGGTGTACTGAGTAAGGTGAAGAGTGAGCCTCCTGAAGGATCCTCTATCTCAATTCTCGATCTGACGGCACACAAACACGCTCTTGGCGTCTCAAAACTTCGTCAACACCAACTGCAAACTGTGGTGCCTCTCCTCGAGACATCCGGTCTCGGATCTGTGTCAAAGCTGGCCAACTCTCCTACTTCTGTCAGATTTTGGCCAACAGATCAGGTACTATCTCCAAGGTGGACAACTGGCTGTCGAAATCTGGGAAGTAGATATCCATCTCTAGCCATGTCAAATCTCGCTATAAATGTGGTTGAGCTGTCAGCCTAGCGACCGCCATCTCCCAGGAAGTCTTCCTACTGAGGGCATCTATTACCACATTAGTCTTTCCTAGGTGGTATAAGATCTCAAGATCAAAGTCCTTGATCAACTCTAACCATCTGCGCTGACGGTTATTCAACTCCCGCTGAGTGAATATGTACTTCAAACTCTTATGGCCTGTGAAAATCTGACACGTGGCTCCGTATAGATAGTGTCTCCAAATCTTCAAAGCATGAACAATAGTAGCTAACTCAAGATCGTGGGTAGGATAATTCTCCTTGTACGTCTTCAACTATCGAGACGCATAAGCGATCACCTTTCCCCTCTGCATCAAAACACATCCCAAGCCCAGCTTGGATGCGTCGTTGTAAACCACAAAATCCTCAATGCCCTCTGGCTGATCTAAGATAGGAGTAGAGGTCAACCTCTTCTTCAGCTCCTCGAAGCTCCGCAGGCACGACTCGGACCATACGAACCTCGTAGACTTCCGCAGCAAGGAAGTGAGCGGTCGGGCGATAACTGAAAAGCCCTCAACAAAACGCCTGTAGTCGCCTGTCAATCCTAAGAAGCTGTGAACCTCCTTAACGTTCTTAGGTGGCGGCCAAGAAGCTACTGACTCAATCTTTGCCGGATCTACCTTGATCCCTTCAGCTGAAACAATGTGACCAAGGAATGCTACCTCGGACATCCAAAACTCGCACTTAGAGATCTTGGCGTAGAGCTCTCTATCCTGTAAGACCTGAAGAACGATCCTCAAGTGTCTAGCATGCTCTTCTCTACTACGAGAGTAAACCAGAATGTCGTCAATGAAGACAACCACAAACTGGTCTAGAAAGTCGATGAAGATGTTGTTCATAAACTCCATGAAGACTACGGGCGCATTCGTGAGCCCAAATGGCATCACTACAAACTCGTAGTGTCCATATCTGGTCCGAAATGCCGTCTTGGCTACATCCTACTCTCTCAACCTCGGCTGGTGATATCCAGATCTCAGATCAATCCTCGAAAACAATGAAGCTCCATGCAGCTGATCCAAAAGATCATCAATACGGGGCAATGGGTACTTGTTCTTGATCGTCACCTTGTTCAGCTCTCGGTAGTCGATACATAACCTCATTGACCCATCTTTTTTCCTGACGAAGAGAACTGGTGCACCCCAAGGAGATACACTAGGGCGGATGAAGCCCTTCTCTACTAACTCCTCAAGCTACTTCTTTAACTCGAGCATCTCGATAGGCACCATGCGGTAAGGAGCCTTAGAGATCGGTCTCGTACCGGGATCTAGATCAATGCCAAAGTCTACACTCCGTTGTGGAGGTAAACCTGATGACTCTCCAAAGACGTCATCAAACTCGCAAGCTACTAGAATCTCCTCCAAAGCTGGACTAGTACAATCCTTCATGGCATAGCACCAAAAAGCCTCGCATCCATGACTGATAAGTCTCGCAGCTTGTACTACACTGATGACTGTACCAGTCTTCCCGAGATCCCATCCTTGGAAGATCTCAATATGGCCTACATTTGTAGTTACTGTCATTGTCCTCTTACCGATGTCCAGAACTGCTCGATGTCGATCCATCCAATCCATGCCCAGAATAACTTCTTCATGTACTAAGTACATGACGAAGAAGTTAGCTGACCAATCGCAATCTCCCAATCTAATAGGGCAATCGCAAATCTCTCGCGTACCTCGTATCTTACCCCCATCGGGTAATCCTATAAAGAAGGGTCTACCCTCTACAGTAACTAAGGCCAATCTATCTACACATGCATCAGATATAAAAGAATGCATAGTACTAGTATCGAAAAGCACTCTGACAAGAAAACCATTAATGTGAATGGTACCTGTAGTTGCTGGCGTTGTTGGCTCTACAGCACTCCTCAACTCATAAACTCGGGCTGGTGCATCTTTGGTGTCTGCAGATCCACCAACACGTCCTCTACCTCTTCCCTATCCCGGAGTGGAACTTTGAGGAGAGGCAGAACCTGAAACTCTCTGCTGCTGCTGCTGGTACTGAGATCTCTGTCCTCCTCCAGCAACACTGGCAAGTGAAGAACCCTGTTGAGATAGCATCTTGCCCTGACGGTAAAACGCAGCTTTGTGTCCGGGCTTGCCACAAGAAAAGCAAGTCACTGCTGGCTTCTTGCAGTCAGCTCGGATGTGTCCAGCTACTCCGCAGTTATGACACTGCCGTCCTCTATCAAAACTCTGCTGGAAACTAGAACGTCCAAGCGTCTGACTACGCCCAAAACCAGTTGCTCCAGCACTGGCTGATCCAGTCTTCTGTCTCTTCTCAGGACCTCCTGTCTGAGAAGCTCTCCACTGACCCGGTCGGTCTCTCTAAAGGAAATCCTGAAGACGATCCCTCCTCATGGTTGCAGGGCAATAGCGATCCCCGATCACTGTCTTCATCTGCTCATAACTAGTGACCTTGCTGCGAATTGTCCTCCACCAAGAATGAGTTTGATCCTTCAGTAGCGTCTGTGCTATGTTGACTCGACGTTCCTCAGGGCAACTGATAGCCTCCATAGCAGAATCCACTTGTCCTAGCCATTGCTCCACCTCCAAGCTAGTCCTTCTCACGAAGACGGGATCCTTCAGCTGGTCGAAAGCCTTCAACCAATTGTCAAGCTTTGGCTCTTTTCCCTCAGTCAGCGTTCTAACAACCTCAGCAACTCCAGCAGGCGGGGAAACAACTTGTGTAACTCTCTGCTAAACCTCAGTTGATCTCGCAAGAACTGGCGGCACTGGTGCTGGTCCTCCAGTCCTGATAGCCTCCTCAACCCTCTGCACATAGTCGCGAAATGCAGAAGCTCCGATAGACACTCGTGCGGACTTTGTTGATGGCGCTCTTTGTGCTCCAGACCTAGCAGCGGTTCCATTTCCAGCCTCAGGAACAACACTCTCAGCAACTTCTTCAGCGAACGCCTCAACGATAGGCGGATCAACAACTAGGGCATAACCCCGACCTCTAGCTAGTGGAGGTCTTCCTACACGTCCTCGTCCACGGATGGTAGGTGGAAGTGGTGGTCGACCCCTTCCTCGCCCCATTGCAGATGTAGCTCTAGTACGCATCATCTGCTATAAGGATAGATATATAAGACTATATATAGATATAAGGTCACGCTACAGCTAAAGTAAGACTCCAAAAAATGTACATATAAAGGCCAACACGAAAGAAACTACACTGGTGAGATCCGCGGAGGTAGTGGTGGTCGCCCGTACATCTATCCCACACCGAAAGGTTAAAAACAAAACCCCTTTTTGAAAACGTTAGACCCCTTGCGGGTTCTATTTATTTATCCATCCGACCTTTAGAAGATTTCGAGTGCCATTGTTGCCAACCTAGACCTCTAATACCATATTATAACACCCCAAGTTCTAGGAACTTGAAGCGCTATGGGCTAGGACCGTACATTGAGTCCCGACCCTTAGAGTAGCAACAGCAAACGGATCTTACAACAAGGCACAGACGAATGAAAACAAAACTCAATATAAAACCAAAGGTTCAAACCAAAAGAAAACACAAAAGCTCCACAACCGGGTTCAAAACAAAAGGGAAGCAACAAAAGAAAAACAAAACCCGATCCCGTACTATAATGTACGGGAACCCCGGCTGACCACACCATCCGGATCACTCAGCAGCATCCTGAATTTGTGGAACATCTACAACGATGGTATAAACCGTTAGCTAACATTCTAGGTATAAGCAATAGTGTAAAGGCACAAACACACATAAGGTAAAGAAAACACATAGCATGCTCACACATCAACCGGTTATAATCTTTCATTAAGGTTATCCATTACTAATTCAACTTCTTTTGTCACACGACAATCTCCTGAAACTCGCCTCCGCTTCCGTCTACCAATAGGAATAGATCAGTACTATCCGTTACCTACGGGCCTGGGTTGCAAGAGCACATTCTAGTCTCCTGTAGAACTAAACAAGTGGTCACCGCCCGATTATAATACACTTGGGCCAGTTAAGGTTATCAAAGGGTGAATCCTATTTCCAATTATCCGTTATAAACATGATAGCAACACAAACAAGCCAAAACAATCCAACTAATACGCGGAATGAAGCTAAGTAAGTCCAAGGGACTTACCTCACACGAAGGTAACCTAAATGGCTCAACAACAACTCAGAGAACACTCAAAGAACTCAGTTTCCCTTAGAAAAGGAGCAAGGAAAGCCTGTACGAACAAGCAACACGGATCAAGAACGAAACGGTTGCTAGAAGTCTATGACTTCTAGTCTCAAAGATCTCTAAGAGATCAACACATGCTAAGGGCTCAACCTTAGTCTTACAACAACTTAAGGGAATAAGGAACAACCATAAGGAACCAAGGAAGCAACGAGGAAAGGAAGGAAGGAAGCAACTCACAAAAGACGTGAATTACTGCAGAGAAACCGCAGGGGCGGTTGGACTGAGGTGCAGGGGCGGCTGAACAAAGGCGCAGGGGCGGCTCTGTGCAGGTGCAGGGGCGGATCTTCGTCAGAAGCTACTGTCGGGCTTCTCTTCGACAAATCTCACGGCAGGGGCAACCAAAGCTTGAACCTTTGGTTCCGACACGTCGAGACTCAACTTCAGAGAGCTTGAGAACAACGAAAGGTCAACAACGGAACACTCCACACGAATCAAGGATCATGCTTGATCCTTGGAGAAGAAGAAAAGAAATGAACGCAAGGGAGAAACCAAAATAGAAGGAGAAGACATGCAACACTGTAAGAACGTGAGGAAGAACCATGAAGGAATGAACTTACACGTTCAGCGAAGGTGCAAGAAGCAAGGGACGGCTACAGCTCTCTAGGATTTAAAGACGATAGCAAGGAACGGGAAAAAGGAGAGAAGGAAGAGAATATATAGGGAGGGTTGGAACGCTAGACGGAAAGGGCATCTAGGGTTAGAAAGAAAACAAGGAAACCGGCTCATAAGATAGAATATCGGATATTCTATCTATAGAAGAAAGATAAAACGAACGAAAACATATTGGCGCGATCTGTCGCAAAATCCGCAGGGGCGGATCTCGCAGCCGCAGGGGCGGCTGGCCGCGGGGGCGGCCCTCTTCACCGCAGGGGCGGTGAAGGTAAAACCTAGGATCTTACAAAATCTACCTCACAAAACTGCATCACAAGCAATTTTTCTAACACTTAGAATATTTCAGCAACCATCTAGAAAACTGCTTATAAACTCGACTTTGAAAAATCACAACTCCTAAACCTCTCGATGGAATCCTCTCAAATTTTGATATATTCTACTATGCAATCTTACCTATGACATATCCAAAATTCAAGTCTAACCGAGAAATATAACCCAATCAAATCTATATTGCAAAACTGGAACACAAGCAGTTTTAGACAAAATTCAGTACAACCTATAAACTGCTCAAGGTCTCTACTTTGGGATGCCATAACTTTTAAACTGTAACTCAGATTCCTCTCAAATTTCAGTATGTTCTACTATGAAATACCAACTATAACATATCCAAAAATCAGCAATAAATGAGGAGTCTAACTTACCCAAATCTGGATCACAAAACTAGCAGTTTTACCAACACTTGGGAAATTCTGCAAAGATTCAACAAAACTGCACACTGTCTCAACTTTGAAAAATCGTAACTCCTAAACCACTCGCTGGATTTATCCCAAATTTTGATATGTTCTACTATAAAATCTTATCTATAAGATATCCAAAATTCAGAAGAAAAGGAGGAGTATAACTTACTCAAATCTGGACTCGAAGTTGAATGTTCGTCACTTCCGGAAACTCAGAAACGTAATAGTTGTTCTAGTCATCTTCCATGGCTGCTATGGACGTCTTCTCACCTCCACACTAGGTCTTAGACTCCCTCCAGGTTCAAGCCTTGTCGTCCCTACAGTTCCGGCCTTAAGGAAGATGGATCGACGCTGGAGCAAGCAAGGAGAAGAATGGAGAAGAAGAGAGCAAGAGAGTGATGTTTTGGAAGAGGGAAAACTAAGTAACGTGAATGAAATGAGAGGGAGATGAGAAGTGGCTGCATAGAGGAGGGGAATGTCAAGGGACCCTCAGCCATGAACTCCCCCAACATTAATAAGGTGGGTTATAAAGATAGGAAGGTGAAAGGTTGATCGAAAA
Organism: Fagopyrum esculentum; assembly: GCA_033239045.1. Lineage (NCBI taxonomy): Eukaryota > Viridiplantae > Streptophyta > Magnoliopsida > Caryophyllales > Polygonaceae > Fagopyrum > Fagopyrum esculentum. Next base: position 50,988,651 of record BSUD01000004.1, read on the forward strand.
TGCTAATACCCAGCCCTCGCGTGTCACCGTCCCTGCAGGACTCCTAGTCGCACATGCGGCCTACTCGACTGCGCAACCTAAACCTTAAGGGTGTGAGCCCTTGCGCACTGCTCCCAATACTCCTCTAAAAATATCAAAACGTAACGAAAATTCTTGTCGTTACAAATGTTATTTGGAAATAACCTTCTACATGTACTAATTCTTTTAGTGTTGGCATTTTGACTAATAGTGAATTTTTTTGTTCTTCTGATCATGGTATTTCGATTATTCTTATCATTCATATTTGTTTTTATATCACACGTTGAATTAATTGACGGATTGATATGCATGACTAGATTGTTTTGTTTATCCTCGTCGCAATAATTATTATCAAGCTCAGAATTCAAATGTGTCAAAAGGACAAGTCCTAATTCCCCTCTTTCCTGCTTGCTCTTTAGGTAAACTGAATTTGAGCTGATTGTTTTTTTGGCATTACTACTTATTGCGTACATCCTTAATTCAAATTGAAAGGTCATCTGCATCATCATAAGATTTTCCTCATGAACAACGAACATCATCACGTTCAAATTTCCTCTTAGCTTGTTCAAGGTAGTAAGCACACATTTCATCTTATCATTTATTTTGAATTCACCATAACAACTCCAAATTTCACAATTATCTAACCATATTCAAATAGTCATTACAACAGGATTTATTCCTCCATCTGTATCAATCCAATTTTCAAAAAATTTGTTCATGATATAACATTTAGGTTTTTCTGAGTTTATTCTTTGCTTATACCAACTCCGAGATTTTGCTTGCCTTAAAGATGATGTAAATGATCCTCCAAGTCCTTGTAAGCTCTCAGCTTTCGTTTGTCTTGCGCCATAAGACTCGGATTTTTTCCATTAAGACGTCATCCAAGCGATCACTCCGCTCAATTGGTCTCTTTTGTCCATTATTCTTTTGATCACCGTGTTCCTTGTGCTATATCGTTTCCTACGAAAAGGAGAACAACACAACAGCCACCAATAACCAGTACACAACCCAAATCCATATGTTCCAGCATTCAAATGTTCATGAGTAAAAGTATAGTCAAGACAACTATCACCCAATTCTTGTTCATTAGTTTGGAAATTTTGGAGGCTAAACTCCACGATACAAGTCGAGGGGAATATATTACTACTAACAACATAAACATAACACCATTCATAGTCTTTCCATCTAGTTCTAGAAAACCAACAAAACAAAAGGAAGTTCAAAGTGGGTTTCGCCCAAGCAAAAGCAGCTTGGGCGAAAGCAGAGTATTTAGTTTGAGTTTGTTCAGAATTTTTCATTTCTTCGTTAGTCTGGGTAGTGGGATTAATCCCCCCTTGTTGTCTGTCAAGCATGACACAGTAGATTCCATTAATAGATAGAGTTGGGTACGTTAGTGTACATAGTACTCAAAAATCCAATCAAATCAAAGCAGTAAAAATTGCACTTGATCTTATCTGGTTTGATAAAGACAGACTTACAAATCGAGTTGTTACTACATAGGTTGATCTATTGTTACCTTGTCTTTTGTTTAGCATAGATTCCAACATAATCCTTCTGCTATTCATGTGGATACTACTGATTCTAGAAATAAGTTCTAGGTGTTTACCTTTTCGATTCTCAGTCTGAATGTGTTTCCCTTCCTTATTCATAGCTTGGGTCGCCATGGGACATTCAAGCTTTAACCTGATTTCATCTGGCACCTGTGTAGATGTTCCTTTCGAGGTCAATTAGCAGGAATTTGCGTAAACTGGAAACAGTACTAGTGACATCTTCGGACCACACACTTCTGCGCACTACATCAATTCCCAACCACGTTTACAGTTCTCCTTGCGAGCTTTCCATCGTTTCTTCTTTCTTTCTTTTCCCTGAATGTTTAACACCATACTAGCAATCATAGATCTTTGTCTTTCAGAATCGTCACCAGCATCTCTTTGAATATAGCAAAGCGATCTCGATTTTGCTCCCAATTTACCTCTTCGGTCGAAACGTGATGCAGTTCCATGTGTTTGGGGGCTAGGGTTGTCAAGGATATTTGAGGGCCGCATCCGGCCATCTTTGGCGATGGAAAATCGTTGTTTTGCTTGAGGGATTTGAATACTCATGAAATCGGAAGATGAATGAGAGATATAGCGGCTAGGGTTTCTGGGAAGTTTTCGGGGTTTTTATATTATTTGACATCTTATGTATATTAATGTCCTTGTTAATAATTTTAAATTTTAGATAAATTTATCAATTGGAGTTCTCAAATATTTCAGTATTAATAATATTGATAGGTCCTTACAAGAAAATGTTAGTTATGTTCCAAGTTGAATTCAGGATATATCAGCGTAATATGCACCATTTTAAACTTGGGCTTTGTTCATGTACGGTTGTTGTTTTCGGGTACGGTTGTGCGGCTGTACGTGGAGCTGACACGTGTCCATTTTTTTTATATATATTTTATTTTTTATTTTTTTTTTTCGAAAACGAATGAAAATTTTTTTGAACTACCATGTTATAAATTTTGCACTATTCTCTTATAAACTTTGAACTATTCTTATATAATTCATGAACTATTACTTTTTAATATATTATATTAAATTATTTATAAATTAATCGTTTATATGTTATGAACTATTCAATTATGATTTATGAACTATCATTTTATAAGTTATGCACTATCCTTTACAAGTTTTGCACTATGAACTATTCTATTATAATTCATGAACTATCATTTTATAAGTTATGATTATCCTTACTAACTTTTGAACTATCATTCTAATTTATTTCTGGAGGGGAAAAAAAATTGACACATGTCAGCTGCACACGCAGCCGCACGGCTCTACCCTAATAATGAACCGTACTTGAATGATACCCTTTAAACTTAGGGTCAAAGAAGTGATCTGAGCTTAAAACTAATTTATAACACACTAATTATGATTATAGTTATTAACCATAATAAGTAAGATAAAAATCCTAACTTTTACGTTCTTGTGATATACATGCTATGAACCCAAAAGCGGTGAAAGAGGGAGACCCGGTTCTAATCATCTATGCATAATTTATGATAATATTTTTAGTTAATTGTTTTAAGTAAATAAAGTTGGGTCCTCCCAAACAAAAAACAACAAAACATTAGATTTTCGTTTAAATGTAAAAGAAGGTAAAGTTGTATTTCTTATTGTATAAATTTTCTTTAAAAGAAATATAAATCACTAAATAGTAACTATTTAAATTCCTGAGCATCTTTTCAAAAACTTCCTCTCAGCAATTTTATCAAACAATATACTAATGTACCAATAGAATAGAGGAAATAACTAATAATTAAACATCAAAGGGTCCATAGCTCAGTGGTAGAGCATTTGACTGCAGATCAAATGGTCACCGGTTCGAACCTGGTTGGGCCCTAAATTGTATTTTTTGTTGTTCTTTACCATTCAGCACACTGAGCACAGCAAATTCTCCTTCTAAGATGCTTCTACAACCATGCATGTTGGGTGAGGTCGTAAGGTGACAAATCAATGAATTATACACGTATTTGTACGATTCTATTGTATATTTTATGGCGTATGTACAATTATTTTTGTAACATGTGTTGGTATGGGCGCGAAGGTAAATATATAAGATATCCTTCAACGTCAGTGACAATTTTTACTTGTGTCCGTGTGATAACTATCACAACTGACTTTGATACGGATAAGTCATAAAATGTCCGATCTTCGACAACAAGAAGCATCGAGACTTGATCTTCATCCCAGAAAGTCGAACAAATGGAGGTTGGATGCTGGGGTTGTTTGACTATGGTGAGCAATAAGGAGATGCATATGAAGGTTGTGACGGATAGTTGGATAAATAGTTCAAACTTCTTGAATCTATTCAATGAATATTGAGTCCGATTGTTTAAAACCCAAACGAAAGTTAAGAAACCCTTTCTCACTCAGTAATTTTGTAAGGGAGAGATGAAAAGTGGCAAGCGACTCAAGTTCGAATACGTATATTGAGCTTTTTTTTTGTTTTAATAAATCAAATCAATGAGCTCATATCTAATGAATTATTTAGCTAATAATGTATCTTTTATTGAGGATACTAAGTATGTTTTTTTTTTAAAAAAAATTTTGTTGACAAAGGTTAAACTTTCTATTTTTAATTACACGAAAAAAATGCAATTTGTATGGTCTTATTATCCCCAGAAGAAGGAAAAAGATAATTAAAATATAAGTTAATTATCTCATAAAGAGTTAAAAGGGAAAGAGATAATCGGAAATAGATAATCCTAGGATGAAGAAAAGAGATAATTGGATAATAAAATCTGGTAAGAAAAATTGGGTAACACATTAGGTATTAACATATTGGATATTACATTAATATGTTGAGTATTAACATAATGAGTATTACGATTTTGTATTAACATATTGAATACCACACTTGGGTATTAATATATGTTGGATATTAACATATTTTAAATCAGACTTGAGTATTACTTTAGGTACTAAAATATTGGGTATTTAGATACGTTGGATATTAAGATATTTTATATGAGACTTGAGTATTACGTTGGGCATTAAATATTTGGTATTGTGTTGGATATTGTGCTTAGATATTAAATATCACACATGTGTATTAAGATATTGGATAACAAAATAAAATATCATTTTTCTCTTTATTTTTTCATTTTCCTAGAGTTATTAGAATAGAGTCTAATTATATAAACACCGTCTAGTTTTTAAGAATAAAGTGGATACTCTGTCTGTACACACTATATAAAAAAATGGGCAATTTTGGTAACTAGACCTTTTTGAGAAACTATAGTAGTAACTAAGCTTTTTAATGTTTCAGTTAAGTAAATATACCCAACATTTTGTATTTATTCTCAAATTCTACACACTCTTCTCTCAAGGGGTACATTTACTAAACACAAAACTAGAAAAAGCCTAGTAAACCAAATTGTATCTAAAAAAATTGTATACTTACCAAATTCATCCATACTTTTTAAACTATTTCAAATGTCAAATAAATTAGAAAAATAAATAAATTTTATGATGAAACTAAATCTTTTATCTCATTATAAATCTATACTTGATAATTTTCTTATAAATAATATATTTTATTTTATTTAAACACATTTTAAAATTTAATAGATATAAATTTTAAAATAAGTTATAATTTAATTACACAGTTAAAGTATATATAGAAAATGATTACATCAAAAATTTACTAGGACTAGTTTAGCACGCGTGCCGTACACGAGTATTTAAAAAATATATTATCAATGTTGTTTGTTTGTCCGGTGAAAGCAAAATCTTGATGTACGTGAAAAATAGGATTTTAGACCACTAAAATCTTGACATTTGTTATTACATTTTCTAAGCAGTTACCAACAATATTCTATTCATATATGTAGTTTCATTTCATTATTTTTTTTTAAAAAAAATAGTTTTTTACAAAAATAACTTTTATAAGATATATATTATATATAATCAATTTAAAATAATTAATTTTATTATTATTTTTAAAATATCTTATTATGATTTTATTTTAGTAAATAGTAATAATAAATATTTGAATGAACACCTCATTTTAAGTTTTAATTTTTATAGTATAATTATTTTTTTGTTTGTTTATATAAAATAAATTTATTTTTTTAAAAAAAAGCCTTTTATTATATCACTGAAAATAATTAATAAATAAAATGTAAAGACAAGTGTAGTGATAATAAATAATATTTTAACATGACATTTATACATGGGCAACAAATCCCAAATTTATGCCAATTCTCTTGTTGAAATAAGTTAAGCGAGCACCAATCACTAAACACTCTCTCCCCTCTCACTTCCCGCTTCTTGTGACTTCCGATTCTCTCTCACCGGACCTTAATTATCCTCCAATGGCAAACACCACTTCCTCAATCTTCTTCTTCTTCACCGTCTGTCTAATCCTCATCTCCACCTTCGCCCGCGACCCCAACACGGGATCCGAATCAGACTGCACAAACCGTCGGATCTACATCAGAAAACTCCCAACTCGATTCAACCTCGACCTCCTCACAAATTGCTCCACATACTACCCTCTCTATGATGACTTTTGCCCTTACCTCGCCAACCATGGCCTCGGCCAAAGGACTCACAATCGCTCCAATTCCTGGTACAGGTCCGACCCAAACATGCTCGAACTCGTCTTCCACCGTCGTATCCTCGAGTATCCCTGTCTTACCTCAAACCCTAACTCTGCCGATGCCATTTTCCTCCCTTATTACGCCGGAATCGACGCTCTCCGTTACCTCTACGGCCCCGAAAAGAATTTCAGCGTCTTACACGGTCGAGATCTCTACGATTATCTGTCAAAGGATGACGAGCCGTGGATCTGGGACAGGAATTCGGGCCGAGATCATATTTTGGTCATGGCCAGGGCTGCTTGGGATTTCTCGCAGCGTGTCGATGCGGATCCGCCGATTTGGGGGACGTCGTTCTTTGAGTTGCCCGAGTTTTTTAATGTCACTGCTTTGACTCTTGAGTCGAGAGCCTGGCCTTGGCAAGAACAGGCGATTCCTCACCCGACGTCGTTTCATCCGCCTAGCCTTGCGTTGCTTGAGTCGTGGGTCATGAGAGTACGCCGCTCTAAAAGGAGTACGCTTATGTTGTTTGCTGGTGGTGGTGGGACGTCGTCGTCGCCTAATATCCGTCGGAGTATAAGGGAAGAATGTACTATCGATAACACTACTGATGCTGCTAATTCTACAGGCGAGTTTCTCAACTGCTTATTACCCTCTTTGAATTGTAGCTGATGCTTGAATGCTTTCTGGAATTCAATATTTTCCACTCTAAGATTGTTGGAGATAATAAAGTCCCACATCGAAAGATGGGGACACTCCGAGCCTGGTATATAAGGTCGGTGGGCTACTCCTCCTATTGCCAATTGGTTTTAGGATGGAACCTCGCCGGGTTTATGTGCTGGGCTTGGGCCTAATGCGCATGTGCGCTCGGACGCACACGACCCCAGCTCAACCGGTCCGTCAGTATCGGACTTTGACATGGTATCAGAGCGGTTAGCCTCAATTCGGCTCGCGATCCTAACCTGTGAACAAGTGCAACTCGGTCTATATCCTCTAGTTGCACTTGCGTCAGTATCGGACTTTGACAAAGATGTGATTACTATCGAATTGATGGAACTATAATAGAAGCTGCTGTTTGTTTAATATTTACAAACAAATTAGATCATGTCAGTATCTTTAGTCCAAGTGTTTGTATAAACATTGATGATTTATCTTTTTCCTTTTCTGTTTTCATGCTTGTTTCAGAAACTGAGTTAAGGTCTCAGTCTGCTTATTACCCTGTTTGAATTTGTTTTTCCTTCAGTAAATTCAATTTGTTTTTCAGTAAGCAGGATTGTATACTGCTATTCAGAGGTTGATTTTCCTGGATTGTATCATTTACGAGACATGTGGTCATATAGTTCATATCTATGATTATTGGGGTTGGGTAGATTGTCGATAGGCTTCTGCATTGTGGAAAATTTTGAAGATTTGAGTAGTTATATGCTAATTGAGAGTTGTTAGATTAGGTTGGTCGGATTTGAGAATTGATTAATTAAAATTTCAATGATCATGTCTGCTCTGAATGCAGGCCGGTACCAGAAGATATGTGATTTGGTAGATTGCTCTAATAGCGTGTGTGAGCATGACCCGATTCGGTTTATGAAGCCGATGCTCCAGGCAAGCTTCTGCCTGCAACCACCAGGGGACACCCCATCACGGAGGTCAACATTTGACGGTATAATTGCAGGATGTATCCCGGTTTTCTTCGAGGATCAAACAGCAAAGGAGCAGTACCAGTGGCACTTACCTCCATCAGAGTTCGAGTCGTTCTCAGTAACTCTACAAAAGGAGGAGGTGGTGTACAAGGGGCTGAAGATCACAGATGTCCTAATGGGAATACCACGGGCCGAGGTTAGGAGGATGAGGGAGAGGGTAATGGAGCTTATACCTAGGGTGATGTACAGGAAGCATGGGAGCTCATTGGGTCTCAGAGCTAAAAAGGATGCCTTTGACATTGCTATTGAAGGTGCTTTGCAAAGGATCCAATCTAGGCTTAAAGAGAAGTTTGATTGAGTTTGGGCAATCTTGCTTTTGCTACCTAAATTTTTGTATAGTTTGTGCTACTGTATAAATTACTTAAGCTTATACTGAGATCTATAATGAATAATCCTAATGATGAGCAATTGAGCTCAACCGAGTTTTGGTTATTGGCTAGACACGTTTTTGCATTTCATAAACACATTCCTGTTGTAAGAATTCATTTACATATACACCTAGACCAGTTTTATTACAAGTACGTAGCATATGTTTGGTAAGACGGTTTTCTTACCTTATTCGATTTCATTTCCATTCCACCGCTCCAACCAAACGGACACTAAATCTTATTTTTATTTGTCTCATTCTTTCAGATTTACTCACCAGTTCACTGATTTGTTTCCCCAACAAACAACAATGCTCTCAATTAAAATATGGAAGGAAAGTCACTACTTTGTTTCCCTAATAAACAACAATGCATTTATTACTTGTTTAGTTCTTTGAGATGTTATTTGCATTCTTGCTTGATTTTGCATTATTCAATGATGACTCTTTCTTAGAGTGTACTAAAATTTACAATGTTCAATTATTGTCATTTGCATGTCATAACTCTAAAGTATCGGTTTCGTGAAAACAAAAATTTTCATGTGGAATGAGAATATCACAATCCAGTTCCATAACATATGCCGTGAGTATCAAAAAAAGCACGACGGGTCTCAACCATTTGCATGGGATGAGATTGCTCAAGAAATGAAGAAAAAGACGAGATAACGATGTGACCAACATTGTGTGAAAACAAATTTCGTCATATGAAAGAGTTGTGGGGTATATGGCGAACATTGAGGTGGTGAAACTAGGCTCATATAGGATCCACAAAAATGTCAATTGTTTCTCATATCTCCCGTTGGCAAAAAAGTTATAAGGTGAATAAATGATATAATTTACATTTTTCATCATTAATTTATCCATATGTGTAATTGGCTATTTTTGAACATAAACAACCTTTTTAATATAGAAAAATCTCAAGTACAAGATATTTTGGGACAAGGAGATTTCTACGGAGATCAGTCAGTTGTGATTACTTGAATTTACATACAAGAAAGACAGAGTTTCGCTCCCAAATAATAAACTAGAGTGACTACAAATTTTTTTTCTCAACTTTGCAATCTCACTTGCCTCCTTACTAAAGGTAATGAATTTACATGGAAAAGAAGAAAGGAAGGTAATGACAATACATATGAAAAATTTTGTAGAATTATGACATTTTTTTTGAAATCATTCAAAAATACCCACAAATCCAGAATAGAAACCATGCTTTTACTTCCTCGGATCACTACATGATTTTTGTAAATATAGAAAATGTAGCTAATAAACCCCAGAATAAACCTTTGGGTAAAATGGGGAAGTAGGTATATTTTGTAACCATGAGCATATAAAGGGCACCAAGTTAATAATGAATACAAAATAGGTCCCTCCACATTATATAAAAAAGATTTATTAAAATAAAAGGCGGATATTAAGGAAATCAGAATATCTTTTTCTCTCCATTTATTAAGCAACTATTTATTACAAAATGGGAAAGTAAATATCCTTATCTTTCCATTTATTAAGGAAATTAAAATATCTACATATATTAATGAAATCAAAATATTTTCCGAAATCTTCGTACTTTCCAACTTGCGTTCATCCATGGCGACGATATTGAGATTTCCGCAGCAACATGTGTACGTAATCGCCTGAGACTGGAAACATATGTACATATTCAGTTAGTTAGAAATATTTTTACAGTAAAATATGTACATAATCACATAGACTGCAAAACATATGTACATGCAAACACAAACAAAAGCCTGTATAACAACATATTTTGGTCTACTGTATAGATTCAAATCGACGACATGCTATATGTACACACAAATATGTACATAATCACCAGATACTACAAACTTATGTACATGCAAACACAAAAGTTGTACATATTCTAATCGACATCATGTTATATGTACATACAAAATATGTATGTGTACATAATCAACCCCTATCCGAATATATCATACCTGGCTATGGCGACTGAAGTTAGTCAAACTACTGTAGAAGTCTCACCTACCCAAAACTGCTCACTGAACTACCGGAAGAAGTGGAGAGCGGTTGATTGCCGGCAAGTTGAGGTGACGGTAGTCTCATCGGCGTTGGCGGCGACATAAGAACCGACACTCACAACCGATACCCGGCGGGAACCCTCTATTCTTGCAGTTGGACATGGCGGCCGTGCAATCTGGGTTCCTGCGGATCTGTCGGTGTCGGTTTGTGGCAGAGGCAACAACATCAAGCGTCTCCGTTCTACAGGGTGGCTGGACAATCGATGACTCCCAAAGAAAGGCGGCGACCGCAGCGGCGTCAATCACGTCGGATGTGGAGGCTGGAGAAAGGATAAGTCTGGCAATTGAAGAAGAAGAGAGAAATAGCAGATTCGGTGGTTGAGAATAATAAAGGGGTTATAGATCTCAAATATATAGTTACCAAATTTCATTAACTAGTTTCCTTATTTTTAGCCTATTTAATATATTTTAAAATATTAATTATTTTTAATTGTTACCTTAACTGCTTGATTAAGATTCTCTTCACACTTTATTTATCTTTTTATTTTAATTGTTAATATTAGGGGCCTTGTTTGTATTCTAGGAAAAAAAGTTACCCTACTCCCTTAATCTTCTCTAAACCTTTTCAGATTTGAATTTATATGGTTGAAACGCCATGATTATGAAAACTTAATTAAACAAACTTGGAGAACCCAATATCCGGAAACTTATATGTTCAATTTGATCAAAAGACTAGTCTCCTTAAACAACTAAAACATTGGAGTCATGACAAATTTGAGAATATTAACAAATAACTACAATCTATAGATGAGGAGATTGCCTCCCTTCAAAAACAAACTTTTTAAAATTGCAACCATTTGCAAAATGATAAGATTAATCGACTTATAAAAAAACGAGAATGTCTAATTGACTACCAATATAAATATTGGATGCAACAAGATAAAAGTGATAAATTAAAATTTGGCGACAAAAAACACAACATTCCACCACAAAAAAGCTATTGCTCGAAGAAATAGAAAGATTATCGCCACAATAACTAAAACTAATGGAGAAATCCTATCCAAAGAAGAAAAAATTAACAAAGAATTTTTGAATGACTACCATGGCCTTTTTAAAGCCTCGACAATAGACAATCATTCACTCTAGAAGCAACTGGAAATAATCCAACCAGAAATAAATGATCATGAAAATCCTGAACTAACTAAACCCTTCTCTACAAGAGAGATAAAAAAAATGTAGTATTTGACATTGATTGTGATAAGTCGCCAAGTCCTGATGGCATGAAGGCTGATTTCTATCAGAGCTATGGGCACATTATTGGACATGTTGTCATAAGGGCGGTTAAGAGTTTCTATAGAATTGTCAAAATTCTAAATCAAATTAAGCACGGTTTCATTGCTCTTATCCCAAAAATCGATAACACATCCACTACTTTCCACTACAGACCAATTAGTCTTTGCTCAAAAATATATAAAATAATTGCTAAAATCCTAGCAAAAAGGCTTAGTGTAATCCTCCCAAAGCTTATTCACCCTTTACAGAGAGCTTTTACTCAGAATCAATACATGACAATGTTCTCATTTCCCATGAAATTTTCCGTAGCTTTAAAACTAAGAAAGGAAAAGAAGGTTGCATGACAATTAAATTAGCATGGAAAAGACATATGATAAAGTAGAATGAAAGTTCCTAAAAGCGGTCCTTGCAAATTTTGGCTTCGGTGAAAGATTTAGAAGCTGGGTAGAAGAATGCAATCCTAGTAAATGACTCTCCAACAACAATTATCTCCCCACAAAGAGGTTTAAGACAAGGTGGCCGTTCTCACCACTCCTCTTTAATTTGGGAGCTAAGGTTTTGGCTAGAAACATACAAAACTTGAGCAACGACTTTCTAAAATCTATTGGCTTCCCTAATGGCGGAAGTAGACAATGTTTGGGTTAAAGTCTTATGGAAAATAATGGCGGAACCAGACAATGTTTGGGTAAAAGTCATTAAAGAAAGATACTTAAAAGCTTCTCGCCTGTGGAATTATATGTAAGAGCCTGAGTCTTTTGCTGATGAGTTGTGCTGAGCCGCCCCAACGCCCTCTATGAACCGCCCCTGCACCACCTGTGAGACGCCTCTGCGCCTCATAGGGTCCGCCCTTGCGGTTTTCAGTGGCTGCAGCCGTCTTTCTTGACTCTTGACCCGTTCTTTACCCTTAACTTCCTATATAAGTTTTCCTTTGCTTCTAGGTGAGGGTTTCCTCATCTCCTTCAGGTTTCTTCTTCTCCTTCTTTTCCTCCTTAGATCTTCTTCTTGATTTCTTTTGATCTTGCAAGAGAGAGAGTTGAGTTTGAGTTGGTTGATGATGATAGATGTGATGTTGAACTGTGGAAAGCCAGCTAAAGTGTGTTGGTGTTGATCTTTCTTTTGTTTATCCCAGCTGTGGTAAACTTTTCCTTCTTCTTTCTTTCTTTCTTTCTTTCTTCCTCTTTCTTCCTTCTTTCCTCTTCTTCCTCTACCTTGATGATGAATTTCCACAAGGTGATCTTGTGTTGATCTTCCTATACATATATTGATGTATATATGTATATATATGTGTATGGTTGATTGATGGATGGTGAAGAAGTGAAGACGAGCAAGTGAAGGATCGAAGAGAAGTCGAGGATCACCTTTTGCACACCAGCCCCCCCCCATGTGCCACCAGACCACCGCCCCTGTGCCTTCTGGGTGCTTTGCCCCTGCGCCTTCCTGTTACGCATGTGCGTCTTCTGCAGGACCTACCTAGGGTGGTATGAATCCGTTCCTTTCCTAGTGTGTGTGGCTTAGAGGCATGCTAGGTGTGAGAGTGAGTTGAGGATCATGATGTTGTTGTATGCCAGTTATGCCTTTAAGGTTTAGTATGTGTATGAGATGATGAGATGAATGTTGATAATGCCTTAGGCATTTGTGAGTTATGATGTGATATTGAGGTTTGGATTCGAGTTGTGAGTTGAGGATGTTTATAAGGTTTAGGAGGTGGAATCTCCTAACCTTCGGGGCTAACTTCTTCCACCAATCAAAAATTCAAAAGAATCACTATCAGAACTAAAACACGTTGTTAGATAATCTTGAAATTTCACACGTGCGGATGAATGCTTTGGTGTTTTTGTTCTTTTAGCTAAAATTTGTTTTCCTTTTGAAATAATAGAAGGTGAAAAAGAAGAAGAAGAAGAAGAAGAGGGTGTAGGAGTCGGTTCGGTGGTTGAAGAAGAGCTAGCACTTGTTTGAAATGAAGAGAGCGATTTTTCAACTTCAATACAAACTTCATTCATAATGGTAGAAATTATGGCATCTAAACCCAAACAATCAAAATAAGCAATCAACAAATCGGAAACACCTTCAAGTTTAAGTCTATGATAAAAAACAACGAAAATAAGATAAATCAAGGGAATTTCCTTGTAGTATTTTAGCCATTTCAATTTTATGTCATTTATAGCAATTATAAGGGTTGAATAATTAGAAACGGTTTGTAAAGCCTCGGAAACGTTTGCAGCTATTTCTAAAAAGCTACAAGAATTTACCAAGGCAAGTTTACCAAACATTTTAATCATCTAATACTAACCAAGGAATGTTTTGTGCAGAAAAAACTTGTAAAAGCTCTTTGTAACGAAGGGCTTGACTAAGTAATTTGTAAGTAGAGTTCGAACAAGTTCCGATGTCTTTTGAAAATGTAATTGGATGAACATTATTTTGTAAACATATTGTTCTCCTTTTTTTTTTTTCTCAAATTGGATGAATGCCAAATATGTTTAATAATGTTGGTGATGGGGGTTAACATCACCAATAAATTTTAAGTCCATCTTGAACAAATAAGTTTAAAATATGACATGGACATCTTTGATGAATAAAAAGAGTTCGCAAATATTGTCCCGCATCCTCTACCAAATCGTTTAGGGCGGAGGTGTTAGCGGATGCATCATTAAAAGAATATGAAAAAACTCAACCTTGTAAATTATATTTTTGTAAACCCGTTTTTATCATGTTTGCAATGTTTGTGCCATTATGTCTTTCGTTGAAATGACAAAATGCAATAACAAATTTATGCAAAAACATATCGGTATTAATAAAATGTAAAGTAATGCCCATTTAAAATTATTTTTGTGATAATGTACTCCAAATATCACTACAAAAATAAAGGAGATTGAGAGGAAGAAGATGCAAACCCGTGGGGCAATTGAGATTGTCCCCGTGATATCCCTAGCTTCTCAGGATAAAATTTTTGCATGTGGGTTTGCAAAGTCTCGTAGCCACCCTTCGCCCTCCACTTGTACACCTTTGGACAATAGTTGCACGAGACTTGACAATATTCGTTTACCTCCTCACCCTTCTTGTAGTGCTTTTGTAAAAATGTCGGATTTAACCATTTTCGGTTGAGGAACTTGTCGAAATGCCCCTTCACCTTGTGACATTTCGGGAACTTTTCGGTGCTAGGGAAGGAATGATAAGGAATATTATTGCTCGGGTTTACCATTACAATATTGAGAGACGAATAACGAATTCAAGAAATCGAGAATTGAGAATACGAGATTGAGACTTGAGAGTAGTAGGAGAGAGAGTTGAGAATGTTGGTGTGAGATAAAATAGAAGAGGGGTTGAGTATTTATAGAAAATGGGTGAGTTTTTTTAAAAGCATTTACCATATATATATATATATATATAAACACATCCCATCAGGCTACTAGCCGTTGGAGATGTGGGGCGCACTAACGGCTATTTGAAATAACCGTTGCAAAACAACAACTATTTTTTTGCCAAACCGGTGGTTAACCACCGGTTAGACAATTTTTTTTAAAAAGGTTAAACTGCCGGTTTCACCGTGGGTTAAACCAACCTCCGGTTTGGTCAAACTAGCGGTTGGGGCCGATTTGGTAGTTTTTTTTTTCAAACCGGTCCCATGTCTACTTTTTGGTGGAACCATTAAATTTGAATGAAAAACTGGATAGTCAATTAGTCTAGATGGAATATTAATAAGTTGGTTAGTTGTTAACAGATTATAAATACTGTGTAGTTAAATGAAAATAAAATATAAGATGGGGTTACGTGAAAAAAAAAAAGAGTAATAAGATGTGGTTATGTAGTTTATTATAAATAAGAGGTAGTTTTATGCCGTCTGTTACAAATTGCCTGACCCAAAGGCAAAATCCGACCCGAATCAAGATGTTATGCAACTCATGCCAACCCGGTTTTGACCCAACCTAAACATAACTTGACCTGACTCAAACCTGATTGACCCGCCCAAGTTGATACTTGTACCCAAATCCATTAAAACCAAAGTAACCTAACTCAAATGACCCGAGAACCGAACTAAATTATAATCCAAGAACTGAGGCTATTTGATAACCGGTATTAACCTAAACAATTGATACCTAATCTTAATTGACCCGAAACAAACCGTTAAAAAGAGAGATTGTTTTGACCTGACCCATTTGAACCCGAACAATTGATACCGATCCAAACCGCCCCGATCCAAAACAAACCGCTAAAAAGAGAGATTGTTTTGACCCGACTCGTTTGAACTAGAGTCTGTTGTGGCCGACCTGAACCGACCCGTCGGCCCCGTTTGACACCGCTACCAAGAACCAAACTAAACCGACCCGTTATGACCCGAGAACCGAGGCTACCCAATAACCCGTTATAACTCGAATAATCGATACACGGGCCAAACTGGCCCGAAACAAACCGATTATTAACCAAGTCTTTTTTGACCCAACACATTACTGCCCGAGCCTATGTGACCCGACCCGATGTCCCCGTTTGACACCTAAACGGTTGGTTCTCTACTAAATCTGCTTTGGAGTTGATTAAAAAACGTATGACGGGGTCACCCATGACAAAACCTGGATTTGGGATATTAACTTAATGTCCAAAATTAAATTTTTTTATGGAAATTATCCCTTGATGGGATCCCAATAAAAAAAACCTGGATAGATAAAAAATTCCTGTAGTAATGCATTGCGAACTTTGTAATTACCATATTGAAACTTCAAAATACCTCTTCCTTAATTGCCCTTTCACTCTCCAAGTCATTGATAATGACCAAATTACTATGCACATGCAGAACAATGACATAACACACCAAAATATCATTGAAAATTTTATGGACATAAAAGAATTAATTTCATCAAACGACCTACGACTTTTAGTGGTTACGTGGTGGCAAGTTTAGTTTGCAAGAAATCAACTTATTTATAACAAATAAAACTGCCTCATGACTTGAGGGAACTTGTACAAAACCAAATTGAGGAATGGGACAAAGCCAATCTTATTGTGCTTGCCATCATAGAAAAATCTCTGAACAATAGAGAAAAAAATAAAAACATTAAATGACAACGACTTATTGGTAACTCTATCAAACTCAACTTTGATGCCTCCAAAAGCTCATCTGATCAATTCTCTTTCCGTTTCATCATTAGAAATAATCTTGCTAGGACCCTTGCTCTTGGTATAGGTATATGTGATGCCAACTCTATTTTGGAAGCGGAAGCTTTTGCTCTTTGAGAGGGCCTCTAAAGGTCACTCGCATTGGGATCTCAGATATTGAAATTGAGGGTGACAACTTGATGCTCATTAACTCACTTAATCACATCTGAAAACCTCCTTGAAAAGTTGATATATGAGCATCTCGGACATTCTCTATTTCTTTCTAGCTTTAACCTTTGCAGTGTCCGTCACATTTTTGGGGAAATCAACTCTATTGATGATCGTCTGGCGTTGCTTGGACATAACCCGGATGTCTGCATGGATCCATTGCCTCACAACTTTGATGACCTCATTCACAAGGATGTTTTAGGGGGTTAGACCCTCCCTTTTTCTCTTACCTTTGTATAAAAAAAATGTTTTTTTTTTTTACTAATGAGTATAGTCTGTGGTTGTATATTTGAAAAATTAGTATTATTGCTTGGTTTTCGGGCTAAAAAGCAATGAGATTACCTTTAATCATGTATTCATACCTACACTACCCTCGAAATTACCCTTGAACAACTTTTGTGGGTATAAATTCTCACATTTATCCACGGTCTTAGCCTCACATATTTATTCGTGGATAATTTCCCTCAAAACCAACCTCTAAATTCAACTTGTGGGTAAATAATCTCGATTTACCCATAAGTTTAGCCTCAAATACTTTTCGAGGCTAGTTACCCACAAGACTAACCTTGAAATTCACTTTGTAGGTGAATAGGGTCGAGTTTACCCACAAAATTAACCTCAAATATGATCATCGGCTACTGACCATCAATCCTGCCCTTGAAATTAGTTTCCTTGGCAATTTAACAATCAATTCTAGGCTCGAAATTTATTTGTTGCCAATTAGCCGCAAACTGTTCTTTCAAGGGTAAATATATGGCTATTACCTCGAAGTATTCCGAGGCTAATTTACCGTGGTTATGACCGCGTTGTTTGGTAGCTTTCTGGTAGTGACAGTAGATTTTTTTTTTTCCAGAAAAGCTCGTTGATAAAGTCCATGTTATCAGCATAGCTTTAACTAGTGTCTAAAATAGAAGGAAGCAATACGTAGATGCACAAGAACGCAAATTAAGATGTAGTTCCACAATCTACTGCCTCTTTATTCATGTAATACCCCATATACAAATGTTTATAGGATCCAATGTTACACGCCATATATCAGCAGGGCTTCTCCCTACATAAAACGTTTCCACTTAAATTGCCATTCTATAATTTTGCCTGTTGAGGGATAAGCTCAATTACAGACACCATGATGAAGGTGCAAATTAATGTGCTTATTTTTCCTACAACGAAGATTCATTGAGGCATTTTGCAATGTCACTGTGAGCTTCCAAGATCAACGACTCGTCATTCCATTCGTCACGATAGGTCTCGGGTCTCACCTTTTTCATTTTTGACGAATAATTGTACATTTTCTTTCTCCATTCCTCTGTCCAAGCGCTTCCACACTGGCTAGCTAGCCAGTCATTGTATTCGAACTGCAATGCACAATTATGTCAATGTTACTTAAAGTTTCCGAAGGATGCATACGTTAGAAAGATAGTATCTAATATAGATAACAGACTACACAGCTCTTTTCTTTTCCAATGTTTTACACTATCCAAAAAGAATTCATCACGGGTCGTCAACATCAATGTCATTTACTTGAGCATCCGTCAAACACTTCAAATTACAAGAATCAATAATCCATCAAATAACTTTGGGGTTCTGCAATTATAGCTCTGGTTTGCCTTACAGCTTGACATTTATATGAAAGATATATTCTAAGAAGCAAGTCCAAAGTTGTGCTCTGCACCGTCTTATAAATTATAGACGACCAGACTCGCATGATTTTCTTTTGTTGCATAAGAATATTTTTCCAATAAAACTTACCTGAAATTCACCCAATAAGTGTGTATATCTCTTTGGTATACCAGCTTCATCCATTCTTGAGTACAGAGATTCGACATCCTTCATCATCTCTTGCACTGGCGGAAGCGATATTCGTCCAGATAAAGCACCAGCTATCCACTTGCTTTGTAACTCGACTTGTGGGAAAGGAATAACCTAGGATCAAAAACAAGAAAATTCCATGATTTAAGGCATTACTACGAATCATCAAAAACTATTTATTAATGAACTAAATTTCAAAAAACTACTAGTTCTATGCTTTGCATAAAACTGACAACTGAAAATACAAATGAGCAAGAAAGGGTTGCATTTAAAATTTCTGTACATGAGTAGAAATAAAGAATTTTCACTTATATGAGTAGAAAAGAAATCACACCTTCCATGGGAGTCCAACAAACGAAAGCCATGGAGCCAGGTCAGGCGGAAATATGTGTTTGTACAATGGGCCTACACGGTTATCTTCTACTGTTACAACATCATTCGTATGAAGAAAAGGGAATTCATACTTATACCTGCCAAAAGAGTAATAGTAACACTACTATCAAATGTTTCAAGGAGATGGAATTATAATAGATGCAATTGATAGCTTGGGCACAAGAACATACCCTGTGCAGTGTAGGATAACATTTGCAAGTACAGTGCTTCCATCTTCAAATGTTAGAGTACCTTCTTCGTTGGCACTCGCTACCTGTGTTAATTTTGATTGTACAATCATGTAGGAAATTGACAGATAATAATACTTCCAATCATAAGTGCAGATTTTTAAATTCGGTGATTGCTAAAATAAGTTCAAGAATGAGGTGGGTTAATCAAGTTTGGGATGAAGTTTCCCGGGTCAGTACCCAATGTTATCTTTTCAAATTGGGTTTTCGGATTAGGTCATGTTTAATAGACAATAATCCCAACTCATTCTTCTCAAACCCCATTTTACATTAACCTCACATTGAGAACCATGACAGTGGGCATATTTCTGCTTAAACAGTCATACATACAGGAGAAAATATGCTTTTACCATAGGATGAAGCCACATATTATCAAAGCCAGGCTGTTTTCCAACTTCTTCCTTTGTTGAAGATCTGGATGCAACATGTACTTCCTTTGCAACTGCTGCAAGCTCTATTGAAATATCGGCAGCGCTGTTAGCACTCCCTATTATAACTACAACCTGCAAGACAAGAAGCATTTAGAATAATAAAAGTGTCACTGCATGAAATGTCAAAGTATTGGAGCCAAGTGACGGACGCTCAATTACTTGGTTCTTGTATGGTTCAGGAACACGATAATTGTGACTGTGAATTTGCTTCCCAGGCCACCTTTCAATCCCTGCATCAAACATATACTGTAACTTAAGACTCCTTGATCAAACGGTTGTCATAGATATAAACATACATACACCAAGAAACTTAGCCGTTTTCTGAAGGTCATTTAACAGAGATAGAAACAAACAATGAAACAAGAAATGATCTTAAACTCCAAGAGGGAACAATCGGTATATAACAAATTACCGGGAATTTCTGCAATCCGTGGCTGAGTATAATGCCCATTGCAAACAAGTACAGCATCAAATGTCTCATCAATGTCACTCATATTTCCTCCTGTTCTCGAACTGACCTTGAACTTCATGTTCTCTAGCCCGACATGCTTTACTTCAGTCTTATACCGAACAAGTTCATTTAATTTGAACTTGCAAGAAAAATCATGCAAGTATCTCAACACCTCTTCATGACTAGGGAACCTTCGTGAGTCCCTGCCAGGACCCCCTACAAAGTTAATCATATAAGCGACTATGTAAGAAAACACAATCAACCTATATAGAGTAAACCAAGATTGTCTAGTCAAGAATGAACACATCGTCAAATCCTGAATTGACAATTTTTAGACTCATTCATGTACAGTTTGAACGGAATATAGTACCCAGATGGATTGATAGGTATTAACACTGACAAAGACAGTCAATTAAATCAACCAACAAAATCAGGTTCCACATTATATGCATGATCACATAAGATCAACAAATTCTAACTTTTTTGTAGACAATGAATAAAATTCAAATAGATTTCACATTCATATTGAAATAGATGATTTCGGTTCATTAGGAGGATCGAGGATGTTATAACGGGGGAGGGTACCGACTTACGCTGGAAAGTAAGGCTTAGTGACAGATGATTAATAAACGTGAGAAAGGAATCTACCAACAAACTCGAGTTCAATCTTATCTGAAAGTAAAGGTGTTCCCATAATTTGTAATATCCAATTAAGCATGAAAAAATCGGGGAAAATAGTGTTACTGAATGACATAGCAAAGAAACATTAACCCAAAAACTCCACAGCTTACTGTCCAAATTATCGAATGACAACTGTGCAAAAACATAGATGAATCGCAAAAATGATGGGTGTATAAGAATAATTTTACCGGTGGCGATAAAGGGAAAATCACGATAGCCCATGACTTCTCTAGGCAGATTGGTGCGGAGAGATTGATAGAGGCTGGAGTGCACCACTTTGCGATTGGTGTCCAATCCAAGCGGGTCGGATTCGACTTGAGGATAATAAACCCATGTCCCGCCTAATTGCGATTCTCGCTCAAACACCACAACCTTGTGACCTTCCCGGTGAAGCTCTCTGGCCGCCACTAATCCGGCGGCGCCGCCCCCGATGACGGCTACATTCTGAGATGTCAATTGGAGAGGTGGCATTGCGGCTAGTAAGGAAGAGAGATAGAGGAAGAAGAAGAGTGACCGAATTTGGCTTGTGGTGGCAAGAAATGCACATGGCAGGCTGCGCACGACACGACACGGTTTTTCTCTTTTGGTGGTTTTTTGTTTGTTTTTTCATCTTCACATTTGAAGTAATTGAGGGTTGCTTGTTTGCTCATCCGAATAGATGAAATAAACTTTATGCGTAGGTATATAGTTGTAAAAGACTTCTACCTCAACGATCTTTTTTTTTTTTTTTTTTTTTTTTTGCGATATTAAGGGCACGACGTCAGATTTCGTATACGCACCACGTAGGTAGGATGCGTGATCGTAACGGTCACGCATCCTGCCTACGTGGATTTGTGACCGTTGCGATTCGAACGTTGTAATTCGAACGTTATAAAAGTGACCGTTGTAATTTAAATGTTATTGATTTCCTTTTGTTATATAGAAGAGGTGAAAAATGCTCACAACATCTTCGAAAAAATAACACAACATCTTCTGGAGAACAACTGCGAGAATGTCAACACACGAGGGTGATGAGATGATGATTCCGTTCGACGATACAAAATGTAGTGACCCAGACGAGTTTCTTCGACATTTCGAGGTAAGTACTTTATGACCGAAAATATAGAAAAATTAGAAATGTTGTATATAATGTATGTTTACGTTAGACATAGTTGCAATTTATGTTAGAAACCTTTGTTATAATTCGTGTTTTTACTATTTGAAATTACTGTTTTGTAAAACTAGGAATCATTGAGGATTAAACCGAAAACTAGAAACTTTATAGTTTTTTTTTATCTATGTGAACTAGGATCTTCCAAATTATTCTCGTGATGAAGGGACTGATTATGCGCGAATGTTTGAACTTCGCGATTTTTTCCAAGATCGCGAGACGATGGTGGATTGGGCTCGATTCATGGGAGGAACTATGAACATGGTGTTGGTTACTAGTAGGTCGTAGAGAAATTCATGGGGGTTCGTTACGTTTCGTTTGACATGCGAACGTTTTGGAGCCCCTCATAAGAAGAAAGACGTTGATCCTGATACCGAGTCTTCTTCTAGCCGAGCACAGAAATCGAAGAAGGACAGATGTTGTTTTGAGCTTGAGGGCGTACAAAGCGAGGCTGAGAAGTGGACGTTGCATGTTATAAACGGAGTGCACAATCATACACTTCCCGAGCAGTTGAAGGGACACACATATGCCGATAGATAGTCGGAGAAACAATTTCGGAGGGTGGGACGTGAGCTTGAGTCGGGTTTCATGCCGAGAAATATTTTGAAGTCAATAAAGTTAGATGATCCATACAACGTCAGCACAATCGAACAAATATACAATGCTGGAATGAAGATTAAGAAGCTACAAGCCGAAGGACGAAGTCCTCTCCAACAAGCACTACATTTGTTAGAGGAACGTCGTTATTACGTCAATGTGAGAAGATGCTCGGAATCGGAAGAAATTTCAGATTTTTTCATCATGCATCCGGATTCAAGACATCTCCTCAACCTATTTTCTTATGTCATCATAATGGACACGACGTACAAGACGAACGAGTAAGTTTTAATATACATGTTTGTACGATTTTTTTTATATTTCATGCACTTTTGGTTTAATATCAATGTAAACTCTTAATATGTCCTATATAGGTACAAGATGCCGTTGTTAGAGATTGTCGATATCACTAGCACGAGGTTGACGTTTGCAATAGCATTTGTTTTAATGGTCAAGGAAAACGCCAATCACTACGAGTGGGCATTACGCAGACTCCGACATGTGTGCGGAAATGTTAGACCGAGGGTGATTGTGACGGATAGAGAGCTAGGACTCATAAGTGCACTCGGTGTTGTTTTTCCGGATGTGAAGCACATGATTTGCACCTTTCATATAGAGTGCAACATCCAACATAGATCTTGGGCGGTGACACGGTTAAAGGAATTAAAAGCTGTTTTTGCATCACACTACCATGCTCTTATTGAATCTAGATCTCCTGAGAGTTACGAGCGGCGTTTGGGTGAAATGAAAGTGCATTGGCAAGCTTATCCGAGGTTGATGGAGTATTTGGAAACTACATGGCTAATCCCCTACAAGGAAGCAATTGTTCGATATTGGTGCGACTTGCATCTACACTTTGGCACGAGGACAACGAATGCGTAAGAACTTATTTCTATATTGTTTACACTTGTTTTCTAATAATTATTGAGGATTAATTTATTGAATTGATATTGGTTGTTAGGTGTGAGTCCGCACGCTCATTGTCGAAGGGTACATTGCGTTCTACCGTGCAAGGATTTCAGTTGGTGATGGAGAACATTGACTTGATGGTAAATGATCAGATTGACAAGATTCAAGCGTCAATAGAGATGTCACGTGAGAGGATGTCGTTGGTTGTGCGTGTGCCTATATTTGATTTGCTCCGAAACAACGTAAGCAACGAGTGCTTCCTGGTGTTGTCGGAGATCTACGAGAAGGCAAAGCAAATTAGGAGCTTGACAACATGTAAGGATTCATATTGAAGGGAAGCTCATGGGTTGCCTTGTGCGCACGGGTTCTATATTGCTATTAGGCTTTGGGAGCCAATACGTTTGGATCAGATTCACCCTTATTGGAAGCAAGTACGATGGGAAAGATTGAATCCGACGCATGAAGATGAGGTTGTCCGTATTGATCCATACATGGAGTCACTCAATGACTTTAGGGAGGGATTGGTCAAGAATTTGCTTCCGAGAGATGTGCTTCAGCGGATGGCTTCATCATATGAAGATATTACAAATCCGGACAATTCAACGTTGAGAGTACCAGAGCAGAAAGTTAAAACTAAAAAAAGACCACCAAAGTACGGCATTTTTTCAACAAGGAGAGAACCAAGTCGGTTTGAACATGGTTCTGGATCGGCACGTCCACGTCCCTGAGGTCGTCCACCAAAAGCAAGACAACATGTGGAAGTTAAGGTGGAGGAGGCCGAGCCTGAAGAGGCCGAACCTGTAGAGGCCCAACTTGAAGTTAAGGTTAAGGAGGTTGAGCCACGTGCTAAGAAAAGCACCACCAAATGTTCTAAGAACTATCGGTTCAAGGGTGATCAGATGCAGAAGTTCATGAAACCCTTCATCCTTTCTGCCTATGATGTTAAAGGAGATGGGCATTGTGGATTTAGATCTCTTGCCGTGGTTTCGGGATACTCGGAAAAAGATTACTTGATTGTTAGAAAGGAATTGGCTACAGAGTTGTTCATGAGAAAGGACTTGTACGCACATGTGAGTATTTCTTTTCTTTGCTTAACTATATTTTGTTGATAAAATGATAACAACTATTTCACTTATAATTGTTATTTTTGTCAACAGTCGGCGGTAAAATGGACGGTTGATGAAATTATCGAGGCCACTTGGTGGACTGATCCTAGACCTTGTGGGCTGGAGAATTGGATGAAGTGTCCACTTGTTGCAACGGCAACAACGACATATTACCGGTGCACAGTTGTTATACTTGGATCAAGTCCCAAGACATGTTTACCAATTGTTGCAACGGTTGAGAACCAAGAACCCCCAACGGAGATTCGTGCAATAGCGTTGGTTGATGGCTATTACTTTGTAGCCGTAAGTTTTCTTTTTATACCTTTTATATCTCCTACATTCCATTACTTTTATTCAAGAATGACAAAAAAAGGTAATCACTTTATCATTTGTCAATCATTTTTCGTTAGGTTTGGCTCAAACCAGGCTCTCCATTATCACCTTTGACCATTACATCGAGGCGTGAACATGATTCTAGCGTTGATGGATGGGATGCACACTTCCGTGATAGATTCAATTTGTTCGACGAACACCGGCGCAAAGAGTGTCCTGGAAAAGTGACAATCAATCTCTCATCTTCTTCTTCTTAGGTTATATGTGTTTCATGGATGTTTGGTTTGTTGTCATTTTAGTTGTTGTCAGTTTATATGTAATTCATGAGGAGTACTATAGAACTTGTGTTTTGTTGTTATTTTCATTTGTGAAAATGAAAAGTCTTGATGAAGCCGTGAACTTTAAAAACATTGATTACAATAGAATAAGCGAGATTAGTTGATGAACTTTAAAAACATTGATTACAATAGAATAAGCGAGATTAGTTGATGAACTTTAAAAATAATTTCAAGTATAGAATAAGCGAGATTAGTTGATGAACTTTAAAAACAATGTAAAGGTAAAGTACATAACATTGCAAAACAAGACATAACCAAAATGTAAAGTTTTATACAATACATGAAATGTAATATATACAAGAAAATGTAAAGTATCATAATCAACAACAATCAAAAACAAAAATCAATCTCGTCTCGGCTGCGTCGCCCTGACCTGAGATGGTGCTATATGAACCTCCTGACCAACGGACTCGTCGTATATCGCATGTATATCCTCCATAGTCACTGAGCCACGGCTAATAATATCCCGTAGGCGGGCCTGAATGATGTGTAGCCTCTGTATTGGAATATAAAGTTATGAGCGCTAAAGGTAAATTATAAAACTTTAAAAAGAATCAAATAAATATATCAACACATACCCGAGTATCTGAAACAGGGACCGGAGGAGGACGATCTGCTGGTGGAGTTTGTATAGCCGACCCAGGAAGGAGAAATGGATGGCCCCGCTCGCTAAACCAGGACATGTAGTCTTGAGATACTGTCCATGGGTAAGGGGCCCTAGTCTGACCTTGAAGCGCAAATATGCTCGCCTCCTCGTGTCTAGTAGCCCAACTAAGGGACAATCCTCTAAAGTGGGATCGTTTAAACGCACCCAAACTAACGGAGGACTCGATCCGGCATGTATGCCTCGACAATATCTCCTATCTGGATCGTCCCCCGGTACGTCAAAACAGCAAACTCGCCCTCAAAATCCAACACTCTGTCGCTATAAGGCATGAACTTGATGTCCTCCGCTCTCATCTGATCTAACTGTGAGTGCAAGGATCTCAGCCTCTCAAGAGTGGATGTTGGGGTCCTCAGGACAGAGAGTCTTAAAGCCCATCTCGCCGATCCATGACGTCTTGGATCCTCTGCCGTAGAACAACCCAAAGATGGGAAGTGGGCGTTGATCCAGAACTGTAAGTATTAAACTAAATGAAAGTTATTATTAATATTAATAACAAATTAAAGTTCTTATCTAAAGTGACTAATTACAATAAATGTTCTTACCTGTAGCAATGATGTACATTCTCCAATCGTCTTCACCTTCAGCCATGAAGCGTCGCCCAACATACTGTAGGGAAAGTCCAGATTTTTCATTTATCATAACAGTAACAATAGAAAGTTATTAGTTACTGAAGTAGAGTGATAGTTATACGTACGAGTACAAAGCATAGTCTCTAGTCCGGCCATGATCACGTACCAAGTCGATCAACCAAGGTCAAATCTTGTTCGTCAATTTATCGACGAACAAGGATGAGCCCAAAAAGAAAAGAAGAAATACAAAAGCAACCTCCTCAGCTGGGGTAGCTGGGTCGCGCCGAATGACATCATATGCAGTCCTCACCAAATTAACTGGTAGAGTTGTTTGGTGACTCCTAGCCTCCACCTCTGACATACGGAATGTGTCACTCAACCACCTAGTCCTATCTCGTGCCAACATAGGTGTGACCATGACCTCTCCACCAATCCTAATGCCTAGGATGACGGCTACATCGTGCAGGGTGATGGTCATCTCACCCCAAGGTAGATGAAAGCTGCTAGTCTCTGGATGTCAGCGCTCCACGAATGCATGAATAAGGGCATGGTCAACTCCAACAAACGAAACGTCAAGCAAACCCGTCAATCCACTCTGAGATACAACAGCAAACCAGGAAGTGGAGTCGGCTCTGTCAGCGTCTGAAATCCATCTACTCAGCGCGAAAATGTGCTCTATCCGCCGTAAAGCGGTCATCGACCTCCTATAATCCTCCTTCATAACACAACAAATATTCAATTAAACGTTTTATTAATTTTGTTTTTGTAACATAATGTGTTATAATTGGGATTAGTTATCTACCTCTCCCATCCAGTCACCGCGAGCACGGTGTCCGGCGTAGCAAGTGAGCACATCGCTGATCAATGGTGCCCTTGTATCAACAACTACGACGTCGATCAGCCGGTATAAATGGCTCCTGCAGCGGCACTACAGGATCTGCAGCTGGAGCATCAAAATCAAAATCTCGCTGCTCAGTATGGTCGCCAGCTGGTGGCTCTACTTGCTACTCAGCAGGAATATCTGTAGCTGTCTCTATCTGCTCGTCAGCAGTAATATCTGTAGCTGGCTCAACCTGCTCATCAACAGTAGTATCAACACGCTCGCCAGCTGCTGGATCTATCTCCCCTGGCTGTACAGAAGGAGCGCCCACATCCTGGTCCGAGTCAGATCCGTAAGTCGGCAATGGAAGAACCTCCCAAGGGAGAGCCAGAGAAGGATCTGATATGCATGGTCTTAGTGGCTGCTGTGGTGGTGGTGTGTCGACCGCCGAACCAGCTACCTGGGAGCTCCTCTCCATCGTTGTTGTGGTGGTGGCGAGTCTATCTCTACGAGCGGAGGCCGTAGGACGCCTCCGTCTCTGTCTCTACATGACCTGTAATATCTATATTTGATATTACAGGCCAATTTAATTAATTTTCTTTTATGTAGTTTACTTTACTTTCATTTGAAATGAATTTAAAGGAAACTAAATAAGATTAAATAAAATCAATTAAAAAGTAATTTTATTAATTTTATTTAATTTAATTTTTTTATCTTATTGTTTTAAATGAAAGTAAAAGTTATTAAACCAGATTAGAAGGTAAATAAATAAATTTTATTTATTTACCTTTTAATCTTGTTTAATAACTTTAAATTATAAGTACATTAATTATAATTACATTAACTAAATTAATTAAATATTAAAGGTAGAGATTTCAATTTAATATATTTTTATTCCATTTTATTTTATATTAAAGTAATTGTATGAAATTAAATAGTAAAGGTAGAGGTTTTAATTTAAATTATAATTACAATAATTAAATTAATTAAATTAAATTATTAATTAATTTAAGTTCATATAAATTAATTAAGATTAATTAGTATTAATTATTATAAATTCATAATTTATATCATTTAATTAAAAGTAATTAGGATAAAGTAATTACATTTGTTCAAATTGTATTTACATCATTTAATTGAAATAATTTTAATTAATTAATATAAGTTATTATAAATTGTAGTTTAATTAAATTTATTCAATCTACAATATTATAAATTAAAATTTTTTATCATTAAATTAAAAAAATTAGGATTAAGTAATTACATTTATTCAAATTGTATTTATATCATCTAATTCAAATAAATTAAATTAATTAATCTAAATTATTATAAATTATATTTTAATTAAATTTAATATTCTTTAATTAATTTAATTAAATTTAAATTAATTTAATGCATTGGAATGCATTCCAATGCATTCTACGATGAACAGTGGCTCCACGGTTTCGCAATGCGTGACCGTGGGCCACTGTTCATCGTCTTCGACAGTCCGCCTTCAATGGCGGACTTGCAAAGCGTTATTCCGCTTATTTCCACAATCGTTTCTTCAATCAACCTAAAACTAACAAAATCAACAACAACTTAACCTATTCTCCTCAATTTCATACTCAATTACGAACCCAAAAGTAAAAAACGAAAACCGAACAAAATCGAAACAAAAACCGAACAAAAATCAAACGATACCTCTCTCGGGTCGAGTTTCCGCTTTTGAAATGGCATTCCTCCGTTACCGTATTTATCCATTGCGTAAATTTGTGTGAAATGGGTTGGTTGGATCGATTTGCCCCTTCGAGTTCTCGTCTTCGCCGGCTTCTTTCGAGTTTCTGTTTTTTGAATGAAAGCGTATACGAGATGAGATCCCGTAAGCCCTTTTAGGGCTAAAAAGGCCACGGTTACGCATTGCGTAACCGTGGCCTTTTCACGCATACGTAATGCGTGAACGTGAGATCACGGTCACGCATTGCGAATGCGTGGTGCAATAATGAAATCTTGAACCGTGCGAATACGACTTCCGTTTTTTTGTAAGCTTTTCAGTTATTATGGATCGGCAGTCTCTTTTCCGCTCAGGTATATAGTTGTAAACGACTTCTTTTATGGTAATGGGGTGTTTTGTTTGTGTTTTCTCCATTTGTTGGCTTAGTTGATTAACTTGATTCTACAACTTCTTATGTCATTTGTCAATGATATCTACTGCGGTCTCGAGTCTGCTAAAATTTTCTCCGAAATTCATAAATGAGTTTCTTATCTCTCCAATAGATCCGGAAAGCTCTTATTGTCCTTTTGAAAGTTGCTCCAGGATCTTATCTTGAATTTTTTGTGCGGAAGCTTGTGTGGGAGATTGGGTGGGATCTTTGGGAGGTAAATTTCTTCTTTGTTGGAATTGTTGTTCTGGGAAATTCCTTTGTGGGGAAGGAGGTCTTGAGTAGGCTTACTCCTTTTGATATTCTCGTTTATTTCTCAGGTAATTCACTTGTTTCATGGCCTCATAGTGCAACATGTGTTCATTGAAAGCCGAACAATCTTAAATTTCATGACATGTGCCCGTGTAAAATTGACAATATATATTAACATCTACATTAACAACGGAGGTGGTAGGGTTACTCTCGACAAGTTTCATTAAGGCTTGTACATTCTCGGCTAGCTTGTCAATCCTATCATCATCCTTGATATTGTAGACATTGTGTGCCTTATTGCGCTTCTTAGCGTACTTCCCTATGTGTTCTACAACAGTCGCATGATAGTCTCAAGCATTATACTCATTTAATCTAGTAAACTCATGGGAGTTAGTGGTATCAACAAAATTCTTGGTAGTGTCATTTAGTCCGCTATAAAAAAAATATTCAAGAAGTGCTCTCTTTTTAAACTCATGATGAGGACAAGAATACAATAGCTCATTAAATATCTCCCATGGGAGTGAATATTCTCACCATCCTCCATGTCAAAGTGTGAAATCTCCTCCCTCATTTCATTAGTCTTGTGGGGAAGAAAGTATTTGCGGATGAAAGTTGTGGTTGATTTCTCCTAGGTGGTGAAGGTACTTGTAGGGTGATTTTTGGAGCCAAATAGAATCTTTTTCTATCAGAGAAAAAAATAAATGCTCTCATTCTTAAATCATCAAGAGTATTGTGTTCATAATTCAAGGTATTAATGATATTTTCAAAGATCCACAAGCATTGGTGTGGATTCTCATTCAACAATTTTGAAAATTGGTCATTTTGGATGAGTCTTATAGTGTCCATCCTAAGATTGAAATCTCAAGCTCCTAGCGCAGGAAGGGTAAAAACATGGTTCGAAATCCTTTGCCTTAATTTTATCCTGACGTCCAACTTTTGTGGGTGACAAGCCCTTTCAGCAATAAGTGCAGCATTAAGTTTAGCAATTTCGGCTTGTTGATCCAGTAGAGGAAGTTGGTTGTTCCTGTCATTGTTCAGATGTTCCAGTAGAGGAAGTTGGTTACTCCTGTCACTGTTCAGATCTTGTCCATCAACATTCTGTCCTACGATTCCAACCATGTCTTGTTTTGTAGCAGCTTTCCTGGTGGACTTTTGTCTGTGGAGGGTGCACTCAATCCATTGTTTAATGGGACAAGTTTTCTTGGATCGTGAGCTCTTTGCATGCACATATCTAGCATGTAAAGCAAAGATAAAAGGGGAGACAAAACTCAACAATATAAGAAACTTAGAATAACAAAAAAAATAGATATAAACCAAATCTATCGGTAATCCCTGACAACGGCGTCAAAAGTTTGATGGTCCTAAAACCTACTCGCAAGGATGACGGGTTAGTTGTAGTAAATTAAGTGTCGAATTAACAGGAATTACGTTAGATTTGAAAAATCCTAATTAATAATTGTTCTAAGTAAAGAGTGAAGAGAAGGAGGGAAGAGGAAAAATATGTCTTTTGGAGTTTTGGAAAAAAGGGGGAAAACAAGAAAAATCAATGATTGTTGTAGGCAAATAATGGAGGGAGTTGATCTAAGAAAACCCCCACTATAATGAATTAAACTAAGATTGCATATATGAAACTCATGAATATTGATATGTGAACATTACATGTAACTATCTAATATGTTCTTTGGCATAGACAAACAAAGACCGCATTTTTCAACTTGATTGCACTCTATTGTCAGTGGTTGTGTCAAGTATGCATAAAAAGGATGAGTTGGTTATGTAGGCAGTTTATGTATTAAGGTGTATAAAATAGGCCCTTTTGTTTATATGTCGACAAACTAGATTCCTCCATATTTTCATAAAAAAATTTATTAAAAACAGAAATAAAGATACTCAATAAATCATAATCTTTCTCTCTCCTATTTATCTTTATTTATTTACCTGATTAAGAATGATAATAATTATCAAAATCCGTTAAAATAGAAAACAAATGTTAACAATATCCTTCATTCGTGAACTCTGATTTGAACGTTCATTCTTGCTGGTCCTTCCTTTTGTACACATTGATGTCTACCTGTTACATAAATGTGTGATTAGAACATAATATTTATCAGTAACTACATATGTATGATATGTACACATTGTTATCAGTTTTGACTAACATAATCAAAGAAGCAATTACATATGTATGATATGTACACATTATTATCAGTTTTGACGAACATAACAAAAGCAACAATTACATAATATTTATTAGCAACGATATATGTATGGTACATAGTGTATGATATGTACACTGTTAGAAACTACATATGTGTGTATGATTAGAACATAATCAAAACATATTATATCTATGTACACATTATTTGTTATCATTTTCTGTACACAAAATAAAGGTCATTGATTGTAGTCGGAGTGTTGTGTACTCCATTGTTAACATTCTTGACAAACTAGGTTGAAAATTTTTCAGTGTCGGGGATTTAACCATGAATAGACCGAAAAGATGAGATCGAAAACTTACCTGATATAATTAAACAACAATCGATGAAGATGAACACCAGGAAACGACAATTGCAAGACGGAGAAGACGATGCACGACGAATATAGCTTCAATCGCCTTCAATGGAGCCGGAGAGAGAGTAGAGGGTATTTGGCTTGAAATACGGGATACTGATTGTGATTTATATGAATTAGTCGCTTAAAAAGAATTTGAAACAATTTGGTTTACTAGACTTTTTCTAGTTTTGTGTTTAGTAAATGTACCCCATGAGAGAAGAGTGTGTAGAGTTTGAGAATAAATACAAAAGATTGAGGTATATTTACTTAATTGAAACATTAAAAAGCCTAGTTACTACTATAATTTTTCAAAAAGGCCTTGTTACCAAAATTGCCCAAAAGATTTCGAGAATCCTAGGTTTTAAAGTTTCCAATTTTTTTTCAAAGTAGTTTCAAATTTTTAGGCAGTTTTTAAATACATAATATCAATTAACTGCCTATCTTCTATCCTTAATTATAATATTAAATCCCTAATTTATCTTTATTTTTTAATATGATTTTATTAGGGGTCTAGTTAGTCTACACTAAATAAAAAGGGTCCTATTTCACCAATCTTCTCACATAACAACCCCATTAAGAACTTAGAAATCCGGAAAATACCAATGAAAGTCCCGCTTTTGGCTATGTATATTAAAAAGGTGCAAAGACCGGAACTTTCTACGATAGTTAGAAATCTATATATAAAATCAGAAAGGACAAAACTCAATTCACAAATTAGATATGCAATAATAAATTAAACCATTATTGAGATCGTCCAATCCTTAGATCAAGAAGGAGACTAGTTAGATATGATTGAGTGTATAACATAACTTGTATATAAAATCAGAAAGGACAAAACTCACAACTGTTTGGTTCCAACACAATGAGGTCAACCTTCTATTCTAAAGCTACTTTACGGCTACGAGGCTCGGGGTAAGAGTGTAGGATGAGATGATAGTCGATTATAAACCATAAGGATGATACATGGCTACATAGGGTTAGAAGGACGGAGTCTAGTGTTACGAAATATATCATTTCCAAAGATAAGTTCGAAAAAAAGATATGATTTTCAACCTTCTATGTAGTCCAGACTTCATGTATGCCGTCCAACATCTTGTCTTGTATCCCATTTGGGCTTGGACGGATGAAGTCCATGTGCATGTTGAATCTGTGTTTCATTTGGCTTGATACGACTTGGGATTCCGTCTCACAAGCCATATGGCTTGCGATATAACACTGATCTTGGATCTTGTCTTCTGGGTTTCTTTGGGGGACTTTGTGATGTAGTTCCTCGGTCAAGAATGTTCTTTTCTTTGGCTCTAACTTCAGAGAGGACGCATTTCTAGCACAATGATGTCGGAAATGACCAAAACACAAAAAGGTCAGTGTAGATACCGAAATATGGAAAGTGAAGCTTTCTATACAAAAAGTGATGTTACAATTGGCACTCATCAGCTCACTAGATCGGGTTTGGGATCGTTTCTAAAGCGGTAGGGGTTTTCCTATATGTTGCAATCGATAGGTAAGGGAGGGTTTCGGGTTGCTTCGGCTTTGGAATTAAGGGTTTTGGGGTAGAGTAGGGTTTTGGGTTTGGTTCTCGAGCAAGGATTCTAGTTTCGTGTTTAGGGCGGGTTTAGGTTTCAGGTTTCAATTCCGGGTAGGGGTTAAGACAAGGGCTTCGGTAATGGTTTGTGTTCGTTCAGATAAGGGTTTATCATGCAAGAGATTTCCGAGTTAGGGTTTAGCGGGTAAAGGTTTAGGCGGCGGGGAGGTTTCGGGCAAGGCTTTTGGAGCCGGGTGCACTAGTGGGTCGGAGGTGAACTGATAGGATGGATTATAGTCTATATTTTGGGATTGGTTTAGACGTTTTATCTTCATAAATCTGCATGTATGGATGTATATTCTTTGATTATATTGTTGTTTTATCTACCTTTGCGGGAATCGAGGTCTACACCTAATTTCATTATAATTGTAGGGAAAATGGTAAGGAAGCTAAGGAGTCATTGGAGCTACATTCTGGAGCTTTGAGAAGATCTCAGGAATCGTGGAAATGATTTAGAGGATTGATTTTGGACCAGATTCGAGATGATTTACATTCAGCTGAGATTCACCTCGGTCAGCTACAATACCACCTCGACTGAGGTGATCTTGAGGAGCGTCTTGACCGAGGCGAACACTTCACCGCCGAGAAGATCTTTATTTTTGGTTTAGATCTTTTATTTTTGGAAAGAAAATATCACATATTTTTGGCTGGATTTCTGGAAGGAAGATATTATATTTGGTTGATTTATTTTGAGAGATATGGATATATTTTCTAGGAAATTATCTTTTTAAGATATTTTATCTTTGGAAGATAATTCTCCAATATATATGGGCTGATTTTCTACAATTCAGCCATCTACGGATCACCCATTATCTTCGGATCACGGATTTTCTGGAGGATTTTCTGAAGAGTTTGAAGGAAGTTTTGAAGGAAGTTTTGAAGGTTGAAGATCAAGGAAGGAAGGAATCAAGTTGAAGTTGGCTTTGAAGGAGTTTGTAAGAACTTCTTAGATTGCTTTTTTTATTGTCTTTTCTGATTTGTGACTTGAGGAACGCTGATTGTTGTTTGTTTGATTCAGTTATTGAGACCTTTTTGTTAAGCTTTTCTTGTTTGAATATTGATTCTTTTCTCACATATTTGATTATTGTTATCATGATGATTGTTGACTAAGGTTTTTATGCGATTCTATGGTGATTGGCTGAAAGTTGAGGGAAAGACGATGATAGAATGATCTTAATCCCAGCGGACCTTGAAAGCTCGAGCCTTTACCTTAACCGTAGAACACCTTGGTCAGTCATTGAACATCTCGGCCGGGATGGAATATAACTGAACGAGGTGAACCTTTCCTGGACCTTATCTGAGTTAACAGTTTCAGTTTGCCAAATCCTATCCTTATTATACCTTTCCTGGTTCAACGCAAGCCTAAGATGAGACTTACCCGGTGATTTATTTGCTTGTTTACCCAAGATAATGAGTGTAGGTAATAGAGGTTTATCCTTTATTGGGGTTTGAGTGTGCCTTTATCCCATCTTCGAGAGTTAGCCTAAGACTTACCCGGTAAAGGTTGATTCTATTCCCTTGGGTGGTGTGTTGGTTTGAGATTATAGTTCCTTTCCTTAGTACCTTGATACTTACCCGGTAAAAGGAGATTTGGTTTGGGATAATGAGTAGTGAGACTTACCCGGTGATCTATTCCCACCTTTGAAACACCTTCCCTTTGCAAACCTCAACTTCGTCCATGTTATCTTTTGAGATCTTGAGTCGGAACCACAACTGGATACTTTAATCTATAGAATCCACATTCTCCTTTACTTGACTTTTATATCATCTTTTATTACTTTAATTGCTTGTGGTTATTTGACAACCTGATACCGTACTTTGTTTCACCATAGTCCTTGTGTTCGACCCCTGGAATTCTTGCTTTTATTACAATTGATCCGTACACTGCGGGTTCGCATATTGTTCAAGCATACTTCTTGGGTTATTGTTAGCATGAAATATTGTGATATTTTAGGCACGTTTTCTAAACGTATTTGATTCATATTGATAGTCTTTGGTTGAACTTTGCTGCATATGTGAGCTAGTATTACCTATATTGTCGATATGGGTGTCTACACTAGTTCTATGTTGATTATAGGTGATTTGGAGCTATTTCCGAACGGAATCGAGCAAAAGGGGAGTTGATTGAATGTGTCCATAGATTGGGGACATTCTTAGGAAGCAAATTGGAGTTTAGCTTGAGGAATGCACGAGGCTAGGGAAGAATCACGTTCTTGCCCTAAACCACGCTCTAAAATACGGCCGTACTACAAACCACGTTCAGTTCCACGGCCGTGGAAGTATGCAAGAGAAGCGTGATGCATTCTAGTAACTATTACGGTCGTGGAACATATGATGCAAACCGTGACACTTTCCACACCTAGAATTACGGTCGTGGAAACTTCCACGACCGTGATCTTGGCGAATCTTTTTCGCCACACTTTGAAGCCACGATCTTTTGAAGATTGGGTCGGGCCGATATTTCATCTTGCCCTATAAAAAGACGGACGAAAGGAGATTTCGAAGGCTCGCTAAGACCGCATCTTCGCTTAGGACCGCTAAGACTCGCTTTAGAGAACTGCGCTATCGACGCATCCTAACTTACCCTAGTTGAGAAGCATTGATCAAGGTTCGTGCTTGGATTTGCCCTAATCTCGCACTTGGTGGAGATTATTGTTGGGATTTCCATATTCTCCGGATTGACAGAAGATTCGGAAGGTTTCTTGCAAGAGGACTTCTCTTCTTGTTTAGGTTTGATTTAGAAGACGGATTGACATCCCGTTCTTCCTTCTTTCCTAAGATTGTGTTTGTTTGTTCTATTACGAATCTTGTGACGGTATTTGTTCTTGATTGTGACTTTGAGATTGGTTTGGGGATTATTGAAAGTTCTTGAAAGTTTTCTTCTTTCTATCTTTTAATTCTTGAATTGATATCAACATGACTGTTATTGGCTAGAAACCTTTAACAATTCTAAGGTTAAGGGTTGATAGTTGTGGCTTAGATGATGATAGATCGATCACAAATAGATTAGACCCTGAGAGTTCGAGAGAATCGTCGACGAACCCTAAATTACGGGCTGTTCTTGAGTTCCACGACCGTGGAATCTCAAGATCCAACCGTAATTTCCCTCAAGTTTACGAACCTGCTTTTACTTTAATCCAAAGTTAAAGATTCGCTTTAACTTAGTTTAGACATGTCTTTTCTAGGTGGTAGTGAAGCCTCAACAACCTCTACCTCGATTGTGAGTGTCACAACCTCAATCGGTTAAGTTAGTCTTGGTCCTTGGGTTACAAGTTTGGGTATTTGACACTAATTCTCACCTTTAGAATCTTTCTATATTGAGCCTCAACAACCTGTATAGAGAGTGCCTTGTAGGTGAGTTACATAAGGTTTTTGGAACTTCACCGTACGATTACCTTACATTAGTATACCTTTGCATATCTCAACTCTGTCTTTATATCATTAAGTATATCTTGAATCGATTGCCACAGATGGATACTTGGATCTTTAGGATTGTTGTTTTCCCAATATTTGCAAAACTCTCATACTTACTCGCTTGATAATCTGAAATCGAATTTGTTCCCACCCAAATCCCTGTGTTCGATACTCTGGAATTCTTTCTTAACTACGTCGATCCGTACACTGCGGGTTCGCTGCTTGATTCTAGTTTTATAAATTTAAAGCTTATTTGCACACATCTTTAGGGGCGAACAAGTTTTTGGCGCCGTTGCCGGGGATTTGGTTTCGGCCGAATTCGGTAACCGGTTGTCAAGCTTGGGAGTTTGCTCTCGTTATTTGATATTACTTTGAGTGCATGCGCAGGTCTAGGAACACCGAAGATCTCTTACCTCTTGATCAAGAGCTAGGGAAAACCTT
Source organism: Fagopyrum esculentum (assembly GCA_033239045.1). NCBI lineage: Eukaryota > Viridiplantae > Streptophyta > Magnoliopsida > Caryophyllales > Polygonaceae > Fagopyrum > Fagopyrum esculentum. The sequence goes on from BSUD01000004.1 coordinate 51,026,285, forward strand.
GAGGCAAAAGCGCAAGGAAAAGAAGATGGCTGAAGAAAACGAACGTGATTTTCAGGCAGAGTTGGCGGAGAAAGAAGAACAACTCCGATGGAATGAGAATCTTCGCCGGGATGAGATGGATCGCCATCAATCCCAAGTTAGCAATCTACAGGATCAGATGTTCCAAATGAGATTAGAAATAAGCGACCTTAAGAATAAAGGAATCAAGAAATCCTCAAGAAGGGCATCAAGATCTAGAAGAAGGAGAAGTCATTCATCCGCTGATGATAGTGACTCTTCCATGCCACCGTTAGAGGAGATTGATCCTATGGTCAATGTGAATCCTTTCCATCCACAAGAGGCTGCTAATCGCCGTGTTCCACCTAGGAATGCGAGGATCGAACGTGCGGATAATGAGCCAAGAACTCTTGGCCAACGAATGGATCCAACACAACAACCACGCCGTTTGGGCGTGAACTTTGATGCTGAAGATGTGCAAGGGTTTAGCTTTAACCCTCAAGTCATTACCCTTGTTCGCCAAAACCAATTTGGCGGTACAAGCGCTGAATCTCCACACCAACACTTGCAAAACTTTGAGTGTATGATGGAGACGATGAGACCGAAGAATGCTACTACCAACAGCTACAAGCTCAAGCCTTTCTTCTTCTCTTTGAAAGGGAAAGCGTTGTCTTGGTACCAAGCTCTTCCTAGTGGGAAACTAGATACGTGGGAAGACCTTTCCGCGGAGTTCCTCACCAAATTCTTTCCGCCTTCCAAAACGGCGGAACTTAGAGGTAAGATTAATGCTTTTTCCATGAGACCTAACGAAAGTTTGTTTCAATCTTGGGAAAGGTTTCAGGATTTGCTCTTGGATTGCCCTCATCATGGCATATCCAAGCATGCCTTGCTGGAGATTTACTACAAGGGGCTGGATGCGGGAACGCAATTCAACCTCCAATCCCTCTCATGTGGAACGTTCATGGACATGAGAGAAGATGACGCTTGGGACTTCATTGAGAAGCAAGCAAGAGTTATAGAGAAGTATTCCCACCGGAAAGTGGAGGGAAATCGTGTGGAGCAAGGAGCAAAGCTCACACATGAAGCTCAAAATCAGATTTTCTCCCTCAACAATGAGATCAAAGAGTTGAAGGAGGCTATCAAGACCAACTTCCCAAAGCAACAAGGGAAGGACGTTGGTTATTTGGGCAACAACAATGGCGGCAACAACAATAACCGGGGCAAAAACCGGAATAACAATTGGAATGGAAACAACAACAACCGGAACAACGATTGGAACAATAATAGGGGTCCAAACAACAACAATTGGCGCTCCAATCAACAAAATTCCGGTAACTCTTATCCTTCCAACTCAAATTCACTAACTCCACCTTCCTCTTCCTCTACTCCTTGAAAAGCCAGGGGCAATCATCTAATGGAGGAAACACTTCGGGGAAGGAGAAGCCCGATCCCATATTGGAAGTGATTTTGGGAAATCTTCAAGGATTGGAAAACCGCCTCATCAAGGTTGATGATCAAGTCACTAAGGTTGACAAAGCTCAAAAGGTTTTAGAAAACCAAATGTTCAACCACGCACAAGAAGTTCCTAGGAATCAAGGGAAACTTCCAGGAAAGACGGAGGACAACCCTAAAGGAAGGGTGATGGCAATTACGACTAGAAGCGGAGTGACTACTACCGATCCGCAACCTACGTTCGTTGAAGTCCCCGTAGAGAAGGACAAAGAGAAGGGGAAGGAGAAAGAAGATGTCTATGTTCCTCCTCCAGCTTACAAACCCCCCCTACCATTCCCTCAATCTAGAGCGCAAGCGCGCCTAGACAAACAATTCGGTAAGTTCATAGAGCTCATGAGTAAGCTGAATATTAATATACCATTCATTGATGCTATTGTAGGTATGCCCGCTTATGGCAAGTTCTTGAAGGAGCTTCTCTCTAACAAGAGGAAGCTAGAAGATTTCGGAGAGGTCAAGATGAGTTCGGATTCTTCGGACCTCATCAAGACCATGAAGGAGAAAATGCCCCCAAAATTGAAGGATCCGGGGTCATTTTGCATTCCCATTGGAGTGGGAGATGTCACATACGACGCTTTATGTGACTTAGGAGCAAGTGTGAGCATCATACCACTTGCATTGTGCAGGAAGATCGGTTTAAGCGACCCTAAACCGGTGAAGATGACGTTATACATGGCGGATCGATCCATCACTTTCCCCGTCGGTATTGTAGAAGACGTCCCGGTCAAGCTAGGTAAATTCTTTGTTCCCATTGATTTTGTCGTGCTTGACATTCCTGCAGATAGTCCGGTCCCGATCATACTCAGAAGACCGTTTCTTGCAACTTCCGGCTGCATGGTCGATTGCAAGAATGGTAGACTCGCTTTTGATATTGGAGAAGAGAAAGTAGAGTTTGTTCTTTCCACTCTAGTGAAGGAACCGATCTTCGACGAGGATATTTACGATGTCCAAGATGAAGAAGGTTTATCTAGGGAGGAGGTAAGCGCGATTCTCTTTAACGATCCTTTACAAAAAGCTATTACTATGAGTCTAACAAATGTAGGGGAAGGGGAAGAGTGCAAAGAGGAAATTGAAGCCTTGGAAGCACAAGAAGAGATGCATGAAGTGGAGTTTGAGAAACTCCATGATGAGGCTGAGAATGTTAGAATCCACGGTCATACCTTGTATTCCACGACCGTGGATTTCACAACCAAAATCGACCTCCATTCCAGGGGATTACACGGCCGTGGAACATATGGAGAGCCCGTAATTCTGACCGTGGAAGAGGGTGATCGACATACTTCTTCAACTTTTTCAGATTCTTCTCCAACTCACTCAACACCCTTAGAAACTTCTAAGGAAACGTCGGATGCTTCTCAAGGATCACTGGAAGCTCCGAAAGTGATGGAACTCAAACCGCTTCCTACTCATCTAAGGTACGCTTTTCTTGGATCTAATTCTACCTTTCCGGTTATTGTTAGCTCCGAATTAAGCATAGATGAACATGAACAACTCATGATTGTCCTTAAGAAACATAAGAACGCCATAGGCTATACTATTGAGGACTTAGTAGGAATTAAACCCTCCCTATGCATGCATAAAATACTAATGGAGGAGGACTTTAGAACTTCAAGACAACCTCAAAGGCGGTTGAATCCGACCAGGAAGGAGGTTGTCAAGAAGGAAATTCTTAAACTTCTTGATGCAGGTATCATCTATCCTATCTCCGATAGCAAGTGGGTGAGTCCAGTTCAAGTAGTTCCGAAGAAGGGAGGAATGACGGTCATCACCAACAAGAACAACGAACTCATTCCTACCCGAACCGTTACTGGATGGCGAATGTGCATAGACTACCGCAAGCTCAACAACGCAACGCGGAAGGATCACTTTCCATTGCCATTCATCGATCAAATGCTTGAAAGGTTAGCACAACATTCACATTTTTGCTACCTTGACGGTTATAGTGGTTTCTTTCAGATTCCGATACATCCGGATGATCAAGAGAAGACCACATTCACGTGCCCTTGGGTACGTTCGCCTATAGAAGAATGCCGTTCGGGCTTTGCAAAGCCCCATCCACCTTTCAACGGTGCATGATGGCCATCTTCTCCGAATACGTAGAGGAAATCATGGAAGTCTTCATGGACGACTTCTCCGTATACGGTTCCTCTTTTAACGATTGCCTTTCTAACCTTTCTCTTGTTTTGCAAAGATGTGAAGACACTAACCTAGTTCTTAATTGGGATAAGTGTCAATTCATGGTTAAGGAAGGAATCGTATTAGGTCACTTAGTCTCTAGTAGAGGGATAGAGGTAGACAAGGCTAAGATAGAGACCATAGAGAAACTTCCTCCCCCAATTTCGGTGAAAGGGATAAGAAGTTTCCTAGGACATGCTGGATTTTATAGACGTTTCATTAAGGACTTTTCTAAGATATCAAAACCTCTCACTAATCTATTGATGAAGGATGCGGTTTTTGAGTTTTTGCAGGAATGTTTAGATGCGTTTAACACCATTCGGCAAGCTCTAATTTCAGCACCTATTATCCAACCTCCGGATTGGACTCTCCCATTCGAGATTATGTGCAATGCTAGTGACGTAGCTATTGGAGTTGTTATTGGACAACGAAAGGAAGGGCGAACCCATGCCATATACTATGCTAGCAAGACGCTAGACGAAGCGCAGCTCAACTACGCCACTACCGAGAAAGAGTTTTTAGCCATTGTCTACGCTATTGACAAGTTTCGCTCTTATCTTGTAGGTGCAAAGGTGATTGTCTACACGGATCATGCTGCGATCCGGTACCTCCTTGCGAAGAAAGACGCGAAACCAAGGCTAATTAGATGGATTCTTCTCCTACAAGAATTCGATCTTGAGATCCGCGACAAGAAAGGTTCAGAAAATTCTGTTGCCGATCATTTGAGTCGTCTAACACATCTAGGGGACGACCATCTACCCATTGATGACTCCTTTCCAGACGAACACTTACACATCATAGAGGAGTGCATCAACGTGATCTCCAAAGGTAACGAACCATGGTTTGCTGATTTTGTTAACTATTTGGTTTGCCAGGAGATACCGCCCGGACTATCCTACGCACAAAGGAAGAAGTTCTTTAAGGACGTCCGGGAATACTATTGGAACGAGCCTCTCCTCTTTAAGAGAGGTCCGGATGGCATCATTCGGCGATGTATGCCGGAAGATGAGATACAAAGTGTCATCCGCCATTGTCATTCACTACCTTGTGGAGGACACGCTAGTTCGAACAAGACTAGCGCAAAGGTATTGCAATCTGGATTCTATTGGCCTACTTTGTTTAGAGATGTGCAATCCTTTGTTTCTTGCTGCGATGCTTGTCAAAGAACAAGCAATATTTCTAGAAGGAACGAGATGCCCCTCAACAACATCCAGGAGGTGGAGATTTTTGATGTTTGGGGAGTCGATTTCATGGGACCATTCCCATCTTCTTGTGGAAACCAATACATACTATTGGCGGTAGATTACGTTTCTAGATGGGTGGAAGCAATCACCTCTCCCACAAATGATGCCATGGTGGTGGTTAAGTTCTTCAACAAGACCATCTTCCCGCGATTTGGGACACCAAGGACTATCATTAGTGATGGAGGCTCTCACTTCATAGCCCGTCGCTTTGAAGCTCTTCTAGCTAAGTATGGGGTTACTCACAAGATCGCTACCCCTTACCATCCACAAACGAGTGGACAAGTTGAGATCTCAAATAGAGAGATCAAAGGAATCTTAGAGAAGACGGTTTCAAGGACTAGGAAGGATTGGTCCTTGAAGCTTGACGATGCATTATGAGCGTACCGGACTGCGTACAAGACTCCCATAGGAACCACACCATACAACCTCGTGTATGGGAAGTCTTGTCACTTGCCGGTAGAGCTGGAGCATAAAGCGTTTTGGGCTATCAAGTGGCTGAATTTCGGCATGAAGGAAGAGGGAGAGAAGCGTCTCCTAGACATCAATAAGCTGGATGAACTTCTCTTGAACGCCTATGAAAACGCCAAGATCTACAAGGAAAGAGCAAAGCGTTGGCATGATAAGCATATCATTCCAAAGGACTTCAAAGAAGGAGATCAAGTTCTCCTCTTCAATTCAAGACTTCGCCTCTTTCCAGGTAAGCTTAAATCCCGTTGGACCGGACCCTTTCTAATTAAGCGTATTTTCCCCCATGGTGCAGTTGAAGTATGGGGTGAAGCGAGCGGAAGTTTTAAGGTGAACGGCCAACGACTCAAGAAGTATACGCCGGAACTCCAAGCTGAGGAGTTTGCGCCTACCGCACTCGAATAAGTGCGAGATTGGTCTAGCTGCGGACCTTAAACAAAGCGCTTCTTGGGAGGCAACCCAAGGTATTGCATTTTCATTTTTGTTTTCGATTCATAGTTTAGCTTAGAATAAATGTTTTGCTTTGTTTTTGCCTCGATTTCTTCCGGTATGTTCGTGTTTTTGGTTGCAGGATCGATGGAAAAGGAAAAAGGGAGGATAATGTTGAAGAAAAGCGACGAAATTTGGACTTTGGAGCTTTACATAGGGTTCCACGGTCTAAATTACGGTCGTCATAGCTACAGTGGCCGTAATTTCCAAAAGCCTTTGAAAAATCACCAAAACCACGGTTCCGTACACTTCCACGGACGTGGAACCTCCCGATAGACCGTGATTTTCGAAAATTTTGCCGGCCACTATATAAGCCACATTCTTCACAAATTCATCCCAAAAATCCCTCTTTCCACGACCTAAGTGCCGAAACCCCACGACCCCTCTCAAATCTTCGTTTTCTAATCGTTTTCAACGATTCTTCTTCCCAAACTGCAGCAAATTCAACAACAAACAAGATCTAAGCGACGAATCGAACGGAAATTCACCAACAAACGCGCATTTCGGATTTTTCAATCCGAAAAAGAGGTTTTCCTTTCCCTTCTTGATTCTCGCCAATTTGGTTCGTTTTTGCTATAGATTTCTAGGAAGGACTGATAAAGACTGGAAGGAATTAGACTAGGACTGCTTGTTGTGGTGATTGCTTGTGAATTTGCTGAGATTTGTGAAATTCTGAGACGAACCACGGTCACTGGGTAAATTACGGCCGTGGTTTTGGACGAACAGACCGTAATTTTTGTGCAGAATGGATTTCGTAAGGAGAGTGTCGGGAAGGATAAAAGAGAAGAAGGGTGAGCAGAATAAGAAAAGAAAGGGGAATCCTTCCTCCTCCTCATCCTCTAGGGCACCACCACCATCCTCGCCTTCACCACCATCTTCACCTTCACCTCCATCCTCACCTCCTCACCCTAGAATCCCGACCATACATGAGAACCATCTTGCTGCATTGGAGAAGATCCAGAAGAGGGCAGTGATTGGCCCTAGATATTTGTTGTTGGAGGATCTATATCCTCTTAACATTGTTGATGACCTCACTTGGCTCTTGGATAGAGCCGGATTAGTTATCTTCTCGGCTATCCGAGAAGACGCTTATGAGGAGATCACCCGGGAGGTTGTGACGTCCTTCGAGCACAGCCACGTAGATAGGACCGTCTCTTTCCGTCTCATGGAAAGAGACTACCATTTGAGTATCGTTGAGTTTGGGACTATTTTTGGGTTTCATGAGACCTTTAATGGTCGATTTCCGAGTGGCGTTTCCGCCAAGGACTTTTGGAAGGAAATTGCGATGATTTACGCCGACGAGGACCGTTGGCAACCCGCCGATACCAAGGATAAATTGATGTACCATTTAGCCTTGAAGATAGCTCACTGCGTTCTTTCAAAGTGTCTCTTTCCTAGGACGGAGACGCCCCAAAAGATAAAGACGGATGAGCTATTCTTGCTCTATTGCATGCTTTATGGACGCCGTGCAGATTGTGCTACTCTCTTGGCTGCTACTATGAGCAAGCTCAAGAACAAGTCGAAGGGAAACATCGGATATGGTGGGATAGTTACCCACATTGCTAGGAGTTTTGGTGTGGATTTTTCTGCTTGCACCCGCATACCGGCCGTTCCTTTAGGGTTACATGCTTTCATGGTTAGGGGTCTCATTTCCCCACACATAGAGGTCCGCCTTATGCGGGCATGCCTTGGGAGAGTAGGACAGGCAGGGGTATAGAGTGGCTGCCGGAGTACTCCATTATGGCGGGACGCCATAATTGGAAGGATACGTTCGCTGCTATGCATGCGAACAGGATAGTAGCTCCCCCTTATGTCCCACCACCGGTTGTCGAGGAGGAGGATATGGGAGATCAGTTTGAGAGTGGAGGAGGAGCGGAGCAGGAGTTTGGCACGTTTCCGGACCAGCCGGAGGCAGCCCCAGATGTACCTAGACGCTCTCCACGTCCAGCTAGAGCCTCAGGCTCGTCATCTCACCGCGCTAGCGTGAGTGAGAGGCCCACGTGGATGACCACACCTCCCACTTGGTATGCCGCCCCCCCTCCTTGGTCCACGGAGCAGCCAGCAGCACCACCACCAGCACCAGCACCATCCGACGCCCCAGCATGGTACGATCACGCCCCGGGATGGTACGAGCAGATGCCGGATTGGGCTACCGGACTTTCAGAGAGAGTTGGAGCATTGGAGATCCGAGCCGATGCTAGAGACGGAAGCCTAGACGATCTTGATCACATGATGAGGGACGTCTACCGCCAGCAGTTTGGGCGGCCCTACGACTCCAACTTCTCTCCATTCCCGCCTCCGCCAGCACCGCAGTGATTTGATGCATGACCGTTCGTTTTAGACATTCCCGCCACCCCTTTGTGAGTTTCTTTTTCTTTTCTTTCTTTTCTTTCTTTCTTTTGAACATTAGGGACAATGTTCGTCCTAAGTATGGGGTGGGATGTACTAAAAGTTTGTAATAACTCTACTTACTATGTTCGCTTTCATTTGAGACTATCATTGCATGTTCACTATGTGTTGCACGTTTCCTTATTACATTGCATGAAAAATAACTTGAAAAACCCATAAAAATTGAAAAATTTTGAAAATTTTGTGCTTCTAATGAATTGAGATGATTTCCATGATAATCATTACTTGTGAATGGAGTTTGATAACAATTGCATGCTTAAAAGAATAGTGAATCGAAAAGAATTTGAATGAATGAATTTTACCTCTTTTGCAAGTTTTATAATGTGAAAATGTTACCTAAATCATGTTGAGAAATTGAAGTTGAAATCACGTTATAAGTTCCTATACTTCTTGTTGAAATGATTAAGGCAATTCGATACTTTCTTTCTTCTTTCTTTGATCATCTAGCTCCTCATTGAAATATTAGCCTCCTTTACCTATCCGGGAATTTGGAGAAGTGAATGAAAAAGGCATGTTTGATGTGGGAGGGCCATGAGAGCAATTATTTGCAATCAAATGAATAGAAAGAAATTGTAGGTTTGGGGAAGTCAATCATGACGATAAGTAACTCGGCACCATTCACATATCCGGGTGTTTGTGTCTTGCCAAAGTCGAATTGAGCGATATTCCTAGCGGATTATGGTATGTGCGCTAAGGGTTTGAGGCATCTCATGAAAATTGAGAAACGCCAATCTCCTAGGCTTCGGTTTTTGTGCACCTCTATCCATAACTCCAAAAGTAAAGTCGAAAAAATGAAAAGAAGAGAGCGAAGCTCTAAGTTGAAGTGTTGCGGGAACCGCATAAGAAGAAGAAGGTAGTTGTCCACTTTCCCGGATTCATGCACCACTTTCCCTTAAAGTTTTCCCTTCCCTTCCATATTCTAGATCTTTTCTTTGAAAGTCCTTAAGATCAAAAGAATGTTATATGACTTTGTGATCTAAATTGAAGTTTCTTATGATTGATTTTGATAATGTTTGAAGGTTATGATGCTTGTTTAGAAGTTAAATTGATTCATGAATTTTCTTTGCTTTTTACTCTTTAATTGAGTGTGTGAAAGTTTGATGAACGATTGAAGCAAGGTTTGAGAATGATCTATTCTTTAGAAGTCACATTCACCCAAAAGAAGGTACACATATTTCATCCTAACTCTTGTTTAAAGCTTTTTGAAAGACCTTGCTTAGGGACAAGCAAGTGTTAAGTATGGGGTTATTTGTTAGCATGAAATATTGTGATATTTTAGGCACGTTTTCTAAACGTATTTGATTCATATTGATAGTCTTTGGTTGAACTTTGCTGCATATGTGAGCTAGTATTACCTATATTGTCGATATGGATGTCTACACTAGTTCTATGTTGATTATAGGTGATTTGGAGCTATTTCCGAACGGAATCGAGCAAAAGGGGAGTTGATTGAGTGTGTCCATAGATTGGGGACATTCTTAGGAAGCAAATTGGAGTTTAGCTTGAGGAATGCACGAGGCTAGGGAAGAATCACGTTCTTGCCCTAAACCACGCTCTAAAATACGGCCGTACTACAAACCACGTTCAGTTCCACGGCCGTGGAAGTATGCAAGAGAAGCGTGATGCATTCTAGTAACTATTACGGTCGTGGAACATATGATGCAAACCGTGACACTTTCCACACCTAGAATTACGGTCGTGGAAACTTCCACGACCGTGATCTTGGCGAATCTTTTTCGCCACACTTTGAAGCCACGATCTTTTGAAGATTGGGCCGGGCCGATATTTCATCTTGCCCTATAAAAAGACGGACGAAAGGAGATTTCGAAGGCTCGCTAAGACCGCATCTTCGCTTAGGACCGCTAAGACTCGCTTTAGAGAACTGCGCTATCGACGCATCCTAACTTACCCTAGTTGAGAAGCATTGATCAAGGTTCGTGCTTGGATTTGCCCTAATCTCGCACTTGGTGGAGATTATTGTTGGGATTTCCATATTCTCCGGATTGACAGAAGATTCGGAAGGTTTCTTGCAAGAGGACTTCTCTTCTTGTTTAGGTTTGATTTAGAAGACGGATTGACATCCCGTTCTTCCTTCTTTCCTAAGATTGTGTTTGTTTGTTCTATTACGAATCTTGTGACGGTATTTGTTCTTGATTGTGACTTTGAGATTGGTTTGGGGATTATTGAAAGTTCTTGAAAGTTTTCTTCTTTCTATCTTTTAATTCTTGAATTGATATCAACATGACTGTTATTGGCTAGAAACCTTTAACAATTCTAAGGTGAAGGGTTGATAGTTGTGGCTTAGATGATGATAGATCGATCGCAAACAGATTAGACCCTGAGAGTTCGAGAGAATCGTCGACAGACCCTAAATTACGGGCTGTTCTTGAGTTCCACGACCGTGGAATCTCAAGATCCAACCGTAATTTCCCTCAAGTTTACGAACCTGCTTTTACTTTAATCCAAAGTTAAAGATTCGCTTTAACTTAGTTTAGACTTGTCTTTTCTAGGTGGTAGTGAAGCCTCAACAACCTCTACCTCGATTGTGAGTGTCACAACCTCAATCGGTTAAGTTAGTCTTGGTCCTTGGGTTACAAGTTTGGGTATTTGACACTAATTCTCACCTTTAGAATCTTTCTATATTGAGCCTCAACAACCTGTATAGAGAGTGCCTTGTAGGTGAGTTACATAAGGTTTTTGGAACTTCACCGTACGATTACCTTACATTAGTATACCTTTGCATATCTCAACTCTGTCTTTATATCATTAAGTATATCTTGAATCGATTGCCACAGCTGAATACTTGGATCTTTAGGATTGTTGTTTTCCCAATATTTGCAAAACTCTCATACTTACTCGCTTGATAATCTGAAATCGAATTTGTTCCCACCCAAATCCCTGTGTTCGATACTCTGGAATTCTTGCTTAACTACGTCGATCCGTACACTGCGGGTTCGCTGCTTGATTCTAGTTTTATAAATTTAAAGCTTATTTGCACACACCTTTAGGGGCGAACAATTATAAATATTAAAGTTTGCACACACCTTTTGGAGCGAACATGAACCATTGATTGTCTGGTGGTGGAATTAGGGGAATGTTGGTAGTGTAGGGGGTGGTGCCAGTGGTTATGGTGGTAGAATAGTAGCGGTGGGATAGGGTTTTCGGGTTCTGGTGGCGGGAAGAGTTTTGGTAAGAACTGTCGGTCCACTAGAGGCAGTGGGTGGGTGTTAGGGTGGCCAAATAAGGATGTTCTGGTGTTGCAGTCACGGAACAGGGGTGTTCCGGTGGTGGACAGTGGCGGTGAAGGAGTTCTTTTGGTGGTGGGGTGAACTTAAACCGGGAGTTTTGTAAACCAGTTGGATGGCAAACCCGGAGGAGGATCCGACGATTGATTCCGTGGCGGTTTGTGACGGGGTAGGGGTAAAGGTCATTCTTCTTTTTCTTTTTTAAAGGCTACCAAAATCAATTGAAATAAATTGCGATTGAAACTGAAAGTAGTAAATAAACGAGAGTAGTAGAAACAAACTGAAACGGTGATTGCATCAAATGACTCTTTTTGTGTGGAACTTGTGAAAGCTCTGATTTGTTTTTTGATAGGTTGATGTCGTTGAACTCAAGCTCTTTTACCACTTTAATGGTTAGCCGTGTGATGAGTCCCGATCTTTTGACACCAATGACTCTTCTTGATCCTAATTACATGGACCAAGCAAACGAGGATTAGATCTTGAAAAGGGTGATGGCTGGTTCGAATGGAGGATGTGTGGGGATGGGTGATGTGATCTGATGATTATATTGGATCGGTAGTTGGATAGATTAGGTCAAACCATAATAAACGACTTGTAGCACGATAGGGAACTTAAGGCCCTAACACCCAACCAAAACCAAGGATCGTAGAACCCTTTCACTACAATCAATGATCAATGGCATGCCCACCTATGACCAAATATGGAGGATTGTGAAAAGTGTGATAAGATACCAACTAGTAGATACAAGAAGAACAAATCAAACAAGTCCAAGCTATAGGACAAATGAGATATCACTCGCTTTCTACTCCACGTCAGAATCCAAACAAATTGCACAAGCAATACCGAAAAATATGTATTTAGTTATAAATTGGATGATTAACAAGAGGGATACGTACCTTCTATATACAGGAGAGGCTTGAGTGCTCCACATGCAAAAGATCAAGGTAAGATCTACCTTATTGAGGATAAGATTCAATCTTCTACTCTAAGATAAGAACTATCTTCTAATTAAAAAGTTAGGATTTTCTAAGATTAATCAAATGTATTTTGTGAACGATATGATTTTCTAAATTTATCGTTAATCTTCTCTATTAAAGACTTAAGTTATTTGTAAAGTAATTAAAAGAAAACATGGGCTGAAAAATAACAAATAAAAGCCCAAAATTAACCCATAATTGAAGATCTTTTAATGGGCTGAAAAATATAAGCATAGGTCAAAAAATTAGCCACTTAAATGTCCCTTGTTGAGCTCCATGCATAGTTGGCATGAAGTTGCATGAATAGCTCATCCTTCATGTGTGCATGTTTTATCTGAAAGCTTACATACTAACCCAAAACGGAAAGAGGCATGGTTGAGTGTGTCTGCATGGCCGGCACGAAATGACGAGATGCATGGCTGACTTGATCCGGGCTTGGTATAGAATCGGTCTTCTTCACGTTTTTGCATGGATGAGCCAGAAAGGGAAGTGTGGATTCGTGGTCTCTTATGTTTATGCATGCTAGATCCGAAGAGTGCATTTGGTGTAGTCCATTCCTGTGTAATCTTCTTCTCCTAATTGTACGTGTATTTGTATGAGTTGGTACATGCGAACCTTCAAGTACATTGTGCTCTATAACGCATCATATATCTCTTCGTCTTGATCACATACAAGTCCTTCTTCTTTTTTCTTTTATTCCATGTGATCATGCCCTCTCTCTTTTTCTTTGACTTTTTCTCCTTGTTTTAAAGAGATTTTGGTCTTGGTCCTAGAGATACTCTTGCATGAATATACACATTCACAAGGATATAAATCATCATATAATATTCACGCAGTTGGGATCTTCAAACCCTAGAATGAAATAATTAAGAAAGACATACCTTACAACATTTCAAAACTTTCATGAATCAAAAGATAGTGGACCGGTCAGCCGATCAAAGGGCATTGGCTGGCCAATCACCATTTGTAGAACGAAACTTGTCTCTAAAACTTTGAATGAAAACTGGATACTTAAACTAATAGTGAAAACACTTTATATGTAGGAGGATGTTTAACCTCGTCCTCCTAGGATGTGTGATCTATATATATCAAACTCTATCTTCTAACTAAAAGATAAAACTTTCAGGTGGACATAATAAGGGCCCGTTTGATTTTAACTCCGGAAATAGAAACAGAATGAAAATGAATCTAGTCCATATGCATACCCTTGTTCTTGAAATTTGTTGGAATCATTCCTTGTGGCTTATATTAATTGTAGTAGAATTAATTAGTTTTGATACCCTAGAGGGAATCAAAATGGGGGAAGCAAATACATTTTGTATGAAACCACTAGAAATGATTCCAAAAAATTTCATGAACAATGGTACAAATATGGACTAGATACATTTCAATTCTGTTTTCGGAGTTACAAACAAACGGGGGCTAAAAGATAACCTAAAAATAAAAAAGGAGAAAGTGAGAAAATAATCTTCCAAAACTCGTACACTTGTGGGAAAAGTTAGGTGGCCAATTGTGAGACCGTTTTACCAATCACCATGAAAAGAACCGATTCAAATTATTTTGGAGAAATTGCCAATCACTTGGACATGTGATGGGTTGATTGATGGCCGGTGGTCGACCGATCAGTTCCATAGGTTGGAGCAATTAGTATATCACTTTTGGGTCACAAGAAATTCCGTCATGACCTCGACTTCCTTGACTGTAGGAAGAACTTTAGTGCGTTGAGTACATTCTTCCGTATATAACTCCATTTTAGCTCCGAAAAGGCCTAGAATGCCCACAATATAATTAACACATCAATGAATCATGAAAACACAAAGGGAAGAAAATCTACCAATATGTAATACAAATCTATATTAAAAGCGCAAGAGATGATAAGAATGAAGGTGAAAAAAGACGCTAAAATGGATGTTATCAAATACCTCATACTTGATCCTTGCTTGCCTTGAGTTGTACACTATTACATGCTCCATTGACTCATCTCTACAACGGCTCCAATTTCTTTGTCTAGGTTTCCAGGGTATGCCCTGAGTTATTCGTAATGAGTGTCTTGTACATAGTTCTTGTGCAGTTTTGTGTTTTAGTGTGGTTTGTAGGTCACAGGGTTTGTCCCGTTGGTTTGCTTTTATGATTCCCAGTGTTTTTTTCCTGTGATTTTGTTAATGTTGCATAAGCACAAAGGACATCAATGCTAGATTTTGGGTCGTTTGTCTTTTGTGTTAGATTAGTGTTTGTTTTCAACCCATTAGTATGAGTTAGTAGCTTTTATACATTGTTTGCATATCATCGTTGATTGTCCATGATTTGTATTACCCTACATGTCTCATGCTCTATGACATTTGTTGAATCATGTGTGAGATTTTGTAGTATGCGGAAGAGATTGCATATTGGTTGCATGTTCACGTTGTTGAATCATTTTCCATTTTTTATAAATGCGGTTAGGTGTTTTAATTAAACGTTTATTGTCCTGATTCTCGCAAGATCAATTGATGGTCTTGTTGTCGGGCTAACTTGGCCAGTTCCGCCGAGTAATATGCAGTCAAATAGAAACTCGAATTTATTTCGATTTCGGGATGATGACTAAGTCAATGACAGTGTGTCCGGATTTGTATCGATTGAGCTATTTCAATTCTGTAACACTATAATTTGTTTTCAACACCATTTATAGGATAGTTCTTTTAAGAGTAAATTCTAATCGGGTTGACCTTATTCGTCAGATTAGAAGAGCATTGATCAGTTTAGGCTTCTTCGAATCAATCCCATTCAAAACTTGTTTCTAGCTAGCAAGCCAACAAAGGATCTAGAAGCCCATCAACATTGGAATTGGGCTTGAAAAGGTTAAAGATGATCATACATAGCCAATATCATCGTTGCCTAAAACACTACAATGAACGCATGAATTACTTTCATATTTATACACGCAAACCTAATTGAACAAGCACATTCCCTTTAGGGAAGCATTGCGAGTTATAAGAAACAAGGAAGTTGTAGATACGTAGGAGAAATTACATTAATAACAAAAAAATGTAGATATATATCATGGAACAAATAAGAACAAAGAACTTGATCGACCAACAAGAATTTATAAACGAGACAACTAACACAATGAATAAATAATGTAAATATATATCACAAATTGCAAGATTTAAAATGAACAAAGTTTATACAAAAAATGAACACCAATTTTCATGTATTATTAAAAAAATATAAAATTACAACTTACACAATCGTATATAAAGCAACTAATAAGCAAAGCACATAAAACTTGTGTCAGACAAAAATTTTCTTCATCATTTGTGATATATAATATTAAAAAAATAACATAATATTAGTGAAATATGAATAACGTAACAACAAATTAGATCATTCAAATAGGGGAAAAAATGATAGTTTGAATTTTGAGGTAATGTCAATTGAGAACTGAAATTTGTTTTGCTCAAGTTTAATTTGAGGTTGTGTTTTTTAAACGATATGCCTTTGTTTTAATTTTTATGTTTTTTTATTGTGGTTGTTCATGTCTATAAATGATTTATTGAATAAAAATTGTTGGATTCATAGAATGAATAAAGTTGGTGAATTTTATGAACCAACTTATTTTAGACAATTAAATAAAATATTGACTTCAATAAAAAAAAACCTATAAGGTATGTAAACTGTATAATCCGAAAAGATCGTCTCGTTAAATTGATCAAAACATTTTATACATAGAAACCCTAAAATGCTCTTTTTTTAGCAGAAGAAACCCTTCCCTACAGCCACCGTCTCAACCAAACTTTACCATCCATGACTTTTTTCAAACCTTCTTCACCATAACTCAACCCCATTGTGAACTATCTCTCTTCTGATAACTACCAACCGGTTTACAAGCCGCCTTCTTGTGGCTCCCCAGCACCGTTCATCTACCCTTCGCGACCACTCTCCCTCTCACAAGCCACAAGCAAAATACTCATAAAGGAAAACCCCCTAATCAATTCAATGGGGAAACCCCAATTTCCTAACTCGGATTTCATTCGATTCTTTCAATCTCTTTCTCCATTCCCCCCTTCTGAATCTTCTATAATACCAACTCTTGTTATACAATATATGAGCTCGCTTATGTTAGTAAGTGCCTTAACGGCTAAATTAATCAACAAATTGAAATATGAGCAATCGATGTGTTAGTTCTATGCTAATGAAATCCTTAAAATGCTCTACCTCTTTGTTCCTTTGTTAAAGTTCTGGTAAAGTTCGAAGTCCTCTTGACCGAGGTTATAGTTGATTTTTGTCACGTTGGAGTTCTTATTTGTCTTCTCAAGGGAGATTTGATTAAGGTCAAAAATGAAGAACTATTATTAAGCAATACACTTCTCGGAAGTGTAGATCCTCATTGGTCTTCGTTCCACCCTCTATGTAATCCGAATGACGATCACCACCATTCGGATCTTGAGAGAAATCCGTCTTGGATCCGATCTTACGTTTTGGTTTTGACGTTTCATATCCCGCCGATCTAAACCACCGCCTTTGTATTTTGTAAATATACAAGCTCTATATCATCCTTTCCATCTCCATAATTCCAACCTATGGCCAGGAGGAAGGGAAAAAACATAGCTTACAAAGTAAGCTATCTAGTATATAAAAAAATAAAACCGTGTTACATTGTTTTTTTAGTCACGTGCAAAACAATGTGGATGATTTTGTGAGTCTTAGATCCCAACATGGGTGAACCAACTTATCTTAATTTTTACACCCAAAATTTTACGCGATCAAAGCTTATCCAACCTATTGAGTCAAAAGGAAGGTTTTGGAAGGAGTTATTTTTTATTGAATCTCTTTCTTTGTTTCTTATTTACTCTCCAACCAGCTTTTTTGAAAATCAAGCTGATCAAAATGAAAAATCTTTACAAATGGGAAGAACTCCCTAAACTAGTGTCTTGTAACACCCAAAATTCTAGGAACTCGGAGCGTTACGAGATAGGAACTCACAATGGGTCCCAACCCTCAAAGTAACAACAATATCACCGGATATTGCAACAAGGCACAAATAAATGAAAACCAAAATAGATAAAATGTCAAAAGGTATAACAAAGGAAAGGCAAAAGACTCTCAACCGAGTTCAACAACAAACTGAAAAGACATCAACATAAACAAAACCCCGATCACATCCTATAATGTACGGGAACCCCAGCTGACTACTCCGTCCGGATCACTCAACAACATCTCTAACCTGAAGGGCATCTACAACAACGGTATAAACCGTTAGCCAACATTTTAGATATAAAAAAACGGTAAAGGCACAAACACATATAAAACATTTAAACACTTAGCATGCTCACACACAACCGGTTATTATCTTTCAATAAGTTATCTAGATTACTAATTCAACTTCTTTTGTGACACAAGAATCTCCCAAAACTCGCCCCTGTTTTCGTTACCGACATAAATAGATCAGATGCATCTATCTGTTACCTATGGGCCTGGTCGCAAGGGCACCTCCCAGTCTCCTGTAGAACTGGACAAGTGGTCACTGCCCGATTATAATACACTTGGGCCAATTACGGTATAAGGTCATCCTAGTCCGGTCTTCCGTCATAACGATAAAGTAACAATCATCGCCAATACAACCAACTAATACACGGAATGCAACTAAGTAAGTCCAAGGGACTTACCTGAATTAAAGATAAACCCAAAAATTAGCTAAACTGCTCAGCTTCCCATAGGAAAGGATCTCTGCCTACTCAGACAAGGCATCACGAATCAGAAATTAGCCCAAATGCTAGAAGTCTGCACTTCTAGTCTCATTGACCACTACGAGGTCTACATCAGCGTGCTAAAAGATTCTTACTTCTAGTCTCAATGATTTCTAACAGATCTCCAACACGCTAGCAAACATTACTCCTAGTCTCAAAATCCTCAAGGATCAACATCGTCATCACAAGCTCAAGGTTTCCCAAACACCAACCAACTCATAAGAATCCACAAGCCACTTACTGGCATTCGCTCTAATTCATCTATAACAGATAGGATTTCCGCATTCTTACTAATGTTGATTAACTTAATAACTGATAGTATTTGACACATAACTCGCGAAGATTACGTAAGTGATGAGTATGAGTCACACTGTTATGTTTCTAGCGTAATTTTGGACTTATGGGAAATTTTTCACTTTTCCCCCGGATAATTATTTTTACCCTCCAATGTTATTTGGAGCATTTGGGATCTTCAATTAATAAAAATGCAGTTGAGAGAAATGATCAGGACATTGGACATGTCCTAGATTTGAAATAACATGGAAAGGCAAAACGGCCAATATAGTCGCTATTTCGTTTCTTAGCGGCTAAGAAAGATAGCTTAGGAATACGCGTTTTCTGAGGCAGTTGTGGAATAATTATCCGTACAATATTCCACATTTATTATTCCAATTTCGAGAAATTTGGAGAAGGGGGTTCAACCCGCCTTTTGATCGGTTAAAGGATAACTATCGACTTCGCTAAAGGATAATTATCGTCTTCACTATAAATAGAGGAAAACTGTTCATTAATTCATTTCCTTTCACGTTTCCTCGTAAAAGCTCTGATTTCTCTCAACCTTCAAACTCAGATCTACTCTCTGTTTCTAATCCAATTTCAGTTCCGTTTGAGTTTCTGGATTCCTCTCTTCATTCTCTTCATATCGGTACCGAGTTTCAACAATTCCGAGCATATGAAGATCTGATCGAGCATATATGTCACTAGGACGGTTATGTCGCTCAGATTCCGGTGAATTTGATGTTGTCCATGCGTAGCCTACGTCGTTATAATTCCGAATCTTCTTTCAGATCGTCAATCGGGTTAGTAACGAATGCGTTATGAATTTATTCGTTTATCGTACTGCGATTTGGCCTAAATTGACCTCAGGCTTGTCAAAATAGATAATTAGAAATTCCATTATGGTCATTATATTGATCTGGTGTGTATGGGTTGTTTGTTTGATGAAATCTGATGACAGGTGGGTTTAAAAATTGTTTGCGGGCAAAACGTTATTCTGACGATATTTAGTTAATTAATTAAAGGTTAATAATTAAATAAGGATTAGAATTGAGATTGAGGAATGTTGATTAGATTCTACCTTGAGATTTGAGGAATTGTGAGTTATGTTAAGATATTGAGGTTTAGTTGGTTGTGAGGCTTATAGGTTGATTATGATCCTTATGGATCCCTTGGGTTTAGGTGTGACCCCTTTGATTGATAGGAGATTTGATATCTCTTTATGCCATGTTATTAGGCAAAGCTATCCTCCGGATCGGAGTTGATCGTGGTTGAGGTTATCTTGAGGTTGAGGTAAGTCCGTAGGACTTACTTAACTACCATCCCTATATTGGATGTATGCATGAGTGGTGTTTGTTATATGCTTGATAGCATGCGATATTGATTATTACTGACCTATAGTTTATTGGGAATCCCCCTTGCAGTGGCAGTGATAACCTTTCCCTTTCATCCTGTAAGGAGTCTGGGAGGTTATTTGTGGTCAGGCCAAGATTGGTATACGGGATGGACACTTCACCACTCCCTTAGGGTACACGGGAAGTGTGCCGATACTACTCCAGATGGATATGGTACCCAAAGGCGAGGATGATATATTCCTCGTGTCACATATTTTCATCTATATATATATATATACACCTTGAGTGCATGACATTATAAAGATAATTAAACGGGTAAATGTGTGATAGCATGATTATGTGTTTATGATTCCATGACTTGTGTTTGTGTTTGTGCTTATGCATTATCTTATATATGAATGGTTAGCTAACGGTTTATACCGTGTTGTAGATGTTCTGCAGGTTAGGAGGACTGTAGAGTAAACCAGATGGGTGATCCGGTGAGGGCTTCCGTACACTAGGATGATGCGAGGGAATATGGGATATTTTGTATATGTAAAGAGTGTTGTTTTGTACTCAACGGTGCTTTTGTAAACCTTTGTTGTATATATTTATACAGTTTGATGTTTTGGTTTTAATCTATTTGTGTCTTTTTGTAAAATTCAATGAACTTGTTGTCAGGCTAGGGTCAGGATCCATTGTGAGATCCTAGCCCAGTGACGCCTCGAGTCCCACGGATTCGGGGTGTTACATCATCTAGGTCCAGCCTAGCATGATCTAACTCCAGGAAAGGATAAGGAAGCAACGATGGAAGTGACTTACCAAAAGACGGTAGTCACTGCAGATAAGGCGCGTCCACGGTGAGGGGAGACGCGGGGGCGGCGACAGACTACTGATGCCGTGGGGGAGGCGACAAGGAGGCTTGGGGGTGGAGGCTTCGGACAGATGCGGGTGCGGGTAAGCTCAGCCGCGGGGCGGTGAACTGCCAGAGACGAACGTTGAAGCTTCTTTGACTACAGAACAATAACAAGGCCGGCTTAAGTTCCTCCTCGATCCTCAAACGACATCACTCAACCAAAGGAGCCTGGAACACATACACAACAACAAATGAAGGCCATACAAGGATCAAGACTTGATCTTGATTCGTTCCAAGAAGAAGAATGAAGAAGAAAGATCCAGAAAAGAGACTCAGGAATGTAAGAGGAACGAAAGAGATGAAGAACTTACAAGATTTATGCAGGGGTTCACAAGGAAAAAGGTTGTAGCTTGACTCACGGTTGAAGAAGACAAGGAAGCAAGAAGAAGAAATTAAAAGAGAAATGTAAATATAAAGGGTACGGCAGGGGGAATAAAGGAAGGTATAAACTAGGTTAGAAGATAGAGGAAAAACGGCCCAAAAGATATAAGATCGGATCTTCTAAGAAAGGAAATAGGATAAAAACAAATCGCGCACGATCTGGGGTCAGCCGCACCTGTGGCTTCACCACACCGCGACCGCGGCAAGAGCGGTTGGCCGCAACCGCGGCAAGAGCGGTTGGCCGCAACCGCGGGCCATCGTCACCGCGGGGGTAGTGACGTGCAAAACCGGGATGTTACACGTATGAACTTAGTCGCGCACTTCAATATAACGTACCGGTTTCGTCTTCACAACAAGGTCTCCATAACCAATTGCAATATATGGCGAAACCCATCAAGCTCTCTAATATAACATATTGGTTCCTTTGTTGTAACATATACACGACTTCATGTCAAGTATTGGTTCCTTTGTTGTAACCTATACCCGACTCCTTCCTCTTGAGATCAACTTTTGCCTCCCCACACCATGGCATCTCTAAATAAACTACATCAAAAATAATGAAACTTATCATACAACAAATAACAATTCGAACACAAATAGAGATTATTTGTTTCACGTTATATGGTCTGATGGTTTGGGGTACGTCTTGATATTGTGAGCTTCGTTTGGAAGAAATTTTGAATTTGTTTGCGAGAAGGAGTTGAGGATAGGTGATCGAAATCTAAAGGCTCAAAAAAAGAGTCCAACTCTGAGATTTTCACCGGTGGTCAATGAGAGTCGTACTCTGCACTACTTCTACACACATGTTCTCGTTGTTTCTTACTCGCTTTGCTTTTCTAGAAGCTTCCTTTTGTGCTCATCCTCGATCGCCTCGTTGTGATCAATGTTTTCTTTTGATGTGTTTTTCTTTTCATATGTTCTTCTTCCCTTACGGCGGTTAGTCCGTCTGCCGATTTTGTCGGCATTTCGATCCATTAGTTGGTGTGAGGTCAAGTGCATCGGACCGCTTTCCTTTACTAAAAAAAAGAAATGTAAAAAATAGCCTCACAAATTTCCATCTCACACCTTATATAGGATGCAACCTAGTCGGTGGCCCAATATAAAGAAGCAAGCCAACTTGATGCCCAACTTCAACTCCTCTTCTTCTCCCACGTGGGTTGTTCGACTTGTTCCCTTCTATTTATCTATAAATTGTATATTCCTTGTGATATAGAATTTAGGATATTAGATATATATTTCTTTCATTTAATTTTTTTAGGCTTTAGCTAACACTAGAAATAGAGCTAATTGATTTATATTGTGCATTAGTTCTCAATATTGACCAATTAATTAGGACCTTCAGAAACAATAGTTTTTTTTCACAATTTATGAGTTTTGTTTGATTTCTTCGATCTTTTGCAATAATCAAACCCTTTGTACTTGACTCAACCAATATAGGTTGAGTTTGGTAATAATATCTTATCCTTTTTAATTTGTCAATTCAATTAACATTAATTTGTCAAGAAAAGAGTTACCTACATTGTTTTCTTTTCTAATTTTTTTTATATTCTAACTCGTAGTTCCCGAGTATTGACGAGGGATTGATAATTACTGGAGATAAGGAACCTAGTTTGATACCCTTGTTTCATGTTGGGTTTAGGACATATCGGTCTTAGAAAATTCAAGTATTGATGAGATGTATGTTCTCCCTTTGGAGGTGACATCGAATCCCGTTTAAAAGATCAGGTCAACACAAGAAAATTCAAGGGTTCATACCCTTAGGTCACATTATAAAACAAAAAAAATGAATGAATCATTTATTTATAGGTTTGGAGATTGTAGGGACGACCAATTATGTTACAAACTTTGCTTTTTCTGCTTCTAGAAGAATATATATTTTGATCTTTTTGCATATCTATTGAATAGAAATGATGTAGGGTTAAGGGCGTAATGACTTTATCTTGAAAAAGAGTCCTTCAACACCTTGGTATAAATGATTTTTCTCACACAAACAAAACAGATTCAACAATGGAGATGAAATAAAAAAAGATAAAAATGGTGAAAGGAATATATTGTAATGAACGATTGATTGTAAGTTTCCTTAGGAGGTAAATATATAAGCATGGTTGTCACATCTACCATTTTGGGTTTATTTAGCCCTTGATGTAACAACCATGTTTCTTGAAAGATCTCTCAACTGCGCCTCGCCATGCCCGAAGTCGCACCACCGCAAGTGCGGCTAGGATGGGTCGCGGTCGCGACCTAGCAGAGGAAGCGGACACCTTTTTAGCCGACTTTCTCTTTTGCTTTCTTCCATTTTAAGTATTCTCTTTCTCCTCGTGCTAAGGGTTCGGAACCCTGATCTTCTCCTCTCTTCTTCTTCTTCACGTTCTTCTTTTCTTCCTAGGATCTTCTTCCCTTTCTTCTCCTTGTTCTTCCTTGATATTCATTCCTAGTTTGGTTTTGATGAAGCTGAGTTGATGGTTGTGTGCAGTAGCAAGGTAGTACATCTTTGGTTCTTCCTTTTGTCATCTGTAGAAAAGTGGTAAGTCAACCTTCCTTTCCTCTTCCCTTCCTTCTTCTTCTTCTTCTTCTTCTTCATTATGAGATTATCAAGGAAAGTTTGGTTTCCTTTGCTTCCTCTTAGGTATGTTGTGATTTGGTAGATCCAAGGTTGATGTTGCATTGAAGTTTTTGGAGAAGAGAAGTGATCGAGTGGAGAATCTGTCGAAAGCAAGAAAGAGTTGTGCTACGAGGGAAAATCGCCCCGCACCTTCAGTGTTGTCGCCTCCCTCGCGCCTACAATAGCCGCAGTCGCGGCGTTCCGGATAGTGTGAGCGTGCCCGCGCCTTTCCGTGCCCGCGATCGCGCCTTACCTCAGAATATACCACGTCTTTTGGTATGTTATTCTCCCCTTTTATCCTTGTGGCTTCTTTGTAAGAGCATGATAGGTTAGATACGAGTATGATGATGGAATTATAGTGTGTTGGAACGCCTTGAGAGGCTTTGAGGATTTTACGAGACTGTTGAGGATTTTGAGTACGGATGTGTGGTTTATGATCTTGTGAGGATCTTGAGACTAAGAGTAAGCATGTCCACGGGTCGGACCCGCCGGGTCGACCCGCCGGATCAAGGGTCCGGGAAGGGTTACCCGGACCCGAACCCGTATAAATGGCCAACCCGTTAGGTTGGCGACCCGCTGGGTCACGGGTCAGACCCGGCAAGTCGGCGGGTTGACCAACTCAACTTAAAAATAAAAAAAACAATTGGACTTGAACTTAAAAAAAAGAAAATAAAAAGAGGAGAATTGTTATTGTGCTTGAACTTAAAATAAAAAGGGAAGAATTGGGCTTGAACTTAAAAAAAAGAAAATAAAAAGAGGAGAATTGTTCTCTTACCTTTGTTTATATCCCCGATTGGCCCTTACCTTAGTCGTCGGACTCTCCCGCCGATACATCCGATGGCGTTTGTTGTCGCTCGTCGTCATCTTCGTTGCCTTCCTCCGCCGAGAGTTTTTTTTTGTGTTCGCATTTTGGCTTTCCTCCAATCGGTTAGTAGGACTTGTGCCTCCAACGTCTCGGGCAACATGTTTGATCTCGTCGGATCGAGCGCCTTTCCACTCCGGCTAAAGGTTTGCTCAACCGCTACCGTTGAGGCGGGAACGGCGAGAATTTGTGTCGCGATCCTTGAGAGGGTAGGAAACCTCATTCTCTCCGGTTGGCTCCACCATTCTAATATGTTGAAATCCTCTTCTTCTTCATCATTGGCAAACTCAAAAGAAATGGTTAGATATTCGTCGAGTTCCGAATGGGAACTCGACGTGGTTTTTTTCCTTTTCGAGCCAAACAAATCTCTAGCAATTGATTTAAATTTAGATGAAGTTGAAGATGAAGGATGAGGAGGGGGTTGAGAAGATTGACCTTGATCGAAAACACGATATTGAACCAATAATTTATCAAATAATTTTCTAACTCTAGCAATTATGGTAGAAACATGACAATCGTGATTTTGTTGTAATTCTAAAAATTCATAATAACTTTCTAAAAATTATTTTAAACCATCCATTTTACGTCTAGGATCTAACACAAATGCAACAAGAAAAACATCGGGAATAGTTGTATAATAATCTAACCATTTAGTTCGCATTGTATAAATAGCTTGTGAAATATTATCAATTAAAAGACCTCGTTGAAGTGCAAATGTAATATTAATTGCTACATAATAAAATATGTTTGAAGTTGGTGTATAAACATAACTAAAAGTATTAGTAGCATCATAAAAATATTTAAAACCTCCATTACATCTCTTGCTAAAACCCAAGATTCACCGAAAACAAAATCACCGTCAATATGTTGTGCGGCAAAACCACTTAAAAGATCTCTATATTCATATGATTCGAAAATCATTTTGTAAGTAGAGTTTCATCTTGTACAAACATCTTTTGGAAATTTTTTAGGATAAAACGTTATTTTGTTTACAATATGCATACCATTTAGTACGTATATTTTTTTTTGACCAAAGTTCATTAAGAATTTTACGAATAGGTTGTACTAAATCTCCAACATCTGCTAAACCTTCTTGAACACACAAGTTTAAAATATGAGTGGCACACCTAATGTGAAAAAGTTTACCTCCAATCGTCGGCTTACAATAGTTGGTTAAATCTCTAATGGAAGCCGTGTTAGCGGAGGCGTTGTCAAGCCGATTGAAAAAACTCGTGAAAGTAATCTATATTCTTCCAAATCATTTGCAATCAAACACGCAATGTTTTGGGCGGTGTGTTGTTCGTTGAAAACTCGTAATGCTAAAACTCTTTTGTTTAAAATCCACAATTTATCAACAAAATGACAAGTAATACCCATATATGAATTTTTTTGAAAACCGTGGGTCCAAATATCACTACAAATAGAAACTTGAATATCATCGTTTTCCATAAAATATTGAATCAATTCTTCTTTACGAATTTTATATTTATGCATCATTTTTCTTTTAGCGGTTTGGCGAGAAATCGGTTTATATGCGGGTTGAGCATGATTTTGCATCCAATCATTAAAACCAACATTTTGTGCAAAACTAAATGCCAAAGAATCTACGGCTAACATTTCCGAAAATGCATCCATAGACGAAGCATGATCATATGTAAATAAAGGAGGCTGGTTAGAGGTAGATGCGTACCCGGTTAGTTGTGTTTGCCCTCGTGCCAATTCCATTTTTTCGGGATGCTTGTTCCAAATATGCCTCTTGTAGTTCCCGTAACCTTCTCCCTATTTGTGCTTGTATTGTGCCGAACAAAATTGCATTTGGCATAGTAAATCCTGTTGGCATCGGGAGCACCTTTTGTGAACCAAAATCGGAAGACCGCCGCCGATAGTTGAGTATTGTTCAACAGCTCCTCCGGGAATTGGGTCTCGGATTCTTGGGTGTTGGGGAAAGGAGGTGATTCCATGTTGATATTCTCCTCCTCGAGGATCTCGTGATCTCCACCTAATAAGCCCCGCCTTAAATCCAAACCGGTTGGAGGACCGCTAACGGAATGACGTCCTCGGCTAACACCTCCGCCGGATGAAGGACCGGCACCGCTAATGGAACGTCTTCCTCGGCTAGCCATTTTTTAATAATAGAATGTAGTAGTAAGAGTAGTAAAATGAATAATTAATAACAAAATAAGAGAATGAGAATATGAGATTAGGAGAGTAATTGAATGTAAGAGTTGGAAATTATGGAGAGATTGAGAGAGTGAATAGATCATTGAATGAGAATTGGTGTGAAATGAAATGTGAATTGGATTTGGGGTATTTATAGAAATGTTTTTGGGTTAGATTTATTATAGTTTATTATTGTTTAAATTTTTTTTATATTATAGCCGATACAACGGCTAACCCAACGGCTATATAGCCGTTGAGATTTTTTTTTAAAATTTGACCGTTACCCGGGTTGACCCGCCGGGTCGACAAGTAAGGATCTCATGACCCTTACCTGTACCCGCGACCCGGGGGAACCCGTACCCGCCGGGCCACGGGTGACCCGTGACCCGTGGACATGCTTAACTAGGAGTGAAACCTTCTAGTATTTTCAATAGTGATTGATACGTGTGCCTTGATTTATCAGGCGTGTAATACCCGGATTTTGCAATTTTCCCATATAATTTTAATTTGGATTAAATCAAGTGTAAATTTAACGAGATGTTAAATTTAAAAATAAATTGAAAATTTATTTGGGAAGCGATATAAGTTTAATTATCGTTGTTAACGGAATTGGTAAAAACCATTAACCCTAAATTACCGCTTCGTCTCACCGTCTCCTCCCTTCCCTTCCCTTTCCGTGTATATTGTGCAGCACCAGAAAGAACCATCTCGAGTTCCAATCCGCCAAGCAGCCCCGTCGTCGCTTCCGCCCTCGTGCCGGACTCGTCTCCCTCTTCACTCGCCGCCTTCGTGGCCACCAGGAGAGGAACGGTTATCCCCGACCTCCACCCGAACCGAGCCCATTTTTGCCTCCCAGATCCACTTAGACCGGCACCTAGGAAGCCTGCATCGCCGCCCTCGACCTTCCCATTGCCAAAGCCTACACGCAGCAGCCTCGCCTGTCGCCTGCCTTGCCGCCAGACCTGCGTCGCCCTAGCCAGAACTCCAGACCTTGCTGCCGTCTTCGCTCGCAGTCGTCTCTGGTATGAACACCTCCACCTGCTCGCCACCCTCGCCGCCAGAACTCGTCGTTGCTGCCCGTTCGTGCCGGAGTCGAAGCTTCCGCCTCTGGTCTGAAATACAAGACGACATGCACCTCGTCCCTGTGGGCGACGTAGAGCTCGGGATGGAGCTAGATATAGATATATGCCTATTGAGGAGCCATCACTGGAGTTTAGATTGAGACCTCAGAGTAGTCACTCAGTTGCTTCTTCCGGGAGAGTGTCCATGGATGAGCAGACACTCCGTGGCGTTATCCGGGACACTGTTGGTGACATTCTAGAGGACATGTTTGGAGGACATCGAGTATCCGTTTCTCCTAGTACCGCTCCTCAAGCACCCGATGTGAGAACCCTAGGTTCTCAAATGACTATTCCGATTACAGGAGATGCTATGGCACCTACCATGGCCGCACCATCTACCCGAGCATTAGTGGATCAAACCACTCCTCCGACAACTTTGAGGATATTAGAGAGGTCTGTCGAGACCGTGAGAGATCGTCAAGAGCATAACAATTCTGGACCAAATAAGTGTTAAAGGCATTTCATCAAATGAAGATCCCACCTTTCACTGGAGCACAAGGAGTGGAGGTTGAGTTATGGCTTGGACGAACTAATGTTGCCCTTGATTCTTTGAGAGTACCTACGGGCCGGAGATTGGAGTTAGTACATACTCTATTGGAGGGAGATGCATTCTTTTGGTGGTTCTTCGGACATCATGAGAAAGTAACGAGCTTCGAGGAGTTTAGAGTGGTTATGATGGAAAGATTTTGCCCCTCCGCTATTAGAGAGGCTAGAGTGCAAGCATTGTAGGAGGCTGAGATAGAGGACATACCCGTGGTTGATATTGTGAGAAAGTTCCAAAGAGAGTTGGTATTTGTGACCGAGGAGTATCCAACTGAGAGGTAGCGGATCCGAGCCTTTGCTAGGCGTTTGAGGCCACATATTCGTGCATATGTCTCAGGATTTAAGTGTAGAACATTGGATCAGTACCAGAACATGGAGATGACGTATGAGATGGCTCAACCGATACAAGAGAGGTTAGAGAGCTCACAAGGTCCGAGCATGAAGTCAAAGACCGTGTTTGATGCTAGTGGGTATGGTAGATCGAAATCCACTTCTAGAGGTGAGTTCACTAAAGATAGAGCGAGTGGGTTAGACCTGTTAGAAGGAGATGAAGATATAAGATGTTATAATTGTGAAAGCACTAGACACAGGAAGAATGATTGCCCGAGGCAGATAGTCACTTGTTTCACTTGCGGTCAGTGTGGACATTGAGCGGCTTATTGTCACACTTGATGGAGATAGAGAAAAAAGAAGCTATGACCGTGAAGATCGGTTCATCTCAAGTATGGGAGTTGAAGAGGGCAATTGAGGCTCATAGATTTGTTGCACCAAGTAAGACAAACATTCAACTTTTGATAATATGATTGTGTTAAATATACATGTTTGATCGTATTTTGAGACAATTTTGTTTTGCTTGAAAGAGTTTTTTGTTGAGTTGGAGACCTTTCAACTTCTCGTGCTATTTTAAGTTCGGGACAAAATTTCTTTATAGTGGTGGTATATGTAATACCTAGATTTTGCAATTTTCCCATTTAATTTTAATTTGGATTAAATCAAGGTTTGTAAATTTAACGAGATGTTAAATTTAAAAATAAATTGGAAATTTATTTGGAAAGCGATATAAGTTTAATTATCGTTGTTAACGGAATTGGTAAAAACCATTAACCCTAAATTATCGCTTCGTCTCATCGTCTCCTCCCTTCCCTTCCCTTTCCGTTTATACTATGCAGAGTTGTTATGCTCTTGACAGTTATGCCTAGAGGGTAATTAGTTATGTTACGCACTAACAATTACGCCTCATGATACCGGATTACGATAGCTGACATTATGAGATATTGGACTAGGCTAATTGGTTATCTTATGCACTGACAGTTAAGCCTAGATGGTAATTGGTTATATTACGCACTGACGGTTACGCCTCAAGAGATCTAGTTGTGACAGGCGGGTATGTGAGATATTAGATTAGGCTAATTGGTTATGTTACGTACTGACAGTTAGACCTAGAGGGTAATTGATTATGTTACGCACTGACAGTTACGCCTCAAGAGACCAGATGGTGACTGATGGTTATGAGTGAGATATGTGTATATTATGGACATAAAAGAATGATGTTGATGATTACAAAGATATGTCGGTTGATAGGTATGTGCAGAGACAGGTATAGTCAGTGATGATGAGAGTTATTGGTGGATATAGATATGGTTAGGATCAGCGTTACCTTATCTTATTTATGTGTTGTTATGTTTTAGTTATTACATATTTGTTTAGCTTGTTTGTTATCTTAGTGATGTTTTCACTTTGGCTCTTACTTTATATTTATAGTTATATTTATATACTTATCTTTTTCATATTTATTGATAGATTATTTTTGTATCCCTTACATGATACGTACGGGTTTAATCTAATTCCGGAGCTTAGATTCTATTCTTGGAACGTTAGCTAATGGTTCTTCTGTTGTTGTTTTAGGCCATAGTTCAGGCATTGGACTTTCCTTGTAGACTATCTTCTAGGAGGTGATGTGCAACTGGACTCACGTGTGCCTTAGGATTTGGAAAGGTTCTTGTGATTTTGGCCTCGAAATTTCGGGTTGTTGAGTTGAGTCGTGGGGCTGTTTTGGTTTTTTTTTTCTTGATGCATGGTTTTAAGTTAGTTTCATATAATTTGTTTGAGAATAACGGTTGGATTTTTTGTTTTATGTTTGTCGTGCTCTTGTTGGAAGGTCCAATAGTGAAAGTGTTGTCAAACTAATTCTAGTGGACTCACTGTGTGGTCCACATCCTAGTAACACCTCGACTTCCAAATCCGGGGCGTTACGAGTATGATGATGGGATTATAGTGTGTTGGAACGCCTTGAGAGGCTTTGAGGATTTTACGAGACTGTTGAGGATTTTGAGTACGGATGTGTGGTTTATGATCTTGTGAGGATCTTGAGACTAGGAGTGGAACCTTCTAGTATTTTGAATAGTGATTGATACGTGTGCCTTGATTTATCAGGCGTGTAGTATATTCCTACGGGAATCTAAGAGTAGATCGATAGCCGAGAGTATCTTGTGACAGGGAAGTCCTTGGGACTTACTTAGTTGCGTTCCTATATTGGATGAGTACATGAGTGGTGGTTGTTATATGCGTTATAGCACGTTATAGGTTGATTATTACCGACGTATGATTGGCCCACTAGTATTGGGCAATGGCAGCTTGCTCAGTTCTCTCGAGAGAGTTTGAGGGGCTCTTTGGGACTTGGCAAGTCCTGGTATACGCGAAGTGTATTTCTCTACCCCATATGGTATACGGGGAGGTACACCTACCCCCTCCAAATGGTAAAAGAAATAGAGGCCAGAGTTGTAGACTTCTCGTGTCACAACCATAAACTGATTATGAGTGAATAAATTAATGAAAGATAATAAAACAGAAAATCTGTGATAGCATGCCTGGTGTTTGTTGTACTTCTGATGTATGTTTATGCTTATGTATTACTCTTATATATGAATAGTCAGCTAACGTTTTATACCGTGTTGTAGATGCTTTGCAGGATAGGAAGGTTACAAAGTGATCTGGTGGAAGTGATCAGCCAAGAGTTTCCGTACATGTAGGATGGGTTATGGGGTTTGTATGTGCATATACATGGTTGTACAGTTTTGATACTCGGATGTGAGGTATACGTTTGGGTTTATGATATTTCAGTTTTATTGATGTTGGTTTTATATTTATTTGTGTCTTGTTGCAAGATCCGGTGAACTTGTTTTCAGGCTACGGTCAGGATCCACTGTGACGTCCTAGCCCGTAGCATCCCGAGTCCATAGAATTTGGGGTGTTACACTTGATTTGGTAATAAACTCTTCCATTGTAGGACCATTAGGACTTGTAGTATATGCTAAGGATGATCCCTCATCATACTCCCCTTCTTGGAAAGGATTTGTCCCCTAACTCTATCAGCTTCAATTCTGTTTATATCATCGTTATATTGTCCATGTTGTGTCCATGATTTGTTCACCCTCCATGTCTCATGCTCTATGACATTTATTGATATGCGAAACGTTTTGACAAGACTTTACTAGTTGTATCACATTTGGCTAGTGATGAACTGCACTTGCATGAAATGATAATGTAATAACGATTTATATATTCTTTTTTTAGGTATTTTACCTACAAAAATTATTTTTTATAACTCGGTAACGGTGGTATGCAACCTAATTGTATGGGATGAGTCTATGATTGGACCTAGACTTTGGTTATACATACCAATAAATTTTTTGTACCAACCATGAGTGAGATTTTTGGTATGTGGAAGAGGTTACAAGATTGCATGTTCACATTGTAACATTTTTCATTTTCTATAAATGTAGGTTGATGTTTTAAAATATTTATTGCCTTGTTTTTTCTTTTTGCAAGATATGGTCTTGTTGTCGGACTAATCTAGTCGGGCCCGTTGAGTGATCTAAAGTCAATTAGAATCTCAAATTTTATTTGATGGTCTGATAAATGGGAGATGATAACTTGATCAACGATAGTCCGTGTCCAGATTTTTATCCTTATTTCACTTCCGTTATGCTATAGTGTGTTTTGTATTACGGACCCGTTTGGAAGCACCGGGAAAAGTAATCTCATCCATTCCATTTCCTTTCTCTACCCTTATTCGCTTCCATTCCGTTTCCAATCCACTGCTCCAACCAAACGGGCACACATTTCTAGAATGGTATGTTCTAATTATAAACTTTTGTACCAACCTCGCTCACCTTGTCATCTAACAATCAAGATCCTAATAATAAAGTGGATAAAGTATTTTGTTTGTTGGTATGTGGTGCTTGGCCCGTAAGTCATTTCCTTGCAAACTACCTTAAGGTATCCTCAACTTCCATTGAATAGATTATAGACTGACCCACACACATCTCACAGATGCCAAATAAAAATAAAAAATAATAATATATCTATTTAATTAGATGCACCAAATGCTATGTCCCCAATAACAAGGTACCAGAGCAGCCCCAAGGAATTAAATTCCAAGCAAAGAAAACCCCACCAAACTAAATTTTGCATTCATTTTTTTCCTGAAACGCCTGTCCATCTTATTCCGCACACAACACAACACACACCATACAAAACTATAATCCATTCACATATATATGACACGTCAAAATTCCAACCATTAATCCGGATTAATTTTCTTAATTACAATTTGTAAATAACAAGAAAGCATGGGAGTACCGCACGCGCGTCTAACACCAGCAACTCCCCGTCCTCCCCATTTACCGAATCAAACCCTTTCCCAACCCGACCCGCAATCACCCGACAAACTAGCATTGCTCTCCTGCCCTTACCCCCACCAGCCTTATCGTGGGCCGCACCACTCCCCGAGAACGTACCAATCCTACCACCCGCAAGGCTCTTACCTCCTCCACCGTTGATTTCCCAGATCGCACCACCGCCCTCCACTAGCCCTGACGTTGTGGGGCCCAGGCAGTAGAACCGCATCATTTCGTTCCCGTCCGCAACGCACCGTATTGAATGCTCCTCAATCTCCGACCCGGCTCGCGACTTCACTAACTCCCTGTACTCCTCGAACCGGCTCAGGATTTTTGTTGAGCTGTGGACCTTGAATACCATCTCCACCCGACCCGGAAATGCGCTTCTCGGGCCCCACCGCGTGTGGAATATTATCTCCACCACGTTACGTGACGGATGTCCCTCCGGCAAGTCCGAGAGTGACGGGAAGAACCGGTGAGTGGGGGAAACTGAAACCGGTTTAGCAGGCTTAACAGAAGCCGAATGAGATTTTTGGGGTTTGGGTTTTTTTGAATCGGAGCGGACGACGTCTTTGAGGCCACGGAAGCTGTTCCTGCAACTGGCTGTTTTCAAAAGTGGGGCGGAGATGACGTCATCGACGGCTCTAGATTTGCATTGGAGTGACTTCACCCATTTCCCGGCCATCGTTAACTAAAATTGAAAATGAGATCAGATGCAACGTCGAGCGTATTTCGGCATGTTTGAAAATGGAGTTGGTGAGTGGTGAGGGTATGTTATAAATGTGTGCTGTGCGTTTGAATGGAATTGGGTTGTGTGTTTTAATTATGGCGTGGAAATATGAAAAGAAGAAAAAGTGGGTAAAGGGAAGAGCACGGTATAGGATGTAGGAGTTACTTAGGGGTGGTAAACTGTAATTATGAATTGTGAAGAGTATAATGACGGAAATGACCTTAGTTCAAAATCTTAGGTAATAGAAGGTGGGTTGGGTTGGATTTAAGGTTGGGTTAAATCCAAAAAAATGTTATAAAAAGGCAAGGCATATTTAATAAGAAGAAACCAAGTGTACATAAATTAAGGGTCACGGAGTCGACACTGCCATGGTCCATGTCCCCTCTATAAATCCAAACCAAACAAGTTTCTAATCTAATCATGTGTCACATTGGATCCGCTTACATCATATCTTAAATTCACTATTTTCTTTTCTTTTTTCTATATGTTTATGTAGTTTCAAAATATATGAATATGCATAATTATCTTTTTTATTTTTACTGTATTCATAAAAGTAGTTAGCTACATTACATATCCGGGCCCAACTTCTAAACTATCAAGCTTGCAGTTGCGTTAAGATCTGGTACACGACTATAAAAAGTACATGGTATTTGGTACACACTTGTAAAATTATGCTCTTTTTTTAATACCTTAATTTAATGATAAGAAAGGTGTTTACTTGATCATTTCTTTAAAATATAATGTTTACAACTAATAAAGTTATCCTCACTGCATAACATTTTTATAATCGACTTTCTTCGTCACATTTGAATTGGACTAGAGAGATCACATATTCTAAATTCTATTATTGATTTGTCTTTAATATAATGTATTGCTATAAGTTTCATATATATATTGACAAGCGTGTTATATTGAGACGAATGGACTAAGATTACATTATAATGGACTATACAATTAGAATAATTTGCGATAGATACGGTGGTGTAATGAGGGTGTTGGGAGCACATATGTGATATTCACTACTAATGTGGAAATACATCATTTTTGGAGACCAAGGTACCTCATAGAAATACAAGCAACAAATGTGGTCTATGCACTCGGAACCTTTCTATAGAAGAAATGATGTTTTTTAACAAATAACATTCTTTTTTTTTATTTAATGTTAATCGGGAAGATCCGTTACTTAAACTGATCAAACTAAGTTTTAAGAAATATGTATCAAGACTTTCAGATTCACTCATATTTTATACCAGATAAAGGAACTCAAACCGAGTCCGTGGAGGAAGCAACTACTTGCCCCATTCAAATTAATGAACACGCCTTCTATTAATGGTCCACACACATTGTTCATATCTTCGGTCTTTTAAATTTCGATCTCCCCAAAGCACGTCAGTTTACATGTTTTAAGCCGCCCGGTAAATGGATGAAGCGTGGGGAGTAGCGAGGCTAGCTCTTCTATGATTTTCTACTTGTTCCACCCTTGATTAGGTGTTATTTTGGCCTTAAGAGGAGTACTTTTTGTTAATGACATCATGGTACATGGTAAGCTCTTGAAGAGGATCTTCATAATCCATGGATCCTTAAAAAAATATTACACTATTTTGGTCCTCAACATTGCATATAAATTATTTTTTAAATGTCGGTAGTAAGTTCATAATTCTTTTCCATTAGTATGATAAACGGATGATGTTTGGGTCTAAAGAACATTTCCTTTGAGATATTTTTTTTGGATGAGTTTCACTCATATATTTTCTTTCCGTTATTGAGTTGTATAGGAGTCTCATGTACAATAGTACATTGTTCATATCTTCAGTCTTTTGAATTATGATCCCACCAAAGGATTACGTTTTGTAAAGTTTGGACCACATTATAAACGGTTGATGTTTGGGTCTTTGTTCCATAAGAAATCTATGTTAATTTTATTAATATCTTGCTGATAGATATTTGTAACCGGGAACTTTGCTTGTCCTAGTTCGATTTGGTGCTTAGGCTTGCTTTTATTGTTGGAATTAACTTTATGAATAAACAAATGCATTTTATTTTAATACATGGTGTGTGGGCCACTTTTCGGGCATTATTCTGGTGGACTCCGGCCATTGTCAACACCAGAAAGTGAGAGCTTTGGCTTCGTCTACGCGATCTCTTGCTCATGGTAGACGAAGTCATTCTTGCGGATAAATATATGAGTGTTTGGTAAAATTAATATGATTGTGGATAAAATTACGAAAAAGTACATGTTAAATTTTTTTTATAAACGAAAGAGATGAAAAAAGAAAGAGGGGTAAAAGTGAGATTTTAGCCTCAATAATTCTCGTAATCCTTATAATCCAAGTTTTACAAGATTACAAAATTCTCATAATGTAATTCTCTTAATCTCCATAATCTAACTCCTTTAATCTCCTTCATTCCCTCGCCAAACGAGATTACGAGAATTATTTCTCCATTTTAATTCTCATAATCTTAATTCCCTTAATTTGGGCACTTACCAAATGAGCCATCATATGTTAAATTTGAATTCCATTTGAATGAGAAATGTAGACCCGAAGTTGGTTGCATGCAAGGCAAAAACTTGGGAAAGAGTAAGAAAATGTGGCTATCCCACATCGACTAGAATGGGTGGTATCCTACGGGATACAATAAGGAGAAACGCACTAAAGGCAATGGTGTTGGATGTAACGACCGAATTTTTCGTTACGTTTTGATAGGGTTATAGGAGTTTAGAAAACAAAATTAAAATTTAGTGAGACTAGGATATACAAGTTTATTTATGGAAGTTGTTTAATTAAGTACCTTGTTCTAAGTTTCGGGACGAAACTTATTTTAAGGGGGTACTGATGTAGTATCCGGAATTTTTATTCTGTTTAATTCCGAATCAATTCGGACTTCAAGCCGTTGACGGTTTCCCATTCTATCTAGTATTTCTTTCTTCACAAATTTTATCATTTTATATAGAATTTAATTCATATAAAATGATAAAATTCTATCAAACCCTAATTCTTATAATTATTTATTATTTTATGTAGAATTTAATTTACATAAAAGAATAGAATTATATCAAACCCTAATTCTTATAATTAATTCTTAACGACGACTTTAGACGAGATCATGACAAGGCTGAGACGAGACTGTGACAAAGCTGTAACGAGACCATGACAAGCTGTGACGAAGACCAAACAAGCAGTTGACAAGGCCCAGACAAGCAGTTGACAAGGCCAGACAAGCAGTTGACAAGGCCAGACAAGCAGTTGACAAGGCCCACACAAGCCCTGACGAGGCCCAGACAAGGCCTGATCTCGAGTATGGCCGGCCAGCCCAAAACACACCCGCTGCTTCAGCTTCTTCTTTGCCCTAGATTCTATTCACGTCTCCTAAAACTCACGTACCCGGCACCATCTTCTCCTCCACGCAAGCTGGCAACATCCAGCGGCGCTCCCGTCCTTCGTCATCTTCCTGAGAGCGCACCAGATCTGCAGTCCCGACCCTCCTCTCTTGTAGACTCCAGCGTCGGAGCTCTCTTGCCTCCAGGCCAAGCCGCATCCTTCATTAGCAACCGCCTTCTTGCACGCAAACACCTCGCTAGCGGACAGACGCGGGATCGGCTCTCCTTCCAACCTCTGCAATAGTGTCTAGCCCTCCAGCCTTGCGGTGTAGCGGACTTCAAGCAGACAGATGCCCAACCTCGCACCTCTGTCATTCCTCCCTCATTGTCAACACCCTCGACCCGGAACTCTACCCTCACACGCAGCAGCAGCGGACTAGCCCTAGTCGCGTCTATGCTTGGCCTGCAGTGCCGCAGGTACGCCTCTTGGATCCGTGGGCATGCCTTCCCTGCTCCAGTCGCACGCTTGGCCACAACAGCCTTCCGCCCTCTTCTTTTCCGTGCATTCGAGTCTCGGAATCGGGTAAGACTTGTACCCCTTGCTACACTACATTTCAGTCCATCTTTCCCTTGCCTAACGTCTACTAGTTCCGTTTTTAAACCTACTCAGAACAAGCATAAGTGAGCTGTATAGATTCAAGCGTTTTCCTGAGTTTTCGGAAGTGACAAACAGTCAACTTCGGGTCATGATTTGGGTAAGTTAAACTTCCTCTTTTTGGCTGGTTTTCGGATATGTCATAGACAGTAGTACATAGTACAACATACTAAAATTTGGGAAGAATTGGAGTTACGGTTTGAGAGCTATTGTGTTCCAAAGTTCACGCCTCATGCAGTTTTTATTTATGTGCTGAATGTTGGGGAAAACAGCAAGTGATGCTGTTTTGTGAGATGGTTTTGAATAAGCTCTTGATCTCCGTTTGGCTTGAAATTTGGATATGATATGATTGACATATTTTTGTAGAACATATTAAAATTTGAGAGGATGCCAGCGAGTGGTTTGGAATTTATGATTTTTCAAAGATGGAGTCGTAAGCAGTTTTTCTGTTGTGCTGAAATTCGGTTTTGTGAGATAGTTTTAATAGGATTTTGATTTTCTTTGCGGCTGAAATTTGGATATATTATAGATAAGATTTTATAGTAGAAAATATCAAAATTTGGGATAAATCCAGCGAGTAGTTTAGGAGTTATGATTTTTCAAAGTTAAGACAGTGTGTTGTTTGTTAAGTGTTGTAACCAACTTTAGAAATTTTTGTAGAAGTGATGCTTTAACAGTTTTAAGAAATTCTTTCTCGTATGAGTAGATTGGATATCATAGATGATCTAGATAATTATTTCGGAATTTTTGTAAGTTTGTTCGAATTTCATATTTGAAGCTGTAGTTGGACCTTAACGATCTTTCGGAAAATAGGAAAATAGGTAAATTGCCAGTTTGTAACCAAACTCATCTTTAGGATTTAGAATATGACTTTTTAGTCTCAAATAAGAGTTTAGGCATGATATATGGAATTTTTGGAAGTTTCGGGACCAAGGGTAAAATAGTCATTTTACCATAAATTGGTA
The DNA here is from genome assembly GCA_033239045.1 of Fagopyrum esculentum. Taxonomy (NCBI): domain Eukaryota; kingdom Viridiplantae; phylum Streptophyta; class Magnoliopsida; order Caryophyllales; family Polygonaceae; genus Fagopyrum; species Fagopyrum esculentum. The sequence goes on from BSUD01000004.1 coordinate 51,065,064, forward strand.
CTGTATTAAATTCTGTTCTAATATGATCTACTATCTTAGAAGTCTTAGACTTCTAATTATCTAGAAAGTGTGCTGACACACTTGTCTCCTTTGACAGGAAACCGAGTTATACAGTTACAGATTGAGTTGTGATTAAGAGAGTCGAGATTTGATTCTGGTAAGTCCACAGACTTACTTAGCTGGCTTCTTATATGAGTGTAATGTGTATGAGTGGTGTTTGTTTATGATAAACAACGAAAAACCGGATTAGGCCGACTTTATTATTTACGTAATTGACCCAAGTGTATGATAACGGGTCGTGACATCATCTGCCTAGCTCTTGCGAGAGTCTAGGAGGTTCCCTGCGACCAGCCCAGTCCGGTAGACGGTCAGATGCATTAGTACAATTCCGCGTTGGTAAACGGGGACAGGGGCGAGGTTTGGGAATCCCTCGTGTCACAAAATAAGTATCATTAGTAATGACCTATCACCTAATTAAAGATAATAAAAGGATTGAGTGTTGCATGTTGATTGTGTATGATGTGTGATTGTGCTTTTACCTTTATACTTATGCATAGAATGTTAGCTAACGGTTTTATACCGCTTGTAGATGCCTTGCAGGTTAAGACAGTTGTAGAGAGATCCAGAGGGAATGGTTAGCCGGGTCCACGTACTTATTTAGTTGGGGACGAGGTTGTCTTATATTCTTCATATGCGTCGTTTTAGTACCTTTGATTTGTAAGGCTGAGACATATTTTTCATGTATATATTGTTTAAAGTTTTCAAATGTTTTTAATACTTTTGTGCCTTGTTGTAAGATCCTAGTAAAATTGTTGTCAAACTAAGGTCGGGACCCATTGTGAGGTCCTAACCAGTAGCTCCCCGAGTTTTTAGAATTTGGGGTGTTACAATATGGTATTGGAGCTCTGGGTTGGCAACAATGGCACTAGAAATCTTCTGAAAGACCAAATGTATAAAATAACTAGAACCCGAAAGGGGTCTAAAATTTTCAAAACGGATTTATTTTTTTTCACACGCGCGCATAGTCGAGTTGTTGGGTTAGTAGTATGTTGGACCACCATCGCTCTCCGTGGATCTCTACAACTTGGATCGATATGAGTTAGCATATAGACTTATTATGATGAGTATTAATGTTTGTTATATATATGTAAATGTGTAGTATGTTAGTATCCTAAGGATATATTATATCCTTTGGCTGTGATATCTTGAAGCGATTATCGCCTCATGATAAATCGGTAGCAGACTTGAAGAGTTTTCAACACGAGACAAAGGACTCGGACCTTGAATCAAGTATTATACTCGGGTGGGCGTCCTAGTAACCCTTGTTAACCATCAAAAGAACTAATAGGCGAAGAAGTAAAGATGTGGAGATAATTTTGACCATAAGTACAATCAAATGAAGATGAATTCCCGAGTCAACTCAGATTAAAGAAATAGAAGGTCATACAAGGGACTTGGTTGTATGAAGCCGAGAGATGAATTATAAGAACCATGCAAGAGACTACAAGAGTGCGGAGTAGAGATAACAATATTGGAACGAGACATGTAGAATTGAGTACAACCAAGATTGCAGAATCAAGGACATTACCATCGAGGTGGATGCCCCATAGACCATTATGGGCATTAGAAACCAGAAGAGACAGAGTGTCAATCTGGGTATGATAATCTAAGGTGCATGGAATGAAGACCTACAATTGATTGTAAAAGCGAAAAGGCAAACCCCACAAATGTGGAGAGGTTTTGACCTCCTCGAAGATATAAGAAGTTGATATTACCACCAACACCCGTGAAGAAAGGGGTATGGGAGAACGTCCTTGCCGGACTCGAGAATCCAAGGTAACCCGAATTATCACGGGACCTAAGACATCAATACAGATGGTCCATGCAAGATAAACCGCAAGTGGATGAAAGTTAAGGTCATGAGAGTTGTGTAGACTTGCTTACAAGCTATAGTGGAAACCCTAGAAACGACCATTGATGTCAGATGGACGACACAATCGGACTAAAGAAATGGAGCTAGCCCATAAGAAACGGAAGGATGGAAGGTAGAACGAACTAAAGAAGTATAAAAGGATTGTTGTGAGCAACTGTTTACCTACTAGCGAAGAAAATTTTGACATATCACAATTAACACGGAATGGAGACTTACAACTTAATGTAAGAGCTAAAAGGTAGACTTCACAAGCCTGGAGACGTTTTGTCTTCTTCAAAGATAAGAATTTTAAGAGGAATCACAACGCCAATATCGAAAGGATTGAAGCCCGGTAACATATTCAACAGAGATCAGGAAGGAAATATTACAAACAACGCCGATTAAGGAACCTGTGCTTGTGAGAATCGTGTGTTGGACTCAAGAGTCCAGGGTAACCCCCAACTATAACAGAACATAGGTCATCAACACAGGCGGTCCCTATAAAGGGACTACAATTGGGAGGTAATTAAAAGTCACCGGAACTACAAGAAGCTTACCATCTATCGTGGAGTGTTAGGACGACTTTTGACGTCAGGAGGATGGCACTGCGAGACTTGAGAAAGAGAGTTGTCCCAAAGGACGCAGAAGAGTAAACGATAAGACGAACTAAAGAAGGATAAAAGGATTAATCTAGTAGGTGATGTGCACCAAAAGTTTAATACCAGTAGAGGTATGAAATGGAGATATGTCAATTACAGACTGACCGACGTCAGTTGAGGATGTGCAAGTGTTGTTTGGTATTGACGAGTTATGTACCGTTAAGAAAAGATAATTGCGATTGTGGATTTATAGGGTAGTTTTACCTACCCCTGGGAAGATTTCCTCAAATATGCAACAACAATCTTCTTAGACAACTAAAGGTATAGAGGATCGTGTTAGAGGTTACTTCTTGGTTGGTTAAGATCAAGCTCCGGTCGAGTTTGGTAGTTTGGATCCGTACTAAGAGAATTAAGAAAGTAAACGGAAGAAGTTGTTCTCCAATCGTTATTTTGTTTCATTAAGGCAACTAAGGAAGGTACTTGGTACTTCATCTGGTTAAGACTTATGGTATAATTGGAAGAAAGAGTTTGAGGTTAATCACTTGGGACTCACAGAAAATGTCCTTATGATTTATGAGTGACAATATCAGAGTAGCACAACGGAAGTGTGGTGGGTCCTAACCCACAGAGCTGAAGTTTAAGATGATGATAGTTGGTGAAACGCATTTCGCTTGGAAGGAACGTGAGATAGGTTACGGAGAGTGATTGAAAATCTTGTACGGGAGCTGTATCACCCTGAAGTTAGACGGAAAAGTATGTGCATGTAAGAGGTTATAGAAGGAGATTAGTACCCTATTATGGATTCAAGTGAATAATGATGGCTTGTCACATGTTGTCAAATAACTAGTTCGGAATCCAATACGTAACGGAGTATGCGAGTTTTCTTGATGGATTGAGAGAAGAATTAACGATGTAATAAAAGTATTGTGCATGGTTTGCACTAGAAAGCTCAAAGTGAGTAACTACCATCCTGAGTCGAAGATACATAAGAAAGAGAAGCGACAGGAGCATACTTGCAACCTAGTAACCGTGCTTAAGAGAATCATAATCTCGGAGTAGATTTTTTGTGTAATGTTATGTCGGAACAAAGCCTAGTTGCGTTTTGAGTTAGAGGGCTATAATGGTCCGATAAAAGGGGAGGATATAAGAGTGCTATGTTGATAGTGTGCTAGCATTAATAGAGTAGTTATGATCAAATAACGGTGATATGAGATCACTTTGTGTCTAATACCGTCATTCCGGACATATTCTATGTCACTTAAGATCTTGGAAAATGCGTGAGAAGCCTAAGTTCGAGTTAACGATATATTAGAGATCTATAAATAATATAATAATGCCAAGTGAACAAAGAGGATGACCACTAGATTTGATTTTTAGTTGTCTCAATGTTAGACTTGAAAAGGGTAAAGGTGATGATTCCTTATCTGAGGAATAAGATGACTGAGTAATATTAAAAGACAAGACCAAGTGGGTCATGATACGAAGAGCATTGAGCACTTGGTAAGTGTTGGTGGATGTCCAAGACCTTTGACCTGAGTATGTAGTCAGAACCTTTTCAGAAGGCCGGAAGCAAGTGGTCATAACGAAAGGGAAGAAAGTTGAATAGATTAGAGTCCGTAGGGTCATCAAAGGATCTGGAAGTGAGTTGTGTAAGGCAACCATTTGAAGTTTTAAAGCGGTTTAGAAGTGACTGATGGACTAGTATTCCTCACCCTATTGGAGAGTGTAGCTTCAGTTTTCCACGGAGACTAAGTTTGGGAACTGAGTTTGAGAATTTCAGTTGGAGAGATACCTATCAGACACGAGTTAGGTCATCAGATTAGAGGATCAGACAGTTGAGCCGGATGATACCGGTGAGATATCCGGTAACCATTCTAGAACGGGGTAGCAGATGCTTGTGATCTAAGTACCTGAAAAGATTTAAGATTTAGTGGTTTTATGAAAAAGCCGATAGGGCTACCTAGATATTGGGGATAGTAAGAGACGTAACATTTCAAAGACCTATGTAGCGATGATTGTAACCTCGGGAGTGACGAGTTAGGGCTTGACCTTGTATGTGTGATGTTGTTTGACTGCTTGTTTATTTCATGACTGAGTATTTAGTTAGTGATGTGTTCTTTTGGTAACCTTGATGTGCGGGATACTTAGATGTGGAAATGACGAGACTTTTGTATAGCGATCAAACACACCCATTCGGTGCCTTAAAGGCCGATCAGGATTGTCTTACCCTAAGTTTCGGGACGAAACTTATTTTGAGGGGGATCTGATGTAACGACCAAATTTTTCGTTACGTTTTGATAGGGTTACAGGAGTTTAGAAAACAAAATTAAAATTTAGTGAGACTAGGATATACAAGTTTATTTATGAAGTTGTTTAATTAAGTACCTTGTTCTAAGTTTCGCGACGAAACTTATTTTAAGGGGGTACTGATATAATATCCGGAATTTTAATTCCGTTTAATTCCGAATCAATTCGGACTTCGAGCCGTTGACGGTTTCCCATTCTATCTAGTATATCTTTCTTCACAAATTTTATCATTTTATGTAGAATTTAATTCATATAAAATGATAAAATTATATCAAACCCTAATTCTTATAATTATTTATTATTTTATGTAGAATTTAATTTACATAAAAGAATAGAATTATATCAAACCCTAATTCTTATAATTAATTCTTAACGACGACTTTAGACGAGATCATGACAAGGCTGAGACGAGACTGTGACAAAGCTGTAACGAGACCATGACAAGCTGTGACGAAGACCAAACAAGCAGTTGACAAGGCCCAGACAAGCAGTTGACAAGGCCAGACAAGCAGTTGACAAGGCCAGACAAGCAGTTGACAAGGCCCAGACAAGCCTTGACGAGGCCCAGACAAGGCCTGATCTCGAGTATGGCCGGCCAGCCCAAAACACACCCGCTGCTTCAGCTTCTTCCTTGCCCTAGATTCTATTCACGTCTCCTAAAACTCACGTACGCCGGCACCATCTTCTCCTCCACGGAAGCTGGCAACATCCAGCGGCGCTCCCGTCCTTCGTCATCTTCCTGAGAGCGCACCGGATCTGCAGCCCCGACCCTCCTCTCCTGTAGACTCCAGCGTCGGCGCTCTCTTGCCTCCAGGCCAAGCCGCATCCTTCATTAGCAACCGCCTTCTTGCACGCAAACACCTCGCTAGCGGACAGACGCGGGATCGGCTCTCCTTCCAGCCTTTGTAGTAGTGTCGAGCCCTCCAGCCTTGCGGTGTAGCGGACTTCAAGCAGACAGATGCCCAGCCTCGCACCTCTGTCATTCCTCCCTCATTGTCAACACCCTCGACCCGGAACTCTACCCTCACACGCAACAGCAGCGGACTAGCCCTAGTCGCGTCTACGCTTGGCCTGCAGTGCCGCAGGTACGCCTCCTGGATCCGTGGGCATGCCTTCCCTGCTCCAGTCGCACGCTTGGCCACAACAGCCTTCCGCCCTCTTCTTTTCCGTGCATTTGAGTCTCGGAATCGGGTAAGACTTGTACCCCTTGCTACACTACATTTCAGTCCACCTTTCCCTTACCTAACGTGTACTAGTTCCGTTTTTAAACCTACTCAGAACTAGCATAAGTGAGCTATATAGATTCAAGCGTTTTCCTGAGTTTTCGGAAGTGACAAACAATCAACTTCGGGTCCAGATTTGGGTAAGTTAGACTTCCTATTTTTGGCTGATTTTCGGATATGTCATAGACAGTAGTACATAGTACAACATACTAAAATTTGGGAAGAATTGGAGTTACGGTTTGAGAGTTATTGTGTTCCAAAGTTCACGCCTCATTCAGTTTTTATTTATGTGCTGAGTGTTGGGGAAAACAGCAAGTGATGCTGTTTTGTGAGATGGTTTTGAATAAGCTCTTGATCTCTGTTTGGCTTGAAATTTGGATATGATATGATTGACATATTTTTTGTAGAACATATTAAAATTTGAGAGGATGCCAGCGAGTGGTTTGGGATTTATGATTTTTCAAAGATGGAGTCGTAAGCAGTTTTTCTGTTGTGCTGAAAATCGGTTTTGTGAGATAGTTTTTAATAGGATTTTGATTTCCTTTGCGGATGAATTTTGGATATATTATAGATAAGATTTTATAGTAGAACATATCAAAATTTGGGATAAATCCAGCAAGTAGTTTAGGAGTTATGATTTTTCAAAGTTAAGACAGTGTGTTGTTTGTTAAGTGTTGTAACCAACTTTAGAAATTTTTGTAGAAGTGATGCTTTAACAGTTTTAAGAAATTCTTTCTCCTATGAGTAAATTGGATATCATAGATGATCTAGATAATTATTTCGGAATTTTTATAAGTTTATTCAAATTTCATATTTGAAGCTCTAGTTGGACCTTAACGATCTTTCGGAAAATAGGAAAATAGGTAAATTGTCAGTTTGTAACCAAACTCATCTTTAGGATTTAGAATAGGACTTTTTAGTCTCAAATAAGGCATGATATATGGAATTTTTGGAAGTTTCGGGACCAAGGGTAAAATAGTCATTTTACCATAAATTGGTACTGTATTAAATTATGTTCTAATAGGATCTACTATCTTAGAAGTCTTAGACTTCTAATTACCTAGAAAGTGTGCTGACACACTTGTCTCCTTTGACAGGCAACCGATTTATACAGTTACAGATTGAGTTGTGATTAAGAGAGTCGAGATTTGATTTTGGTAAGTCCACGGACTTACTTAGCTGGCTTCTTGTATGAGTGTAATGTGTATGAATGGTGTTTGTTAGTTATGATAAACAACGAAAAACCGGATTAGGCCGACTTTATTATTTACGTAATTGACCCAAGTGTATGATAACGGGTCGTGACATCATCTGCCTAGCTCTTGCAAGAGTCTAGGAGGTTCCCTGCGACCAGCCCAGTCCGGTAGACGATCAGATGCATTAGTACAATTCCGCGTTGGTAAACAAGGACAGGGGCGAGGTTTGGGAATCCCTCGTGTCACAAAATAAGTATCATTAGTAATGACCTATCACCTAATTAAAGATAATAAAAGGATTGAGTGTTGCATGTTGATTGTGTATGATGTGTGATTGTGCTTTTACCTTTATACTTATGCATAGAATGTTAGCTAACGGTTTTATACCGCTTGTAGATGCCTTGCAGGTTAAGACAATTGTAGAGAGATCCGGAGGGAATGGTCAGCCGGGTCCACGTACTCATTTAGTTGGCGACGAGATTGTCTTATATACTTCATATGCGTCGTTTTAGTACCTTTGATTTGTAAGGCTGATTCATATTTTTCATGTATATATTGTTTAAAGTTTTCAAATGTTTTTAATACTTTTGTGCCTTCTTGTAAGATCCTAGTAAAATTGTTGTCAAACTAAGTTCGGGACCCATTGTGAGGTCCTAACCAGTAGCTCCCCGAGTTCTTAGAATTTGGGGTGTTACATTGGATCACTACCCATTGTCAATAGGGAACGACGTAGGCAAACAAGTACATGCACGTGCGTTGTGCCGCGCCGCGCCATGTGGGGTTAGGTTGAGACGAGACGGGCGGACCAGGTGCAACATGGGCTGACCACCTATGTTACGTTTTGGGCCGACCCAACTCTGCAGTCCAACAATATAGAAGGATGAGGCTGGCTACATTTTGGACCGACCTAACTCTGTAATCCAAAAATGGATCTTTGGATAAGATTGTTTTAAATACCGTCAAAGACAATATTCTCCATTAAATTATAAGTTCTGCAATTAAATATGATCCGGGTTTCCGGGATTTATTGCAGAATGTTACAAATTTAATGCAAATATCTACATTAAACTCCCTATGGATCTCCTTCGTCCCTATAAAAAGGCCTTCTCTATACCTCATTCTACATATCCAAAAACGCATATCCTCCGTCCCTAAAAAAGGCCTTCTCCGCACCTCATTCTACACATCCAAAAACGCATCTCCTCCTCTCCTTTACGGTTCTGTTTTTCTCGAGAGTACGACACTTAACAAGCGCTGGTTCCGACAAATTACGCAGGTCGGATTCATAACGCAATTTTATCTTGAGATTCTTGAACACTAGTAACTAACGTAACATGAGGTGTTTTTAAAATTAAGGAAATATATACTATATCGACGTTGCATAATTCAAGTCTTCCATCAGTAAATTTTCCGATCCTATTACATAGTGTTTTTTATAGTTTAATGTTGTATTACAGGTTCCTACATTTATAAGAATGGTTTAGACTTCATGGAATATAGTCAATACTTTCCAACAAAATTTGTTTTGATTCAAGTATAGCTTCAACGACACTTTGTTTACCGGTTGTTTATAATATATAGTATTTGATGAGATGTCGATTAAGAAAAGAGTCCCTTTTCAAGCACTCGCTACGTAACTTGTATATATATAAAGAGGGTAAAAACCTACGTTACAGTGGTAAATAATAAACACTAAATATATACTCGGATCTATTCTCTAACATCCTCCCTTAGGCGAATTCGGAGCTAAGCGAAGAAGTTTACTGTTAGCATGAAATATTGTGATATTTTAGGCACGTTTTCTAAACGTATTTGATTCATATTGATAGTCTTTGATTGAACTTTGTGCATATGTGAGCTAGTATTACCTATATTGTCAATATGGATGTCTACACTAGTTCTATGTTGATTATAGGTGATTTGGAGCTATTTCCGAACGGAATCGAGCAAAAGAAGAGTTGATTGAGTTGTCCATAGATTGAGGACATTCTTTGGAAGCAAATTGGAGCTTTAGCTTGAGGAATGCACGAGGCTAGGGAAGAATCACGTTCTTGCCCTAAACCACGCTCTAAAATACGACCGTATCACGTTCCACGTTCAATTCCACGACCGTGGATTCATAGTCAGAAATTGAAGTTCATTCCAGAGGATATTACGGCCGTGGAACATATGGTGCAAACCGTATTTGTTTCCACGCCCTAAATTACGGTCGTGGAACACTTCCACGACCGTGATCTTGGTGAATCTTTTCGCCACACTTCGAAGCCATGATCTTTTGAAGATTTGGGCCGGGCCGATATTCTATCCGGCCCTATAAAAAGAAGGACGAAAGGAGAATCCATCATCCACGCTTAGGAGGATAATCGGCGCATATACCCGTCATCCTCGTTTACGCCGCTGATCTTCGCTTACCCTTGTTGAAAGGCTTTTGGAGATCTTGTTGAAGATCAAGGTTCGTGCTGGGAATTACCCTAATCTCGCACTTGGTGGAGATTATTGTTGGGAATTCCATACTTTCCGGATTGGCGGAAGATCGAAGCTTTTTGGAAGATTTTGCAAGAAGATCTCTCTTCTTGTTTAGGTTTGATTTGGAAAACGGATTGACATCCCGTTTTTCCTTCTTTCCTAAGGTTGTGATTGTTTACTTTATTGTGAATCTTTTGACAACACTCGTTCTTGATTGTGACTTTGAGATTATTTTGGAGATTATTGAAGGTTCTTGAAAGTTTTCATCTTTTTATCTTTTAAATTCTTGAATTAATATCAACATGACTGTTATTGGCTAAAAACCCTTAACAATTCTAAGGTGAAGGGTTGATAGTTGTGGCTTAGATGATGATAGATCGATCACAAACAGATTAGACCTTGAGAGTTAGAGAGAATCGCCGATAGACCATAAATTACGGTCTGTTCTTGAGTCCACGGCCGTGGAACACCAAGAACTAACCGTAATTTCTCCTAAATCTACGAGCTTGCTTTTACTTTAATCCAAAATTAAAGATTTGCTTTAACTTAGTTTAGACTTGTCTTTTCTAGGTGGTAGTGAAGCCTCAACAACCTCTACCTCGATTGTGAGTGTCATAACCTTAATTGGTTAAGTTAGTTTTGACCTTTGGATTACAAGTTTGGGTATTTGACATTAATTCTTGCCTTTAGAATCTTTCTATATTGAGCCTCAACCACCTGTATAGAGAGTGCCTTGTAGGTGAGTTACATAAGGTTTTTGGAACTTCACCGTACGATTACCTTACATTAGTATACCTTTGCATATCTCAACTCTGTCTTTATATCATTGGTATATCTTGAATCGATTGCCACAGCTGGATACTTGGATCTTTAGGATTGTTGTTTTCCCAATATTTGCAAAACTCTCATATTTACTCGCTTGACAATCTGAAATCGAAATTGTTCCCACCCAAATCCCTGTGTTCGATACTCTGGAATTCTTGCTTAGCTACGTCGATCCGTACACTGCGGGTTCGCTGCTTGATTCTAGTTTTATAAATTTAAAGCTTATTTGCACACACCTTTAGGGGCGAACAAGTTTTTGGCGCCGTTGCCGGGGATTTGATTTCGGCCGAATTCGGTAACCGGTTGTCAAGCTTGGGAGCTTGCTCTCGTTATTTGATATTACTTTAAGTGCATGCGCAGGTCTAGGAACACCGAAGATCTCTTACCTCTTGATCAGGAGCTAGAGAAAACCTTGAGGCAGAAGCGCAAGGAAAAGAAGATGGCTGAAGAACACGAGCGTGATCTTCAAGCAGAGTTGGCGGAGAAGGAAGCTCAACTCCAATGGAATGAGAACCTCCGCCGGGATGAGATGGATCACCATCAATCCCAAGTTAACGGTCTACAGGATCAGATGTTCCAGATGAGATTAGAAATAAGCGACCTTAAGAGTAAAGAAATCAAGAAGTCCTTAAGAAGGGCATCAAGATCTAGAAGAAGGAGAAATCATTCATCCGCTGATGATAGTGACTCTTCCATGCCACCATTAGAGGAGATTGATCCTACGGTCAATATGAATCCTTTCCATCCACAAGGAGCTACTAACCGCCGCATTCCACCTAGGAATGTGAGGGTCGAACGTGTGGATAATGAGCCAAGAACTCTTGGCCAGCGGATGGATCCAACACAACAACCACGCCGCTTGGGCGTGAATTTTGATGCCGAAGATGTACAAGGGTTTAGCTTTAACCCTCAAGTTATTACTCTTGTTCGCCAAAACCAATTTGGCGGTACAAGCGCTGAATCTCCACACCAACACTTGCAAAACTTCGAGTGTATGATGGAGACGATGAGACCGAAGAGCGCTACTACCAACAGCTACAAGCTAAAACCCTTTTTCTTCTCCTTGAAGGGGAAGGCGTTATCTTGGTATCAAGCTCTTCCTAGTGGGAAACTAGATACGTGGGAAGACCTTTCCGCGGAGTTTCTCACCAAATTCTTTCCGCCTTCCAAAACGGCGGAACTTAGAGGTAAGATTAATGCTTTTTCCATGAGACCTAACGAAAGTTTGTTTCAATCTTGGGAAAGGTTTCAGGATTTGCTCTTGGATTGCCCTCATCATGGCATATCCAAGCTCGCCTTGCTGGAGATTTACTACAAGGGGCTGGATGCGGGAACGCAATTCAACCTCCAATCCCTCTCATGTGGAACGTTCATGGACATGAGAGAAGATGACGCTTGAGACTTCATTGAGAAGCAAGCAAGAGTCATAGAGAAGTATTCCCACCGGAAAGTGGAGGGAAATCGTGTGGAGCAAGGAGCAAACCTCACACATGAAGCTCAAAATCAGATTTTCTCCCTCAACAATGAGATCAAAGAGTTGAAGGAGGCTATCAAGACCAACTTCCCAAAGCAACAAGGGAAGGATGTTGGTTATTTGGGCAACAATAATGGCGGCAACAACAATAACCGGGGTAACAACCGGAATAACAATTGGAATGGAAACAACAACAACCGGAACAACGATTGGAACAACAATAGGGGTTCAAACAACAACAATTGGCGCACCAATCAACAAAATTCCGGTAATTCTTACCCTTCCAATTCTAATTCACTAACTCCACCTTCCTCCTCCTCTACTCCTTTGAAAAGCCAGGGGCAATCATCTAATGGAGGAAACACTTCGGGGAAGGAGAAGCCCGACCCCATATTGGAAACGATTATGGGAAAACTTCAAGGGTTAGAGAACCGCCTCATCAAGGTTGATGATCAAGTCTCTAAGGTTGACAAAGCTCAAAAGGTTTTGGAAAACCAAATGTTCAACCACGCGGAGGAAGTTCCTAGAAATCAAGAGAAACTTCCAGGAAAGACGGAGGACAACCCTAAGGGAAGGGTGATGGCGATTACAACTAGGAGCGGAGTGACTACCACCGATCCGCAGCCTACGTTCGTTGAAGTCCCCGTAGAAAAGGACAAGGAGAAGGGGAAGGAGAAGGAAGATGTCTATGTTCCTCCTCCAGCTTACAAACCTCCCCTACCATTCCCTCAATCTAGAGCGCGAGCGCGTCTAGACAAACAATTCGGTAAGTTTATAGAACTCATGAGTAAGCTGCATATTAATATACCGTTCATTGATGCTATTGTAGGTATGCCAGCTTACGGCAAGTTCTTGAAGGAGCTTCTCTCTAACAAGAGGAAGCTAGAAGATTTCGGAGAGGTCAAGATGAGTTCAGATTCTTCGGATCTCATCAAGACCATGAAGGCGAAAATGCCCCCAAAGTTGAAAGATCCGGGGTCATTCTGCATTCCCATCGGAGTGGGAGAGGTCACATATGACGCTTTATGTGACTTAGGAGCAAGTGTGAGCATCATACCACTTGCGTTATGCAGGAAGATCGGTTTAGGCGAACCTAAACCGGTGAAGATGACGTTATACATGGCGGATCGATCCATCACTCGCCCCGTCGGTATTGTAGAAGACGTCCCGGTCAAGCTAGGTAAATTCTTTGTTCCCATTGATTTTGTCGTGCTTGACATTCCTACAGATAGTCCGGTCCCGATCATACTCGGAAGACCGTTTCTTGCAACTTCCGGCTGCATGGTCGATTGCAAGAATGGAAGACTCGCTTTTGATATTGGAGAAGAGAAAGTAGAGTTCGTTCTTTCCACTCTAGTGAAGGAACCAATCTTTGATGAGGATATTTATGATGTCTAAGATGAAGAAGGTTTATCTAGGGAGGAGGTAAGCGCAATTCTCTTTAACGATCCTTTACAAAAAGTTATTACCATGAGTCTAACAGATGTAGGGGAAGAAGAAGAGTGCAAAGAGGAAATTGAAGCCTTGGAAGCACAAGAAGAGATGGATGAAGACGAGTTTGAGAAACTCCACGATGAGGCTGAGAATGTTAGAATCCACGGTCATACCCTGTATTCCACGACCGTGGATTTTACAACCAAAATCGATCTCCATTCCAAGGGATTACACGGCCGTGGAACACATGGAGAGGCCGTAATTCTAACCGTGGAAGAGGGTGATCGGCATACTTCTTCAACTTCTTTTGATTCTTCTCCAACACACTCAACACCCTTAGAAACTTCTAAGGAGATGCCGGAAGCTCCTCAAGGATCATTGGAAGCCCCGAAAGTGATGGAACTCAAACAAATTCCTACTCATCTAAGGTACGCTTTTCTTGGATCTAATTCTACCTTTCCGGTTATCGTTAGCTCCAAATTAAGCATAGATGAACATGAGCATCTCATGATTGTCCTTAGGAAACATAGGAAAGCTATAGGCTATACTATTGAGGACTTAGTAGGAATTAAACCCTCCCTATGCATGCATAAGATACTAATGGAGGAGGACTTTAGAACTTCAAGACAACCTCAAAGGCGGTTGAATCCGACCATGAAGGAGGTTGTCAAGAAGGAAATTCTTAAACTTCTTGACGCAGGTATCATCTATCCTATCTCCGATAGCAAGTGGGTGAGTCCAGTTCAAGTAGTTCCGAAGAAGGGAGGAATGATGGTCATCACCAACAAGAACAACGAGCTCATTCCTACCCGAACCGTGACTGGATGGCGGATGTGCATTGACTACCGCAAGCTCAACAACGCAACGCGGAAGGATCACTTTCCATTGCCATTCATCGATCAAATGCTTGAAAGGTTAGCACAACATTCACATTTTTGCTACCTTGACGGTTATAGTGGTTTCTTTCAGATTCCGATACATCCGGATGATCAAGAGAAGACCACATTCACGTGCCCTTGGGGTACGTTCGCCTATAGGAGAATGCCGTTCGGGCTTTGCAACGCCCCAACCACCTTCCAACGGTGCATGATGGCCATCTTCTCCGAATATGTAGAGGAAATCATGGAAGTCTTCATGGACGACTTCTCCGTATACGGTTCCTCTTTTAACGATTGCCTTTCTAACCTTTCTCTTGTTTTACAAAGATGTGAAGACACTAACATAGTTCTTAATTGGGAGAAGTGTCAATTCATGGTTAAGGAAGGAATTGTATTAGGTCACTTAGTCTCTAGTAGAGGGATAGAGGTAGACAAGGCTAAGATAGAGACCATAGAGAAACTTCCTCCCCCAATTTCAGTGAAGGGGATAAGAAGTTTCCTAGGACATGCTGGATTTTATAGACGTTTCATTAAGGACTTTTCTAAGATATCGAAACCTCTCACTAATCTATTGATGAAGGATGCGGTTTTTGAGTTTTCGCAGGAATGTTTGGATGCGTTTAACACCATTCGGCAAGCTCTAATTTCAGCACCTATTATCCAACCTCCAGATTGGACTCCCCCCTTCGAGATTATGTGCGACGCTAGTGACGTAGCAATTGGAGCTGTTCTTGGACAACGAAAAGAAGGGCGAACCCATGCCATATACTATGCTAGCAAGACGCTAGACGAAGCGCAGCTCAACTACGCCACTACTGAGAAAGAGTTTTTAGCCATTGTCTATGCTATTGACAAGTTTCGCTCTTATCTTGTAGGTGCAAAGGTGATTGTCTACACGGATGCGATCCGGTACCTCCTCGCAAAGAAAGATGCGAAGTCAAGGCTGATTAGATGGATTCTTCTCCTACAAGAATTCGATCTTGAGATCCGCGACAAGAAAGGCTCGGAAAATTCTGTTGCGGATCATTTGAGTCGCCTAACACATCTAGAGGACGACCATTTACCCATTGATGACTCCTTTCCGGACGAACACTTACACATCATAGAGGAGTGCATCAACGTGATCTCCAAAGGTAACGAACCATGGTTTGCTGATTTCGTTAACTATCTGGTCTGTCAGGAGATACCGCCCGGACTATCCTACGCACAAAGGAAGAAGTTCTTTAAGGATGTCCGGGAATACTATTGGAACGAGCCTCTCCTCTTTAAGAGAGGTCCGGATGGCATCATTCGGCGATGTGTGCCGGAAGATGAGATGCAAAGTGTCATCCGCCATTGTCATTCACTACCTTGTGGAGGACACGCTAGTTCGAACAAGACTAGCGCAAAGGTATTGCAATCTGGATTCTATTGGCCTACCTTATTTAGAGATGTGCAATCCTTTGTTTCTTGCTGCGATGCTTGTCAAAGAACAGACAATATTTCTAGAAGAAACGAGATGCCCCTCAACAACATCCAAGAGGTGGAGATTTTCGACGTTTGGGGAGTCGATTTCATGGGACCATTCTCATCATCTTGTGGAAACCACTACATACTATTGGCGGTAGATTACGTTTCTAGATGGGTGGAAGCAATTGCCTCTCCCACAAATGACGCCATGGTGGTGGTTAAGTTCTTCAACAAGACCATCTTTCCGCGATTCGGGACACCAAGGACAATCATTAGTGATGGAGGTTCGCACTTCATAGCCCGTCGCTTTGAAGCTCTTCTAGCTAAGTATGGGGTTACTCACAAGATCGCTACCCCTTACCATCCACAAACGAGTGGACAAGTTGAGATCTCAAATAGGGAGATCAAAGGGATTCTAGAGAAGACGGTTTCAAGGACTAGGAAGGATTGGTCCTTGAAGCTAGATGATGCATTATGGGCGTACCGGACTGCGTACAAGACTCCCATAGGAACCACACCATACAACCTTGTGTATGGGAAGTCTTGTCACTTGCCAGTGGAGCTGGAGCACAAAGCGTTTTGGGCTATCAATTGGCTGAATTTCGGCATGAAGGAAGCAGGAGAGAAGCGTCTCCTAGACATCAATAAGCTGGATGAACTTCGCTTGAACGCCTATGAAAACGCCAAGATCTACAAGGAAAGAGCAAAGCGTTGGCATGATAAGCATATCATTCCAAAGGACTTCAAAGAAGGAGATCAAGTTCTCCTCTTCAATTCAAGACTTCGCCTCTTTCCAAGTAAGCTTAAATCCCGTTGGACCGGACCCTTTCTAATTAAGCGTATTTTCCCCCATGGTGCAGTTGAAGTATGGGGTGAAGCTAGCGGAAGTTTTAAGGTGAACGGCCAACGACTCAAGAAGTATACGCCGGAACTCCAAGCTGAGGAGTTCGCGTCTACCGCACTCGAATAAGTGCGAGATTGGTCTAGATACGGACCTTAAACAAAGCGCTTCTTGGGAGGCAACCCAAGGTATTGCATTTTCGTTTTTGTTTTCAATTCATAGTTTAGCTTAGAATAGAAGTTTTTGCTTTATTTTGCCTCGATTTCTTCCGATATGTTCGTGTTTTTGGTTGTAGGATCGATGGAAAAGGAGAAATGGAGAATAATGTCGAAGAAGAGTGATGAAATTTGGACTTTGAAGCTTTACAGAAGGTTCCACGGTCTAAATTACGGTCGTCATAGCTACAGTGGCCGTAATTCTCAAAAGCCTTTGAAAAATCACCAAAACCACGGTTCCGTACACTTCCACGGCCGTGGAACACCCCGACAGACCGTGATTTTCAAAATTTTGCCTGCAACTATATAAGCCACGTTCTTCACAAACTTACCCAAAAACCTACCCCTTTCCACGACCTAGACGCCGAAACCCCACGACCTCCTCAAATCTTCGTTTTCTAATCGTTTTCAACGATTCTTCATCCTAAACTGCAGCAAATCCAACCACGAACAAGATCCAAGCGACAAACCGAGCGGAAATCCATCAACAAACGCGCATTTCGGGTTTTTCAATCCGAAAAAAAGGTTTATTCTTTCTTCTTGATTTTCGCGGATTTGGTTCGTTTTTGCTATAGATTTTTAGGAAGAATTGACAAAGACTGGAAGGAATTAGATTAGAACTGCTTGTTGTGGTGATTGTTGGTGAATTTGCTGAGATTCGCGAGATTCTGAGACGAATCACGGTCTCTGGGTAAACCACGGCCGTGGAACCTGAAGAACAGACCGTAATTTTGGTGAAAAAAGGATTTCGTAAGGAGAGTGTCGGGAAGGATAAAAGAGAAGAAGGGAGAGCAGAATAAGAAAAGGAAAGGCAACCCCTCCACCTCCTCATCCTCTAGGGCACCACCACCCTCATCTCCTTCACTACCATCTTCACCTTCACCTCCATCCTCACCTCCTCACCCTAGCATTCCGACCATACACGAGAACCACCTTGCTGCATTCGAGAAGATACAGAAGAGGGCAGTGATTGGCCCTAGGTATTTGTTGTTGGAGGATCTACATCCTCTCAACATAGTTGATGATCTTACATGGCTCTTGGATAGAGCCGGATTACTTGTCTTCACGAACATTCGTGAAGACGCCTATGAGGAGATCACCCGGGAGGTTGTGACGTCTTTCGAGCACATCCACGTAGATAGGACCGTCTCTTTCCGTCTCATGGAACGAGACTACCATCTGAGTATTGTTGAGTTTGGGACCATTTTCGGGTTCCATGAGACCTACAATGGTCGATTCCCGAGTGGTGTTTACCCTAAGGATTTCTGGAAGGAAGTTGCGATGATTTACGCCGACGAGGACCGTTGGCAACCCGCCGATACCAAGGCTAGATTGATGTACCATCTACCCTTCAAGATAGCTCACCGTGTTCTTTCGGAGTGTCTCTTTCCTAGGACGGAGATGCCCCAAAAGATCAAGACGGATGGGCTATTCTTGCTCTATTGTATGCTTTATGGACGCCGTGCAGATTGTGCTACCCTCTTGGCTGCTACGATGAGCAAGCTCAAGAATAAGGCGAAGGGGAACATTGGATATGGTGGGATAGTTACCCACATTGCTAGGAGCTTAGGTGTGGATTTTTCTGCTTGCACCCGCATACCGGCGGTTCCTTTAGGGCTACATGCATTCATGGTTAGGAGACTCATTTTCCCCACACATGGAGGTCCGCCATATGCAGGCATGCCTTGGGAGAGTATGACGGGTAGGGGTATAGAGTGGCTGCCGGAGTACTCCATTATGGCGGGACGCCATAATTGGAAGGAGACGTTTGCTGCGATGCATGCGAACAGGTTAGTAGCTCCCCCTTACGTCCCACCACCGGTTGTGGAGGAGGAGGACATGGGAGACCAGTTCGAGAGTGGAGGAGGAGCGGAGCAGGAGTTTGGCACGTTTCCGGACCAGCCGGAGGCGGCCCCTGATGTACCTCGATGCTCTCCACGTCCAGCTAGAGCCTCAGGCTCGTCATCTCGCCGCGCTAGCGTGAGTGAGAGGCCCACGTGGATGACCACACCTCCCACATGGTACGGCATTCCACCTCCTTGGTCCACGGAGCAGCCAGCAGCACCACCACCAGCACCAGCACCATCCGATGCCCCCGCATGGTACGATCACGCCCCGGGATGGTACGAGCGGATGCCGGATTGGGCCACCGGACTTTCAGAGAGAGTTGGAGCGTTGGAGATCCGAGCCGACGCTAGAGACGGACGCCTCGACGACCTTGACCACATGATGAGGGACGTCTACCGCCAGCAGTTTGGGCGGCCCTACGACTCCAGCTTCTCCCCATTCCCACCTCCGCCGGCGCCGCAGTGATTCGATGCAGGACCGTTCGTTTTAGACATTCCCGCCACCACTTTGTGAGTTTCTTTTTCTTTTCTTCTTTTCTTTATTTCTTCTGAACATTAGGGATAATGTTCGTCCTAAGTATGGGGTGGGATGTACTAAAAAGTTTGTAATAACTCTACTTACTATGTTCGCTTTCATTTGAGACTATCGTTGCATGTTCATATGTGTTGCACGTTTCCTTATTGCATTGCATGAAAAAGAACATTAAAAATCCATAAAAATTGAAAAATTTTGAAAATTTTGTGCTCTTAATGAATTGAGATGATTTCCATGATAATCACTACTTGTGAATTGAGTTTGATGACAATTGCATGCTTAAAAGGATTGTGAATTGAAAAGAACTTGAATGAATGAATTTTACCTCTTTTGCAAGTTTTATAATGTGAAAATGTTACCTAAATCATGCTAGGAAATTGAAGTTGAAATCACATTATAAGTTCCTATACTTCTTATTGAAATGATTAAGGCAATTCGATACTTTCTTCTTTCTTTGATCATCTAGCTCCTCATTGAAATATTAACCTCCTCTACCTATCCGGGAATTTGGAGAAGTGAATGAGAAAAAGGCATGTTTGATGTGGGAGGGCCATGAGAGCAATTATTTGCAATCAAGGGAATAGAAGAAATTGTAGGTTTGGGGAAGTCAATCATGACGATGAGTAACTCGGCACCATTCACATAGCCGGGTGTTTGTGTCTTGCCAAAGTCGGATTGAACGATATTCCTAGCGGATTGTGGTATGTGCGCTAAGGGTTTGAGGCATCTCTTGAAAAATTGAGAAACGCCGATCTCCTAGGCTTCGGTTTTTGTGCACCTCTGTCCATAACTCCAAAAGTAAAGTCGAAAAGAAGAGAGCGAAGCTCTAAGTTGAAGTATTGCGGGAACCGCATAAGAAGAAGAAGGTAGTTGTCCACTTTTCCGGATTTATGCACCACTTTCCCTTAAAGTTTTCCCTTCCTTTCCATATTCTAGACCTTTCCTTTGAAAGTCCTTAAGATCAAAAGAATGTTATATGGCTTGGTGATCTAAATTGAAGTTTCGTGTGATTGATTTTGATAATGTTTGAAGGTTATAATGCTTGTTTTGAAGTTAAATTGGTTCATGAATTTTCTTTGCTTTTTACTCCTTGATTGAGTGTGTGAAAGTTTGATAAACGATTGAAGCAAGGTTTGAGAATGATCTATTCTTTAGAAGTCACATTCATCCAAAAAAAAAGGGTACACATATTTCATCCTAACTCTTGTTTAAAGCTTTTTGAAAGACCTTGCTTAGGGACAAGCAAGTGTTAAGTATGGGGTTATTTGTTAGCATGAAATATTGTGATATTTTAGGCACGTTTTCTAAACGTATTTGATTCATATTGATAGTCTTTGATTGAACTTTGTGCATATGTGAGCTAGTATTACCTATATTGTCAATATGGATGTCTACACTAGTTCTATGTTGATTATAGGTGATTTGGAGCTATTTCCGAACGGAATCGAGCAAAAGAAGAGTTGATTGAGTTGTCCATAGATTGAGGACATTCTTTGGAAGCAAATTGGAGCTTTAGCTTGAGGAATGCACGAGGCTAGGGAAGAATCACGTTCTTGCCCTAAACCACGCTCTAAAATACGACCGTATCACGTTCCACGTTCAATTCCACGACCGTAGATTCATAGTCAGAAATTGAAGTTCATTCCAGAGGATATTACGGCCGTGGAACATATGGTGCAAACCGTATTTGTTTCCACGCCCTAAATTACGGTCGTGGAACACTTCCACGACCGTGATCTTGGCGAATCTTTTCGCCACACTTCGAAGCCATGATCTTTTGAAGATTTGGGCCGGGCCGATATTCTATCCGGCCCTATAAAAAGACGGACGAAAGGAGAATCCATCATCCACGCTTAGGAGGATAATCGGCGCATATACCCGTCATCCTCGTTTACGCCGCTGATCTTCGCTTACCCTTGTTGAAAGGCTTTTGGAGATCTTGTTGAAGATCAAGGTTCGTGCTGGGAATTACCCTAATCTCGCACTTGGTGGAGATTATTGTTGGGACTTCCATACTTTCCGGATTGGCGGAAGATCGAAGCTTTTTGGAAGATTTTGCAAGAAGATCTCTCTTCTTGTTTAGGTTTGATTTGGAAAACGGATTGACATCCCGTTTTTCCTTCTTTCCTAAGGTTGTGATTGTTTACTTTATTGTGAATCTTTTGACAACACTCGTTCTTGATTGTGACTTTGAGATTGTTTTGGAGATTATTGAAGTTTCTTGAAAGTTTTCATCTTTTTATCTTTTAAATTCTTGAATTAATATCAACATGACTGTTATTGGCTAAAAACCCTTAACAATTCTAAGGTGAAGGGTTGATAGTTGTGGCTTAGATGATGATAGATCGATCGCAAACAGATTAGACCCTGAGAGTTAGAGAGAATCGCTGATAGACCATAAATTACGGTCTGTTCTTGAGTCCACGGCCGTGGAACACCAAGAACTAACCGTAATTTCTCCTAAATCTACGAGCTTACTTTTACTTTAATCCAAAGTTAAAGATTTGCTTTAACTTAGTTTAGACTTGTCTTTTCTAGGTGGTAGTGAAGCCTCAACAACCTCTACCTCGATTATGAGTGTCATAACCTTAATCGGTTAAGTTAGTTTTGACCTTTGGATTACAAGTTTGGGTATTTGACATTAATTCTTGCCTTTAGAATCTTTCTATATTGAGCCTCAACAACCTGTATAGAGAGTGCCTTGTAGGTGAGTTACATAAGGTTTTTGGAACTTCACCGTACGATTACCTTACATTAGTATATCTTTGCATATCTCAACTCTGTCTTTATATCATTAGTATATCTTGAATCGATTGCCACAACTGGATACTTGGATCTTTAGGATTGTTGTTTTCCCAATATTTGCAAAACTCTCATATTTACTCGCTTGACAATCTGAAATCGAAATTGTTCCCACCCAAATCCCTGTGTTCGATACTCTGGAATTCTTGCTTAGCTACGTCGATCCGTACACTGCGGGTTCGCTGCTTGATTCTAGTTTTATAAATTTAAAGCTTATTTGCACACACCTTTAGGGGCGAACATTTACTGAATCTAAAATCTTTAAATAGTGGAGTAGCGAGACCTTCAGTGAAAATGTCGGCATATTGATGAGCCGAGGGGATGCGAAGAGCGTGGACCTGGCCCAAAGTGACCTTTCCCAAACAAAGTGAATATCAAGTTCAACATGTTTAGTCCGTTGATGATGAACCGGATTTAAGGACAAATATACTACCGATACATTGTCACAATACACAAGAGTAGTAATTTCGATGCGGAGGTGCAAGTCGGAAAGCAAACCCCGAAGCCAACACGTCTTTGCGATTGCATTAGTGACGCTCTTGTATTAAGCCTTAGTACTGAACTTGGAGCCCGTGGCTTGTCTTTTGGAAGACCAAGACACAATATTATCTCCAAGGTAGACACAATAACCAGAAGTTGATTGTCTAGTGTCAAGGCAGCATGCCCAATCAACATCTGAATACGCAGTAAGAGAGCTCAAAGCATACTTTGTTATGGTTAGAACAAGGTCAAGGTAACCCCGAATATACCATAGGATACATTTCAATGCTTCAAAATGATTGTCCCGAGGGTTATGCATAAACAACCACAATTCTTGAACCGCGTAGGAGATGTTTGTCCGGGTGAGTGTGAGGTATTGTAGAGCACTAGTGAGACTTGTATATGTTGTTGTATCCGACATTGATGGAAAAGAAGTTGCACCAAGTTTAGACTTAGTGTCAACAGGCGTGGTGGAAGGTTTGCAAACAATCATTCTAGCATTTTTAAGAATTCAAGAGCATACTTGCATTGATGACGAAACATGCCTAGTGAAGAGCGGGTTGCAAAGATACATAAAAATAGTGTAGGTTGCGTAGGTCTGTCATGGCAAATTCTGATTTTAGTGCCGTCGTGATAGATCTCAACAGCCTGTCAGAAGATGTTGTTGAAATGATGTCATCAACATATAACAGGAGATAGGCCATGTTTATCGGTCCCTGATTGACAAATAAAGATTGATCCGACTAACAATGAAGTGTATACGGTGAAGGTAGGTAGCGAATCGTTGGTACCATGTCCTAAGTGTCTATTTAACACCATAAAGGGAGCGCCGGATAAGACAAACATCATTTGGGCAAATTGGATCTCGAAATCCAAGGGCGTGATGCATATACACTGTCTCATGCAATGTGTCATGGAGTAAGGCATTTTGGAAGTCAAGTTGGTGTGTAGGCATACCTTTGGAAACTGCAATGTTGAGGACCGTACGATTTATTGTAGGTTTAATTACGGGGTTGAAAGTCTCGTCATAGTCAATCCTTATTTGCTGACTCAGTTCATTGACCACCAGACGCACCTTGTAACATTCGAGGGATCCATACGAATTGTACTTATGTTTGAACAACCACATACACTGAACGAGGTTAAAATCACAAGACCGCAAGACAAGTTCCCATGTTCCATTTTTAATTAAAGCCCTATACTCATACGTCATTGCGGAATGCCAGTTCAGGTGCTGCATTGTTTGGGATGGTGATTTTGGAATAAGTGAAATGACTTGGATGTGTAAGGCATATTTGGGATTAGGCTTTACAAATCCCAATTATAATCGGGTTTGCATACGGGGTTGGGCAGGATGGTTATTATTATGTGGTTGGGCTGGCTGGTTATAATTATTGTGGAAGTGACTTTGGGCTAACATAGTGGGTTGTTAGGTGTGGGCCGGCACATCAGTATTAGAAGAACCCGGTGGTGATGGTGTGGGTTGTGTGTAGTGGGTTGGTATGCTATTTATAACAAAAGGGGTTGAGGAAGGGTCAATGGGATTATGGATGTGGGAAATGGGCCTATTTTGGCGTGCTAGATTTGTGGGTTGTGTGACCACTAAAGTTGCTAATCGGAAAAATACTGTTGAATTGCGATCATCAGACGGTGAAAATTTTGGGCTTTATACGAGGTGTGCTTTTGAAAGGAAAACAACTCTCATTGAAAATTACATGACGGGACAAGATGACCTTATGATTATCCAGATGAAGACAACGGTAATTGCGGTGTGGGGATGGTTAGCCTAGAAAAACACGCTCAGTAGATCGAGGTGAAAGTTTGTGACTCGAGGTAGCACTTAGGTTCGGGAAACATAAACAACCAAAATCTCGTAGATGATCATATATGAGAATTTTGTTATAAAGCCGGAAAGTGAGAGTTATATTGGAGATTGCTTTAGAAAGAATTGTATTATGAGCATAACTTTCTAAATGAAGAGCTTCAACCCAATAAACCTTGGGCATGTCACAATGAAATTTCTTGATTACATTGTCAAATTCTCCCCCGTTTAGAAATAGGTATGAGTACAAATAAGGTATATGTGGCTTTAGACCATGACATTTTTGGAAGGGAAAAAATCCGTTAAAAAAAATTTAATGGCGTTTATTTAACTAATGTCGTCTTTGATTGATAGAAAATTTCCGATGGTGTTTTGTAAACATCATGAAACTTCGCGGATTTTTTTCCACGAAATTTTAGTGGGAAAAAATTCACGAAAAATTTATGGCGTTTCAAAAACACCGCTGATAATATTAAATTAATCAAGAATAAAAGAAGGCAAAAAATACCTTTTTAGAACCGTCGACCTTTTCGGCTAACTCCTTCCCTCTCTTCTCTTCCTAAGCAAAACCATACCCTCCCTTCTCTCCCTCGCGAATGATTGCTTCTGAAGCCGTCAATCTTCTTTGAGCAAGCTTGTGGTGAGCCAATTCATATATCGGTAGCTTTGGTAAGGGTTTATTAATCTTGGTCAGTTTTTTCATTTGTTTAGGATTGTGTCTGGCTTATTTTAGGCTTTTTTCGGATACTATTAGCTTTGGAACTGACGATAGCTTGGCATATTATTCATTTGCGAGCACCACCGCTCGGCAAATCCTTAAGAAGATCCCTAGAACTGCCGATACTCAGCTCTCTTACTGATGCAAGATCATATCCATGATCACCTAGAGACGCATAAGCATATCCCATATCACCTAGACACACAAGAACATGTCGAAGGCCCCCTACCAAGAAGTGAAAGATAGAATCAAGGGGAGGAAGAGATATAAAACTATGGACTCGAAAGCTTAGGAGAGGAAGGAAGAGCAACCTTAATAAGAGAAGTTGATTAAGATCCCTCCGCACTAGAAGATCAAGGATGCATGAGAACATGATCAATCATGCATACATACAAAGGAGGAGAAGAATCATGGGTCTCACATCTACCTGTTTGCCACAAAGTGTATCCACAAAAGTCGTAAATTTATAACTTGTAATAATCTCTTATTTATACCCAGAAAACACACAATGTATGGGTCATTTTGTAGCAAGGTTAGTATTCCGAGATCGAACACAAAGACTAAGGTGAAATTAAATCATTCAAGTGATCACAAATAGGGAAAATCTAAGCTAAGAAAAGAGAAAGGAATAAAGAAATGAAAATCATGATATTTTTGGTTGGTTTTGTTGGTGATCCATCAAAGATCAAAGGTATGCAAAGTTATCAATCAAACAAACAACACAAACACAAGGTAGGTGAATAATATGAGAAAGCGGATTCTAGAGTTCAAGATTTCCGGTTATGACATTGGATTCAACCCTCTAATGATATAGGATAAGATTGAGGTTGTTATGGAAAAGAGTGTTTCTCCTATGGGAATAATTATGGGGGAAGTCTCATATTCTACTAGTCCCGCACCAAGGTTCCTATTACCGGTAAGACAAGTCTCGGAATAGGTTTGTCTTATGCATTAATCCTAGCACACTCAATCCAATAAAGGTTCATACACCTCTACTACCTAGAGTAAGCATGTCCACGGGTCACGGGTTACCCGTGACCCGGCGGGTTTTGACCCGTCAATGACCCGGCGGGTTTTGACCCGTCAGTGACCCGGCGGGTCACGGGTACGGGTAAGGGTTGAGGTGATCCTTACCCGTGACCCGGTGGGTCAACCCGCCACCGGCCAATTTTGAACAAAAAAAAAATGGATCCAACGGCTAAAAAGGGTTGACCCGCCGGGTCATGTCTTTTCTTCTTTTTTTTTTTTTTAAAATTCGGGTTTTACAGAAAAATGGCCAACCTGCCGACCCGTCGGGTCTGACCCGTGACCCGGCGGGTTGGCCTTTTACACGGGTCCGGGTCCGGGTCACCCTTCCCGGACCCTCGACCCGGCGGGTCGGACCCGGCCGGTCCGACCCGTGGACATGCTTAACCTAGACTTCATCATCATCTATACCTAAGAGGGGAAATTACCGGGTACGTCTCATTCCTCACTTAGTTTGCTAACATTAGGTCAACCTAAACTACATTTATCTCAATAAACAGTAGGATTTGAACAATCTACCATTCTAACATAAAGATTCATCAATTACGAACAATAGAGGAAAATCTCAGGTGAATCATGAGCAATCTCGGCCGAGACCCATAAAGAACAAGCCGAGATTTCCATCGAGCTAGGTTTCGAGCAAACAAATAATCCTAAACTAACATGCAAGCTCATACTATCATCATCCAATTCATAACCATCAATCTATCACCCAAGAATCACATATACTTAGCCTACACCATGCATTTCTAAATCAAAGGTGAACAAGGAGACAAACATGCAATTCATGGTGAAGATGAGAGTATAAGAAATGAAACTTAGCTGATTTGAATGTTCAACACAAGTCTTACAATACTCCCAATAGGAGCTCCAAGTTGGGTCTTACAACTCTTCAACAATTTCTCCCTAAAAATCCCCCAAAATCTTACCCACAAAGTGTAAAATGATGTTGTTTCCTCCTCTCCAAATAAGAGTGTTTTTCTCTCCTCCCTCCAAATTCTAGGATCCAAAAATCCCCCAAAATCTCACTCACAAAGTGTAAAATGATGTTGTTTCCTCCTCTCCAAATGAGAATGTTTCTCTCTCCTCCTTCCAAATTCCAAGCTCCTAAAAATGCCCCAAAATCTCACTCACAAAGTGTAAGATAATGTTGATTCCTCCTCTCCAAATGAGAGTATTTCTCTCTCCTCCCTCCAAATTATGAGATCCTTTCTTCCAAGGCTAGCATGCAATACGAAGGCAACACTCCATTAAAGGGAAAACAAGGGTCAAGCTTTCAAATTCGTGACAAGTGCCGAAGCTGCCAAAATAGGAATCTCGGGCCAAAATCTCGGCCGAGATTCATGAGTGACCGAGATTCTTGAGATTTTAGCTTGCCTTCTTCAATTAAACCTTGAGTTGGTGCAAAACTTGCACCAACTTGGGTTCTTGTTTTCTTCTTTTCTCCAAGATTGTTTCCTTCAGAACTTAGAATTCGAACCACAATGAGTCTTGATCCTTGAATATATCGATGACGTCTAAAAGATCACCAAAATACCTAAAAAAAACCGACAAAAGCTCGTGTAGAATTCTTCTCCAACAATATGACCTGATTAAGCGTAAATGTCACGAAATAATGTCAATACGTGCATAAATAAGGGAAAAATCTACCTAAATGAGTTCCTAAACTAATGTCATTAATCATTTTATCAAAATACCTCATACTTTCCTCTTACTTGTCCCAAAGCAAGGTTCAAATCTAAGCTACAAGATGGCATGAGCTATGAATGCAGAAAAACAAAATATATTTTCAAATGTGCTTCTAATCATGGATCACCCTCACAATGATGTTTCATGGAAAAGGATGGAGCAATTGAATATCAAAGAGAACAAAGGCACGAGAAGACAATCACACTTTACTCGGAATCATACATGCAAAGCAAATCGAGAATTGTGTAGATAGATCATGAAGAAATCAAATTTAAATCGCTAAGTCATAACACATGTGCATAAAGGTCTTAAGGACTTAAGATAGAAGAGGTCAAGAAACGTGTCTAGGGTGGGAATTCTTTAGGTCATGTGGTGCTAATCCAGGAAAGGAACTATTCCACAACTTCATTGTGTTCAACATCCACCAAAAGTGTAATTTTCCTCCTTTTATTTTTATTTCACTTGAGAAAATGACATTGTTTCACAAAAGCTGAAACCTTGGTGATTAGCGGTCCTCGGGAATTTCACCGAGATGCCTCACACAAGAGGCACATACCAAGACTCGTTAGGACAATCGGTTAATCCAACTTTGCCAAGACACAAACACCCGATTATGTGAATGATGCCGAGTTACTCATCTTCATAACCAACGTCCCCAAACCTATTTTTGTCTACACTTTCACAACACATTTTAACAACTTTATTCACATCCAACATCACCCCACACTTGTTCTTTACACACTCAACCACACTAACATGCTCTTAATTCTCAGATGGGACAATCAAGTGAGGTGTTTAAACAAACATGACAAGATTAAAAGAAGAGAAAATCGAATGCCTTAATCATTCCTAGATGACGTGTAAGAACCTAGCATGCGATTTAGATTATCAATTCTCAATATAACATAGATAATAATCATCATCACAATTCACATATGGATTACAAGTAAAGTATTCAAGTCCACAGATCATAAATTCATTCAACACACAAAGGTCATCCAAAGCCGATTCACACACAAAATCATCATAAGGTTCATATCAATCCTAGAAGCACAAAGATGTTTTTAAGAAAATTTCAATTTTTTTTGGATTTTTTATATATGTATGTATAATGCATAGATGAAAAGAAACATGTGGAAATAATATGAAACTATCCTAAATGCAATGCAATGAAATAAAACATGCAAAGTATTGTAAATATCCTACCACATACTTCAAAGCCACATAGTCCCCAATGTGAAAGTTAAATAAAGAAGTGAAAAAGAATGTAAAAATGTAGAGCCTTCTGTATTTCGGTTCACTCATATGGAGTGGTCGTGGTGGATAGGGAATCAAATTGGGTAGAGAGCTCAACATGTTCATTCCAGCGTCGGGACCTACGCCGAGGTGTATTCGAGATGGGAGCTCTTCCACCCCTCATTGGCTCCTCAAGCTGTCCAAGTCCCACATCTGCTACATCCACGGTTGATTCGGCATCATCATCATCACCTTGCCTTGCCTTCTTTATTACCTAGATTCTAGCACACAAACACACCAAAATAAAAACATGAAAGAAAATAGGAAAGAACTATTCCCTTGGGTTGTCTCCCAAGAAGCGTAAGGTCGTTAGCTAGACCAAATTTCGGGAGCGACTTACTCAAGGTGAAGTGGGGTAATCATATACACCGGAGCTTCCAGAATGCACTTCTTCAATCGGTGCCCATTCCCCAAAAAATTTTCACAATGCTCACCCCATATTTTGACCACTTTGTGGGGAAAGATCTTTCTCACGACATAAGGACCCGTCCATCTTGACTTGAGTTTTTTGGGAAAGAGACAAAGCCTTGAGTTGAAGAGTAGGACTAGATCACCTTCACTTAACTCCTTCGGGATGATACGCTTGTCATGCAAACGTTTAGTTCTCTCTTTGTAAATCCGAGCATTCTTGTAAGCGTCAACCCAGATTTCTTCAAGTGCGTTTATATTCAATAGACGCTTTTCTCCGGCGTCCTTCATGTGAAATTCAGCCACTTAATGGATCAATACGCTCTATGCTCCAACTCTATCGGAAGGTGGCAAGATTTGCCATAAACTAGCTTGTACGGAGTGGTGCCAATCGGGGTTTTGAAGGCGGTCCTATAAGCCCATAGAGCATCATCAAGCTTCATCGCCCAATCTTTTACTTGTACTAGAGACCGTATTTTCAAGTATTCCCTTGATCTCTCTATTGGAAATCTCTACTTGGACCCTAATTTGGGGATGGTAAGGTGTGGTCACCCCATACTTGGTTAAAAATGCCTCAAAATTCCGAGCGGTAAAATGTTTGCCTTCATCGCTTATGATGACCCTTGGCGTCCTATACCTAGGAAAGATGACTCGGTTGAAGAACCGTGCCACCACCTTGGCGTCATTTGTGGGAGAGGCAATTGCTTCTACCTATCTCGAAACACAATCCACCGCCAAGAGAATGTAGAGGTTGCCACAAGAAGAGGGGAATGACCCCATGAAGTCTACTCCCCAAATGTCAAAAATCTCAACCTCTTGAATGTTGTTCAATGGCATCTCATTCCTCCTTGAAATATTGTCCGTCCTTTTATAAGCGTCACAAGCTACTACAAAATTATGCACATCCTTAAATAAATTTTGTCAAAAGAAACCCGATTGTAATACCTTGACACAAGTTTTGTGTGAGCTACCATGGCCACCATATGGTAATGAGTGGAAATGATAAATCACAATCTCCACCTCATCCTCCGGGATGCACCTTTTAAATATTCCATCCGGGCCTCTCTTGAACAAGAGAGGCTCGCTCCAATAATAGTGTCTCACGTCCTTGAAAAATTTATTCCTTTGAGCATAGGACAATCCGGGTGGAATTTCTTCACAAACCAAGTAGTTTACTATGCCGGCAAACCAAGGCTCATTCCCCCTTGACACTTGAAGAAGGCACTCCTCTATCACTTGCAATTGCTCATCCCGGAATGAATCATCAATCGGAACATCATCCTTCTCAATCAAGATCGGGGGTAGCCGGCTAAGGTGGTCCACCACAGAATTTTCGGACCCCTTCTTGTCATGGATCTCCAAGTCAAACTCTTGAAGACGAAGTATCCACCCAATGAGACAAGGCTTTGTATCCTTTTTCTTGATGAGATATTGGATCGCCGCATGGTCCGTGTAAACAATCATCTTCGCTCCCACAAGATAGGAACGAAGCATCTCAAAAGCATACACCACCGCTAGCAACTCCTTGGTGGTGGGATGGTTGAGTTGGGCCTCATCTAGCATCTTGCTAGCATAGTAGATGTCATGAGTTAGCCCATCCATCTTTTGGCCAAGAACGGCCCCAACCGCTACATCACTTGCGTCACACATCACTTCAAATGGTGAGCTCCAATCTGGAGGTTGAATAATGGGGGAGGAGATCAAAGCTTCCTTTAACCTATAAAAGGCATCAAGGAATTCTTGAGAAAACAAACTCAACATCCTTCTTTAGTAGGTTAGTAAGAGGCTTAGAAAATTTTGAAAAATCATTCATAAATCTCCGGTAAAAACCGGCATGCCCTAAGAAAGTTCTTACCCTTTTCACCGAAGTATTTGGTGGAAACTTCTCAATTGTCTCAATCTTTTCCCTATCAACCTCAATACTCGGTGGGAAACCAAGTGCCCCAAAGCTATACCTTCAGTAACCATGAAATGACATTTCTCCCAATATAACACAAGGTTAGTTTCCTCACATCTCTGTAAAACCAATGACAAGTTAGCTAAACAATTATCGAAAGAAGAACCATAAACGGAGAAGTCATCCATAAATACTTCCGTGATGTTTTCAATATATTCAGAAAATATGACCATCATACATCTTTAAAAAGTGGCGGGTGCATTACACAACCCAAATGACATTATCCTATATGCAAAGGTTCCCCATGGACAAGTATATGTGGTTTTCTCTTGGTCATCCGGGTGGATAGGGATTTGGAAAAAACCACTAGAACCATCTATGCAACAAAAGTGTGTATGTTGAGCTAACCTCTCTAGCATTTGGTCAATAATAAGGAGATGGAAATGATCATTCCTAGAGGCCACATTCAACTTTCTATAGTCAATACACATTCTCCACCCCGTAACCGTCCTAGTAGGGATTAACTCATTCTTCTCATTGGTTACTACGGTCATACCACCCTTCTTAGGAACCACATGCACGGGAATAACCCATTTACTATCCAAAATAGGGAAAATGATTCCCACATCTAGTAATTTAAGAACTTCTTTCTTTAATACCTCCTTCATTATTGGGTTTAGTCTTCTTTGAGGTTTAATTGAGGGTCTATGGTCATCTTTCATCAATATTTTATGCATGCGCAAAGATTGTTTAATGTCAACAAGATCATCAATGGTAAACCCTAGAGCTTTTCTATGCAATTTCAATTTAGTCAACAATCTATCAAACTCAACATCATTCAAGGAAGCACTCACAATCACGATTATGTAGAATGTGATCCATGGAAAGCATATTTCAAGTAAGAAGGAAGAGGTTTTAATTCAACTTTAGGAGGACCTTTTCCGAGTGGATGTGATCCTTCCAACATAGCTTGAGGTGACTCTAAGGCCATGGAAGACTCATCATTACACCTTGACGCTCCATCAACAACAATTGGATGAGTTTCTTGAAGTTCAAAAACCACAACCCCCTTTGGAAAATCTCGGTTGAGATTTGAGTCGAGGTTGGCCCCTGCAAGGGAAATCTTGGATGAATTAATGGAAATCTCGGCCAAGATTTCCCTTGTTTGGCCGAGATTTATATCAACTCTTTCCCTTCCTTCTAGCACTTCAAACTCAGCTCTTGGTAGTTTCTCCAATACATCTAAAGCTTGGATTTCGGCATTTTAACTTTCCTTAGTTCCCTCTTCCATGATACTCATGCTTAGAACTTTCTGAAAGGGATCCTTGATCAAAATTGAGCTTACAATCTCCTCTTGACTCCTCTTCATCATTGATGTTAAAGATGCCCTCTCCAAGGGCTGGCCCTTTCACCATTGTGGAAAGCTTGAACTTGATCTTTTCCTCCCAAATGTTGAATGAGAGGGTTGCATTTTTACAATCTACCAAGCATCCCGAAGTGGCTAGGAAAGGTCTCCCCAAAATGATAGGAACTGGGTAGCCCGTCGGGATGTCCAATATCACAAAATCTATCGGTACGTAAAACTTTCCTAGTTGAACGGGAATGTCCTCTAGAAACCCCACCGGGTGCGTGATCGATCTATCCGCCATATAGAGGGTCATCTTGACCGGCTTCGGCTCTCCAAGACAAACCTTTTTGCATAGTGCAAGCGATATGATGCTTCCATTAGCTCCAAGGTCGCATAGGGCCTCATATGTCACCTCTCCAACCACAATGGGAACACAAAATGACCCCGAATCCCTTAGCTTGAGGGACATTTCCTCCTTGATTATCAGAATAATCTCGGAAGATCTCTTTGTCATTCTCACTTCTCCATATTCTTCCAACTTATATGTTTGAGAGGATTTCTTTTAAAAAATTTCCATAGGCAGGCATACCTAAAATTGCATCCATGAACAGAATGTTAATATCTAATTTAGATATAAGTTTAAGGAATTTACCGAAATGTTTATCCAATCAAGCTCTAGCCCGTGATTCTTGAAACGATAGTGATGGCTTATATGGTGGAGGTGGCACATATGATGGCTCATCATCCTTGTTCTTGTCCTTTCCACCTTGCTTTGGATCTTCTTCTACCATCACTAGTTTCCCTATGTCAACTACTTTGGGCAAAGTCTCATTCGTCCTCAATCCGTTTCTTGTTGTGATGGCCAAGACTTGCCCTCTTGGATTATCCTCGGTCCTTCCGGGAAGCTTCCCCGGATCTCTTTGGGTTTCTCCCGCCTTTTTTATTCTTGAGCTTCTAGCACTTTTTGGGCTTTTGAAATAGAAGTGACGGTGCTCTCAAGTCTACTCAACCTCCCTATCAATTGTTCTAATATCATCTCGGTTCTATCATTTAGAGGTTGAGCAAATCCGGGTGGAGGCTCTGGTAAAGCCTTAAGTGGTGGAGCTTGACTTGTAGAGGCGGGAGGGGTTAATGCACAATCCGGGTTCTAGTAGAAGAACCCGGGGTGGTTTTGGTTGGGGCGGTAGTTCCGATTAAAATTTTCCCTTCCCATGTAGTTCACATCCTCCTCAATGGATACCAAATTAGCTCGAGCTTGTACTTGCACTTGAGGATTTGCTTTACTCTTCAAAGTTGTAGCACACAACTCACTTAAGGACTTGAGCTCACTATATATTGCATCATGCTTGACGTTGCTCATGGTGACTTCACTCACTTCATAGGATCCGGGTTTTGTCCCATCAATCTTCCTATGAGAGTACTTCTCTATTACCAAGGTTTGCTTCTCAATAAACTCCCAATCCTCATCCACATTTTTCTCCATAAATGTGCCTCCAGAAAGTGATTGGAGCTTGAATTGACTATCCTCATCAATCCCCTTGAAATAAATCTCCAATAACTCTATCTTTGGTATCCCATGATGAGGACAATCTAGGAAGAGGTCCTTGAACCTCTCTCAAGATTTAAACAGACTCTCCTTGTCCTTCATCACAAAGGCACTTATCTTCCCTCTAAGTTCGGTTGTCTTGGAAGGCTGGAAGAAATTTGTAAGGAACTCGGTTGTCATCTCCTCCCAAGTGCCCACTCGTCCTTGTGGTATGGATTGGTACCAAGCTAAGGTCTTATCCTTAAGTGAGAAGCAAAAATCCTTAAGCTTATGATTGTTGCTCTCCAATATAGGTGGCCTCAATGTCTCTATCAAGAGCTCATACTTCAATAAATTTTGATCTGGAGACTCCCCTTCCATACCTCCAAATTGGTTCTGCCGGATCATTTAGAGCACTTGAGGGCGGAGCTCATAGTCATGAGCGGCGGGGTTTCCTAGATTCACACCTAGACGGTGAAACCTTTGAGCCAAATTCATTCTTTTACCATGGGTTTGTGCCTCTTCAATAATTGGTTCAACCCGAACATTGGCCGCCCGTGGAGGTGTTGGTGGAGGTGCTCCTTGACGAAGATTAAGCTCCCTTTGCACGAGAGCTTGTCTAATCTCTTCAATTTCCATCATAGTTGCTTCTTGTCTCTCATTTGCTAGTCTCCTCTCATTATCCAAGGCTTCATCCCTTAGCCTTATTTGTTCTAAAGCCTCATTCAACTCAGCCCTAAGGGTTTCTTCGGCCATTTCTTTCTTCTTCTTGGTTCTCTTGGATCTTTGTTAAGGGTTTTCTCCGGTTCGGGATCGAGTGGGGCTAAACCCTTGCCACTATATCTTTGCATGCACCTAAAGGATAGGAGAATTCCGGAAAAATCAAAGACTCAAACCAAACAAGATAAAAAGAAAAAGAAAGATCTACACTATTAACAATCACAATCTAACAATTTAATGTAGACCTAGTCCCCGGCAACGGCGCCAAAAACTTGTTTGCTATAAAGCGTGTGCACAAAAGTCTTAAATTTATAACTCGTAATAATCTCCTAATTCTATCTAGCGAACCCATAGTGTATGACTCGTTTCGTAGCAAGGCTAGCATTCCAAGATCGAACACAAAGACTAAGGTGAAATTAAATTATTCAAATGATCACAAATAGGGAAAATCTAAGTTAAGAAAAGAGAATGAAATAAAGAAATGAAAATTTTTGATATTTTTGGTTGGTTTTGTTGGTGATCTATTAAAGATCAAAGGTATGCAAAGTTATCAATGAAACAAACAACACAAACACAAGGTAGGTGAATAATATGAGAAAGGGGATTCTAGAGTTCAAGATTTCCGGTTATGACATTGGATTTAAGCTTCTCATCATATAGGATAAGGCTACGGTTGTTATGGGAACAGGTGTTTCTCCAATGGGAATAATTACGGGGAAGGTCTCATATTCCATTAGTCCCACATCAAGGTTCCTATTACTAGGTAAGTCTCAAGGAACTAAGGTAAAGGATTCAACACTAACCGACTCACTACCTAAGGGTCAAGTCAATCCTCACCGGGTAAGTCTCGTAATAGGTTTGTCTTATGTAGCAATCCTAGCACACTCAATCCAATAGAGGTTCTTACACCTCACTACCTAGAGTTCATCATCATCTATACCTAGAGGGGAAATTACCGAGTAAGTCTCATTTCTCACTTTGTTTGCTAACATTAGGTCACCCTAAGTTATATTCAACTCAATAAACACTAGGATTTAAACAATCTACCATCCTAACATAAAGATTCATTAATTACGGACAACAAAGGAAAATCTCGGGTGGATCATGAGCAATCTCGGCCGAGATCCATGAAGAACATATTGAGCTAGGTTTCGGGCAACAAAACCATCCTAAACTAACATTCAAGCTCATGCTATCATCATCGAAGCCATAACCATCAATCTATCACCCTAGAATCACAAATACTTACCCTACAACATGCATTTCTAGATCAAAGGTGAACAAGGAGACAAACATGCAATTCATGGTGAAAATGAGAATATAAGAAATGAAACTTAACTGATTTGAATGTTCAAAACAAGTCATACAATACTCAATATAGTATCTCCAAGTCGGATCTTACAGCACTTCAACAATTTCGCCCTAAAAATTCCCCAAAATCTCACAAATGATAGTGTAAAATGAAGTTGTTTCCTCCTCTCCAAATGAAAGTGTTTCTCTATCCTCCCTCCAAATTTTGGCCTCCTAAAAATCCTCCAAAATCTCACTCACAAAGTGTAGAATGATGTTGTTTCCTCCTCTCTAAATAAGAGTGTTTCTCTCTCCTCCCTCTAAATTCTGGGATCCTAAAAATCCCCCAAAATCTCACTCGCAAAGTGTAAAATGATGTTGTTTCATTCTCTCTAAATAAGAGTGTTTCTCTATCCTCCCTCCAAATTCTGGGATCCTAAAAGTCCCTCAAAATCTCACTCATAAAGTGTAAAATGAAGTTTCCTCCACTCCAAATGAGAGTGTTTCTCTCTCCTCCCTCCAAATTCTGAGATTCCTTCTCCAAAGGTCAGCCTGCAATACCAAGGAAACACTCTACCAAAGGTAAAGCAAGGGTCAAGCTTGTAAATTTGTGACAAAAGTCAAAGCTGCAGAACAGGAATCTCGGGCCAAAATCTCAGCCGAGATTCCTAAGTGAACCGAGATTCCTGAGACTTCAACTTGCCTTTCTTCAATAAAACCTTGAATTGGTGCAAAACTTGCACCAACTAGGGTTCTTGTCTTCTTCTTTGCTCCAAGCTTGGTTCCTTCGAATTCGAACCACAATGAGGCTTGATTCTTTAATATGTCGATAACGTCCAAAAGATCGTCAAAATACCTGAAAAACCTACAAAAGCTCGTGTTGATATCTTTTCCAACAATATGACTCGATCAAGCGTAAATGTCACGAACTAATGCCAATACGTACATAAATAAGGGGAAAATCTACCTAAATGAGTGACTAAACTAATGTCTTGCATCATGTCATCACTACCCATCTTCCAATACAATCATGCTTTGATGAGAAGAGACTCGGGTCCACTCATACAACCTCAGACCAACCTCGGCTACCTACAACCCGAAATCACATGCACACACGTCTTCCACCTCTAGACGACCATGCACACATAGTAAGGATCCATGCAAAGTCCCCTTTGATTCGGATGAGCCATGCACAGGTCCCACGTTGTTGTGCAAGCCATGCACACATTGAGAATAACCATGCAAGATTTGTATGGGATCAAATCATCCCTGACTTGCCACTACGGGCTAGCCATGCACACATTGGAACTTATGATCTATCTTCCTGATGACTGGACCATCTATGCAAGCCTACCCAATCCACCACATCATTATGAGCCATGACCTATACAAGCCATGTTGGATCCTATTCCAACCCATAGGTGGCACAAACTTAGTGGCTAAATCAGTCCTCCTATATTATATTTTAGCCTATAGGTCACACCTATGATGCATAGACATGGACACGCGAAACAAACACGGCGGGAAACGGGGAAACGACAATCCTAAAAACATAGGAAACATGGACATGGCGAGTAAAACAAATAATATATCATCTTAAAGCTTTTGGTTTGAGTAATTCATTTATCATATTGAAAAACATATACAAAAAAATTCAATGGCATATGACTATATGAGTAGATGAATACACTATTGTGACAACAAACTACCAAAAGTGAAACATAATCAAATAGTTTAAAATTCAAACACATACATAGAAACAAACATTTTAAGTCTTACAAAACAAAAAAAATTATACAAACTTAGTCTTACATGTTACATCAAACAAAATCACAAACCAAGTCACAAACCAAAACACAAATCAAGTCACAAACAAAGTCACAAAACACAAGATCATTCAATGTCTTCAATCTTCAAATAGCACACTCTCCATCTCTAGCTTGTCAAGAGAGAGATTTGCAAATTCAAGAACTCCGGTATCTTCCAAAGATCCAAATTCATCACCACCAACATCCCATATTTTAGATCGCCCTTATGCATATTCCTTGGTGTTCTTTGATAAAAGGCGGAGATTATTATGAACGAAGACTAAATCTTCTGCACGCTTTGGAGTTAACTTATTGTCTTCAAAAAATGAATAAAAGAATAAGTACTCCAATATCTTTCACTACAAGAAAAAGAAGTAAGTTGTCTAAGCATTCTCATAACTAAGGTTTGAAGAAGTGGTGTTGAGGATCCATATGATCCCCACCATTTTATCGGGTCCATTGAAAACCTCCTTCTAAGAGTATTTAAATCATAAAATGGCCCCAATTCAAGAGAAATTTCAGCATACTCGTCCACAACCTTATCATAATCATTGAGATTTGGATAGAGCCTTTGAACACCTTTCTTTCTTTCCACTATGATCTCATTATCTATATGTGGAGTCAATCTAGCCGGTTTCTCATCAAGCCATTCTCTACTATAATACCTACAAGCAAAAAGAAAGTAACTGTATAATACTAATTACAATGTGATAGCATGATGAAACCAAGATAACATTTATACATTGCAAATAAATTATTACCAGGGTGAAGAGAATGTGCTAAACAATGAAGGGGTGTGTTACTCTTTGCCTAACAAGCAACAAGAATGCAATGCACTACAACCCAAAATGGAGAAACTTGAAACTCGTCCAAGTGTTCATGCTCATAAATCACCCTCTTCACATTATCAATCATAGAATCTCACATCTCATACACCAAATGGAGGCAAGGATTGTCAGTGTCACATGCCCTAATCACTTCATATATGGGAGTTATAATAGCAAGAATGTAATCCACATTTACCCATCACTCCTCATCTAAAATTGTGTCTCTTACAAAATTTTTTTAATCTTGGTTATCCTCCCGATATCATGCCCATTTATAAAAAAAAACCATGTTTTCCAATGCACTTTTGATGCGTCTAAATCTCTTAAGCACAATA
Organism: Fagopyrum esculentum; assembly: GCA_033239045.1. Classification (NCBI taxonomy): domain Eukaryota; kingdom Viridiplantae; phylum Streptophyta; class Magnoliopsida; order Caryophyllales; family Polygonaceae; genus Fagopyrum; species Fagopyrum esculentum. The sequence continues at coordinate 51,104,256 of BSUD01000004.1, forward strand.
ACAATTAAAGCAAACCGAGTTTCCGCAATTGAAAGCAATTTCAAAGAATTAAACCGGCTCTAAATAGGCAATCTCATACCATGGTTCATGATGAAGTTCTTTATTTGGACAAAATCATTGTGAATTTTTGTGAATCAATGACATTCAACATATGTATCTAGATTATTCTCCACATTCTTTGCGGTACATATATTCTTCAAAGCAAGATTAAGAGTATGAACAACACAAGGTGTCTAGTAGACGTGAGGATAAATACCTTCAATGATTTCTCCAACTCCCTTGCAATTTCTAGCATTATCAGTCACAACTTGAACCACATTTTGATGTCCAACTTCATCAATTACATCGTTCATCAAATTAGAAATGAAATGTTTATCCTTAACGTCACCAGCACAATTCACAGCTTTGATAAACATTGGACCCATCTTATAATAAACCACAAAGTGGATCAAATGCCTCATTTATGAATCACTCTACCCATCAGTGACAATGGTGACCCCTTTTGTTGGCCAACTGCCTCTGATTGGTTTTAATTGTTGATCAACATGATTTTTTTCTGCTTCCAGCAATGTGGTTCCTAACTTTTTGTACCCCGGAGGCACATAAGTGTCTATCTTATGTTTTTTTTAATAAGTACAAGCTTCAACAAAGCTAGGATTCTTTACAAGGGAAAAGGGCAAGCCAGTTGTGTAAAACATTCTAGCAATGTGACAATCCAACTTAGTTCTACCACCAACATCATAACTTTTTTCAAGCGGCGTATCATCAACTTTTCTTTGTTTGATGAATCACTATTATCAATTCCACTATCAGTTAAGTCACAAGGAAGAGATACAGTCTTTGCCGGAGGACATTTTGCTACAAAATCTTCATCTAATTTCATCATTTCACTAATATCACTAGATTAAACTTTCTTACAGTCATTAATTCCTTAATTTGAAATTTTATAAGCTGAGCTTTGACCCTTGTGTAAGTACCTTGTTTAACTTGGTTCCAATACTTGCACTTCCATTTCAAGTTTCCTCCTCCTACTGAAGGCTTCGAAATTTTGTCAACATAAACCCAAAGAGGACGTTCTTCATCATTTGCACTCGATGATATACTGCCGGTATTATAGTTACGATGCCTTGTTATGAACTTGAAGAAGCCATAAATTCTACACAAAATGGTAAGATTCAGTGATTCACTCAACAACAAATGACCATCAAGAAGTAAGCATTATTTAGTGATTCACTCTTAGTAAGCATTAAGCAATATTGTAGAATTGCAGTAAGCAAATGTTTGCTCCAAAAGGTGTGTGCAAGCATTAATATTTATAACCCAAGAAGTCTGCTTGAACAATATGCGAACCCGTAGTGTACGGATCAATTGTAATAAAAGCAAGAATTCCAGGGGTCGAACACAGGGACTATGGTGAAACAAAGCACGGAAATCAGGTTGTCAAATAACTAATGACCACGAATTAAAGCAATCAAAGATGATATAAAAGTTAGATAAAGGGGATGCGGATTCTAGGGATTAAAGCATCCAGTTGTGGTTCCAACTCCAGATCTCAAAGGATAACGCGGACAAAGTTGAGGTTTGCAAAGGGAAGGTGTTTCTAAGGTGGGAATAAATCACCGGGTAATCTTACTACTCACTATCCCAAACCAAAGCTCCTATTACCGGGTAAATCTCAAGGTACTAAGGAAAGAAAGTATAATCTCAAACCAACACACCACCCAAGGGAATAGAATCAACCTTTACCGGGTGAGTCTCAGGCTAACTCTCAAAGATGGGATGAAGGCACACTTAAACCCCAATTAGGATAAACCTTTATTACCTACACTCATGATCTTGGGTAAACAAACAAAGGAATCACCGGGTAAGTCTCATCCTAGGCTTGCATTGAACCAGGAAAGGTGTAACAAGAATAGGATTTGGAAAACTGAAACTCTTAACTCAGATAAGGTTCGGGAAAGGTTCACCTCGTTCAGTTATATTTCATCCCGGCCGAGATGTTCAATGACTGACCGAGATGTTCTACGTTTGAAGTAAAGACTGGAGCTTTCATGGTCCTGCTGGGATTAAGATCATTCTATCATCGTTTTTCCCACAACTTTCAGCCAATCACCCTAGAATTGCATAAGAAACTTAGCCAACAATCATCATGATAACAATAATCAAATTTATAGGAAAGTATTCAATATTCAAACCAGAAAACCTTAACATTAAAAGGTCTCAATAACTGAATCAAACAAATAACAAATCAGCGTTCCTCAAGTCACAAAATCAGAAAAGACAACAAACCAAAAGCAATCTAAGAAGATCTTACAAACTCCTTCAAAAGTCAACTTCAACTAGATTCCTTCCCTTGTTGAACTTCAAAACTTCCTTCAAACTTCAGAGAATGGGTGATCCGCCAATTGTTGGATGGCTGAATTGTAGAAAATCAGCCCTTTATATAGGAGAATTATCTTCCAAAGTTAAGATATCTTAAAAAGATAATTTCCTAGAAAATATATCCATATCTCTCAAAATAAATCAGCTAAGTATAATATCTTCCTTCCAGAATCCAGCCAAAAATATGTGATATTCTTCTTCCAAAAATAGAAGATCTCAGCCAAAAATAAAGATTTCGCCGGTGATAGGGTGTTCGCCTCGGTCGGGACGCTCCTCAAGATCACCTCGGTCGAGGTGGCACTGTAGCTGACCAATATGAATCTCAGCTGAATGTAAATCATCTCGAATCTGGTCCAAAATTAATCCTCTAAATCATTTACATGCTTCCTGAGATCTTCTTAAAGCTCCAGAATGTAGCTCCAATGACTCCTTAACTTCCTTAGCTCCATTTCGGTCCAAAACGTGCCATTTTCCCTACAATTACAACGAAACTAGGTGTAGACCTCGATTCCAACAAAAGTTAAACAAAACAACAATATAATCGCAGAATATACATCCATACATGCAGATTTATGAAGATAAAACGTCTAAACCAATCCCAAAATATAGACTATAATACATACTATCAAAATACCCCATACTTGTCCCTTGCTTGTCCCCAAACAAGTTCCAAATCTTAGATACAAGATAGAATGGATTATAAGTCAGAAAGATCAATGAAAAAGCATTTCAAAACCTTTTTGGTGGTGTGCTCCACTCATAGATCACCCTAAGAGAATGCTTCATGGCAAATAAAATCAAGACATGATCAAAACATTTTATAAATATAAGAAAGTTGTTCATCTTTGCATAAAATCATAGAATGCATAATAAATCATATTTATCGAAATTAATCATGTATAATCCATTTTAAACCACCAAGTCAATCAACAAGCTCGAGGTCTCAAGGGCTTCCAAAAGAGGTCAAGAAACGTATCATGGTGGGATGTATATAGGGTATGTGGTGCTAGAATCCGGGAAAAGGATCTTACTTCACTTTCTTTGAATCTCAACATCCTCCACCAATAAGATTTGCTTATTTTACTTTTTACTTTACTTTTTGGGATGCATGGACAGAGGTGCACAATAATCGAAGCCTAGGAGATTAGCAATCATCAATTTCTCGAGATGCCTCAAACCCTTGATGCACATACCATGACCCGTTAGGAATATCGCTCAATCCGACTTTGGCAAGACACAAACATCCAGCTATGTGAATGGTGCCGAGTTACTCATCATCATGATTGACTTCCCCAAACCTAATTGTTTCTTTCTAACACTTTCAGCCAACATCTCAACTTCACTTTCACTTGCTTTCTTTGCTTGCTTCCAAATACCCGGATAGGTAAAGGGAGGCAAATATTTATTTGAGCGGCTAAAGCATGATCAAGAAGAAGAAAAGAAGAGAATGAATTGCCTTAGTCATCCCAGGAAGAATGTGATAGAACTCATCACGTGGTGTCAACCTTCAAATCCAACATAATTTTGATAAAAACAAGTATTAAACATGCTAAAACTTCAAACAAAACATTTTGCAACTTAAACATATCATAAAACCTTTCGAGCATATAAAGATTTCAAAATCAATCTGCAAACAATATCATCATTGAGATCATATCCAGAGAAGAAGCACAAAACATTTTGAAAACTCTCAGTTAAGAACCCACCTCGGTCGAGGTGTTCTGGCATCATCCGAGGTGTTCATCCTCGATCGGCCACAAACATCCCGGTCGAGGTCATAAAATTTTTTTTCTTTCAAACCAGTTTTCGATGTTTTTCTCAAACAAAAACCTGTATGTAGGCATGTAATGACAGATAAGCACATAAATCCAAATAAACCATAATAATCCGAAGAGTCATACAAATCATACAAGCATCGAAGCAAATAGGTCAAGTAATACATCCACAATACCCCATACTTGGGACACATTGTCCCAATGGGTCAAATATAAGTTGAAGAAACAGAATACTCACCAGACCTAGCTGAACGGCATAATAAATAAATAAAGAAAATCCATGCAACTCTAATCCTCGTCAGCCGGTGGTGGTGGATGTGGAATGTAGGGGTGCTGGGTCGGATCAAAGGGATAGCCCATAACCTGCTGATGCTGAATCTCCATCATGCGTCTAGTGTAGTGCTGGCTCTCCAACATTTGATGCGTCCAACCCTCAATACCTCGGCGCTGGTCCTTGAAACGCTCATGAATGTCAACGGTCAAGGCTATGTAAGTGTCGATCATCTGATCGGTGAGATCATCAATCCTCTGGTGTGCCTCGGGATCTCTACATCTGCGGGATCTGCCCTGAGGTGGTGGTGGTGGTGCCGCTGTCTCCTCCTCCGTCGCCTCATCATCCAGATCGACAACGGGAACACTAGGGCCGCCGATATTAATACCGGTCTCCATGGCAGCTCCTCCATCATACTCCTCCTCATCATCAACAACAGCGTCTCTAGCATCCTGCATGTAAGGAAATCAGGCAGCAGACCAATACTAGCAGTAAAAAACAAAGACATGAGATGACCACAAAAGGCCCTGTGGAGCTGTCATCTCCCATGGCATGGCAACGTAAGGCGTTCCAAGACCACGAGGAACGAGGATACGTCTGGTGATCATCTCCTGCAATCCCAGCGGCTTTGCAGCCGCAACCAATGTACACGCAGAAAGATCCAGACCCATAACAGTAGCAATGTGGGTCACCAGCCCTCCATAACAGATATCTCCTCTAGACTTGCCCTTGATCTTATGCAAGTCCTCCGCTAGCATACTAGCAAAATCAAGAACTCCCGCTGTGACCAGAAGAGTCACACTAAATATCATGTGAGCGAGGCGGAAGGTAAGGTGGAATATGATGCACTCCCAGGAATCTCCGGGTCTCCACCTATCACTATGCTCAGTCACGTGGGCTATCTCACCCCAGAAATCTCGAGCTACATCTCGGGAAGGAAAGTCAGAAACTGTGGGGATAGGGAAGCCGAAAATCTCCCTAAACTGATCCATAGGCACTATATAATTCCGGTTCAACAACCGGTACTTGATCCCACTGCGCTCCGACACGTAAGTGACGGAACTCACAAACTCCATAGTCGGTTCTAGGTAGGCCGGAACTCTAATCTCCATGAACTCCTCCAGCCCTACCATGGAGATCATCTTCCTTAAGTCCTCCGCCACATGGAGGCACTCGAAGCCAGAAGCGTCAAGAAAACACGGGACAATGATAGGACGCCCGCAAATACGGTCATAGTCAGCCTGGTGCCGCTCGTGGATCACCGGGATCGAATACTGTGAAGCAGAAGAATGAGAGGACTGGTGGGAACTACTAGGTATGTCTCTCAAGACCAGCAGGCGATCAGATATGCTACTCATGATTTCTGACAAGTCACCTCGGTCGAGACACAGCCGACCGGACCGAGGCGAAGGGCTGTTCGTTTGCAAATCTCAAATCTGTAAGTTCTTTTACCCCAAATCACTACCAAAGGCTTCCTAAGGGGTACTTATATTTTTCTCAACAATAAACAGTGGCAACCAAAGCCAGATATGTGCTAAATTAGTAAAAGAAGAAGAGGTTAGGGTTTTGGAACGATATACCCCGATTCTGCAGATTTGGGGCGTTATCCTTGCTGTTTGATGCTTGGAAACTGATCCTCTCGCTTCCTCCGGTGTAATCGAGCCGAAAATCATAGAAAAAAAACAAGAAATAAAGAATTGAGGCTAGGGCACCGCCGCGGTCGAGGTTCGCACTTAGGAGGGAAAAGTGAAGAGAGAGAAAACCGTTTCGCCTTTTATACCCCTCGCTGAATTTGATTTTACCACGGTCGAGGTGGTGCCGACTGGACCGAGGTTTCTACCTGGATATCGGACCTAGTCGTCTCGGTTGCCTTAAGAACATCTCGGTCGAGGTGCTGTGACAGCAACCGAGATGTGTTTCAGTCAAGCTTCGTCTTCTCAATTTCTCGAACTTCTATCCTTCCAGTGTAGCTCCTAAGTTGTAATCCTTCCTTAGAAAGTACATGGTTCCTCTCTAGAGGAAGCAAAAACAAAGCGAAGGAAACTATCTAAACCTAAGCTAGAATAGGCAAAAGAAAGCTATACCTTGGGTTGCCTCCTAGAAGCGCTTGGTTTAAGGTCGCTAGCTGGACCGTACATCATCATCAAACAAGGTGGAAGATGTCCTCACCCCATACTTCACCTTCTTCGTGGGGTGAAACAAAGTACTCTATCCAACGTTCCAACAAATGCAAGTGCTCATCGGGAAACGAAACATCTATGGGTAAGTCATCCTTCTCGAGTGAGGAGGGAGGTAGCCGGCTGAGGTGATCCGCTACAGAATTCTCGGATCCCTTCTTATCGCGAATCACTAGGTCAAACTCTTGAAGCAAGACAATCCAACAAATAAGACGCGGTTTCACATCTTTCTTAGCGAGCAATTAATGAATAGTTGCATGGTCAGTGTAAAAAATAAATTTCGCTCCCACTAAGTAAGAACGAAACTTCTCAAAAGCATATACAACCGCCAATAGCTCCTTTTCGGTGGTGGCGTAGTTCAGTTGAGCTTCATCTAGCGTCTTGCTAGGATAGTAAATGGCGTTGGTCCGGCCATCCTTCTTTTGTCCAAGTACCGCTCCTACGGCCACATCACTAGCATCACACATGATCTCAAAGGGCAAGGTCCAATTGGGAGGTTGAATGATGGGAGCACTGATCAACACTTCCTTTATCCTGTAAAAAACATCAAGGCATTCATGCGAAAACTCAAAAACAACATCCTTATTTAAAAGATTACTGAGTGATTTACAGATTTTTGAGAAATCCTTGATGAACCCCCTGTAGAAACCTGCATGCCCGAGAAAACATCGCACACCCTTAACCGAACAAGGGGGAGGAAGTTTCTCAATAGTCTTGATCTTAGCTCGATCGACCTCAATACCTCGGTTGGAAACGAGGTGTCCTAGAAAAATTCCTTCACTAACCATAAAGTGACACTTCTCCCAATTTAGAACAATATTAGTGTCTTCACAACGTTGTAGCACTAGAGAAAGGTTAGCCAAACAATTATCAAAAGAGGAACCATAGACCGACAAAATCATCAATGAATACCTCTTTGATCTCCTCAATATACTCGGAAAAGATAGCCATCATACAATGCTGGAACGTAGCAGGGGCGTTACACAATCCGAATGGCATCCTCCTATAAGCGAATGTCCCCCATGGACAAGTGAAAGTGGTCTTCTCTTGATCATCCGGATGGATAGGAATCTGAAAGAATCCACTATAACCATCTAGATAGCAAAAATGGGAGTGTTGAGCTAACCGTTCGAGCATTTGGTCGATGAAGGAAAGCGGGAAGTAGTCTTTCCGAGTGGCTACGTTCAGCTTCCTATAATCGATGCACATCCTCTAGCCTGTAACGGTCCTAGTTGGAATCAACTCGTTGTTCTTATTCGTAACAACAGTCATCCCTCCTTTCTTTGGAACTACATGTACCGGGTTCACCCACTTGCTATCCGATAAGGGAAATATGATACGTGCATCCAACAACTTAATAATATCCTTCTTCACAACCTCTTTCATGATTGGATTTAACCGTCTTTGAGGTTCCCGTGAAGTCTTATGATCGTCTTCCATTAGTATCTTATGCATGTAAAAAGAATGCTTAATACCAACAAGATCATCAATAGTTTACCCCAAAGCCTTTCGATGTTTCCTCAGAACATGCATCAACTTAGATAATTCAGTTTTAGAAAGGGAAGCACTAATGATAACGGGATAAGTAGAATCCGGAACAAGGAAAGAATACCTCAAGTGACTCGGAAGTGGTTTAAGCTCCACAACTGGGGGTGCTTTCTGAGGTGGATATGTGCTTCCTCCTTCTAGTGAAGTGGATTTAGATCGAAGAACTGGACTTTCAGAAGTCTCAGTTGACATTATCTCGCTTGCGACCTCGGTCAAGGCCCAAGGTGGTTGACCGAAATGTTCTTCAAATAAGAGTACCTCGCTTGGTCTAGGAGGTGCCTCGGTCGAGGTACTGGAACTGGGACCGAAACCTAAAATGCTTTTCTTCTTCTGGATTAGTTTCTCAATCTTAGCTCCTGGATCTGCTTGCAATGTTTTTAAGCTCCGTATATCTGCATCACAAGAGACATCTATACCTTTCTCCATTAAACTAAAACCAAGAACTCTTTTAAGATGATCGTTAATAAGGATAGAGCTCACCAATTCTCTTGATTCTTCTTCATCATAGATGTTGAAGATATCATCCTCCAGCGGCTCTCCCTTCATTGCAGCAAGCAATGCAAACTCCACATGATCACCGCCAATGTTGAATTTCAACTTGGCGTTCTTACAATTCACATTGCAACCCGAAGTTGCTAGAAATGGTATCCCGAGAATGATAGAAACGGGATAATCTGTGGGAATGTCAAGCACAACAAAGTCTATAGGTAAGTAGAAATTACCTAACTTGATGGGAACGTCTTCCAAAATGCCCATGGGATGGGTAGTGGAGCGATCCGCCATGTATAGCATCATCTTCACCGGCTTGGGCTCTCCAAGCCCGACTTTCTCACATAGCTCCAGCGGAATGATGCTCACGTTGGCTCCTAGATCACACAATGCATCATAGCCTACATCCCCGACTTGAATGGGAATGCAAAATGAACCGGAATCTCTTAATTTGGGTGGCATTTTCTCCTTCATGATTTGAATGAGCTCCGAAGACTTAGATGTCATCTTTACTTCCCCAAAATCTTCCAGCTTCCTCTTTCTTGATAGAATCTCTTTCAGATATTTCCCATAGACGGACATCCCTAGAATGGCATCAAGAAAAGGGATGTTGATATGTAGTTTCTTCATAAGGTCTAGAAACTTACCAAAATGTTTGTCTAGATGCGCCCTCGCCCTTGACTGAGTGAATGGAAGTGGTGGTTTATAAGCAGGAGGTGGAACATAAACTTCATATTTATCTTTCGCTTTCTAGGGCTCCGCCTCGGTTGGCACCTCGACCGAAGTGTTCATCTGGTCGTGGCTCGACCGAGGTACTGGATATGCACTTTTCAATCCACTTCGTGGTGTTATTGCCATAATTTGCCCCTTAGGGTTGCTCTCTGTCCTTGCTGGGAGTTTCCCTGGATCTTTTGGCTCTTCATTCGCCTTGTTGAAGAATTGGTGTTCTAAGGATTTTTGTGCCTTTGAGAATGAATTCATCGATGTCTCCATAGTGTTGAGCTTGATCAGAATGGCCTCCAGCACATCATCCTTCTTTTCTGGCTGGGACGAACTTGATCCAGGCTCCTGACTTCTCAATGGAGTAGAAGAGGAAGAGGGGGCGTTAAAAGCATTATTAGCATGAGAATAAGGGTTACCGGGATTTTGTTGATTAGATCTCCAATTGTTGTTGTTGGAGTTTCTATTGTTGTTATAATTGTTGTTCCGCGGTCCTTGATAGTTGTTTCTTCCTTGATATCCTCCATCTTGCTCCTTCTTCGTTTGAGCTACTAAAAGCTCCTTCAATGCTTTTACGTCATTGCTAAGCGAGGTGAGTTGAGCTCCATTTGATGATGAGTCTTAGAAGCTAACTCTCCTTGCTCCATATTCAATTCCTTGATGGGAGTACTTCTCCATGTGTAAAGCTTGCTTTTCAATGAAATCTCAAGCTTTAAAAATTTGCATATCCATGAATGTGCCGGCTGAAAGTAGTCGGAGATTGAATTGAGTAGCTCCATCCAAACCTTTAAAAATAAATTTCCATGGAATCCCATGATGTGGGCAATCCAATAGAAGATCCTTGAATCTTTCCCATGACTTGGACAAACTCTTTTTGTCCTTCATAATAAAAGCATTGATATTTTCCCTCAATTCAGCGGTCTTAGAGGGAGGAAAGAACTTAGTTAGAAACTCCGTCGTCATCTCTTCCCAAGTGTTTATTTTTCCGGCCGGAAGAGATTGATACCAAGCAAGCGCCTTGTCTTTCAAAGAGAAATAGAAAGGCCTCAACTTTTAGTTGTTATTCTCCACTCTTGAAGGTCTCAAGGTCTCCATCAAAATCTCATAGTTTTGCAAATGCTGATGCGGAGACTCTCTCTCCAAACTTCCAAATTGACATTGTCGGATCATGGTTAGAACATGCGGTCGAAGTTCATAATCATGCTCAACTGGATCACCTAGGTTGACTCTTGGACGTCTGACTTGTTGATTGGGGTCCATCCTCTGTCCTAGGGTTTCTGAAACTCCAGCAAAAAGAACATCTCGGATAGGCATCCGAGGTGGTAAGTGTACCTCGCCCGGGGCAACATGAATTGGGTCTTGCATCGGTCGAGGATCTGGGATCGGTCGAGGCAGAAACTGGGACCTTAGAGAGGCCATATCTGCTTCAATTCCTTCTGTTCTTGCGCGAGTCTCGTCCTTCTCTCGCTGCAGTTCTTCCTTACTGAGGCGTAGTTGTTCCAATGCCTCCTTCAATTCGGCTTCAAGATCGCGATTGTCTTGATTGGCTATCTTAGCTTCTTTCAATCTTCTCTTGTAGGTCTTTTCTGGTTCGGGATCGTAGGGAACTGTTTCCTTTCCAGCACGAGTTCTTCGCATAAACCTAAGAAAAGAAAACACTCAAGTAGAGTAGTCAATAGCAACAAGGGCAATAGCCCCGAAAGACAACCGAAACCGGCTCAGTCTAGACCAAGTCCCCGGAAACGGCGCCAAAAACTTGTTCGCTCCAAAAGGTGTGTGAAAGCTTTAATATTTATAACCCAAGAAGTATGCTTGAACAATATGCGAACCCGCAGTGTACGGATCAATTGTAATAAAAGCAAGAATTCCAGGGGTCGATCACAGGGACTATGGTGAAACAAAGCATGGAAATCAGATTGTCAAATAACTAATGACCACGAATTAAAGCAATCAAAGATGATATAAAAGTCAAATAAAGGGAATGCGGATTCTAGGGATTAAAGCATCCAGTTGTGGTTCCAACTCCAGATCTCAGAGCATAACGCGGACAAAGTTGAGGTTTGCAAAGGGAAGGTGTTTCTAAGGTGGGAATAAATCACCGGGTAAGTCTTACTACTCACTATCCCAAACCAAAGCTCCTATTACCAGGTAAGTCTCAAGGTACTAAGGAAAGGAACTATAATCTCAAACCAACACACCACCCAAGGGAATAGAATCAACCTTTACCGGGTAAGTCTCAGGCTAACTCTTAAAGATGGGATGAAGGCACACTCAAACCCCAATAAAGGATAAACCTTTATTACCTACACTCATGATCTTGGATAAACAAACAAAGGAATCACCGGGTAAGTCTCATCCTAGGCTTGCATTGTACCAGGAAAGTTGTAACAAGAATAGGATTTGGCAAACTTAAACTCTTAACTCCGATAAGGTTCAGGAAAGGTTTGCCTCGTTCAGTTATATTCCATCCCGGCCGAGATGTTCAATAATTGACCGAGGTGTTCTACGGTTAAAGTAAAGACTCGAGCTTTCAGGGTCCTGCTGAGATTAAGATCATTCTATCATCGTTTTTCCCACAACTTTCAGCCAATCACCCTAGAATCGCATAAGAAACTTAGCCAACAATCATCATGATAACAATAATCAAATTTATAGGAAAGGAATCAATATTCAAACAAGAAAACCTTAACACAAAAAGGTCTCAATAACTAAATCAAACAAGTAACAAATCAGCGTTCCTCAAGTCACAAAATCAGAAAAGACAACAAACCAAAAGCAATCTAAGAAGATCTTACAAATTCCTTCAAAAGTCAACTTCAACTAGATTCCTTCCTTTCTTGAACTTCAAAACTTCCTTCAAACTTCCTTAAAACTTCAGAGAATGGGTGATCCGTCAATTGCTGGATGGCTGAATTGTAGAAAATCAGTCCTTTACATAGGAGAATTATCTTCCAAAGATAAGATCTCTTAATAAGATAATTTCCTAGAAAATATATCCATATCTCTCAAAATAAATCAGCTAAATATAATATCTTCCTTCTAGAAATCCAACAAAAAATATGTGATATTCTCCTTCCAAAAATAGAAGATCTCAACCAAAAATAAAGATCTCGCCGCCGACAGGGTGTTTGCCTCAGTCGGGACGCTCCTCAAGATCACCTCGGTCGAGGTGGCACTGTAGCTGACCGAGGTGAATCTCAACTGAATGTAAATCATCTCAAATCTGGTCCAAAATTAATCCTCTAAATCGTTTCCATGCTTCCTGAGATCTTCTCAAAACTCCAGAATGTAGCTCCAATGACTCCTTAACTTCCTTAGCTCCATTTCGGTCCAAAACGTGTCATTTTCCCTACAATTACAATGAAACTAGGTGTAGACCTCGATTCCCGCAAAGGTAGACAAAACAACAATATAACCGCAGAATATACATCCATACATGCAGATTTATGAAGATAAAATATCTAAATCAATCCCAAAATATAGACTATAATACACGTTATCAGCAACTAAGCATTATTTAGTGATTCACTCCTAGGATTCAGCGATTCACTCTTTGATTAAGTAAATAAGTGAAATAACCATCAAGCATTGTTGTTGAATTGCAGTAAGAGTAACTGACTAACTGAGTATCTTTCAACAGTAAATAGAAAGATAAAATCGAAGATTGAAGAGGAAGAAGAGTTATCTTGCTTGAAGAGGAAAGACAAAGCCACTCCAGCAACGAAGAGAGACGACAAACGACTGAGACGAGGATTGAATAGTCGCGGGCACGAAGGTGCAAAGAGGTTACGAGTCTAATGACTAAGACGAGACACGAAGGGCTTGAGACGAAGCTGAGACAAAGCTGAGACGAAGGCTTGAAGTTGTGAACTACGAAGGGCCTGAAGCTGAGACGAATATGCGAAGGGCCAAAAGCTCGAACACTCCAAGGTGCGAAGAGGTGACGATAGACGAGTAGATGACCGGGACGAATTTGCAAAGGGCCTGAAGCTGCGACTACGGCCTGAAGGCCGGCCTTGAAGAGACGAAGTGCCGAGTCGCCGACGGCTTCCGGGGTTAGGTTCCCACTTCTTCCGAAATTGTAATTGTGAGAAGTGCGAATTTTTAGTTTTTACTTTCACAAATCGAGACTTTCGACAAGAGTTTTTTCCCCCTGAAAAAGACGTTGACCGTGTCTTGACCGGAGACGGTTCGTGTCCGGTCTGTTTCCCAGTCGTGTCGCTCCACCGAACCGAGTATTGACCGTTTCCGCTCAAATTTGACCGTTTTCTCGGCATTTCCGTGTGTCCCGCCGTGTCCGACATGCAACATTCTGCGTTTTAGCCGTGTTCGTGCATCATAGGGTGGCACAAGTCTAAAAGTCCATCATTTACACAAGGTCAATTTACACAAGCTCAAACCCATCGAGTTACACAAGTCCAACAATACATCATTTACACAAGGTTGAGGTTCACAAGTCCAACTTCTTTGAGTTACACAAGTCCAAGAATCCATTATTTACACAAGGTCGAGTTACACAAGTCCAAGTGCAAACCTATCGGTTATTTCGTCTGTTTAACATAATTGGATGATTTTCGTCTATTTAACATAATTGGATGATTTTAATTTTCCATTTCGTCTCTTTAACATAATTGGATGATTTTCATTTTCCATTTTTTATGTCCATTATTTTAGTGAATTGTGTGCGTTTTGGATTCATCTGCCACAAATAACTAACCCAAAATAGAACTCATACTCAAGATTGAAAATACAAAAATATTGAACATGCAAGAGATCGAGACTGCGATTTATGCTAAAAAATTTTAAACCTTAAGTAAAATTAGACTGAATGTCGTGAACGAATTTAATAGGAAGATTAACAGACTTGAAATTGAGATTGGTTTGCATTAGAATGAACACTCAACTTCCAATTTCTATCGCAAATTGTGAACAACAAAATCATTTGGAAGACTACAAAGCGATGATCGTTAGAAATGCATGTTGGGCAAAGCTAATCCAACAAATCCGATGTGACAAAATAAAATATTGTTATCCGTTTTATCACGATTTGAATCTAGACCCACACTTTTTTTTCATCTTTATAATAGATTTTATAATCTCAAGACTTACCAGGCATGCGGGTGGGCGGCCAGGCATCGGAGGCGCCCAGACCATGCAGTCGTTGGTGGCTACTATCCTCCGCAGTTCTTCGACGGTGCAAACCTCTTCCGACGGTAGCTACTACGCCGGATCTGCAAGGCAAGTGGATCGGACGAATCTGCGAGGCGCTGGTGACTACTGTGTTGGATCTACGAGTAGTTGCATGCGGTTTCAAGCAGTTCCTCCCGGTCGAGATGTAGATAGCAGTGGCCGAGACGAAGAAGGTGAAGACGAACGACTGCGAGAAATCCTAAAGGAAATATAGTTCTTTAAGGTTGACGTTAATTAAAAGCAAATGACATATCTATATTTTTTGGAAAAAAATACTAACGTGGATAACTTAAAATGGTCTGACATGTGGCTAAATTGTGAGGTATTTTAGATAATAAATAGATATGGACAATTTATTTCATTTAATATGATAATTGACAGTGCAAAGTATTTTATTTCAACTTGTTCCAAGGAAGATAGTTAAATTTACCATTTATAATAGAAACAATAACAAAAAATAATATCGACTATAATACTTGAATAAAAAATAATACAAACTTTAGAAATTACTGATGGAATACAAATTATTTCACATTAAACCAATTTTGATACGCGGTGAAGTTGTGGAAAAAGTTTATTACAAAAACCACCTAAAATTTTTTAAATCACATAAAATCACCCCTGTATTATATGTTCTTTAAAAAAGCACTCATTTTTTTGTATACTTAAATAGTAATGTAATAAAGGTTAATTCATCAATTTATTATTAAATACTTAAGGTAACATATTAGAAATTATAGATTGATTAAGAAGTTTTAAAAAGAAAATTTTGGTAATAGATCCATGCCCGGTGTCATCATTATTTTTTGGGTAGTTTGAGGAAATGACCCAATGGGTCAAATTTAATGAAAGAAGATATCACTTATAAAAAAATTTGTGCAATTTGAAAATTTTAAGACTAATATATCTCACATAAATTTATGAAAGAAATCTCCATTTATTTTTTAAATACAATCAATGTTATTTTTAAATAGAATTATCAAAGTATGAAAATGTCACAAAGTATGGGTCTTTTAACTAAATACTTTTCCTTAAAATTTTAGAATTTCTCAATCAATCTTATAGTTATATTTTAAATAAATGACCTAAATATTTAGAATAAAGTGATGTGTTGACCTTTGGTACATAATTTTTTTAAGTATACAAAGTAATATGAGTGATTTTTTTGGAAGAAATTATAATTTATGGATGATTTAAAAATTTTTGGACGGTTTTTGTAATCAAATTTGGCCGTAATTTCACTCCGTATCAAAATTTGTTTATTGTGAAATATTTTGTATACCAACTTGTAATTTGAAGTTTATATGTTTTTGTTCATGACTCATGATTTGGATTATTCTTGGTCATTTTTCCTTAAAAATAAATAAAGATGATACTTGACGACTGATTTATTTTGCATTATAATTAATATATTTTAAACATTCTATTATTTGAGACGTAAAAATTAATAACCAATCATATATCATGTGTTTATACTAGGCATTTCCATAACATTATTATTTCGGATTTATAAATTCAAAGTGTTGGTTATGAATCTTATAAGATGGTTCTTTTACACATTTATGTAGTAAGAGTAATCATCATGTTCATTCCTATTAGTAAAAAACATGGTTATTTTATATATTTGTGTCTTGTTGGAAAGTTCAATACGATTGTTGTCAATGATAAGCTCGAAATCCAGTGTGAGATCTTAAGCTATAACATTTAGCGTTTAAAATTGAGGTGAAGAGTAATTAATGATTAACTTCACCAATTGAGACATGGAAAAATTATCAACAATATTTCCACAAAATGATATAAAATGGAATATGTGCTTGGATGTTCAATCTTACATTTCTAGGATAAACTTTGAAGGATAAGCGATAATGATCATGATTTGTGTTTAGATTTGTGTCAAGGGGAGTTTGACACGACCTGCATGGAGATTTGAATATTGAGTTTGGCGAAGAACATGAAGACAAAAATAAGATCTTTTTATTTGGTTAGTTGTAGAGTGAAAATGTGTTGTTGTTTATGCGTACAACGGCCAAACACAATATATATCCGACTTGTTTTGGACCAAAATATATCCGACTTGTTTCGGACCAAATCCAAATCGTATGCATCTTTTAAGAAATTTTTGTGTTTAAATTATAATGAATTGCATGATTTGGTGTAGAGTGCCTTTTTAGAGTGTTGTGAGAGTTTATTTGGGAGGGGTTATGGATGTGTGGTCGAACGACTCATTATCAAACTTAAGTATGAAGTTTTCACTAGAATTCCTTTGGAGTTTAACGTGCACTTTATTCCGCCGATGTGAGTTCACTACTTTTCTTTCTTTACGACTTCCGTTCTTTCCCTCTCGTGTTTCTCTTGGACGGGTTTTTGTCATTTCATGTTTCCCTCTTTGATATTTTTTTAATTGGTTTTATTTTTTTATTTTATAACGACCTTATTGTCTACCATTTTATACGACATTTTGATTAAGGTTATCAAAACTAGAATTTCTCAATCAATCTTTAGTCATCTACATTTCACCTTCAACGCATTGCAATGTTGCTGTAGTTCAAATCCAATTTAGAAGAAACTAGTGAGAAAGTTGAATCAACACCGCTAGAATGTGTTGAAATAAATTTTTGTTGTATTCCGATGGCGTTCAACTACTTTTCAAGTTAACTATTCATATTCAAGTTCACGTGGACAATAATATCATAACACTATTTATTAAGTTGTTGGTAAATAATGACATTTTCGAGTTATATATATATATATATATATATATATATATATATATATATATATATATATATATATATATATATATATATATATATATATATATATATATATATATATATATATATATATATATATATATAGATCTTAGTTCAAGGGAGGAGAGAGGTTGTAGATAGGAATTAGGAGTGTTGTAAGCCATTGGATGAATTTAAATCAAGGGCTCTCACACGCTCATCATTAATGGCATTTTTGTAAATTGACTTAAAATCTGGAAAAATACCCTTACGTTCAAAATAGTCATCAGTGTTCATACTTTTATATGTTATTGTTCATGTTTTTATACATCGGTGTTCATAGTATTTTATTCATCAAAGTGTCATGTCCATTTATTATTTTGTGTTCATTTTATAATGCATAGATGTTCATTTACAATATATAACCACAAAAAATAAAAAAAAAACTCATCACAAAACGTTAAAAGATTATCATAATATGTTATGTATGTGTCAAAGCTATAGATAACTCATCGGTGTTCATACTTTTATACGTCATTGTTCATGTTTTTATTCGTCATTGTTCATACTTTTTATGTCATTGTTCCTGTAAATATTATAAACTATTTTTCTTTAAGGTATTTTGCCGAACAGTTTGCGTGCACACTAAAAGGAGCATATAGATTATTCAATTGGAGCTATTAGACCAACTCAACATATGTATATACATGTATTTTCTCAATCAAACTTATCAAACAAATTTGATTTCGTAAACAAACATCAATCATAATGAAACCTAAACCTTAAGAATGAAAATTTAAACAGTGAGAGTAGAAATTCGAAGAAACAAACCTGAATCGTCTTGTATTCTCTTTGATTTCACAATTTTTTATGTAATCGATCTCTGAGTATTATAAACACTATTTTAAAGAAAAGTATAATTTTCAAAAAAAATGAACATCATGTTATAAACACCATAACTGTAAAAAAATGAATACATACTTGGAAAAAAATGAACATTATATTTTATTAAAACGATTTGAAAGAATATCATAATTTTCAAAAAAAAAATCCGAAAAAATGTTTTAAAAAAATGCAAAAATGAACAATTAATGTTAAAAAATGAATAGTTAGTGTTGAGAAAAAAATGAACATTTATTGATAAAATATGAACAATGACTCTTTTAAAAATGAACACGTACTTATAAAATATGAACACGAATTTTTATTTACAAAAAGAAAATTTGGAAAAAAAAACCCAGTGATGTGGCATGCCACATGTCACCACCCCGACTCTCCTCATTCCTATCTGCAAGGGTTCTCCTCACCGGAACTGGACCCTATATATATATATATAGATCATATGAGTACTTGCCTTATTGTTTAATATATTATTCGTAGTTATTATTAGTTTTGTTACGAAAGTGCCATTTCGTTTAAGGTATTATTCGTAGTTATTGTTGGCTGAATGGATTATTCGTAGTTATTATTAATTATGATATCTACCCTAAATCTCAACCATTAATACTCACCATCCGATGGTGTAAGATTGTTCTCATGATACACAATAAGGCTTGTTCTCATGGGACCCACACTATATATATATATATATATATAGGGTCAGGTTCCGGTGAGGAGGACCCTTGCAGATAGAAATGAGGAGAACCGGGGTGGTGACATGTGACATGCCACGTCACTATTTTTTTTTCCAAAATTTTCTTTTTGTAAATAAAAATTGGTGTTCATATTTTTATAAGTATGTGTTCATTTTAAAAGAGTCATTGTTCATATTTTACCAATAAATGTTCATTTTTTTTCCAACACCAACTATTCATTTTTTAACGTTAATTGTTCTTAAAACATTTTTTTGGATTTTTTTAAAAAAATTATACTATTCTTTAAAATCGTGTTAATAAATATGATGTTCATTTTTTTTTACAAGTATGTATTCATTTTTTTAAAAATATGATGTTCATTTTTTTGAAAATTATACTTTACATTCAAATCGTGTTTATAATATTCAAAGATTGATTATATAAAAAATTGTGAAATCAAAGAGAATACAAGAAGATTTAGGTTTTGTTTCTTCAAATTTTTGCATACACTGTTTAGATTTGCATTTTTAAGGTTTAGTTTTCATTATAATTGATGTTTATATTCGAAATCAAAATTTGTTTGAATCATTTTTCTATTTGATAAGTTTGATTGAGAAAATACATGTATATACATATGTTGAGTTGGTCTAATAAGTCCAATTGAATATTCTATATGCTCCTATTAGTGTGCACGCAAACTGTTCGGCAAAATGTCTTATAAAAAAATAGTTTATAATATTTACAGGAATAATGACATAAAAAGTATGAACATTGACGAATAAAGACCTGAACAATGACGTATAAAAGTATGAACACCGATGACTTATCTATAACTTTGACACATACATAACATATTATGATCAACTTTTAACATGTTGTGATGAGTTTTTTATTTTTTGTGGTTATATACTGTAAATGAGCATCTATACATTATAATATGAACACAAAATAACACAAAAGAATAAATAGACATGACACTTTGATGAATAACAATACTATGAACACCGATGTATAAATATATGAACAATGACGTATAAAAGTATGAACACCGATGACTATTTTGAACGTAAGGGTATTTTTATAGATTTTAAGTCAATTTACAAAAATGCCATTAATGATGAGCGTGTGAGAGCCCTTTATTTAAAATTCATCCAATGGCTTACAACCCTCCTAATTCCTATCTACAAGCTCCCTCCTCACTTGAACTAAAATCTATATATATATATATATATATATATATATATATATATATATATATATATATATATATATATATATATATATATATATATATATATATATATTTCTTACTACGAGGACATGTTTACACCGAGTACTAAAATATATCGGAAATCGAAAGTACCCTAAACAACTTCAGCCGAAGCTTGGCTAACTCTAAAATCAAACTTGATTCAACCAAATCCCGATTTGTCCAACCCAAATTAAATTGAAACATAATTCAATGAAAATCCGGATTAATTGATTGTCCGAAATTTAGATGCATCTAAATCCGACTCAATCAAAATCGAAGTTACCCGAAATCCAAGATAATCTAATTAAAAATATTACAACTTCACTCAATTCAATGGGTGAGAATATCGGGAATATCAATCTATTGTCTTGTTATTTAGAATAGTTGGATTTATTTTTGTTGAATATGTATTTATTATTTTCTTGCCATTCTCTATGTATGTATAGAGTCACAATAAAGTTGATATTTGTACGGTTTTATCGCACCATAATCCATCATATGCATTATCCAATCCAGATTGACCTTAGTAACTCCACGAAAACTAATATAAGTGATTTAAAACCAACCAAATGAGTCCGATTGACGGGCCTAGTTTGGATAACTAGTTGTGAAAGTCCTACTGCGAAGCACATCCGCCGACCCGACCACCTCTTGAATGAATCAAAGAATGTTCGACCATGTTGAATGCCTTTATTTGGTCACTAAAAAGAGACTGTAAACAAATCCTATAATGGTACGATGAAAATACGTATAATCATTGCTATTTGCTTTCTCTTTCTTTTTGTTAAATTAAAAAGGACCAAAAGCTGCGTTGAGGGCTATGCTATGACCCATCATTTAAAACAACTTTCTTCTCCACTTTTGATTCTACAATAACCTTCATTAAAGAAAGCTCTACTGAATTCCCATGGTGTTTTATTTTTATTTCTCTATAGCTAAATACACTACATCCGAATTAGTGATACATAAGTAACGTATATTGAGACTGCACACCAGTTATGTTCTCTAATACGTTAGAAAAAGTTTTAACGTGCACTGAAATTACGCGTCAGAATAATTTTTAATTACTTTGAATGATATAAAGAGAGTTAATTGAACATTTTCATAACTTAAAGCAAAATTTATATTTTAAACATGATAAAATAACTTGAACCGAAGTATATATTTTCAACGAGATTTCATTATAAAGTTATAACAACAATTCATCGAAACATTCATTTGATTTCTAAAAACTTGAAGCCAAATTTATATTTCAAACAAGGTTCCATTACAAAGACCGATTATAGACATTTTCATAACAAAGAGTAGCTTATAATAACATCAACCGAAACATTCATTTGATTTTTACTTTTGACCTAGTTGGTGGGCTCACTTCGGCGTACATTGTTCACTCCAAAACGTGTGCAAATAAACCTTAAACTTATACCATGAATCAAGCAAATAATAGCGAACCCGCAGTGTACGGATCAATCGCAATCCAAGCAAGTATTCCAGGGTCGAACACAAGGACTATGGCGAAATCAAGCAACGCTATATATCTTTAGGTTGTAATGCGAATCTCAAGCAACAAAGAACAATAATGTATATAAATCAGATAAAGGAATGCAGATTCTAGGGATCAAAGTATCCAATTGTGGTTTCGACTCAAGATTTTTTAGGATAAACGCGGACAAAGCTGAGGTTGCAAAGGGAAGGTATTTCTAAGATGGGATAGATCATCCGGTAAGTCTTACCATCTACTATCCCAAACCAAAGATCCTATTACCGGGTAAGTCTCAAGGAACTAAGGAAAGAAATTATACTCACAAATCGGCACACTTCCTAAGGGGATAGAACTAACCTTTACCGGGTAATAAGCATGTCCACATGTCACGGGTCACCCGTGACCCGGCGGGTACGGGTTCCCTTGGATCGCGGGTACGGGTCATGAGATCCTTACCCGTCGACCCGCCGGGTCGACCTGGGTAACGGTCAAATTTTTTTTTTAAAAAAAAAAAAATCCCAACGGCTATATAGCCGTTGGGTTAGCCGTTATAACGGCTACATTATAAAAAAAAATTAAAAAACAATAAACTCTAACAAATCTAACCCAAAAACATGTCTATAAATACCCCAAACCCAATTCATTTCATCTCACACCAATTCTCATTCAATCATCTATTCACTCTCTCAATCCCTCCATAATTTGCAATTCTTACATTCAATTACTCTCCTAATCTCATATTCTCATTCTCTTATTTTGTTATTAATTTTTCATTTTACTACTCTTGCTACTACATTCTATTATTCAAAAAATATAGATTACTTTCACGAGTTTTTTCAATCGGTTTTGACAACGCCTCCGCTAACACCGCTTCCATTAGAGATTTAACCAACTATTATAAGCCGACAATTGGAGGTAAATTTTTCATATTAGGTGTGTCGCTCATATTTTAAACTTATGTGTTCAAGAAGGCTTAGCATATGTTGGAGATTTAGTACAACCTATTCGAAAAATTCTTAATGAACTTTGGTCTAAAAAAAGTATACGTACTAAATGGTATGCATATTGTAAACAAAATAACGTTTACCCTAAAAAATTTCCAAAAGATGTTTGTACAAGATGGAACTCTACTCACAAAATGATTTCCTAATCATATGAATATCGAGATCTTTTAAGTGGTTTTGCCGCACAACATATTGACGGTGATTTTATTTTCGGTGAATCTTGGGTTTTAGCAAGAGATGTAATGGAGGTTTTTAAATATTTTTATGATGCTACTAATACTTTTAGTTATGTTTATACACCAACTTCAAACATATTTTGTTATGTAGCAATTAATATTGCATTTGCACTTCAACAAGGTCTTTTAATTGATAATAAATCACAAGCTATTTATACAATGCGAACTAAATGGTTAGATTATTATACAACTATTCCCGATGTTTTTCTTGTTGCATTTGTGTTAGGTCCTAGACGTAAAATGGATGGTTTAAAACAATTTTTAGAAAGTTATTATGAATTTTTAGAATTACAACAAAATCCCGATTGCCATGTTACTACCATAATTGTTAGAGTTAGAAAATTATTTGATGAATTAGTGGTTCAGTATCGTGTTTCCGATCAAGGTCAATCTTCTCAACCCCCTCCTCGTGTTTCATCTTCAACTTCATCTAAATTTAAATCAATTGCTAGAGATTTGTTTGGCCCGAAAAGGGCAAAAACCATGTCGAGTTCCCATTCGGAACTCGACGAGTATCTAACCATTTCTTTTGAGTTTGCCAATGATGAAGAAGAAGAGGATTTCAACATATTAGAATGGTGGAGCCGACCGGAGAGAATGAGGTTCCCTACCCTCTCAAGGATCGCGGCACAAATTCTCGCCGTCCCCGCCTCAACGGTAGCGGTTGATCTAACCTTTAGCCGGAGTGGAAAGGTGTTCGATCCGACGAGATCAAACATGTTGCCTAAGACGTTGGAGGCACAAGTTCTACTAGCTTATTGGAGGAAATCGGAAATGCGAACACAAATAAACAACCTCTCGGCGGAGGAAGGTGACGAAGATGACGACGAGCGACAACAAACGCCATCGGATGTATCGGCGGGAGAGTCCGTCGACTAAGGTAAGGGCCAATCGGGGATATAAACAAAGGTAAGAGAACTACGTGGGCTTTGATTCCTCCTCCCCGAGAGGATACGTAGCCAACCGGGATTCCGGTTCAAGCCCAATTCTTCCCTTTTTTTTATTTAAGTTCAAGCACAATAACAACTCTCCTCTCTTTATTTTCTTTTTTTGTAAGTTTAAGTCCAATTTTTTTTTTTAAGTTGAGGTGGCCAACCCGCCGACCCGCCAGGTCTGACCCGTGACCCGGTGGGTTGACCATTTATACGGGTCCGGGTTACCCTTCCCGGACCCTTAACCCGGCGTGTCGGACCCGTCGACCCGGCGGGTCCGACCCGTGGACATGCTTACCGGGTAAGTCTCAGGTTAACTTTCGAAGATAAGATGAAGGCACACTCAAACCCTAATAAAGGATAAACCTTTATTACCTAAAACTCATCATCGTTGACAACCAAGAAAAGGAATCACCGGGTAAGTCTCTTCCTAGGCTTGAATATAAATTAGAAAAGATGCAACAAGGATAGGATTTGGCAAACTATAACCTAAACTCAAGATCGGACATGCAGTGGGAAATCTCGTGCATTTCTTGACTAATATCGGTCGAGATTTTCCAAGAATAGACCGAGAAAAGTTTCAGTTTAGGGTTAACTCAAGCTTTCAAGCTCCACTCGCGATAAATGTCTATTCTTTCATCGCTATACCACAACCTTCAACTAATCACCCTAGAATTGCAAGGGTTTTAGCCAACAATCATCATGTTCAAAGCAATCAAAGTATATGTAATCAAGATATCAAGAAGAGAGAATGAAACACTCAACAATGGGTTCTCAATTATTAATAATGCAAAACAACCCAATAATGCGTCAATAACGTGTTCCAAAAGACGATAACAACTAACTATAATCCTCCAAGAAAACCTTACAAAATCTCTTATCTTCTTCTTCCTTGAACTCCAAGTAATCCTTTCTTGATCTCCTTCCTTTAATCTTCCGTAAATCCAGCCGTCAAAAGATCTTCGACGTCTCAGCGTCTCTAACTCAATATTCACCTTCCCTTCTTATAGAAGAATTTTAGGTTAAAATATTTATTTCTTCTTGGGATGTGGGCCGTCGACCTCGAGTAAAGCCCAGAAGGCCATCTCGGTCAAGGTGCATTATGGGTAACGGTCCGAGATCACTAATCCATTACGTACATTTCTTCGTATCTTTTTTTTTGAATTCTTCTTCCATCCTTTTCATATGGTTCTTGCCTTCCTTCTTGTCCTTCCAAGTGCTCCATAATGTAGCTCAATTGTCTCCTTAGACTTCAATGTCCCTTTTTGATCCAAAATATGCCTTATTCCCTACAATTACAATCAAACTAGGTGTAGACTTCGATTCTTACAAAGTAGACAAATAATGACATAATCATCAAGAATATATATATCCATGCATGCAAAATAATAATGAGAAAACGTCAAAACCATTGCCAATATATAGACTATATTTCATGTTATCAAAATACTCCATACTTGCCTCTTTCTTGTCCCCAAGCAAGGTTCAATTCTTAGATACAAGATAATATAAATTATAGATAAGTTAAGATCAATGAAAACTTCCAAAAACTTTTAGTTGTATGCTTCTACTCATAGATCACCCTTAGAGAATGCTTCGTAGTTAATAAGAATAAATATATGATCAAAGTTATAGATATAAGAAAGCCAATCATACTTCACATGAAATTATAGAATGTGTAGCAGATCATACTCATTAAAATCAATCATGGATAATCCAGTTTAAACCACAAAGTCAAATATCATACTCAAGGTCTTTAAAATAGAGGTCAAGAAACGTGTCAAGGTAGGATGTATAAAGGATAGTGCGGTGCTAAAATCCGGAAAAAGGATAAGAACGTCACAACTTCAAACTCAACTCAACATCCATCAATAAGCTTTTCTTACTTCTTTTCCGCATATTTCTTTACTTTTCACTTGAGAACATGGACAGAGGTGCACAATAACCGAAATCTTGGAGATCAGCTAATCTTAATTTCTCGAGATGCCTCAAACCATGATGCACATACCACGACTCGTTAGGATTGTCAATCAATCCGACTTTGACAAGACAAAAACACCCGATTATGTGAATGGTGCCGAGTTACTCATCGTCATGACTAACATCCCCAAACCTATTGTTTTCTAACACTTCTCCATTTTCAACTTCATCTTTCACAAACATTTTCACTTTCTTGCTTCCAAATTCCGGGATAGGTAAAGAAAGGCACATATATATATATATATATATATATATATATATATATATATATATATATATATATATATATATATATATATATATATATATATATATGTATATATATATATGAGGGGCTAAAAGCATGATCAAGAAGAAGAAAGAAAATGAATTGCCTTAATCATCCCAAGAAGGACGTGAGAGAACTTATAACGCAGTTTCAACTTTCAAATTCAACATGATTTGGATAAAACAACTCACTAAGCATGCTCAAATTTCAAACAAAGCACTGAAACCTTCAACATATAATAAATTATTTCAAACACATAAAGATCATAAAAACCATTCAGCAAACAAGTATCATCATTGGGATCATTTCCAACCTAGAAGCACAAAATATATCCGAAAATTTCACGTTTTTCAAAACCATCTCGGCCGAGACACGTACGGACAACCGAGATGCTAGACCGAGGTAAGATCCTGTTGTGATCATCTCGGTCGGCCATATGTATTTCTGTCGAGACAAAAAAAATCAAACGAGTTTTTCACGTTTTTTCGATCAAAATCACAATGCAATGCATGCAATATGTCATACAATATCAATGCACCAAATATAAGTCATAAGAGCAACTATAGAACATAAGTATCAGATATTAGGACACATTGTCCTCAATGGGTAATATAATTCAAGAAGAAAGTACTCACAATGTCAAACGTAGAACCACATAATAAAAGAAGTAAAGCAACAAAAACTCCAGCAGTAAACTCAAGCATCCGGTGGCGGTGGTGGAAACGTTTACTGCGATGGATCGAAGGCGAATCCCATCTGTTGCTCGAACATCATCATCTGCATCTGATGCTGGTAATGATGAATCTCCTTCATATCACGTCTCATGTCGCATATTGATCGGGTCTGAGTGTCAAGACGTCCATCCAAATCAGTGGGTAGAGCGCGGAAGGAATCCTCTATTTGTCAAGTAAGATCATCAATACGTTTGTGAGCCTCGGGATCACGATGGCGGGAGTGGCGCTGGTGGCACTCCCTCTGCTGGGAAACCTCCTACAACATCTCCTCCTGCGACCGATCATCCTCAGTGGCCTCCTCGTCATCAATCTCGACCACCGGAGCACTAGGACCATAAGTGTCGGTCCCGGTGTCCATGGCGACTCCTCCATCAGCATCCTCATCACTGTCAGTGCCAAACTCCGCAGCTATCTCCGCCTCCTGTGCTAAAAGTTACCAGATCTCTAACCAATTGTTCGGGTCGGAGACCGCGAACTGAGAAGACCATGGAAACCCTCTCGGAGCTCTAGTTTCCCAAGGAATGGCCATGTATGGTGGACCACAACCTCGAGGAACCAGGACCCGGAGCGTGATGAACTCTTGCAACCCTAGAGTCTTAGCCTCAACGGCTAAAGTGCAGGCGGATAGGTCGATTCCAATGAAGTTGGCAATGTGGGTCACTATGCCTCCAAAACAGATATATCCCTTCTTCTTGTTCTTAACTCTGTGCAACTCCTCTACCAGCATGACAGCAAAGTCCGGTACCCCTCTTGTAGTCATACAAAATAGAGTGAACAACTCACCTTATCGGATTTTCTACGGTGTCTCAGTGTTTGCCAACAACATCTCACTGAAGATTCGGTGTGCGATCACGAAGGAGACATGGTAGATGTTCCTCTCCTTCGAGTTCCCCGGTTACTAGTTTTCGGCACTAGTAGGAGAATGAGCTATGCTCTCCCAAAATATGCATGCATCGCGCCGAGAAGGGAAGTCGGTGGCGGTGGGAGGTGAGAAGCCAAAAACATTCCCAAATTTGTACAAGGTGAAGGCATAATTCTTGTTCATTAGCCGGAACTTAATCCCTCTATCCGCCGGCACATAAGTAACAGAGCTTAGAAACTCGTAAGTCGGTTCAACATAAGCTAGATCCTTGAGGGTGACCAACCCCTCTAGTCCCACCATGGAGATCATCCTCCTCAAATCCTCAACAACATGTAAGTAGGAGAAATCCTCGATGTCAATACAACGAGAAGGAAGGATGGATTGGGAGCAAATCCAGTCATATTTATCCCGGAAGAGCTCCATGATAAAGGGTACTGTGGGGGTGGAGGAGTTGAAGGGGAAGACTGTCGTGCGTCGCCACGACAACGGACCACAATCTACCTGTTGGAACGACACAAATTATCAATTCCAGTTAGCTATCTCGGTCTGTTCTTGAGCTATCTTGGCCGAGATGCCTGGGCTTCACCAAGACGGACCAGTCCTTCGACCGAAATCTCAAATTTGTATTCCTTTTCCCCTAAAAGCACTACCAATAGCTTCCCGGGGGTATTTTGTTTAATTTCAACTCAACAAAGTAGCATCAATCTCCACAATCAAGCAAAATCAACTGAAACCTAAAAGAAGGGTTTCGAACGAGATTACCCGATTTCTGCAGATTTTGGTGGATTGAAGTCTCAATAGATGCTGGAGAAGTCAATGTGGTGTCCTTCCCGTCGAATTTGAGACAAGAATCGTGGAAAATGAGCAAGAAACCAGTGGTTTGTAGATTTTAGGGCTGTTTCGGTTGAGGAAGCACGAGGGACTTAGGGTTATGAAGAGAGAGTGTTATTCCCCTTTTATACCCGTCGGAATTTCAACTGCATCTCAGCCGAGATGGTTGGGCTGACCGAGATGTTGGACCGAGGTGATTCCCTATTGTGTTCATCTTGGTTGACCGAGATGGATCTCAGTCGAGATGGTTCACAACACCCGAGATGGCTCCCAGTTTTTGTTCATTTCTCAAATTCTCGAACCATAGTTCCGTCCATATGCTTCCCTGAGTTGTTCTTCTTGGATTGTACCTAGTTCGTGTTATCACGTACACAAAAAAAACAAAAACTTCACTAAACTAATCTAGAAAGCAAAAAGAAAGCAATACCTTGGGTTGCCTCCCAAGAAGCACTTGTTTTAAGGTCGCTAGTTGGAACGTACTTCATTGCAATCATGTGAGATGTAATGGTGCAATCTCCTCAACCGGAACTTCCGGTGTATACTTCTTCAGCCAATGACCGTTCACCTTAAAGTTTCCGCTATGTTCACTGCCAAGAACTTTTCCTTAGGTCGTTTTTATCTTATCAAAATAAATCCCAACTTAACACTAGAACAAGTATAGCGGTTAAGTAAGGGTCGAACCCAAGAGAGTTTTTGATATTTTAATTAAATTCAATTATTGATTATAGAACAAAGTAACAAAGGTGGGGTTTTGGATGAATTGATACACACAAAACTAGAAAGCAAGTAATAAGATGAATATGATGATTATGAGTGAATCTACACTAGGTTGATTCTTAGCATGCTATTACTACTTTGGTGAGTTCCTTTTTACAAGTTTTCAAGTAATGTTCCCGTCTTGATCATATGTATGTGTTGAGCCAACCGGCATCAACACAACTTAACAAGTTAGTGTTCCGTAAACCTACAAGAACAAGTCACAAGTTAGCTTTCAAAAAAAGACTAAGGGATATAAGGAGAAGATTAAAACCATTAAACTAATCTTTATATTTGTATTTCTTTTCCTTTAAGCAATTACAACCTGTTATTACTCAAAGGTTACTGCTAGATTAAAGATCCGAACCCGGAATCTATTAATCCTAGTTCTTTGCATGTACTTTAGAACCTAAGGTGATCAATCTTAAGTGATAATAAAACATGCAATTTAGACAAATAAAGATCAAGAAACACAAAACATTACTGAATAAAACTTATATAAGAAAGGTACTTACAACCAAAGTAATAAAGCAGCTTCAAACCAACCCAATGTAGCAAGGAAACTAGAAGCTCATTACAAAGGAAGCAAGAGAAAAGAGAGAATAAAAAAGGGAAATTGATGGATGATCCTAGCAATCAGCCATGGGTCTATTTATAATACAAATGGCACTAAATGGGAATAAATCGCCGGCCAAAATAGCCACCTTTAATGCCATAAAGGTGGTGCAAACAGCCGGTGTAAAGTCTTTGTCGTCGAACCGCAGGGGCGGCCTTCAGGACCGTAGGGGCGGTTTAGGCAGAAACGCTTGAAGTTCTTCGTGGCCGCAGGGGTGGCTTGGTAATTCCGTAGGCGCGGATCTTTAATGTTCTTCAAACGCCTGACTCTTCATCTTTCTGTCACTTTGGATGTCGAGCTGCAGGGGCGGCCCAGTGTCAACGTAGGGGCGGTGACACTGACTCTTTGGCTTCACAACTCCGCAGGGTGAGACGCAGGCAGAGGCGTAGGGGCACCGGTCTTCGCTTCTTCAGGATAAATCACCGCAGGGGCGCCAAGGAGGGGCGCAGGGGCAGTGACAGTCTTGGTTCCGGGCGCTGGCGAAGGCGCAGGCTGCATTCCAGAGTGCAGTGTCACCCGCTGGGGCAGTGACAGTGCTCCGCGGGGGCGGTGAGGCACCAGAAGCTTTGTTTCGTGAATGGTCTTCAACTCTCAAGTGCTTATAACTCCTCTTTTATCTTCTTTTAGTCTTCTTTTTCTGGACCAAAAAGTTAGTAGCAAAAACGACACTATTGTGCTAAAAAGACTCTAAAAACTAACCTAAATGATAGTGATTCTATCACCTATCAAACTACCCCATACTTAGACCTTTTACTCGTCCCGAGTAAAACACATGACAACAGTTTTTAGACTCAAAGGCCTCAAGAAGCATGGGTAAGAGGCATAGACAATGGAAAAGAAAAACCAAGAAAGAAAGAAGGAAAAAGAGAGAAAATTTGAGAAAAAGGTGAGAAAGCTACCATCCTCTTTGCTCCAAGAGTGACCTACCTGGACAACCTCCTTATGACTCCCCTTCTTATGCAGCCAAATGTCGGAAGGGAAACCTACACTCGGTACCGCTCCTTTTGCCAAGGTACCCTTTCGGGTTTTCACCTTGCCACTCTTCTTCTTTTGTTTGATGATCTCACTTGGAACTCACATCCCTCAAGTCCAATTTTGCACCAACCTAAGGTTGGTCGGACTACCTTCTTTTTTCCTAAACCGCCCTTTCGGGTTTTCGGTTTATCCAAGGATTTTCATGCCTTTTTCCATTTTCTTTGGCTTTTTCTTTTTTTTATATGAATATCAAACTGAATTATAACTCATAAGAACTAAAAGCAAACACACTCAAAAACAACTTAATCAACTACACAAGCAATGATAATTCCCTCCCCCATACTTGAAGCACACTTTGTCCTCAAAGTGGTAAATGAAGCAAAGATAAATGTGGGAAAGGGAGAAATAGATACCATTAGTGGGATGGTCCGGCTGGATCATCCGGACCCTCCTCCAGTGGGTACGGAAAGTGGTTGAAGAAGTGCTCCTGCCGGCGGTAGAGTGTGTCAATGCGGGCCTGTTGAGCATCCATCCGGCTGCCAAAGGAGGTCTCAAAGTTAGCTAGCCAAGACAACTGCTGAGCCTCAAGCTGCTGCTGCTGAACCGCCTGCCAAGCATCCTGCCGGCGGTCAAAATGGGTGGTCATAGAGGAGGCGAAGCTGGACTACCACGCTTGCTGCTCAAGCATGGTCCGCTGGTACTCGGTCTGCCATGCCTGATGCTGAGTAGTCAGGGCTGCCATTTGAGCCTAGGGGCTCTCCATGGATGGACCGTCATCCGGTCCTGCAGTAGGCATCTCCTCATCATCCGGTACGGGCATGTGGTCATCAAAATGAGCCCGGCTGGAGCTCGCAGCGTGTCTCTCCACAATGGCCACCTGAGGCCGTCTCGGCACGAAAGGGTCAGCCAGGATGTATAGCTCGGAGAGCTTGTCTCCAAGTGGAAGTGGCCGGGGGAGGTATGTGATGTGGTTCCCATCTGCCAATGAGAGCCAAAAAAAGGTTCTCCCCGTCTCTCTTGAGGAGCTTGTACCTCCTTAGCATCCCCTCCGTGTATAGTGGGGCCTCTAACCCATCCTCTAACTCGGAAAGGTCCATCACCTGTGAAGCGATCAAGGAGATCACCTCACCACCCACAATGTCACGTGGCTCGTTCTTCCTAATTCGCTTCAAAGCGGTAAGGAAGAGGTATGGCCAATCCGGTACCTTCTCGTTCATGGGAAGGCAGGCGTACAACAGTGGGAGGTCCTTGAGAGCGACCTTGTTCTCCTCCTTGTGTCCACAGAAGACACTCATGAAGATCTTGGAGAGGAGCCTCAAGCAGGGGTGAGTGAGTTTGTTGGAATACTCACCCCGGCATAAAACTCGGATCCGGTGGCGGCCTGCCAAAACTCGCACAGGTCGGGTGTCGGAACGGGTTCCCACCAGTTCTTAGAGGCGCAAATAGTTACCCCAAATGCCTCCTGCAGTTGGGTGTAGTCCAGTGTGTACTTTTTCTTGTTGAACTTGAATGAAAGTCCAACACAAACATCGTCCTCCTTCTCCATGGTGAAGTTGGCGATGAATTGGTGGCTGAGCTCGTGGTACGTTGGAGCACTCATGTCCAGAAATTCACCGAGCCCAATGTTGGCGATAAATGCCTGCATGCTCTCCAACATGCCCAATTTTTCCAATGTAGGAACGTCAAAAAGCCGAGTTGCATACACAATCCGATCCTGCACAATCCTATACCGGGTCTTCTCAGCCTCTAACAACTTGTATTTTCTCTAGGGTTCCATTTCTTGCAATTGATCAAGTAAAGAATTAGAAATTTCAGAAATTGGAGAAAGAGACGAACCATCTGTTGCTATTTCCGCAGGGGCGGCACTTGCAGGCGCAGGGGTGGAGAGGCGCAGGGGTGTGAGCTTGCAGGCGCAGGGGCGGGAGAACTCTTGAGGGCGTTTTCTGACAGCGACGGAGGTGGTGGAGCTGGGGAGCGTTTTGGTGGCTTCTTGCTGGTGGAGACGTCGCCGGAGGTGATGAGTAGTGGAGGGAAGAGAGTGTGAGGGGGAAAGTGTTGTAGAATTAGGGATTTGAGAGATTGAGGGAGGTGTTGGTAAGGAGCGGGTGAGAGTGGTGCAGAGGCGTTGGGGCTGGTTGTGGTGGTGCTGACGAGGTGGCGCAGGGGCGTGAGGGAGGCGGTTTGTGAGAGTTCCGGTGAGGGCGCAGGGGATTTTGAGAATGAAAGGTTGTTCGCCCAAAAGCGTGCGTGCAATCAAGTCTTAAATTTATAAAACTAGAATAAAAGCAAGCGAACCCGCAGTGTACGGATCGGCGTAGTAAAGCAAGAATTCCAGAGTGTCGAACTCAGGGATTTGGGGGGAACAAATTCAGTTCGCAAATCGTCAAGTAAGTAAATTTTATAAGCTTTGAAAATATTGGGGAAAACAACAACCCTAAAGATCCATGTATCTAATTGTGGCAATCGATTCAAGATATACTAAAGAACTAAGGACAGATTTAAGAGTTGCAAAGGTATGCTAAAGTAAAGCAATGTACGGTGAAGTTCCAAGACTTTATATGACTTATCTAAAGACACTCTCTATAAAGGTTGTTGAGGCTTCAGTATAGAGGGTGATGAGTCTCACTACTACCTAGAAAAGGATAAACCAGGACTAGATTAAAGCTAATCAATAACCTTGGATCAAAGTAAAAGCAAAGTTCGTAAACTAAGGTAAATCACGTGCATATCTTAAGTTCCACGGACGTGGAAGTCCAAGAACAGACCGTGGTTTGGGTTCATCGACGAGATCTCTCTAACTCTCAAGGTCCAATCAAATTACGATCGATCTATCATCATAAGCCACAACTATCAACCCTTCATCTTAGAATAGCTAAAGGGTTTTATCCAATAACCATTGTCATGATATCAAAAATCAAATTAAGAAGAATGAAAGATGAAAACCCTCGGAGCTTCAAATATAACTCAAAGTCAATCTGAAATCCAAAGCACAAATTGGAATACTCAATGGCTTCTAAATATAACACAAAATCTCACAATAACCTAGGGTAAATATGAAGGACAGGTTGTTAATCCGTCTTCAATAACTAACCGTAAGAAAGAGGTAAAAACCTTCGGCGATCTTCAATCCGCCCTAGGCGAGAATATTCCCAGCAAGGTAAGCGGCCGTCACGCCTCCGCGAGATCCAACACCAATGTCACGGGAATAGGTCGTAAGCGTCGATGTCCAAAACTCTCTTCTCTGACCTTTTTATAAGACGGGGTAAAAGTAACTGTCCCGGCCCATCACGTGAGTAACGTGGTAAATGAAGACTCATCAAAAGATCGTCTAAATAACGGTCTCAAGGGATTCCACGACCGTGGTTTAGGGCGAGGAATTGGGTTACGGTCTCTTGCGACTTCCACGACCGTACTTTAGGCCGTGTAACTTACTGGAATGCTCCACGCTCATGATGCCAAGA
Source organism: Fagopyrum esculentum (assembly GCA_033239045.1). Taxonomy (NCBI): domain Eukaryota; kingdom Viridiplantae; phylum Streptophyta; class Magnoliopsida; order Caryophyllales; family Polygonaceae; genus Fagopyrum; species Fagopyrum esculentum. Next base: position 51,138,504 of record BSUD01000004.1, read on the forward strand.
TCCACGGCCGTGGTTTAGGGCGTGGACTCTTCTACGGCCGTATTTTAGGGCGTGGAAGCGTAGATTGCTTGTGGTTTCCTTTGTGTCGTGACATTCTCCATCTTAGCTCCTTCTTTGGCTTCCTTGATGTGTTCCTAATCCTTGGATATGCTCAAATCCTCTCTTATCTCTCTCAAATGGTCCGGTTTCAACTCTTATTCACCTATAATCAATCACAAACTAATGTAGACCTCCATATAGAAAATATGGGTAAACAAGCTAACAAATGCTTCAATGCCTTATCTATGAACACAATAATGAATGAAAAACAACTAGAATAAGTGCCTATAATATCGGAATATTTCATGCTAACAAAGGTTGGGAGAGAAGTGAGGGAGGAGAAGGGTTGGTGAGGTAGGTGTAGGGTATTTTGGAATTTCTATTTTTTTTTCTGGGTAAAACTGCAGGGGCGGGGCCTTGTCACCACGGGGGCGGTGACAAGGAAAAGGGGCGCAGGCTCAGCGCCGGGGGCGGCGCTGAGAATGCGTGTCAAGGGTGGCCGCCGCAAGGGTGCATTGATGTCACCGCGGGGGCGGTGACAAGGGTTTTGCAGACGCAGGCCCAGCGCCGGGGGCGGTGCTGGGCAAGTGTGTCACCGCAGGGGCGGAGACACTTAGCCGTAGGGGCGGTTGGCTTGATTGAGGCTCCTCTTCTTATACATTCGGGTTGCCTCCTGAACATCGCCTTTGTTTTACGTCGTTGGCTCGACGTAAGGACTCTACCTCTCTGATTGGGCCTCCTCCAGCACCATCTCGTCAATCGGATCGTTCTTTACTCCTTCAAGGTAGGGCTTTAGCCTTTGTCCATTTACCTTGAATACCTTGTGCGTTTGGGGATCATAGAGATCCACAACGCCGTGAGGGTATACTTCGGCTATCACGAACGGCCCCGTCCACCTTGAACGCAGCTTACCGGCAAAGAGCTTCAAACGAGATTGAAAGAGAAGTACCTTATTTCCTACCTTGAAGTCCTTCTGGAGAATGTTTCGGTCATGCCATGCGTTGGTTTTTTCTTTGTATGCAGTGGCATGGTCATACGCATCTAATCTCAATTCCTCCAGCTCTTTTAATTGGAGTTTCCGGAATTCTCCCACTTCTTCTACATTGATATTGCATTTCTTCACCGCCCACCAAGCTTTGTGCTCTAGCTTTACCGGAAGGTGGCATGCCTTCCCAAACACGAGCCTGAAGGGAGACATCCCTATAGGAGTCTTGTTGGCTGTCCGGTATGCCCATAGAGCGTCGTTTAGCCTTGCACTCCAATCCTTCCTTCCGGGAGAGACCGTTTTTTCAAGGATGGTCTTAATTTCCCGGTTGGATACCTCAGCTTGGCCATTTGTTTGTGGATGATAGGCTGTTGACACTCGTTGGTGGACGTGGTACTTCTTAAGGAGGGTCGTGATCGTCTTGTTGCAGAAATGGGTACCCCTATAACTGATTAAGGCTTTTGGAATTCCAAATCTTGCAAAAATATTTTCCTTAAGGAAGGGTGCAACCACTTTTAAATCATCAAGTTTGGTGGCCTTTGCTTCCACCCACTTGGAAACATAGTCCACCGCAAGTAATATATATGTATGCCCAAATGAAGTAGGAAAAGGCCCCATGAAATCAATTCCTCAAACATCAAATATTTCGCAGAATATAAGAGAGGTTTGGGGCATTTCATGTCTCCTTGGAATGTTGCCTACCCTTTGGCATCTATCACACACTTTGCAAAACGGAAAAGCATCTCTAAAAATGTGTGGCCAAAAGAAACCGGCATCCAAAACTTTTCTTGTAGTTTTGGTTGCCCCTAAGTGCCCCCCACATGCTTCGGAATGACAGAAAGTTAAGACAGATTGTACCTCATTATCCGGAATGCAACAACGGATTACTTGGTCACTACAATGCTTCTAAAGGTAGAGGTCGTCCCACACGTAGTGTCGAGATTCAGCCTTCACTTTCTCTCGTTGTGCCTGGTGAACTCTGGAGGGTACTCATTCCTAACAATGAAGTTCACAATGTCAGCGAACCAAGGTTTAAAAGATTGGAGCTTAAGACAAACCTCTGTCGTCAATTCCGCAGGGGCGCCTAGGTTGAGCCGTAGAGGCGGCTGGCCGCAGGGGCGGGACTCTTGAGGCGCGGGGGCGGTTACATAACAGAGGGTTGTGTAGAAGGTGTCGTCTGGAAAATTTCCAGCTATCTCCTTTCCTTTGGTTGGATCTTCCTCTTCCTTTACTAGCCTGCTCAAATGATCGGCCTCCAGGTTCTTAGCCCGCTTCTTGTCCCGTATCTCTAGGTTGAACTCACTTAGAAGGAGCACCAACCGAATCGATCGTGGCTTTGACTCCTTCTTTGCCATGAGGTAACTAAGAGCTGCATGGTGAATAAAAATAATTACCTTCACTCCAAGAAGGTACCGTCTGAATTTCAAGAGCAAAAACCACCGCTAGCATCTCCTTCTCGGTGGTAGAGTAATTCCTTTGCGCTCCATTGAGTGTCATAGACGCATAATGGATCACGTGTGAGGCTCGCCCATCCTTCTATCATAAGACAGCTCCTACCGCGTAGTCGCTGGCGCCACACATGATTTCGAAAGGTTTCTCCCAATCCGGAGAACGGATGATTGGTGCGCTAGTGAGACACGCCTTCAAAGTGTCGAAAGCTTTGTTGCAACTTTCATCTACTATGAAGGGACGTCTTTCTTGAGCAATTCACATAACGGTGCCGAGATCTTTGAGAAGTCTTTGATAAGCCGTCGGTAGAAACCTGCATGACCAAGAAAAGATCGGATTTTCCGAATGTTAGTAGGATAAGGTAAACTTTGAATTACATCAACTTTTGCCTTATCTACCTCTATCCCTTTTGAGGATATTACATGTCCTAGCACAATTCCTAGTTCTACCATGAAATGGCATTTTTCCGAATTAAGAACTAAATTGGTTTCAACACATTTTTCAAGAACTAGTTTCAAATGTCCTAGCCATGCATCAAAACTGTCTCCATGGACGGTAAAATCATCCATGAAGACTTTAATAAAATTTTCTATATATTCGGAGAAAAAACTTATCATGCACCGTTGGAAGGTGCCGGGGGCGTTGCAAAGTCCAAATGGCATTCTGCGGTACGCAAAAGTGCCAAATGGGCAAGTGAACGTCGTCTTTTGTTGATCTTCCGACGCAATGGCTATTTGGAAGTAACCCGAATATCCATCAAGGAAACAGTAGTATGGATGACCTGCAATACGTTCCAACATTTGGTCAATAAAAGGCAATGGGAAATGGTCTTTACGTGTTACCTTGTTGAGTTTGCGGTAGTCAATGCAAACTCTCCATCTGGTTTGCGTTTTACTCGGGACCATCTCTCCATGTTGATTTTTCACCATTGTGATACCTCCTTTCTTTGGAACTACTTGGGTTGGACTAACCCAAGTGCTATCCGAAATAGGAAAGATCATATCTGCTTGGAGGAGCTTCAACACCTCCTTCTTGACCACATCCATCATCGGCAGATTCAACCTTCGTTGCGGTTGCCTAGATGGTTTAGCATCCTCCTCAAGTAAGATCCTATGCATGCAAGTGGATGGACTTATCCCCTTGATGTCCGCAATTGTCCATCCAAGGGCCGTCTTGTGTTCTTTCAACACTTTTACCAACTTGCCTTCTTGACCGGTAGTCAATTTGTTGGAGATGATCACCGGCAAGGTGTTGTTGTCTCCAAGGAAAATGTACTTGAGGTGGGATGAAAGGTCTTTCAACTCTATTTCCGGTGCCTGCACTATAGATGGAACAAGCTTCTCGCTTGGGGTTAGTAAAGTGGGCCCAATGTCCAAAGTGGAGATAGGCAACCTCTTATACCCATTTAACTCGGCTAGGACCTCTTTCATGCTGGATGTTAATGCTTATTCTAAATTGTGATCATCAATATTATTTTCAATTATATTTTTTTATTCAGAAATATCAAACACATCTTGCACAAAAGGTTCAACAATGTCAATAGCACATAAAGAGTGATCATCACTAGGAAACTTCATTGCATCATAGATGTCAAATTCCACTACTTCACCATCAAACTCCATGGTTAGTTTGCCACTAACATAATCAATTTTAGTCCTAGTAGTTTTCAGGAATGGCCTACCTAACAATATTGGTGCAGCATGCGAGTCATTTTCCATATCCATTACAAAAAAACCAGCAAGAAAATTTAGGTTGTCTACCATTACTAATACATCTTCAATTATCCCTTTCGAGTACACATTAGATCTATCAGCAAGTTGCACTACAATCCTAGTTTCCGTTAATGGCCCAAGGCCGAGTGATTTGTAAATAGAATATGACAAAACATTTATAGAAGCACCAAGGTCAAGCATGTCTTTGTCAAAACGGGTTTCCCCTATGACACAAGGGATACTTACAATGCCCGGATCGCTGCATTTCTTGGGCATCCTATGTTGGAAAACGGCGAAGACATGTTCACTCACTTGTACTTTTTATTTCCACTTCAGCTTCTGATTCCTCTTAATAGTGCAAAGTTCCTTCAAGAAACGAGCATATTTAGGAATACTCTTCACTAACTTAAGCAGAGGGATGTTTACCTCGCATTTGGAGAAGGTCTCAATGAGATCCTTGTCCTCAATGATTCTTCTCTCCTTTAGTGCCTCAGGAAAAGGAGTTGGTGGTTTCTCAGAGTACAGTGGTGGAAACTCAGGTCGGATGTAAGAATCCTTCTCAGCAGAACTCTTTGTTGAGTTTTCCGCAGGGGCGCCAGAGTGCAGGCGCAGGGGCTGTCACCGCAGGGGCGGGGACATCCAGCCGCAGGGGCAGCGTCTGCTCAGAGCTGGGCACAATTGCAGCCGTAGGGGCGGCTGTGGGTGCGGCAAACTCGTTAGAGGGTTTGTCTTGTAATTCTTTTGCTAGTTTCTGTTGGATTTGCTTCCCACTCCTTAATGTTAGGGCACTAACATTCTCCTTGGGGTTTATAACCGTTTGGGAAGGCAATCCTCCGGAGGATCTAGCTTCGATCCTTGTTATGGCTTCAGCCATTTGCCCAACCTGTTTTTCAATGTTCTTGATGCTGGATTCTGTTGTCTGGACATGAGTAGCAAAATGCTTAGTCAAAACCTGCAACATATCCTCAGTTGATTGATACTTACCTTGTCGGGGTTGCTGTTGTTGTTTTTGTTGATCCCTCCAACGAAAATTCTGTTGATCACGCCAGTTTGACAACCCGTTATTACTCAAAGGTCTATTTATAATAAAACATGCAATTTAGACATGAGTAGCAAAATGCTGGATTAAACTAATCTTTATATTTGTGTTTCTTTTCCTTTAAGCAATTACAACCCGTTATTACTCAAATGTTACTACTAGATTAAAGACCCAAACCCGGAACCTATTAATCCTAGTTCTTTGCATGTACTTTAGAAACTAAGGTGATCAATCTTAAGTGATAATAAAACATGCAATTTAGACAAATAAAGATCAAGAAACACAAAGCATTACTGAATAAAACTTATATTAGAAAGGTACTTACAACCAAAGTAATAAAGCAGCTTCAAACCAACCCAATGTAGCAAGGAAACTAGAAGCTCATTACAAAGGAAGCAAGAGAAAAGAGAATAAAAATGGGAAATTGATGGATGATCCTATCTATCAATCATGGGTCTATTTATAATACAAATGGCACTAAATGGGAGTAAATGGCCGGCCAAAACAGCCACCTTTAATGCCATAAAGGTGGTGCAAACAGCCGGAGAAAAGTCTCTGTCGTCGAACCGCAAGGGCGGCCTTCAGGACCACAGGGGCGGTTTAGGCAGAAACGCTTGAAGTTCTTCGTGGCATCAGGGGTGCCTGGTAATTCCGCAGGGGCAGATCTTTAATCTTCTTCAAATGCCTGACTCTTTATCTTTCTATCGCTTCGGATGTCGAGCAGCAGGGGCGGCCCAGTGTCAACGCAGGGGCGGTGACACTGACTTTTGGCTTCACAGCTCTGCAGGGTGAGACGCAGGCAGAGGCGCAGGGGCGCCGGTCTTTGCTTCATCAGGATAAGTCACCGCAGGGGCGCCATGGAGGGGCGCAGGGGCGGTGACAGTCTTGGTTCAGGGCGTTGGCGAAGGCGCAGGCTGCGTTCCGGAGTGCAGTGTCACCCGTTGGGGTGGTGACAGTGCTCCACGGGGGCGGTGAGGCACCAAAAGCTTTGCTTCGTGAATGGTCTTCAACTCCCAAGTGCTTATAACTCCTCTTTTATCTTCTTTTAGTCTTCTTCTTCTGAACCTCTCTTGAAGAGTAGAGGTTCATTCCAATAGTAGTGACGCACATCCTTAAAGAATTTATTCCTTTGTGCGTATGACAATCCTGGAGGTACTTCCTAGCAAACAAGATAATTAATAGTATCAACATACCAAGGCTTGTTACCTTCCGAAATCAGATGAAGCCAATGCTCCATCCAATGCAGCTACTCGTCGGGAAAGGAATCATCGATGGGCATGTCATCTCTTTCTAAAGCAATGAGAGGTATCCGGCTGAGGTGATCAGCTACAAAATTTTCGAGTCCCTTCTTATCGTTGATCTCCAAGTCAAATTCTTGAAGTACGAGAATCCAACGGATAAGACGCGGCTTTGCGTCCTTCTTAGTGAGAAAGTACCGAATGGCTGTGTGGTCGGTGTTGACAATGACTTTCGCCCCTACAAGGTAGGAACGGAACTTCTCGAAATCATAAACAACCGCCAAAAACTCCTTTTCAGTGGTGGCTTAATTCAGTTGAGCCTCATCTAGCGTCTTACTAGCATAATAGATGACGTTGGTCCGACCATCCTTCTTATACCCAAGAACTGGTCCTACTGCCACATCGCTTGCATCGCACATAATCTCAAAGGGCAAGCTCCAATCAGGAGGTTGAATGATGGGAGTGGATATCAATGCTTCCTTTAACTTGTAAAAAGCATCTAGACATTCATGTGAAAACGCAAAAAATGCATCCTTATTCAACAAATTAGTTAGTAGTTTAGAGATATTAGAAAATCCTTTGATGAACCTCCTGTAAAATCCTGCATGCCCTAGAAAGAACCATAAACATAATGCCCTCACTAACCATGAAATGACACTTCTCCCAATTCAGAATGAGATTAGTGTCTTCACAATGTTGCAACACTAGAGACGGGTTAGCTAAGCAATGATCGAAGGAAGAACCATAAACATAAAAGTCATCCATGAATACCTCCATGATCTCCTCGATATACTCGGAGAAAATAGCCATCATACAACGCTGGATTTTAGTTGGAGCGTTACACAATCCGAATGGCATTCTCCTTTAAGCAAACCTACCCCATGGGCACATGAAGGTAGTCTTTTCCTGATCATCCAGATGGATAGGGATTTGGAAGAATCCACTATAACCATCCAAGTAGCAGAAGTGGGAGTGTTATGCTAGCCGTTCAAGCATTTAATCAATGAATGAGAGAGGGAAGTGATCTTTCCTAGTCGCCACATTCAAATGTCGGTAGTCAATGCACATCCTCCAGCCGGTCATGGTCCTTGTAGGGATCAACTTGTTGTTCTTGTTGGTTACAACTGTCATCCCACCTTTCTTCGGTACCATATGCACTGGACTCACCCACTTGCTTTCCAAAATAGGGAATATGATTCCTAAATCAAGTAATTTAAGTACTTCCTTCTTCACAACCTCTTTTATGATCAAATTTAACAATCTTTGAGGTTCCCGTGGAAGCTTATGTTCATCTTCCATTAGTATTTTATGCATGCAAAGAGAAGGTTTAATTTTACAAGATCATCAATATATATCCTATAGCATTTCTATGCAATCTCAACTCATGCATCAACTTAGATAACTTAATCCCAGTAAGGTTAACACTAACTATGACCTGATAAGTGGAATTCGATCCAAGAAACGCATACCTTAAGTGTTGTGGAAGAGGTTTAAGCTCCAAGATAGGAGGTTCCTTAAGTGGTGTTTATGTACCTCTAGAATCATCTTGTGAAGCTTCGGAAGGGGTAAGACTGGAACTTGCAATACTTGAAATCATCGAACGAGGAAGTTCCGAAGAATTAGAAATATAGTTTGCCCCAGAAGTGTCTCGGTCGAGATCTGGGTCGAGGTGACTCCTTGTTGCTTTTACCTCGGTCACTCCAAAAGTCAACTCGGTCGAGACGGTCCGTCCGAGGTCGAGGCAGTATGTCTTCTCCTCTTCAAAATCTTAAAAAATAGCATTTGGATCTTCTTCCAAGGCTTCCAAACTTCGTATATCCGCATCATAAGAAACATCAACACCTTCCTCCATCATACTAAAACTCAAAACTTTCTCAAGAGGATCTTTAAGTAAGATAGAGCTAACCAATTCTTGAGATTCGTCTTCGTCGTATATTTTGAAGATGTATTCCTCAAGGGCTTGTCCTTTAATCATTTTTGAGTGTATAAACTCAACACACTCTTCTCCTATGTTGAAAGACAATTTGGAATTCTTCTAATCGACCAAGCAACCGGAAGTTGCAAGAAACGGTCTCCCAAGGATGATCAAGATTGGATAATCTGCAGGAATGTCCAATACCACAAAATCTATATGAATGTAAAAATTACCAAGCTTTACGGGAATGTCTTCAAAGCTGCCTACGGGTCGAGTGATGGATCGATCCACTATATACAACGTCATCTTCACCGGTTTTGGATCTCCCAAACCGAATTTTTCACATAAAGCAAGTGGAATGATGCTCACACTTGCTCTTAGATCACAAAGTGCATCATATGTGACCTCTACAACTCCAATAGGGATGCAAAATGATCCCTGATCTCGCAGCTTTGGTGGCATATTCTGCTTCATAGTTTTGATAAGCTCCGATGATCTAGAAGTCATCTACACTTCACCATATCCTCTAGCTTCCTTTTGTGAGAGAGGATCTCCTTTAAGAACTTTCCATAGGCGGGCATACCAAAAATTGCATCAATGAAAGGTATGTTAATATGTATCTTACTCATAAGGTCTAGAAACTTACCAAAATGCTTGTCTAGACGCGCTCTCGCTCTAGATTGCGGGAACGGTGGAGGAGGCTTGTAAGCTAGAGGAGGTATGTAGATCTCATCCTTCTCCTTTTCTTTCTCAGCTGGGATCTCGTCCAAAACGGGTTGTTTGCCTTTCTCGTTCGTTTGAGGTGTAGGATTAGTGGTATTCGCACCACTCCTTGTAGTAATTGCCATCACTTGGCCCTTCGAATTGTTCTCCGTTCTTCCCGGAAGCTTTCCTAGATCTCTAGGAACTTCTCTGGCCTTGCTAAACACTTGATTTTTCAAGACTTTTTGTGCCTTAGAAATAGAAGTCACCAAACTTCTTAAGCCATTCAGCTTTCCCTTCATAGCTTCAAGCATTGTTTCCATCTTATCCTTGGGTGGATGAATCGAACTTAAGGATGGTTCTTGAGTCTTCATTGGAATATGAGTAGAAGAAGAAGGTGGAGTTAGAGCATTTTCAGCATGGGAATAAGGGTTACCGGAATTATTTTGATTGGATCTCCAATTGTTGTAGTTTTGGTTGTTGTTGTTGTTGTTGTTGTTGTTGTTGTTGTTGTAGTTGTTGTTCCTTTGCCCTCGATAATTTCCTCTTCTTACATAGCAAACATCTTGCTCTCTTGGCGCGCTCCTCTAGATTGTGTTTATGACTTCAAAAGATCCTTCAAAGTTTTGACTTCATTGTTGAGAGTAGTAGGTTGAGCAACACTAGAGGTAGTAAGATTCAGCTGTTGAGGTCCGGATCTTTGATTTCCATCATCAACCCTCTGGTGGGAATATTTTTCAATAACTAGAGCTTGTTTTTCAATAAACTCCCATGCATCATCAACGAGTTTATCCATGAACATCCCAGCTGAAAGGGATTGAAGTTTGAATTGATTTCCTCATCCAAACCTTTGAAGTAAATCTCTAATAGCTCAATCTTTGGAATTCCATGATGAGGGCAATCCAACAAATGGTCCTTGAACCTCTCCCATGATTTAAATAAACTTTCTTTGTTCTTCATCACAAATGAATTAATTTTACCTCTTAATTCCGCTATTTTTGATGGCAGATGGAACTCGGTGAGGAACTTCGTAGTCATCTCCTCCCATGTGTGAACTCTTCCGGATATAAGTGATTGATACCATGCGTGTGCTTTCTCTTCCAAGGAAAAAGAGAAACCCCGCAGCTTAGAGATATAATTCTCTAATTGTGAAGGTCTCAAAGTTTGCATGAGAATCTCATAATTTTGTAAGTGTTGATGTGGAGATTCTCCCCCTAATCCTAAAAACTGACTTTGTCGGATCATTGTAAGAACTTGTGGTCGAAGCTCGTAATCATGTTCAGCCGAATCTCCTATGTTCACCCCCGGACGGTGTACTTATTGAGCGGGATCCATCCTTTGACCAAGTGTTTGCGGTTCTCCTACAAACGGATCATTCCTCTCATTCCCTACTAGAAAACGAGGTGTAGGTGGTGGCACAAAAACGGGTGCCGGTGGGTCAATTGCAATACTAGCATTTCCCCCTTGATTTTCACGTAACTGTCGTACGACAACTTGTATCTCGGCCAAGTTGGCCCAAAGCTCATTCTCCCTAGCACGTGCATCTGCTCTCTCCTTAACTAGAGCATCATTTCATTGTTTTAACCGATCTAGAGCATCGTCCAACTCAGCTTGGAGACCTCTATTGTCCATCGCAGCCATCTTAGCTTCTTTCAACCTTCTTTTGTACGTCTTCTCTAGTTTTGGATCGTAGGGAACAATTTCCTTACCAGCTCAAGACCGTCGCATAAACCTAAAGAAAGGTCCTGCAAGAGCACTCAAGTAGAATGATCAATAGCAACAAGGGAAGCAACCCTAAGACAACCAAATACCGGCTTGGTCTAAACCAAGTCCCGACAATGGCGCCAAAAACTTGTTTGCTCTAAAATGTGTGCAAATAAGCCTTAAATTTATACCATGAATCAAGCAAATAATAGTGAACCCACAGTGTACGGATCAATCGCAATACAAGCAAGTATTCTAGGGTTGAACACAAGGACTCTGGCGAAATCAAGCAACGGTATATATCTTTAGGTTGTAATGCGAATCTCAAGCAACAAAGAACAATGATGTATATAAATCAGATAAAGGAATACAAATTCTAGAGATCAAAGTATCCAGTTGTGTTTTCGACTCAAGATTTCTAAGGATAAACGTGGAAAAAGCTGAGGTTGCAAAGGGAAGGTATTTCTAAGATGGGATTAATCACCGGGTAAGTCTCACCATCCACTATCCCAAACCAAAGATCCTATTACCGGGTAAGTGTCAAGGAACTAAGGAAAGAAACTATACTTACAAACCAACACACTACCTAAGGGGATAGAACTAACCTTTACCAGGCAATTCTCATGTTAACTCTCGAAGATAAGATAAAGGCAAACTCAAACCTAATAAAGGATGAACCTTTATTACCTAAAACTCATCATCGTTGGCCACAAAACAAAGGAATCACCAGGTAAGTGTCTTCCTAGGCTTCAATATAAACTAGGAAAGGTGCAACAAGGATAGGATTTGGCAAACTATAACCTAAACTCAAGATCGGACATGCAGTGGGAAAACTTGTGTAGTTCTTGACTGATCCATGTAATATTCGGAATTTTTACTCCGTTTAATTCCGCAGCAAACCGGATTTCGATCCGTTGTTCTTTCTCTGTCTACCTAGTCGTACACACTATCTCAAAATTTTATCATTTTATGTAACCTCACTTCACATAAAATGATAGAATTTTATATCAAACCATAATCTATCAAACCCTAGCTTAAATCATGACATATCCTTGACAATGTCATGACGTCCTTTTGATGAGACCATGACGAGATTTGACAAGACCATGACGAGATCATGACAAGGCCATGCATGGGCTTGACAAAGCCATGACACGTTTTGACAAGGTTGTGACAAAGCCTTGACAACATCAGCCCATTCTTATTCTTACCTTGTTTTCAACCCATGTTCCTTGTTGGATTCACTTGCCCAACCGCAGCCCTGGAGAGCCTTGTTTACGAGCCCAGTAGCAGCTCCCTTCATGCAGGTCTTACAACTTCCGTCTCCATCCCAGTTTGCCCTTGCTTGTGTACTGGCCCAGCGGCAAGTCGAGCCCAACAAGAAGAAGAGGAGCAACGGCATTCACTCTCCCTCTTAACTCCCTTGTAACGGCTGCTGAGTAGGCTGAAGATCTCCTCCTTAACTGCCTGAAATCATGCAGCCAGATCCCTTCTTTCCTTCCTTCTGTCCACAGCTTGCACCTTCCTCTTCTGCGTCGACGGACAAACCTTCAGCAGACTCCACCAAATGACCTCTCCCATACAGATTGTACTGTTGGATTTCGGTGTCCGGTTTTAGACCAAAGGGCCGTAGTCTCACTTATGTGAGTAGATGGTTCTCCCATTTGCCAAACAAATTAATATAATTATCTTGAACTAAAACAAGTTATTAACCAAGGTTTTGTAATCTCCACAAAGGAGTAGACAAAACCCAACCAAGAGTTTGTAATCTCCACAAAGGAGTAGACAAAACCCAATCAAGAGTTTGTAGTCTCCAAAGGAGTAGACAAAACTCAACCAAGAGTTTGTAATCTCCACAAAGGAGTAGACAAAACTCAATCAAGAGTTTGTAGTCTCCAAAGGAGTAGACAAAACTCAACCAAGAGTTTGTAATCTCTGAATAGGAGTAGACAAAACTCTAATAGAAGTTAAGTTCAATTACACGTCTTATAAACCGGTTGTTATATGTTAAAACCATTGACTTGGATAATGTAATGAGTAATTCATAAATGAATTTTCCTTCTAAGTGTATTCTCCCCTACACCGGGAATATCCAAATACCTTAGTGGGATAAAACGTTACACGTTACAAAGACTAAGTAAGAGACTTACTTGTCTTACTTTGTAGAAAGGGTATTCCTAGGTTTTGTCAATACAAAACAAAACTAAGATGGATGCCTATCCTTTGTCAGTACAAAGGAACTATACTGGTCTTTCGAGTTTTACAAACAAGCTTATAAGAAGGCCTATCCAATGTCAATACAATGGAACTAGAAGCTTTATTGTTGCAAAAACGAATCTTCAATCAAGTGCAAATGGCTCTCCCTTTTATAGGCATAGGGGCCACGGATTTGGGGAGAATAACCGCCACTAAAGCGGTTGAGAGCGGTTACAAACAGTTATTGGCGGTTGAGAGAAGTTAGGGTTACATAACCACTTTTTGGCCCAAGCCTAAGGCCCAAGCCCAACTCAATTGGGCCATCAAAAAGCCCAAATTTCAGCTAGCTTTTTCGGCCCGACTTTTTTCTCATCAATGAGCTTTGACTAACTCATTATAGCTAGGTGAAGCTCCAAGGTCAACTAATACACATGAGCTTAGCTCAAACTAGCTTAGCTCATCGAGCAGCTCACTAGCTAGCTTCTAGCTAGCTTCTTGGAGCTCAATGGACATTTGTGCTTGGATATCTCTTAAACTTTGTAACAACTTTCTTGAGCTAATATAATGAGGAATGCCCGAAAGAACGCTCCATAATGTGTCCCAAAATCACAAAGCGTCGGGCTCTCAATTTCTGCCGCAAAATGGCCTAGGTGTTGGCAAGGCCAATAACGCTCTTGCCAAGTAATGGCATTGTCATGACTGAGTCAAGACAATGTCCCATGATAGTCATGAGGCTCAACTAAACTAACTTTCAACATAGCCATGATAGCCATGTCCTTTTGTTTAGTTTAATTTAATTAGCTTCCACACTTTTACCCCGTAATCACTAGTTACTCTAAGTGCCGGTCACTTGGCTTGTCTCCCGCAACCCATACCATCGTGACACACATGTGAGTAATTTATTGCACCTTGTCTCGACAACAAGCTCAATGGTTCCGTTGAGACTTAACACAAATCTCCAACATTCCTCCCCCATTTGAGCAAAGTCATGAAACTTAATTTAGGCAAATTAATAAACAAAACTCTACACATAATCACAAATATCTTTCGATTGAATTTATTGATTTAGTACAAATGCACATTCTGTACAAAAGAATCATGGTGTCCTAACGGATCGAACCATTCAACTTGTCTAAGTACATGAAGGCAAAGTACATGTGAGTTTACATTCCTTACTAACAATTGACACATTTAAAGGCTATTGTGTCCTAATCCTCTAATGAACGCGTAGGCGAGTCAACCACATACTCCCTTGAAGAAGCCTTGACACTTCACGTTCACGTAGCCGACTTTCTTTTAATCTTGCGCCTACACTCACAATTTCTCAAAGAAGTCGTTAAGAGAATTCTCTCAAGCTTTCCTTAGTTTGTAGGACCGAACTCCTTTGGATGGAACTTTGAGTTCGCTAACTTCTCGGAATGGGCTTTCCACATTGAATTCGGCTATAGTTTTTGGCCATAAGCGAATTGGGTCTCCCACGGCGAGAGGTTAAACTAGTAGGTTGTAACCCATCCCCTTGGCTATCTTGTGTACTAAATAACAAGCCAAGATCTTGGTTAGTCTTTCAGCCAAGTTTGTGAATTCTCAACAACCACCGACGCTATATGTTGAGTCTAATAGTTCTATAACTAAACTATGTCTCAACGCCAAGATGTTTCGATTTTCATAACATCCTTGACTTCATGCCAAGCCAAAGAACCACTATTTCAAAGAAATAGATTTTCTAGGAAATCGGGACTTAGGCCAAAAGGACTTTTAACCACCAAGTCATGGCATTGTCATGATATATTCAAGACAATGTCCGAAAGAACGCTCTTGTCGTGTGTCGACAACAAGCTTTCAACTGTGATATATGAGTACTTTCAAGTTTCAGAACTGATCATGTCATGTGTTGACAATGAGATCTTTCACTTGAATCATGGATATACTTTATCGGAGTATAATGACCATCATTGCAATTAGTCCGAAACCCATTTCCAAAAGTCATGAAATTATCAAGTCTTTTATCAAAACTTTAGAAGTATAGAATCATTTAGATTCACACGTTTTGACTACTGTCAAAATCATCATGTTGTCTAAACATAAGCAAGAGATATTACCTTGTGTGGTACAATTTAACTTGCTATTGACACACCAATTGGCTCAATTTATCTTAAACCGATTTAACCAACAACTTTGATCATTTTCACTTTGTTGCCATTGCCATGGGGTAGGGAGAGTACTTATATGAGAATATATAACTTTGAAATGACATACCTTATGTAGTTGTCCTTTTTCAAAAATTTGTTGGATATCCAGAACGAGCCATCCTCTTTGTTCCATAACGCTTGTCCAAATTCGATCAGCCCCCCATAGCTATTTCAACAATTATAAATGATCATGTGCCTTGTAGGCATTCATGTGTCACCATAGTCAACAATTCGACATTAGTGAGTCCATCGACTTTCAGTTTCCTCATAGAATTTCCTTTTGTATGACCCGAAGGTTTACATATAATCCAAAGTCAATTAATCTCTTTCAAATCCATAAAGGTAACATCTCGAGATATCATATTCTCGTTTAGATATCTTACCTTCTTTTAAGAACACTTGATCAACGGAAATCATATATGGTCATGTTCGTACTTGCCCTTGGTACCAAGCAATCGAACGACGGAGGTTTGACCTTTTAGCCAACTTTATGATTCCGTTCAATCATGTCTTAGTCTTATATAGACTTTGGCCAAAATGTCTTTAACGCATAACATGACTTTTCATGGTTTTAACCGAAGTCAACATATTAGGTTTGAACGCCACCATACCTCTATGCCTCTTTGAGTATTCCGTTCTTTCAACGAATTCACACTCGGCGTTTTAATCATCCAAACGTTTTACTCATGTTCATATCAGCCTTCTACAAGTCCCACGACTCCAAGGAATTTCAAGAAAAGTCGTTGGTATAAAGGCATGAACACACATACATATTGCATGAATCGATCGTACGATTACAAGGACCGATCGAGCCGATCATAGAACCGATCGAGCCGATCACTTTAGTAATTCCTAAGAATCACAAGTCCTTGTCAAAACTATTCAGGTTGGCCTCTGTCCCAGTCGGGTCGAATGGTTAACAAAACGCAAGCCAACGTGTTCTAAATAGTGTCGGTCGAGCCGCCCGACAAACCAATCAAGTCAACTGCTTGGCGGTTACTCGACGGTTTCATAAAAGCTATGTCCAGTTGCGTCGACTGACAAGACCATCAAGTCGACCACGTGGCGGTTATAAACAGTCGAGTTGCCTGAAGTAGCCAGTCGGGTCGCTCCCTTTAGTGTCATGTTCCGGTCGAGTCACCCGATTCATTATCAAGAACTGGTCGAGTAACATAGTTTGCTCAAGTCTTTTCCAACCAATAGTTAGCCCTTAGCCAATATGGCTTGGGCCTTGACATAGCCAATCCAAGAGACTTCGATGAGTCACTTCTGGCTTGTCTTTCCTTAGGTATTTTGACACACCTTAGGAACATGGTTTGCCTTGTCATTTGCGCAGCATGACATAGCCAAGGCGGGCACTTGCGTACGCCTTTACTCAACCTGCTTTAGCCATTTCTTGGGCTTGACACTCGCTTATTCACAAGGCATGTCACGAGCCTTATTTAGTGTTCCACTTACCCCTTTTTGGACAACAAGTCCATGTCAACACTTAATGCCTCAACATAAGTTTGCGCATATCTTGACTTGTTTATCTAGCACAATGCCATAGCCATTTCTTTAGCTTTCAATAAATAATTGATAAGACTTATTTCCTTGTCAAAAAGGATCATGTTTGAGTGTTTTACCATTTGACATTCAATAGTAGAATGTGCAATCGAACTAAGCTCTCAAACATTCATAAATATGACAAACAACCATGCTTCCATTCGATCTTGACACAAGTGTAAAATCGAAAACACACACAATTCTTTATTAATATTGATAAGGCATTACAAACTATGGCCGAAGCCTATACATAGTTTTAACATAGTAAGATACTTACAAAGCATATATATCTGAAGCCCTTTACATATACTTAATATCAAACATTACAAGATCATCCTTTATGGATTCTCTTCCTTGGGAACTTTTGAGAGAATTTTCTCCCATTGCTTGAAATATATTCCCAAATCCTTCATGGATAATCCTCCGATCTCAAACAACAACATGGTGCGCTTGAAATCAACCCATGATGGAGGGATCTTCCGGATGATAATACCCACTTTCGTAGACTCATCCAACTCCTTTCCATACTTGTCCATACGTGCCAACATCTCCTTCATCTCCTCAAATTGAGAGGACATGGGACGTACATCTTCCATGACATACCTGAAGAATGTAGTCTCATACATCGTTCCATGATATTCAAATTCCAAGGCATCCTAAAGATCCTTTGCGGACTCAAAGTCATGATAGATATCCAACATGTACGGCGACATGCTCTTGAGAATGATTCCTCTACAAGTGTAGTTATCAACACTCCACTGCGTTTGTAGTCGGGTCCTCATCAACCCATTATGGCCCAAGATAGGACCAATTCCTGGCGGCCCGGGAAGCCCCTCAAGAAGTATGTAGTCCACCTTTAAGGACGTCAAAATCTTCTTCACCTCTCGTTGCCATATGACAAAAGAGATGCTTGCAAAACCATCCAATTTTTTGGACGGTAGCAAATCCATGACACCCATGTCATCCATCATGCCTTAACAAAATCAAGTCAACAAAACAATCGTCAAAACCACACCCTAAATTATGCAAATACATATGTATGCAAAATATATATCAAATGTATAATACACTTAGAAGATTGTTGGATTTTCGGTGTCCGGTTTTAGACCAAAGGGCCGTAGTCTCACTTATGTGAGTAGACGGTTCTCCCAATTGCCAAACAAATTAATATAATTATCTTGAACTAAAACAAGTTATTAACCAAGGTTTTGTAATCTCCACAAAGGAGTAGACAAAACCCAACCAAGAGTTTGTAATCTCCACAAAGGAGTAGACAAAACCCAATCAAGAGTTTGTAGTCTCCAAAGGAGTAGACAAAACTCAACCAAGAGTTTGTAATCTCCACAAAGGAGTAGACAAAACTCAATCAAGAGTTTGTAGTCTCCAAAGGAGTAGACAAAACTCAACCAAGAGTTTGTAATCTCCGAATAGGAGTAGACAAAACTCTAATAGAAGTAGGCATGTCCACGGGTCACGGGTCACCCGGGACCCGGCGGGAACCCGCCGGGTGGCGGGTAAGGGTAAGGGTCGGTTATACCCTTACCCGTGACCCGCCGGGTTGACCAGGCGAGTCGACCCGGCAGGTCGACCCGTAACGGCTAGTTTTTTTTAAAAAAAAAACAATTTAATTTAATAAATCTAACCTAAAAACAATTCTATAAATACCCCAAACTCAATTCATATCATCTCACACCAATTCTCATCATTCAATCATCTATTCACTCTCTCAATCTCTCCATAATTTCCAACTCTTACATTCAATTACATATTACTCTCCTAATCTCATATTCTCATTCTCTTATTTTTCATTTTACCACTCTTACTACTACATTCTATTATTCAAAAAAAAAATGTCTAGCCGAGGAAGACGTTCCGTTAGCGGTGCCGGTCCTTCATCCGGCGAAGGTGTTATTCGAGGACGGCATTCCGTTAGCGGTCCTCCAACCGGTTCGGATTTAAGGCGAGACCGAGACTTATTAAGTGGAGATCACGAGATCTTCGAAGAGGAGGAGGATATCACGGTATCGCCTACTTTCCCCAACACCCAAGGATCCGAGACCCAATACACGGAGGAGCCGGAGCCGGAGGAGCCGCCGTTGAACAACACTCAACTAACGGCGGCGGTCTTCCGATTTTGGTTTACAAAGGGTGCTCCCGATGCCAACGGAGTTTTCTATGCCAAATGCAATTTTTGTGCGACACAATACAAGCACAAAAAGGGAGAAGGCTACGGGAACTACAAGAGGCATATCCGGAACAAGCATCCCGAGAAAATGGGATTAGCACGAGGGCAAACACAACTTACCGGGTACGCATCTACTTCTAACCAACCTCCTTCTCTATTTACATATGATCATTCTTCTTCTATGGATGCATTTTCGGAAATGTTGGCCGTAGATTCTTTAGCATTTAGTTTTGCACAAAATGTTGGTTTTAATAATTGGATGCAAAATCATGCTCAACCCGTATATAAACCGATTTCTCGCCAAACCGCTAAAAGAAAAATGATGCATAAATATAAAATTCGTAAAGAAGAATTGATTAAATATTTTATGGACAACGGTGATATTCAAGTTTCTATTTGTAGTGATATTTGGACCGACGGTTTTCAAAAAAATTCATATATGGGTATTACTTGTCATTTTGTTGATAAATTTTGGATTTTAAACAAAAGAGTTTTAGCATTAAGAGTTTTCAACGAACAACACACCGCCCAAAACATTGCCCGTTTGATTGCAAATATTTTGGAAGAATATAGATTAGTTTCACGAGTTTTTTCAATCGATTTTGATAACGCTTCCGCTAACACGGCTTCCATTAGAGATTTAACCAACTATTGTAAGCCGACTATTGGAGGTAAATTTTTTTACATTAGGTGTTCCGCTCATATTTTAAACTTGTGCGTTCAAGACGGTTTAGCATATGTTGGAGATTTAGTACAACCTATTCGAAATATTCTTAATGAACTTTGGTCTAAAAAAAATGTACGTATTAAATGGTATGCATATTGTAAACAAAATAACGTTTATCCTAAAAAATTTCCAAAAGATGTTTGTACAAGATGGAACTCTACTTACAAAATGATTTACGAATCATATGAATATCAAGAACTTTTAAGTAGTTTTGCCGCACAATATATTGACGGTGATTTTGTTTTCGGTGAATCTTGGGTTTTAGCAAGAGATGTAATGGAGGTTTTCAAACATTTTTATGATGCTACTAACACTTTTAGTTATGTTTATACACCAACTTCAAACATATTTTGTTATGTAGCAATTAATATTGCATTTTCAATTCAACAAGGTCTTTTAATTGAAAATATTTCACAAGCTATTTTTTCAATGCGAAGTAAATGGTTAGCTTATTATACAACCATTCCCGATGTTTTTCTTGTTGCATTTGTGTTAGACCCTAGACGTAAAATGGATAGTTTAAAACAATTTTTAGAAAGTTAGTATGAATTTTTAAGTTTAGAACAACATCCCGATTGTCATGTTTCTACCATAATTGGTAATGTTAGAAAATTATTTGATGAATTATTGGTTCAATATCGTGTTTCCGATCGAGGTCAATCTTCTCAACCCCCTCCTCGCTCTTCATCTTCAAGTTCATCTAAATTTAAATCAATGGCTAGAGATTTGTTTGGCCCGAAAAGGGCAAAAACCACGTCGAGTTCCAACTCGGAACTCGACGAATATCTAACAATTTCTTTTGAGTTTGCCAATGATGAAGAAGAGGAGGATTTCAACATATTAGAATGGTGGAGCCGACCGGAGAGAATGAGGTTCCCTACCCTCTCAAGGATCGCGGCACAAATTCTCGCCGTTCCCGCCTCAACGGTAGCGGTTGATCTAACCTTTAGCCGGAGTGGAAAGGTGCTCGATCCGACGAGATCAAACATGTTGCCTGAGACGTTGGAGGCACAAGTTCTACTAGCTTATTGGAGGAAATCGGAAATGCGAACACAAAAAAACAACCTCTCGGCGGAGGAAGGTGACGAAGATGACGACGAGCGACAACAAACGCCATCGGATGTATCGGCGGGAGAGTCCGTCGACTAAGGTAAGGGCCAATCGGGGATATAAACAAAGGTAAGAGAACTACGTGGGCTTTGATTCCTCCTCCCCGAGAGGATACGTAGCCAACCGGGATTCCGGTTCAAGCCCAATTCTTCCCTTTTTTTTTTTTTTTTTTAAAGTTTAAGACTTAATTACTTAAACTTAAATTTAAGTCCAATTTTTCTAAGTTTAAGTCCTCTATTAATCTATTTATTAGTTTATAAAATTCTTTTTTAAGTTTAAGTCCCATTTTTTTAAAGTTTAAGTCCAATTTTTTTTTTTAAAGTTTAAGACTTAATTACTTAAACTTAAGTTTAAGTCCAATTTTTTTAAGTTTATTTAAGACTTTAAGTCCTCTATTTAATATTTATTAGTTTATAAATTTTTTTTTAAAGTTTAAGTCCTATTTTTTATTAGTTTATTTTCTTCTCATTTTTTAAGTTTAAGTTCAATTTTTATGTTATATTTATTTTCTAATTTTTTAAAGTTTATAATGTTTATTTCCTTTTTTTTTTTTTAATCTTACGTGGCCGACCCGCCGTGTCTGACCCGTGACCCGGCGGGTCAGCCAGCTACACGGGTCCGGATCGCCCTACCTGGACCCATGACCCGGCGGGTCGGACCCGTCGACCCGGCGGGTCCGACCCGTGGACATGCTTAAATAGAAGTTAAGTTCAATTACACGTCTTATAAACCGGTTGTTATATGTTAAAACCATTGACTTGGATAATGTAATGAGTCATTCATAAATGAATTTTCCTTCTAAGTGTATTCTCCCCTACACCGGGAATATCCAAATACCTTAGTGGGATAAAACGTTACACGTTACAAAGACTAAGTAAGAGACTTACTTGTCTTACTTTGTAGAAAGGGTATTCCTAGGTTTTGTCAATACAAAACAAAACTAAGATGGATGCCTATCCTTTGTCAGTACAAAGGAACTATACTGGTCTTTCGAGTTTTACAAACAAGCTTATAAGAAGGCCTATCCAATGTCAATACAATGGAACTAGAAGCTTTATTGTTGCAAAAACGAATCTTCAATCAAGTGCAAATGGCTCTCCCTTTTATAGGCATAGGGGCCACGGATTTGGGGAGAATAACCGCCACTAAAGCGGTTGAGAGCGGTTACAAACGGTTATTGGCGGTTGAGAGAAGTTAGGGTTACATAACCACTTTTTGGCCCAAGCCCAACTCAATTGGGCCATCAAAAAGCCCAAATTTCAGCTAGCTTTTTCGGCCCGATTTTTTTCTCATCAATGAGCTTTGACTAACTCATTATAGCTAGGTGAAGCTCCAAGGTCAATTAATACACATGAGCTTAGCTCAAACTAGCTTAGCTCATCGAGCAGCTCACTAGCTAGCTTCTAGCTAGCTTCTTGGAGCTCAATGGACATTTGTGCTTGGATATCTCTTAAACTTTGTAACAACTTTCTTGAGCTAATATAATGAGGAATGCCCGAAAGAACGTTCCATAATGTGTCCCAAAAACACAAAGCGTCGGGCTCTCAATTTCTGCCGCAAAATGGCCTAGGTGTTGACAAGGCCAATAACGCTCTTGCCAAGTAATGGCATTGTCATGACTGAGTCAAGACAATGTCCCATGATAGTCATGAGGCTCAACTAAACTAACTTTCAACATAGCCGTGATAGCCATGTCCTTTTGTTTAGTTTAATTTAATTAGCTTCCATACTTTTACCCCGTAATCACTAGTTACTCTAAGTGCCGGTCATTTGGCTTGCCTCCCGCAACCCATAACATCGTGACACACATGTGAGTAACTTATTGCACCTTGTCTCGACAACAAGCTCAATGGTTCCGTTGAGACTTAGCACAAATCTCCAACATGTACAGGCCGTCGTCTTCTGCATCTCCCACAGCAAGCTCTCCTTTGTGCACTCGGAAGCCAAGAACAGAAGCGCCGGACCACGCTCTTGCCCTCTTTCACGCTGCGGTTGGTGAGTCTGAGCCCTTACTCTTTTTGCATACCTCTTTCGATTGCTTCCCTCTTGGATCTAACACATCCTGCTGATAGCATGAATTATAGTCTATATTTTGGGATCTGTTTAGACGTTTTATCTTCAATAATCTGCATGTTTGGATGTATATTATGTGATTATATTGTCGTTTCATCAACCTTTGCGGGAATCGAGGTCTACACCAAGTTCCGTTGTAATCGTAGGTAAAATGGCACGTTTTGCATCAAAATGGAGCTAAAGGAGCTAAGGAGTCATTGGAGCTACATTCAGGAGCTTAAGGATGAATCTAGAAAGCATGGAAATGGATTAAAGATTCACTTTGGACCAGATTTGAGAGATTTCACATTCAGTTTAGAGCCACATCGGTTAGCTACAGACCATCTCGACCGAGGTGATCCAGAGGAGCATCTCGACCGAGGCGAACACCTTGGACGCGGCGAGATATATTTTATTCTTGGCTGAGATCTTTTTTTTTGGAAAGAGGATCTTATATTTTTAGGCTAGATTCCTTGAAGGAAGAAGATAATTCAACTGATATATTTTACCTATTTTTTGGGAAAATATCTTTCTAAGATCTTTTATCTTTGGGAGGTAATTTTCCTATAAAAAGGGTTGGATTTTCCACAAATCCGGCATCCGCTTACGGCTGGAAAATATCCACTACAACGGGGAGATTTGAAGAACCTTTTTGAAGGTTGAAGGAAGATTGAAGGAAGGAAGTTGATAGCTTTTATAGCTTTTGTGAAGGGTTTTGTAAGATTCTCTTAGATTCCCTTCTTGTTGATTGTCTTGTTGGATTGTGATCCAAGGAACGCTTGTTTGTTTGATAATTGATTCAGTTATTGAAGCCTTTTTCTTAAGGTTTTTGTGTTCAATTGTTCACCTTCTTCCCTTATATTTGATTATTGATTTCATGATGATGAGTGGCTAATTTCTTTGTGTGATTCTAGGGTGATTGGCTGAAGGTTGTGGGAAAAACAATGATAGAATAATCTTAAATTCCAGTAGGAACCTGAAAGCTCGAGTCTTTATCCTTAACCCTAGAACATCTCGCTCACTCGATGAACATCTCGGCCGGGGTGGAATTCGTTTGACCGAGGTGACTTTTCTGATCTGAAACTGAGACTTAAGTGTTAGAGTTTGCCAAATCCTATTCTTATTACACCTTTCCTGGTTCAATGCAAGCCTAGGATGAGACTTACCCAGTAATTCCTTTGTTTGTTTACCCAAGATCATAAGTGTAGGTAATAAAGGTTTATCCTTTATTGGGTTTGAGTGTGCTTTCATTCCATCTTTGTGAGTTAGCCTGAGACTTACCCGGTAAAGGTTGATTCTATTCCCTTAGTTGGAGTGTTAGTTTGAGGTAATAGTTCTTTTCCTTCATTCCTTGAGACTTACCCGGTAATAGGAGTTACGGTTTGGGATTAGTGAGTAGTGAGACTTACCCGGTGATCTATTCCACTTTAGAAACACCTTCCCTTTGCAAAATCTCAGCTTTGTTCGCTTATCTTTATATCTTGAGTTGGAACCACAACTAGATGCTTTAATCCCTAGAATTGCATATTTCCTTAATTGACTTTTTATCATCTTTGATTGCTTTAATTGCTTTTGTGGTTAGTAATTACATCGACAACCTACACTTGCTTTGTTTCACTAAGCCCCTGAGATCGACACCCCGTAATTTCTTGCTTTTACTATGATTGACCCGTACACTGAGGGTTCGCATCCTTGTTTTAAGGTTACATCTTGGGTTATAAATTTAAAGCTTGCACACACCGTTTGGAGCGAACAAGTTTTTGGCGCCGTTGCCGGGGACTTGGATTAGACCGAGCCGGTTGCGGTAGGCTTTCGGGGCGCTTGCCCATGTTTCTACTAACCACTCTACTTGAGTGACTTTCGCAGGTTCTCTTTCTTAGGTTTATGCGAAGAACCCGCGCTAGGAAGGAAATCGTTTCTTACGACCCGGAACCAGAAAAGACATACAAAAGACGCTTGAAAGAAGCGAAGATGGCCAATCAGGATAATCGCGATCTTGAGGCCGAATTAAAGGAGGCGTTGGAACAACTACGCCTCAGTAAAGAAGAACTGCGACTGGAAAGGGAAGAAACTCGCACAAGGACTGAGGCGATCGAAGCAGATATGGCGTTTTTACGAGACCATTATCTACCTCGACCGAACCCAGATCCTCGACCGAGGCAAGAACCTGTTCCAGATCCTCGACCGAGGCAGAATCCAGTACTTGCTGCCCCGGCCGAGATACTTCCACCTCGGATGCTAGTTTGAGATGCTCTTTTTAAAGGTATTCCACATACCCTAGGGCAAAGGATGGACCCCAATCAGCAACTGAGGCGTTCAGGAGTCAACCTAGGTGATCCAGCGGACCATGATTATGAGCTTCGACCGCAAGTTCTTTCCATGATTCGCCAATGCCAGTTTGGAGGGCTAGAGAGGGAATCTCCGCATCAACATCTACAAAACTATAAGTTCTTGATGGAGACCTTGAGACCTTCAAGAATTGAAAACAACAACTACAAGCTAAGGCCTTTCTACTTCTCTTTGAAAGATAGGGCACTTACTTGGTATCAATCTCTTCCTCCAAGAAAAATCAATACTTGGGAGGAGATGACGACGGATTTCTTAACTAAATTCTTTCCCCCCTCTAAAACTGCTGAAATGAGAGGAAAGATTAATGCATTCATCATGAAGGACAAAGAGAGCTTGTCCAAGTCATGGGAGAGATTTAAAGACATTCTTTTGGATTGCCCACATCATGGGATTCCAAAGATAGAGTTGTTGGAGATATACTTCAAGGGACTGGACGGAAACACCCAGCTCAACCTTCAACTACTATCCGCCTGCACGTTCATGGACATGCCGATTGACGAAGCTTGGGAGTTCATAGAGAAGCAAGCTTTACACATGGAGAAATACTCCCACCAAGAAGTTGAAGGTGGAGTTAAAAGAGTCAACTTTTAAGATGCTCCGCCTAACAATGATCAACTCACTTCTTTGAAGAATGATGTGAAATAATTGAAGGAACTCTTAGTTGCTCAAACCAAGAAGGAAGATCAAGGCTCGAGGAATAACAATGGATACCGTAACAACAATAGTTCTCGGAACAACAATTACAACAACAATAGAGGATTCAACAGCAATATTTGGAGGGCAAACAACCAAAATTCGGGTAACCCTTACTCTAACTCCAATTCGAATGACTCCTCTAATCCTTTCCTCTCTTCTTCTTCTTCTTCTACTCCATTGAAGAACCAGGAGCAAGGATCGAGTTCGTCCCAGCCAGAGAAAAAAGATGCGGTGCTGGAGGCCATCTAGATCAAGCTCAACTCTATGGAGACATCCATGACTTCATTTTCGAAGGCACAAAAAGCCTTAGAACAACAATTCCTTAACAAGGCGAATGAAGCGCCAAGAGATCCAGGGAAGCTTCCAGCAAGGATGGAAAGCAACCCTAAGGGACAAATCATTGCAATAACGACGAGAAGTGGACTGAAGACTGCAGATCCAGTGTCTCGGTCGATGCCAATACAGACGAAGACCACCTCGGTCCAGGTACAGGCGAAGAACACTTCGGCCGAGATGCCAACCGAGGTGGAGCCACAGAAAGCGGAGGAGAAAACTGAAGTTTATGTTCCACCTCCTGCATATAAACCACCACTTCCATTCCCCCAGTCAAGGGCCAAAGCACATCTAGACAAGCATTTTCGTAAGTTCCTTGACTTGATGAATAAACTACACATTAATATCCCTTTCCTTGATGTTATTATAGGGTTGCCCACCTATGGGAAGTTCTTGAAAGAGATTCTATCAAGGAAGAGGAAGTTGGAAGACTTTGGTGAAGTAAGGATGACATCTAAATCCTCGGAGCTCATTCAAATCATGAAGGAGAAGATGCCACCCAAGTTGAGAGATCCTGGCTCATGTTGCATTCCCATTCAAGTTGGGGATGTCACTTGTGAAGCCTTGTGTGATCTAGGAGCCAGCGTGAGCATCATCCCGCTGGAGCTATGTGTTAAGATCGGACTTGGAGAGCCCAAGCCGGTAAAGATACGGTTTTACATGGCGGATCGCTCCATTACCCATCCCGTGGGCATTTTGGAAGACGTTCCGGTCAAGTTAGGTAACTTCTATTTACCTATAGACTTTGTTGTACTTGACATTCCCGCAGATTATCATGTTCCTATCATTCTCGGGACACCATTCCTAGCAACTTCGGGTTGCAATGTGGATTGTAAGAACGCCAAGCTAAAGTTCAACATTGGCGGAGATGAAGTGGAGTTTGCATTACTTGCGGCAATGAAGGGAGAGCAGCTAGGAGACGATATCTTCAACATCTATGATGAAGAAGAATCAAGAGAATTGGTGAGCTCTATCCTTATTCAAGATCCACTTGAAAAAGTTATTATTTTTAGCTTAATGGAGAAAGGTATAGATGCTTCTTGTGATGCAGATATACGGAGCTTGAAGGCGCTGGAAGAAGATCCAGGAGCTAAAATTGAGAAACTAATCCAGGAGAAGAAGATCTCCAGTTTCGGTTCCAGTTGCAGTACCTCGACCGAGGCACCTTCTGGACCAAGTGAGGTGTTCTTGACTAAAGAACATCTCGGTCACCCTCTCTGGACCTCGACCGAGGTCGAAAGCGAGATGATGTCAACTGAGAATAACAAACTTCTTACTCCTTTTCTTGACATTCATCCTCAGTTAGTGGATCACTCCCTCCACCGAATTTCTGATAATAAAGGACCTTGGTATGCTGACATTGTTAATTATCTTGTTTGCCAGGAAATACCACCCGGATTGATGTACGCTCAAAGAAAGAAATTCTTCAAGGATGTACGCCATTACTACTGGGATGAACCGCTGCTATTCAAGAGAGTCCGGATGGGATGCTTCGAAGATACATTCCGGAAGATGAAGTTAATAGTGTCATACGGCATTGTCACTCACTTCCTTGTGGAGGGCATGCTAGCGCCAACAAGACATGCGCTAAGGTATTACATTCCGGTTTCTTTTGGCCTACATTATTTAAGGATGTGCAAACGTTTGTTGTCTCCTGTGATGCATGCCAAAGAACAGGGAACTTATCTAGAAGGAATGAGATGCCACTCAATAACATACAGAAGGTTGAGATCTTTGATGTATGGGGAGTAGATTTCATGGGACCTTTCCCATCATCCAGAGGAAACCTCTACATTCTCCTAGCTGTCGACTACGTCTCTAGATGGGTTGAAGCCATTGCCTCTCCCACTAATGATGCCATGGTGGTTGTGAAGTTCTTTAACACGACTATCTTTCCACGTTTTGGGACTCCACGCATCATCATCAGCGATGGAGGGACGCATTTCATCAACCGGAAGTTTAAGGCACTTTTATCGAAGTATGGGGTAACCCACAAGGTAGCAACCCCTTATCACCCTCAAACTAGTGGACAGGTCGAGATCTCAAATAGAGAAATTAAAGAAATCTTGGAGAAGACCGTCTCTAGGACGAGGAAGGATTGGTCCATGAAGTTGGACGACGCTCTTTAGGCTTACAGGACCGCATTCAAGACTCCCATTGGTACTACCCCTTATAATTTGGTATATGGGAAGTCTTGTCATTTGCCCGTTGAGTTAGAACACAAGGCGTATTGGGCGATCAAATGGTTGAACTTCGACATCAAGGAAGCCGGTGAGAAACGGCTATTGGATATCAATGAGCTGGAGGAGCTGCGTTTGAACGCTTATGAGAATGCCAAGATCTATAAAGAAAGGAAGAAGAAATGGCATGACAAGCGTATCATTCCTAAGGAGCTTAAAGAAGGAGACTTAGTTCTACTCTTCAACTCCCGCCTCCGCCTCTTTCCAAGTAAGTTAAAATCTAGATGGACCGGACCTTACGTTGTAAAACATGTTTTCCCTTATGGTGCAGTTGAGATTTAGGGAGAAACAAGTGGAAGCTTCAAGGTCAATGGTCATAGACTTAAGAAATACAAACCGGAAGTTCCGGTTGAGGAGGTTGCACCACTATACCTTGTTTGAGGAAACCGTACGGTCCAGCTAGCGACCTTAAATCAAGCGCTTCTTGGGAGGCAACCCAAGGTATTGCTTTCTTTTCCCTTTTTCTAGTCTAGCTTTAGATAGTTTGCTTTTGCTTTGCTTTGTTTTGTTTTTGGCGTCCTAGATAGACAACAGGTGGCATCTAAGGAAGGAATACAACCCAGGAGCAAAACTGGAAGGACATAAGTTCGAGAATTTGAGAAGACGGAGTCTGACTGAGACACATCTCGGTTGCAGTCACAACACCTTGACCGAGATGATTCTTGAGCAACTGAGGCGATTAGGGTTACTGAAGATCCACCTCAATCCGTACCACCTCGGTCCAGTCTAGACCATCTCGACCGAGGTGACAGCAGTTCCAGAAAAGGGTATAAAAGGGAGATTGATTTCTCTCTCTTCCCTCTATCCCCTTCTTGACCGCGGTGCACTCCTCACCTCGCTTCTTCGTTCTTCGCTTGTTTTCGACGATTCTCGCTTCCAAACTGCAAGGAAAGGGTAGAGGATCGATTTGCAACCATCAATCTACAGCGAAAACGAACCGAATCGACCAAATTTGGGGTAAAATCGAAAAAACCCTAACTCCCTCTTCTTCCACTGATTTCATTCGATTTGGGCTTTGCTTGCCCCTGCATTTTGCTAAAAAAGGATTAAGTACCCCATAGGAACCTTTGGTAGTGATATTGGGGGAAAAGAACTGGATTTTTGAGAGAATCGATCGCACAGCGCTTCGCCTCGGTCCAGTCGGCTTGTGCCTCGGCCGAGGTGTTCTTGAGATTTGTCAGAGCAACCGAGGTGACCTGACAGTGATAGACAGAGATGAGTTCTGACAGGCAGTTAGTTTTGAGAGACAGATCTTCTCCTTCCCCTTCTTCTTTTTCACGCCGCTCTAGACCGGTGATTCACGAGCGTCACCAGGTCGACTATGACCGCATAGCGGCACGTCGAGTGGTTGCACCACGGTTTCTGGAAATTTCCGCTTTTGATTGCCTCTATGTGGATGAGGATCTGAGGCGGATGATATCTGCGGTGGGGCTGGAGTAGTTTACTGAGATTAGAGCTCTAGCCTATCTTGAGCCTACACTGGAGTTTGTTAGCTCCGTCACCTACTTGCCCACCGAGCGCGCTATCAAGTACCGGTTGATGAACCGGAATTATCTAGTTCCTATGGACCACTGGAGGGATATCTTTGGCTTCCCAAACCCTACTGTTGCTGACTTTCCTTCTCGAGCTGTAGCTCGAGAGTTTTGGGGACAGATTGCTCATGTGGTTGAGCACGCTGACAGGTGGCGACCTGGAGATTCCAAGGAGCAGATTATATTTCATCTGGCTTTTAGACTTGCTCACAAGATATTTAGCGAGACTCTTCTGGCGCATACTGAGACGCCCCAAAAGATCAGGCAAGGTGAGCTGCTGAGTCTGTACTGCATGGTGACCGGAGGAGTTCTGGACTTTGGTGTTATGCTAGCGGAGGATCTACACAAGATAAAGGCGAAGACAAAGGGGGATATCTGCTGCGGAGGGATAGTGACTCACATTGCGAGTTACATGGACTTGGACTTGAGTGCATGCACTATGGTGGCGGCTGCCAAGCCGCTCAGGCTTCTGGAGATGATCACTCGGAGGATACTAGTTCCTTGCGATCTCACTACGCCATATGTGGCGATACCCTGGGAGTAGACTGTACCCCAGGGTATTAGGTGGTCACCTCAGTTCTCTGTTTATGACCCGCACTACTGGAAGACCGCATGGATTCCACTTATTGACGATGCCAGAGATGCAGCAGCTCAGAGACAGGATGAGGAGGATGAGGCTGAGGAGCAGGAGGATGATGATGAGGATGGCGGTGCTGCCATGGATACGGGAACAGATACAGCTGGGACTAGTGTGCCGGTCATTGATCTTGACGATGACGAGACGGAGGAAGAGCCAGCTGCAACACCGGCACGTCCAGCCAGGCGTAGGGTACGCAGGCAGAGGGATCCAGTTGCTCACCGTCAGATCGATGATTTGACGGATCAGATGATAGATTCCTACGCTGCCTTGTCCCTGGATATCAGAGAGATGCAGGAGAGACTACACTACCAGCACACAATGGCTGAGATTCAGTTTCAGCATATCATGGGCTATCCATTCGACCCATCTCAGTACCCGTACGTGCCACCACCACCACCACCGGATTGAGATTATTAAAAGCTTGCAGGATTTTCTTTATTTATTTATTATGCAGCTCAGCTTTATTCGGTGAGTATTCTGTTTTCTTAGACTTATTTGACCCCTTGGGACAATGTGTCCCAAGTATGAGGTATGTGAATGTATTTATATGACTTATGTGGATGTATGACTTGACTCATGGATATTTATGTTTTATTTTGCTCTATATGCTTATCTGAGACTACATGCATGCATACAGGTTATTTGATTGAGAAAAACGTCAAAAACTGGTTTGAAAAAAAAAATTTTATGACCTCGACCGATGTGACTCTGACCAAACGAAGTGCAGTACCTCGGTTGACTTAGATCAGAGGTGGCTTAACTGGAACAGTTTTCGAAACGATTTTTGTGCTTCTTATCTGGATATGACCTCAATGATGATTTTGTTTGCTGACTGGTTTTGAAATCTTTATATGTTTGAAAGGTTTTATGATATGTTTAAGTTGCTAAATGCTTTGTTTGAAATTTTTGGCATGTTTAATACTTTGTTTTTATCCAAATTATGTTGAATTTGAAGGTTGACACCACATGATGAGTTCTCTCACTTTCTTCCTGGAAAGACCAACGCAATTCATTCTCCTCTTCTTCTTCTTGATCACGCTTTAGCCCTTCATATACATATTTGCCTCCCTTTACCTATCCGGGAATTTGGAAGCAAGCAAGTGAAAAGCAAGTGAAAGAAAAGATGAGATGTTGGCTGAAAGTTAGAAAGAAACAAATAGGTTTGGGGAAGTCAATCATGATGATGAGTAACTCGGCACCATTCACATAGCCGGGTGTTTGCGTCTTGCCAAAGTCGAATTGAGCGATATTCCTAACAGATCATGGTATGTGCATCAAGGGTTTGAGGCATCTCGAGAAATTGATGATTGCTGATCTCCTAGGCTTTGGTTATTGTGCACCTCTGTCCATGCATCCCAAAAAGTAAAGTAAAAATTAAATAAGCAAAGCTTATTGGTGGAAGATGTTGAAGTTCAAAGGAAGTGAAGTAAAGATCCTTTTCCCGGATTCTAGCACCATATTCCCTATATACATCCCACCCTCGCACGTTTCTTGACCTTCTATTGAAAAGACCTTGAGACCTCGAGCTTGTTGATTGACTTGGTGGTTTAAACCGGATTATACATGATTAATTTCGATAATTATGATTTATTATGCATTCTATGATTTTATGCAAAGATGAACAACTTTCTTATATATATAAAATGTTTTGATCATATTTTGATTTTAAATTCCATGAAGCAATCTCTTAGAGTGATCTATGATTGTAGCACACCACTAAAATGTTTTGAAAGACTTTTTCATTGATCTTTATGACTTATAATCCATTCTATCTTGTATATAACATTTGGAACTTGCTTGGGGACAAGCAAGGGCTAAGTATGGGGTATTTTGATAGCATGAATTATAGTCTATATTTTGGGACCTGTTTAGACGTTTTATCTTCAATAATCTGCATCATGTTTGGATGTATATTATGTGATTATATTGTCGTTTCATCTACCTTTGCGGGAATCGAAGTCTACACCAAGTTTCGTTGTAATCATAGGTAAAATGGCATGTTTTGCATCAAAATGGAGCTAAAGAAGCTAAGGAGTCATTGGAGCTACATTCAGGAGCTTAAGGAAGAATCCAGGAAGCATGGAAATGGATTAAAGATTCACTTTGGACCAGATTTGAGAGATTTCACATTCAGTTTAGAGCCACCTCGGTTAGCTACATACCATCTCGACCGAGGTGATCCAAAGGAGCGTCTCGACCGAGGCGAACACCTTGGACGCGGCGAGATATATTTTATTCTTGGCTGAGATCTTTTATTTTTGGAAAGAGGATCTTATATTTTTAGGCTGGATTCTTGGAAGGAAGAAGATAATTCAGCTGATATATTTTACCTATTTTATGGGAAAATATCTTTCTAAGATCTTTTATCTTTGGGAGGTAATTTTCCTATAAAAAGGGTTGCATTTTCCACAAATCCGGAATCCGCTTACGGCTGGAAAACATCCACTGCAACAGGGAGATTTGAAAAACCTTTTTTAAGGTTGAAGGAAGATTGAAGGAAGGAAGTTGATAGCTTTTATAGCTTTTGTGAAGGGTTTTGTAAGATTCTCTTAGATTCCCTTCTTGTTGATTGTCTTGTTGGATTGTGATCCAAGGAACGCTTGTTTGTTTGATAATTGATTTAGTTATTGAAGCCTTTTTCTTAACGTTTTTGTGTTCAATTATTCACCTTC
The DNA here is from genome assembly GCA_033239045.1 of Fagopyrum esculentum. Lineage (NCBI taxonomy): Eukaryota > Viridiplantae > Streptophyta > Magnoliopsida > Caryophyllales > Polygonaceae > Fagopyrum > Fagopyrum esculentum. Next base: position 51,171,753 of record BSUD01000004.1, read on the forward strand.
TTCCCTTATATTTGATTATTGCTTTCATGATGATGAGTGGCTAATTTCTTTGTGTGATTCTAGGGTGATTGGCTGAAGGTTGTGGGAAAAACAATGATAGAATAATCTTAAATTCCAGTAGGACCCTGAAAGCTCGAGTCTTTATCCTTAACACTAGAACATCTCGCTCAGTCGATGAACATCTCGGCCGGGGTGGAATTCGTTTGACCGAGGTGACTTTTCTGATCCGAAACTGAGAGTTAAGTGTTAGAGTTTGCCAAATCCTATTCTTATTACACCTTTCCTGGTTCAATGCAAGCCTAGGATGAGACTTACCTGGTAATTCCTTTGTTTGTTTACCCAAGATCATAAGTGTAGGTAATAAAGGTTTATCCTTTATTGGGTTTGAGTGTGCTTTCATTCCATCTTTGTGAGTTAGCCTGAGACTTACCCGGTAAAGGTTGATTCTATTCCCTTAGTTGGAGTGTTAGTTTGAGGTAATAGTTCTTTTCCTTCATTCCTTGAGACTTACCCGGTAATAGGAGTTACGGTTTGGGATTAGTGAGTAGTGAGACTTACCCGGTGATCTATTCCACTTTAGAAACACCTTCCCTTTGCAAAATCTCAGCTTTGTCCGCTTATCTTTAGATCTTGAGTTGGAACCACAACTAGATGCTTTAATCCCTAGAATTGCATATTTCCTTAATTGACTTTTTATCATCTTTGATTGCTTTAATCCCTTTTGTGGTTAGTAATTACATAGACAACCTACACTTGCTTTGTTTCAGTAAGTCCCTGAGATCGACACCCCGGAATTTCTTGCTTTTAATACGATTGACCCGTACACTGCGGGTTCACATCCTTGTTTTAAGCTTACATCTTGGGTTATAAATTTAAAGCTTGCACACACCGTTTGGAGCGAACACCTGCACCAACATTTCCCTCCTCGATAAGTACCAATCTAAGAGTCCGTTTTCCCCATCCAACGTTGACAGAAGAAATAGCTGCTTGTCTTGGTGAGTCTCATCAGTCCTTCTCTTCACTTCTCTGTTGTTGGACAAGCATTGATGTGAGGGTTCCATGTTCGTATTGTCTTACGTGCAGTCTCTCTCGAATCAACCCTCCCAGACATAGCAACACTCTAGCAACTTTGTTGATAGCATCCCAAGGAGCCTTCTTGCATCATTGCTGAGTAAGTTACTAAATTGACTAACTTGTTGTTATGTTATGTAGAAGAGAGGGTATTAATTAGTTTAGATCCTTTGATTTTATGGATGATGGGTTAAGATGTGTAGCAATTGTTGTTGTCTATGATTGTTGAGTCAAGAGGTGTGTAAGTAGAGAGTAGCTTCTGAGTTGTGCTGTCAAGAATGGTTGAACCAAGAACCTGCTATAAACTCTTTTTTTTCAGTTTTGAGGTTGGAAACTGTCAACCTTGTAGATAAATGTTAAGGCGTTAGATTGAAGATCCACCGTTGAAATTTTGATAGGTCGTAGATAGATATATGTAGTTTACTGTGTTAAAATTTGAGAATAAATGAACGGTCGGATTAGAAGTTATAAGGTCCCAAAGCAGAGTAGTTGGACTGTTTTTCCAGCAATGAAAATATTGGCTAAGTAAAGAAACTCTGGATGTTGTAACCAACTTTAGAGAATTTTGTAGAAGTGATGGTTGGACAGTTTTAAGAAATTCTTGCTTCTGTGAGGAGATTGCATATCATAGATGACCTAGAGGATTATTTCGGAATTTGTATAAATTTATACGAGCTTCATATTTTGAGCCAAAGTTGGATCCTAGTGACTTTTTGGAACATAGAAAAAAATGTGTAGTTTTCTAGTTTCTACCCAAACTGATCCTTAAGAGTTAGAATATGACATTTTAGTCTCAAATAAGAGTTTAAGTATAAATTATGAGTTTTTTGGAAGTTTTGGGACCAAGGATAATATAGTCATTTTACCTAAAATGAGTACTGTAATAGTTTCTCTTCTAATAGGATCTTACATCTTATGAGTTTTAGACTTCTAAGTACCTAGGAGATGTGTTGATCCACTTGCCTCCTTTGACAGGCAACTGAGTTTCTACAGTTACAGATCGAGTTGTAATTAGGAGAGTCGAGATCTGATTTAGGTAAGTCCTTTGGGCTTACATAGCTAGCTTCTAGATATGAGTGTGGATAATGATAGCGGTGTTTGAATGATATGTTTATAGTTGTATTTAATAGTAATTATATACGGACCTATACATTGGCCTAAGAGTAACGGGCGGTGGCATTCTGCTCAGTTAGCCTGAGGGCGCTTGGGGTTTCTTTAGGGAATAGTCCACAGTTGGTTTGTAGTGATGCTACCGGCGGAGGTAAGCTAGACCTACACCCAGCTGGATAAGGAACGGAGGCGAGAACTCTTAAGAGTTCTCGTGCCACAACTGTAAATGGAATAAGGTGAATCACTAAACTATCAGATAATAATCGGTTTGTGTGCCATCATGATGATTGTTTATATTATCTTGGGTGTGTATGTGCTATTCTTATTCTGCTTATACCTGGATAGTTAGCTAACTGTTTTATTTGTTGTTTAGACGTACCACAGGTTAGAGCAGATACCGAGTGATCCGGATGGTAGTGGTCAGCCGGGGTGTCGTACTTCATAGGACGGGTTGTAGTCCTTTCTTTATGTTGGTCTTTCGATTATGACTTTTTCATATTCTCAGATTGTGAGACATTGTTATTTCCGGCTGTTAGTATTTCTGGTCACATTCATGATTTTGTTAAACATACTTTATGATTTCTGATTTTTCCTTATTTGTGTCTTGTTGTAAGATCTAGTTAAGTTTTTGTCAAACTAAGGTCGGGACCCACTGTGAGGTTCTAACCAATAGCTCCCCGAGTTTTGAAAACTTGGGGTGTCACAATCTAGGTCGAGATGCTCCAAGAACAGACCGAGACAGGTTTCGGTTTAGGGTTAACTCAAGCTTTCAGGGTCCACTCGCGATAAAGGTCTATTATTTCATCGTCTATACCACAACCTTCAACTAATCACCCTAGAATCATAAGGGTTTTAGCCAACAATCATCATGTTCAAAGCAATGAAAGTACATGTAATTGAGATATCAAGAAGAGAGAATGAAACACTCAACAAAGGGTTCTCAATTATCAATAATTCAAAACAATCAAATAGTGCGTCAATAAAGTGTTCCATAAGATAATAACAACTAACTAGAATCCTACAAGAAAACCTTACTAAATCTTATCTTCTTCTTCCTTGAACTCCAAGTAATCCTTTCTTGATCTCCTTCCTTCAATCTTCTGTAAATATAGCCGTCAAAAGATCTCCGGCGTCTCAACGTCTCTAACTCAATATTCACCTTCCCTTCTTATAGAAGAACTTTAGGTCATAATATTTATTTCATCTTGGGTTGTGGGCGTTCGACCTCGAGTAAAGCCCGGTAGGCCATCTCGGTCGAGGTGTATCACGGGTATCAGTCCGAGATCACTAATCCATTACGTACTTTTCTACGTATCTTTTCTTGAATTCTTCTTCCATCCTTCCCTGTCTTCCTTCTTGTCCTTCCAACTGCTCCATAATGTAGCTCAATGGTCTCCTTAGACTTCATTGTCCCTTTTTGATCCAAAATATGACGTATTCCCTACAATTACAATTAAACTAGGTATAGACCTCAATTCTTGTAAACTAGACAAATAATGACATAATCATCAAGAATATATATATCCATGCATACAGAATAATGATGAGAAAACGTCAAAACCATTGTCAATATATAGATTATAATTCATGTTATCAAACATTCTATCAATGAAAGGCGTGTCCATTCATCCACATTGGACTTAAAGGTGAATCTTCCAAGAAGGTTCAATACACCACAACGAAAGAGTTTGTAAAAAAGCGGAACCATAAAATTAAGTTTCAATTAGAGTATAACTCACCAGTATAAAATGTGTCCCCCCAACCATGACTATCGCACATTTTTATGTCGGTGGTCCCTTGGCTCTCAATAGTGGCGGTCATCGGTAAGCAAGTGTCCGACATCCTTCCAAGGTAAATCACTACGCATCAATAATATGTTTCCGCTGCGAGACCAACAATAGGGATCTCCATGTTGTAAGAGCCTTAGTCTTTGAGAGATCCCGCACCTGCGCTTCAGCCGAGACGCAGCTGCTTTACCTCTTTGGAGCTGCAAAGGGTCGCCCCTGCGCCCCTGGCTGGCCGCCCCTACGGTTTTGTGAGCCGCCCCAGCGGCCAGGCCAGCCGCCCCTGCAGTTTGTGGTGGGCTGCAGCCGTCTTCTTTGACCCGAGATTTGCTTTTGACCCCTCTCTCCTTTATAAGCTTCTCCTCCTGATGAGGGTTAGGTATCTTCAGCCCCATCTCTCTCTCATACGTATATCTTCTCCTCTCTTCTCCCTTGGATCACCTTTGTTGATCTTTGCTTGAGTTTTGTGAGTTTGTGAGAGATCTTGCCTAACTTTGCTTGGCTTTGTTGTTGTTTGAGGTTACTGAGCCTTATGAGCCAGCTTGAGGTTTTGATGGTGGTTGTGCTGTTCTCCTAGAGAGCTTATTGGTAAGCTTCCATGGTTTCTATTCTTTCTTTCTTCTTTACCTCATCTTTTCCCTCTTTCCTTAGTCTAACTTAGTTTCCTTAGAATTGGATCTTGTTCAACCATGTTTTGGCTTGTGTTGATGTACATATATGTATGTTTCTGTATGTATGTGTGTTTGGACGAAGAAGAAGTGAAGGAATTGAAGAAAGGAGTGAAGAAGGAGCTGAAGTGGTGTGTCTCTACACACCAGCCGCCCCTGCGCCATTTTTGGACCGCCCCTGCACCAGTAGTGAGCCGCCCCTGCGCCATTCCCTAGCCGCCCCTGCGGCCACCTGCACCAGCTTGGTGTTGCACTTGGTTTTGTAGGTGTGTGTTGCTTCTAGGCCTTCCTTAGGGTGTCTTTATTCCCTCCTTTCCTAGTATGAGTGTATAGGATCATGCTAGATGTGTGAGGATGTGTTTGGTTGAGGTTATGATCAGTTTATGCCTTGCAGGGCTTTAAGGACTTAGGTTGATGTTGATTGAGGTTGTGAGGTTGAGTACGATCCTCATGGATCCCTTTGGGTCTAAGTGTGATCTCTTTGATGAATAGAGGTTGATATATCTTTATGCCTTGTTATTAGGCAGTGGCCCTCTCTCAGGATTGGAGGTTGTTGTGGTTGAGCTGTGTACGAGGTTGAGGTAAGTCCGTAGGACTTACTTAGCTTCCATCCTTATATTTAGTGTTTGCATGAATCGTGTGTGCTTATTGTGTTGCTAAGATAGCATGAGAAGTCGTTTATACCGACCTATGTTTTATATTGATTGCCCCGTATGCGTGGTTGTGATAACCTTTCCCTTTCATCTCGCCGTGGAGTCTGGAAGGTTCTGTGATGTCATGCCAGACCTGGTATATGGGGAGGGCACAACACCACTCCCATAGGGTACACAGGTTGTGTGACCGATTCCACTTCAGATGGCTATCAGGCTCAGAGGCGAGGGTGTATCGGTCCTCGTGTCACATATGTTCCTCTATGGATATATATATATATATATATATATATATATATATATATATATATATATACAATTTGAGTGAATGACCATTATATAAAGATGATAAAATGGGTAAATGTGTGATAGCATGCTGATCTGTTTATCTTTCCTGCTTGTGTATGTGCTTATGCATTACCTTATATATGTATGGTTAGCTAACGGTTTCAAACCGTGTTGTAGATATTTACAGGTTAGGCGCTGCTGAGTGATCTGACAGGGTGACAGGCCAAGGACTCTCGTACATTAGGTGGTTGGTTTAGGTTTGTTGTGTTTCCCTCCTGTGTGAGGATGATCCTTTTGTACCTCCTATGTGAGGATGTTGTTTTATATACTCGGCTATGTTGTTGTTTACTTTGGGTCGTACAGTTTATATTGTTTTATGTATTTGTTTTATATCTGTCAGTGCCATGTTGTAAGGTCGAGTGAACTTGTTGTCAGGGTAGGGTCAGGATCCATTGTGAAATCCTAGCCCAATGTGACATCCCGAGTCCCTTGGATTCGGGGTGTTACAGAGTTGGTATCAGAGCCCAGGTTGACAACAAAGGCATTTGCTACTTGCAATAAGGTTTGATAGGTAAAATAAATAGAACCCACATGGGGTCTGACGTTTTAAAACGTTTTTGGTTTTAAGTATGGTTTTGGGTTAGAATGTACGAGAAGTCGTCACCTCTGTCATGGATCTCTGCAGCGTAGATATGTATATATATATATATGTGTGTATTATGGATTATGTGGATATACTGTATTATATATATCGATATCTATGGCATATATATAGCCTTATAAGATTAGGTGTGTATATCCTACATATGGCTCAGACTAGAATAGTATTTGTAGTGGGACGAGGTAGGGGTACACCCCCTCTTCCTCCAGTCACGCCAAGTCAGGAACCAGTTTCCGATATTGGTTCGTCTATGGCAGAGAACGAGTTTGAAGAGGCTGATCATGTCTCCATGAGTAGATCTGAGTTTCAAGAATATATGCAACAAGTATATGAGGTTGTAATAGCGAGAAGACCTACACCGGATTTACCAACGTCAGTAAGACAAATTGAACCTTCCGGATCAGAGAAGAAGCAATGGACCGGATCAGCTAGTGGAGAAGTAAAGATGATGAATAATGAACCAAGTCAGATATTAGGACAATCAAGTGGTCCTATGGCTATGAAGACGACTGGCAAGGAATTACAGTGTTTTAATTGCACGAAGTTTGGACACCGGCGAGCTGTGTGTCCAAAGATGCCCATACTATGCTTTACATGTGGTAAGGCAAGGCATAAGGCAAAGTTTTGTCGACAAGGCAAGGCACTGTCTTTACCAGTTCCTTCTCGGAGTAAGATTATTAGAGGGGGACGACGAAGGTTGAGATACCCTTTAGCTGCACAAGGTGCAAGGATAGGACGATTATGTTTCAACTGTGGTTATCCAGATCATTTGCGTTCTGAGTGCCCTTTGGCACCGATAGCTTGCTTCACCTGTGGTGAACTAGGCCATCTGGCCCTTTCTGTCAGCAAGATGGTGTTTCTTTTCAACAAGACCTTCCTCCTTCCGGTGCAGAAGGAGTGAAAGTGGAGGTTATGGCAATGACCTCATTGATACCTGAGGAGCATTTATCTGAGATTGAATGATGCTATGCAGAGGAGCTTCTGGTGTTAGCTGTACAGGTATCATTCTTGTTAATGGTTTACCTAATAGAGTTTTGTTTGTTGTGAGTGTTATGCACTTCTTGTCTTTCGATGCATGCGTTAATAGCGGACTGTGGAAACAGTAGGAGATAGATTTTCCTTTACATGATTACTTGTTAGGGGTTTGAGGTACCCATGAGATATGTGTTTGTCCCATTCATTCAGGGACGTGTGTATGGTTATAGACTTCTTTGTCATGCCGTAGGTGCATGAGGAAGTCACTATGTATATGGTTTGGCTGAATAGATATTATGTCATGTTAGACATCAACTGGAAGGTTGTTACAGTTTCTACTGAGATCGATTAGATAGAGGTCTTCCGAGGCTACGACCTTTGAGAGATGAGTTTTGTTATTAATTCCATATGAGCAGTGAAGATGACAACACAAGAGGTGATGCTTTGTGATGTTATGCCATGAAGAAGAATGTTCTACGTTGGAAGATGTTCCAGTGGTTTATGAGTTTATAGACGTGTTACTGAATCGTTTAGTTGCCACCTCAGCAGAGTGTGGACATGGTTATCGAGTTGAAGTAGGATACGACACTGATTGGGAATGTCCATACTATATGGTGCTTGTTGAGATATTTTAACTGACAACATGAACAGTTGACTGAGACGGACTTCTTTTACCCTAGTATATTCAGTGTCTCGTATTGACGACCTAATGAGTTAGCTTCAATAAGCAATTGTGTTTTCAAGAATCCCTTGCGCTTAGGATATCACCAATTGAGGGTGAGAGAACAGAATGTGCATGGGATAGCCTTTCGTACCCGTTATGAACACTACGAGTTGTAGTGATGCCATTTGGATTGATGGATGCCTTAAGAAGTCTTCAGAGAATTAATGAATAACATCTTTTTCCTTGATCTTGTTGTGGTGTTTTCTATTAATGACATGTCGGTAGACTCTCGTAGCAGAGAGGAGCAGACAGGTCATTTGAGGACAGTTTTGCATATTATGAAAGATAGAGGGTTATATGCTACGCTCTCTAAATGTGAGTTGAGATGCCAGTGGTAGCCTTCTTAGGCCATGTTGTTTCTGCCAGTGGAATCATGACTGACCTGGCGAGGATTAAGTATGTTGTATCATGGACGATATTTATGAACCTCAAGGAATGCATAGTTTTCTCGACCCATCCGATTACTACCAATGTTGGAAGGAAGAATTTTATGTGAATGTGTATCTACTTATGAGTCTTTTGAGAAAGACCACCAGATGGGTGTTGTCAAGTAATATATCAGAGCTTTGAAGAATTGAAGAGGCACTTGACCTTTGCCTCCATTCAGTTATATTTAGAAAATTCAAGGGATCCCATGATTTACGGTGATACATCCCAGCTAAGTTTGAGATGTGTATTACTCAGAGGAGTAGAGTTATTAGCATGTGTGTCTATAGCTGAAGGAATATGAGGAGAACTACTTGATGCATGATCTAGAGTAGCAGTAGTACTTCAAGCCTTGAAGATTTGAAGATAGTACCTACATGATATCACATGTTAGGCTTCCACAGACCATAGGAGTCCAAAGTATGTTTTTACGCCGTGGGAGTTGAATAACCACTAGCGTTAAGGGCTTGAGTTGATCGAGATTTTTAACTTGGAGATTTCATATCATTCAGAGAAGTTGGACATTGTTGCTGACAACTTGAACTGAAAGACGCTCTAAGAGAGGTTGATGGCGAGACTGATAATTCAGCCTCAGCTTCAGAGAGTTCTAGCTTGGCTAGAGTTGAACAATCAGTTCTTTGATGAGGATATCCAGTTATACTGAAGAGGTTCTACCTGGTCTGTTGGATGAGGTCCAACAGAAGCAGGGGACATGCCTGACCTTGATGAGGTTTAGAGAGAAGATGTCTCATATTGAAGCACCACAGTTCTCTATTAAAACAGATGGAGTGATGGAGCGCCTTGATCACTTTTGTGTACCTGCTGATGCAAGGTGGAGACAGAGAATCTTCCAGTATACTCAGTGTACACCTTATTCAGTACATCCAGGTTTGAGTAAGATGTACCCTGAAGTGAGATAATTATATTGATGAAGAAGATTGTAGCTGATGTAACCAGATGGAGTATTTCCGACATAGAGATGAGCTTCAATCACTACCAGTGCAGTAGTGGAAGTGGGAGGACACCTCTATGGACTTTGTTGTGAGATTGTGTCCCCATGGAAGATTGAGCTTATCTGGATTGTTGGTGACAGATTAATGAAGTCGACACGTTTCATTCCTATCAGAGAGACGTGGTCAATAAATGGATTGGTGGAGGAGTACACTAGGTAGATAGTGAGACTCCATGGTGTACCGAGGACAGTCGTCTCTGATCGAGATGGCCGATTTACCTCGAGGTTTGACAACCGATTCAGACTGCTTTGAGGGATGAGTCTATACTTCACGACTATGTTTCACCCCCAGACAGATGGTCAGTTATAGAGGACCATTTGGACCCTTGAGAATATATTATAAGCTTACATTTTGGATTGGAAGCATGGATGGTTAGATTACCTCCACTCCACGAGGTTATTATATGACAATGTTTGACGTGCATCTTTTGGAATGGCTCTATGAAATTCAGGATTGTGTAGTTCAATTAATGTTAATTAGAGCAAGAATGCTGATTGTACAGAGTCGCCAGATATCATACGTAGACAAGAGGCATTGACCTCTCAATCTTAAGTGAAAGATCATGTTCAGATGAGAGTATCTCCGCTATGAAACGTCAGATGTGTTGATATAGAAAGGAAATGGAGTTTCCAATATGTCGGTTTATGTTCGCTCCAAATGGTGTGTGCAAGCTTTAAATTTATATCCCAAGAAATATGCTTAAAACAAGGATGCGAACCCGCAGTGTATGGGTCAATTATAGTAAAAGCAAGAATTCCGGGCTGTCGATCTCAGGGACTTAGGTGAAACAAAGCAAGTATAGGTTGTCGAAGCAACTAATAACCACAAAAGAGATTAAAACAATCAAAGATGATAATAAGGTCAATTAAAGGAAATATGCAAATTCTAGGGATTAAAGCATCTAGTTGGGGTTCCAACTCAAGATCTCAAGATAAGCGAACAAAGCTGAGATTTTGCAAAGGGAAGGTGTATCTAAAGTGGAATAGATCACTAGGTAAGTCTCACTACTCACTAATCTCAAACCAAAAGCTCCTATTACCGGGTAAGTCTCAAGGTACTAAGGAAAGGAATTATAATCTCAAACCAACACACCAACTAAGGGAATAGAATCAACCTTTACCGGGTAAGTCTCAGGCTAACTCACAAAGATGGAATGAAGGCACACTCAAACCCTAATAAAGGATAAACCTTTATTACCTACACTTATGATCTTGGGTAAACAAACAAAGGAATCACCGGTTAAGTCTCATCCTAAGCTTGCTTTGAACCAGGAAAGGTGTAATAAGGATAGGATTTGGCAAACTCAAACACTTAACTCTCAGTTACGGATCAGAAAAGTCACCTCGGTCAGTTAAGTTTCACCCCGGCCGAGATGTTCGTCGACTGAACGAGATGTTCTAGGGTTAAGGTCAAAGACTCGAACTTTCAAGGTCCTACTGAGATTAAGGTTATTCTATCATCGTCTTTCCCACAACTTTCAGCCAATCACCCTAGAATCGCACAAGGAAATTAGCCACTCATCATCATGAAAGCAATAATCAAATATATGGGGAAAGAATGAATATTTGAACACAAAAACCTTAAGAAAAAGGATTCAATAACTGAATCAAATATCAAACAAATCAGTGTTCCTTAGAATCACAAATCAAACAAAGACAACAAACCAAAGGAAATCTACGAAAATCTTACAAATCCCCTCAAAAGCTAACACAAAGCTATGAACTTCCTTCAAACTTCCAAAAATCCTTCCTAACTGCAGTGTATTGTCGGCTTCCAGCCTGCGATGATGCTGAATTATGGAAAATCCAGCCCTTTTATAGGAGAATTACCTTCCAAAGATAATAATATATTAAGAGAAGATAATTTCCTATAAAATATATCTTATCTCTAAAATAGATCTCCTAAATATATGATCTTCCTTCCAGAAATCAAGCCCAAAAATATAAGATCTCTTCCTTCCAAAAATAAAAGATCTCAGCCAAATAAAATATATCTCGCCGCGCCAGGGTGTTCGCCTCGGTCGGGACGCTCCTCAAGATCACCTCGGTCGAGGTGACACTGTAGCTGACCGAGGTGAATCTCAGCTGAATGTGAAATCTCTTAAATCTGGTTCAAAGTAAATCTTCTTCATTAATTCCTTGCTTCTTGAGTTCTCTTTTAAGCTCCAGAATGTAACTTCTATGACTCCTTTGCTCTTTAGCTCCATTTTGATCCAAAATGTGCCATTTTACCTACGATTACAACGAAACTTGGTGTATACCCCGATTCGCGTAAAGGTAGGTGAAGCAACAATATAATCACATAATATACATCCAAACATGCAGATTATTGAAGATAAAACGTCTAAACAAGTCCCAAAATATAGACTATAATACATGCTATCAGTTTATTGGAGATCTTGACCAGTATTATGAAGGCAGCATGATGTTTAGCTTTGCCTCCGAGGTCAGAGGATATCCACCCAGCATTTCATGTGTCTCAAATGAGGAATTATATACCAGATTCGAGGCACCTTGTCAACATTCGATTATATTCTTGGAATGAGATATGAGACGCTTGCATTTGAAAGACATTCCCATATTGAGGACATCGTGGTCAAGTTGAGGACCTGAAGAGGCTATGTGAGAGACTGAGGATAGTATCTTGAGGAACTATCCAGAGTATATGTTAGGACAGACCCACTTGTGGGAGCATGAGTAGACCTTAGTGTTATCTTGATGAATGTTGTGCTTATGTACTTATGCGCTTATATGCCTTGATGTGTTTTTACCATGATAGTTATGATGTGATGTATGCTCTTAATAGATTTTGATGTGCTAGCGTGATGTATGTCATAGCTGGAGATGATTATTCTTCCAAGCAATCTGAGTATGTTTTATGTTTATAGCTGGAGATGGTTCTTTCCTCCGTGCTATTTGAGTGTGATTAGGATTCAGCTGGAGATGGTTCTTTCCTCCATGCTACCTTGATGGACATAGTTTCAGTGGAGATGTGATTCCTCCCTATGATATATATGTTTATGGTTTGGCTAGAGACGTATTTCCTCTATGCATATGATATGGTTTGGCTAGAGACGTATTTCCTCTATGCATACGGGATGTTCTGGATAGAGATGTGCTTCCTCTATGTCTTGTGATGTGGTATGGCGAGAGATGTGATTCCTCAACGCCTTTGGGTAGCGTTATGGCCCTATTTTCTGGATTTGATGAGTCCTCCATGTGGATGTTTGAGGTTATAGATTGTTATAGGTTATGACCTTTTGAGCATAGATGTGATACCTCCGATAGAGAGAGTGAGAGTTGTACCTCGGCTTATGGGTCCGAGAGACTTTGGGATTTTGCAAGTTTCGGGACGAAACTTGTTTTTAGGGGGGTGTGATGTAAGAGCCTTAGTCTTCGAGAGATCCCGCACCTGCGCTTCAGCCGAGACGCATCTGCTTTACCTCTTTGGAGCTATAGAGGGTCGCCCCTACGCCCCTGGCTGGCCGCCCCTACGGTTCTGTAAGCCGACCCAGCGGCCAGGCCAGCCGCCCCTGTAGTTTGTGGTGGGCTGTAGCCGTCTTCTTTGACCCGAGCTTTGCTTTTGACCCCTCTCTCCTTTATAAGCTTCTCCTCCTGATGAGGGTTAGGTATCTTCAGCCCCATCTCTCTCTCATACGTATATCTTCTCCTCTCTTCTCCCTTGGATCACATTTGTTGATCTTTGCTTGAGTTTTGTGAGTTTGTGAGAGATCTTGCCTAGCTTTGCTTGGCTTTATTGTTGTTTGAGGTTACTGAGCCTTATGAGCCAGCTTGAGGTGTTGATGGTGGTTGTGTTGTTCTCCTAGAGAGCTTATTGGTAAGCTTCCATGGTTTCTATTCTTTCTTTCTTATTTACCTCATCTTTTCCCTCTTTCCTTAGTCTAACTTAGTTTCCTTAGGATTGGATCTTGTTCAACCATGTTTTGGCTTGTGTTGATGTATATATATGTATGTTTTTGTATGTTTGTGTGTTGGACGAAGAAGAAGTGAAGGAATCGAAGAAAGGAGTGAAAAAGGAGCTGAAGTGGTGTGTCTCTACACACCAGCCACCCCTGCGCCATTTCTGGACCTCCCCTATGCCAGTAGTGAGCCGCCCCTGCGCCATTCCCTAGCCGCCCCTGCGGCCACCTGCACCAGCTTGGTGTTGCACTTGGTTCTGCAGGTGTGTGTTGCTTCTAGGCCTTCCTTAGGGTGTCTTTGTTCCCTCCTTTCCTAGTATGAGTGTATAGGATCATGCTAGATGTGGGATGATGTGTTTGGTTGAGGTTATGATCGGTTTATGCCTTGTACGTCTTTAAGGACTTAGGTTGATGTTGATTGAGGTTGTGAGGTTGAGTACGATCCCCATGGATCCCTTTGGGTCTAGGTGTGACCCCTTTGATGAATAGAGGTTGATATATCTTTATGCCTTGTTATTAGGCAGTGGCCCTCTCTCAGGATTGGAGGTTGTTGTGGTTGAGCTGTGTACGAGGTTGAGGTAAGTCCGTAGGACTTACTTAGCTGCCATCCTTATATTTGGTGTTTGCATGAGTGGTGTGTGCTTATTGTGTTGCTAAGATAGCATGAGATGTCGTTTATACCGATCTATGTTTTATATTGATTGCCCCGTATGCATGGTTGTGATAAACTTTCCCTTTCATCCCGCCGTGGAGTCTGGGAGGTTCTTTGATGTCTTGTCAGACCTGGTATAAGGGGAGGGCACAACACCACTCTCATAGGGTACACGGGTTGTGTGACCGATTCCACTTCAGATGGCTATCAGGCTCAAAGGCGAGGATGTATTGGTCCTCGTGTCATATATGTTCCTCTATGGATATATATACGATTTGAGTGAATGACCATTATATAAAGATGATAAAATGGGTAAATGTTTGATAGCATGCTGATGTGTTTATCTTTCCTGCTTGTGTATGTGCTTATGCATTACCTTATATATGTATGGTTAGCTAACGGTTTCATATTGTGTTGTAGATGTTTACAGGTTAGGCGTTGCTGAGTGATTTGACAGGGTGACAGGTAGAGGACTCTTGTACATTAGGTGGTTGGTTTGGGTTTGTTGTGTTTCCCTCCTGTGTGAGGATGATCCTTTTGTACCTCCTGTGTGAGGATGTCGTTTTATATACTCGGCTATGTTGTTGTTTACTTTGGGTCGTACAGTTTATATAGTTTTATGTATTTGTTTTATATCTGTCAGTGTCATGTTGTAAGTCCAGTGAACTTGTTGTCAGGGTAGGGTAAGGATCCATTGTGATATCCTAGCCCTATGTGACATCCCGAGTCTCGCGGATTCGGGGTGTTACACATGCAATGTTGTGGCGGACGTGGTCCACTATGTGTCCAACATACGTTATAAACGACCGTCTCAATTTGCTTTAAATAAGACATACTCATATATGCATGCAAAGTTTTCCTTAAGTTCAACTTAAAAATCCAACTCCTTTCATACAATAAAATAATCATCTTCTGAATAGCCTAACACCACAACGAGATATTTGTATCCACAATGACCATCCTCAAGACATTCATATCCAAAACTATTTACAGTGACATGAACTTATGTATCTTACCTACAAGAAACCAAATCATGTATAAGATCACAATATATTGTATTATATACGATGACATGAAAAAATGGATCTAACTTGCACAAAACCGAAACACATTTGGATATCCACGACCTGAGCTTGTTTTTTTTTCCATGTGATTTACTCCATAAAGTTAGTTTCTTTTCATATCCCCCATCCTCCTAATCTTTAACCTTCACCTTCACTTTTTTACATGCTCAACCACCTTGACTCCGGCTTGAACGTGAATGATGCTTGGACAGGCTTTTCATTCTCTTTGTTGAATAAAAACCATAAATTCTTCCATTTGTTTTTACAACAAACGGTTCTATCATCTTTGTACTCCCATCATGTATTGATGAAGGATGAAATGTGAGCTTAAGATCTTGTGAATAGTTGTAAGGCACACTTTGACAAATTAATTAAGAAACTAAAAAAATCATATGTACATAAGGTAAAAAATGCAAATAGAAACCAAATAGCTAAAGCCCTGGTCTACCGAGCACAATCTAGTCTACCAAGTTAAAACGCGATTTCAATCCAAAAACTAATAGGTAATTATCCAATATAAAATCGAAGCGAAAAGCTCAGTACCCTTAGGCTGGTCGACCAATCACCTATAGGAATAATGCTTAATTTTTTCGGAAAACAATTTGGAAGATAAAATAGCAAGAAAGGTGAATGTTTAGATCTTTAGATAACTCAAAATCAGATAGTAGGAGGGATGAAAGAAGACAATAAGTATCTATGGATAAATCATTTTTAGAATTCATTTCAACACTACATGCATATAAGATAGATCTCAATTGACAATTCCATAATATTGAATGTAAGTCATAATTATGCGGAACACATTTTCATCAGATTGTCACGTTGTCACTACTTTGCCTGACATATATCATGTTTTCACCCATTGATTTTTACGTACCTAAGATGGAGCCTTATCTTCATATCGAACTCAACATGGAGGTATGAGGGCTAGACTCTCAACTTAAGCCAACATCACCTTATCGAACATATAGAAAATGAGGATTCTAGATACTACCATAGCTCACACACATAGATAAACATCCAATACATGTAATCAATCCAATGTCATAGATCCATATAGTCGGGCTCACAAGACCCTTGAAATGATAGGGATTATCCAAACATACCTGAAACAAACTCTAATACTTTATTTATGATAAAAAAAAACAAAGCCTTGCGAGCGAATGGGCTAGGTCCAATCGAGCGACCTTCACAGAAGAAAAGCAACAAAAGCTTGTGAAAAAAAGAAGAAAGAGATGTCTAACCTAATGGCTGAAACACCTTATTTATAAGGTCAAGGTACAACATGAAACTCTCAATCTACTAGGATTTTATCTTCTAATAAGATAAGAACAAATCTAAAAGATAAAACGTTCAAGTGGCGGGCCATAATCCAATCCAAACAAAAAGAAAATAAGGGAAATAATAGTTTTCATCGAAGTAGGACAATCGAGTGCGCCAATCGAGCGACTACCTAGGCCAAAGTGTTGGGCTTGGTCCAAAATTTGCTCCACGAATTCATCGCCTCAACAAGAGGTCATTTTGAGGTCAGGTGTACAAGGATGAAGAGGAGGTCAAGCGACTAGATGCTCAGTTGAGCAATTCTACATGTTTCTTAATGTCCTTCACTTCACTCTCGCGCCTTAGTCATTTCCGTCTTGACCTTGACTTCCTTTACCATAGGGAGATCCAATGTGTGTATGAGTCTATTCCTCTATATGGGTGTCATTTTTACTTTGCAAATTCTTGAAATAGCTACAATTACATATTCCAACCGATAGTTCTCTAAAACAATAATAGGAATTAAATAGACCGATAAAATATGTAATTTATCCCAAAACAGGTAGGGAATGGACTAAAAATGATGATGGTATTTGATGCTAAATAGAGTGCAACATGTATAATGTCATCATATGCCAAAGCTATCCACTCTATTTAATCGGTAGTTTAGTGTGAAAAATTCATTCTCTCCTTGACATTGTTAAGGGATACTATGTATCGTTATATGTAAACAACTTTGTCATCACCGACATCATCCACCCTTTTCCACCGAACTTGCCTCCAAAATAGATTTATCTAATCCATGGTTATCAGCATCCGATCCCATACAGAAATCGTGTATCCTTGAAATAATTTATACTACTAGATAAAAATTTTCTTGCAATCGAGGAACTCCATGTCAAAACTAAATCGATTGAGAGTTGAGATCTAAAGAAATGAAGAAGTTCTCAAAAGAATACAAGAAATCGAGTCAACTTACCACGTTATTCGAGTCGATTGATGTCCACGTGAGGAGCACGTGGCCACTTAAATTAAACATTGCTTTTTCCACCTAGTCGATTCCATCCACTGCGTTGGTCAAATCTACCATTGGAATTCAACACTAGCGAATAGAAGATCTATCATCCTCTATTTCCTTATCTTTTCTTAATTGATACATTTTGTTTGAATATTTGTTTTGACTTTTAGATAAGCTTTTAGGAATATTAATAAGCTTATAAATAAGGCTTGATGGCCATTAGCTTTTTTTAATCCAGTTTTATAAATTTTACAACTTTGCCAACTTACATAGGCGTTAAAATGTCAATCTGACGACCGACGCAAATGCCTCTAATGATCAACTCAATCGGTTGATCATGCTGCTCTAGGGTCTATAGAGTGTGGCTTTGAATGATGTATGTATGATATTTGTGGTTAATTATGTCCGTTGGAATATTATGTCTTAATTTGTGTGTTGTGGACATTCTATGATTGTCTAACACAAGATGTGTGATTTGAGCATATGGTCTATTTGTATTTGATGACACGATTTATGACACTAGTTTAGGCACTCTTTTAGGTAGTTTTCCATACCATTCATGCATGTTTCCGCATTAGTTCGTGACGTTTACGCTTAATTCATGCATATTGTCGAAATAGACGTCTACACGAGCTTTTCTCTATTTTGTAGGTGTTTTGGGTACCTTTGAGACATTGTTGATCATATCCGAGGTTCGAGCCTCATTTTGGTCCGGATTTATGGTTCCAAATGACTCATGCTTGAAGGAATGAAGAAGGCAAGGGCCCTAGTTGGTGCAAGGCTTGATCTAACTCATGTTTAAGTGGTGTTTTGGGTTGTTTTTTAGCCATTTCGGTCCAAGGCTTGCCCATCTCGGCCGAGATGCCCCTGGAGCCATCCGAGATCCTCTGATGGACCACCACGATACTTGGCACCACCTCTCTTCGTCCGACCCTTTCTTTTGTGGAAGTACTGAAGCATTGCTGCAGGATATTTTTGGACATCTTTGGACAGTCCCCTTTTGGTTCCTTGGACTCTTCCATTCAAGCTTCTCTTCCAAGAACCCTTGTGGGTGTTCTTGGAAGAGGTTAGTGTAGATTTTAGTTTTATAGTGAGGTTTGAGTGGTTTTGAGTGAGGAAGCTTGTAAGATTATCTTGGAGCTGCACTTGAATCCTTTGTAAGATTGTGGTAACTTCTATTCTAGCTTATTTATGTCTTTTCTTTGGTCTTATCTTCATTTTCTATCCATGACTTGCGCGCATGCTTATATGATGAAGTTTGATCTAGAAATGTATGTTGTTGGCTGAGTAGATGTGATTCTAGGGTGAAGGAATGATTGTTATGCTTTGGACTATGATTGCATGGACTTGCATGTTAGTTTAGGATGGATTTTTGTTTGAAAACTTAGCTCAATATAGGATCTCGGCCTGTTCTTCATCTCATTTCGGCAAAGATGTGTATGATCCACCCAAGATTGAGAGTTGTTGTTCTATTGCTGATGTATTGTTACGCTAGGATGTGTAGCACAAAAAGCTTTACATTTATAAACTCAATCTAATCTCCTAAACTACCTAGCAAAACCCGCAGTGTACGGATCGTTATGTAGGAAGGAAAGTATTCCGAGGTCGAACAAGGACTGAGGCGAAATCAAGTCATTTAATGATCAAAGATAGTGCAAATCTAGTCTAAGAAAAGAGAAAGAAATAAAGAAATGAAAATGATGATATTTTTGGTTGTTTTTTTGTGGTGATCAAGCAAGGATCACAAATCAAGCAAGGTAATAAAACAAACTAACAACTCAAGCTAGCAAAACAAACAAGTGACACAAACACAAGATATGAGATCAAAGATAGAAAAAGAGGATTCTAGAGGTCAAGATTTTCGGTTATGGCATTGGACTCAAGCTTCTAAAGATTCTAAGGATAAAGCTGCGGTGTTGGGAAAGGGTGTTTCTCTAATGGAAGCAATTACCGGGTAAGTCTCATGCTTCACTAATCCCGCACCAAACTCCTATTACCGGGTAAGTCTCAAGGAGGTAAAGTTAGGAATTCTACACAAACCGGACACTACTTAAGGGGCAAACCTCTCCTTACCGGGTAAGTCTCGGAAAAGGTAAGTCTCAAGCAACAATCCTAGCACACTCGATCCAATAGCGGCTTATGAGGCTCACTACTACCTAGAGTTCATCATCTTTGGTATCTAAGATCGGAAATCACCGGGTAGGTCTCTTTCCTCACTTAGTTTGCTAGCATTAGGTCACCCTAAGCTATATTATGTTCAACAAACACTATGATTTCAACAATCTAACATCCTAACATACATATTCATCAATTAAAGAGCAACAGAAGGAAAAATCGGGTGGATCATAGTAAAAATCGGCCGATTTACTACGAAGAACAGGTCGATTTTTATGTCTGAGTTAGGTTTTGTGCATACGAATTATCCTAAACTAACATATATGTCCATTCTATCATCACCCAAGAAACAACCATCAATCCATCACTCCAGAATCACAACAAACTAGCCAACAACATGCATTTTAAGATCTAAAATCATCATACAAGCATACATGGAATCCATAGCAAGAAGATGAAGTAAGGAAATGAAAGCAATAAAACTTAGCTGGATTTGAGCTCAAAACAAGTCTTTCAACACACCAAATGTAGCTACAAGTCAGATCTTACAACCTTCAACAAGCTTCTTCACAAAAATCACTCAAATCTCACTACGAAATTGAAATCTACACTAATCTCCCTCAAGAACACCCACAAGGGTGTCTTGAAGAGAGCTCCCAATTGGAAGAGTCTTTTTGGGAAGATCCTAGAGGATGTGGGAGAGGGAGAGAATTGAATGAATCCTCAGCAACAGCTTGCAGGCCCACTTATATTCTCCACCAAGAGCAAGGCCGGACAAAGAGATCGTGGGACACGTGGCTTAAGCTGTCAAAGGCAAAAAATCGACCCAGTCAAATAAATCGGCCGATTTTCCTGAGTGTAGGTCAATTTTCTTCAACAGAGACTTGTTATGATCATCTAGCCATGAGTTGCTCCATTGCTTGCACCAATAAGGGTCCTTGTGTCTTTCATTGCTCCAATTATGTTCCTTCAAAGCCTTGGATGTGTACCACCATGAGGCTTGACCCTCGAATGTATCGATTAATGTCCAAAAGATCCCCGAAACACCTACAAAACCGACAAAAGCTCGTGTAGACGTCTTTTCTAGAAATATGCGTGAAATGAGTGTAAACGTCGTGAACTAATGCCAAACCGTGCATGAATAATGGGAAAAACTATCTAAATGTATGCCTATATTAACGTCATAAATCACGTTATCATGTATCTTCATGTTAGGATGTAGATGTGTTGAAATCATAGTGTTTGTTGAGCCTAATCTAGCCTAGGGTGACCTTTGCTTGCAACCTATTTGAGGAATGAGACTTACCCGGTAATTTCTTCTCTTAGATACATAAGATAATGAACTTGAGGTAGTAGTGAGCCTCAACAGCCGCTATTGGATTGAGTGTGCTAGGATCGTTGCATAAGACTTACCTTTTCTGAGACTTACCCGGTAAGGAGGGGTTTGACCCTTAGGTAGTGGCCGGTTTGTGTAGAATTCCCGTCCTTAGGTTCCTTGAGGCTTACCCGGTAATAGGACCTTAGGTTCGAGACTAGTGGAGCATGAGACTTACCCGGTAATTGCTCCCATTAGAGATACACCCAACTCCGAACAACCGCAGCTTTCCTTTGATGTTTATATTGCCTGACTCCATTGCATAACCGGAATTCAATATCTCTCGAATCTGCATTTCTTACCTCTTATCTCCTATCTTTGTGTTTGGTAGTTTTTTGCTTGTTTGTGTGCATATATCTTGTGATCCTTGCTTGATCACCCAAAACCACCAAAAAATTGTGATTTGCATTTCTTTATTCCTCATCTTGTCTTAGTCTAGATATACACTATCTTTGATCATTGAGTGGCTTGATTTCACCTTAGTCCTTGTGTTCGACTGCGGAATACTTTTCTTCCTACATAGCAATCCGTACACTGCGGGTTTCGCTAGGTAGTTTAGGAGATTAGATCGGGGTTATAAATGTAAAGCTTTTTGTGTTACCTTTCTAGCGTAACAAATTTTTGGCGCCGTTTCCGGGGACTAGGTCTAGATTAAGTCATTTGCTTTTGATTATTTATAGTGTATATCTTTCTTGTTACTTGTGATCTTGTGTTTTTTTTGTCTTCGCCTTTTCATGTTTGCCATGGACGGATTGTAGTACCAAGACGACCTTGACGACATGGAGTATAAGGGATGGATGGAAGGCCAAGATCGAGGACTTTTCTGTGATGAGTTTGAGTATTGGGAGGAGTTTAGTGGCTATCATGAGTCCCATGATCAAGCTCACGTGACTACCTTGCCTTATGCGGAACCTCCCCAACAACCTCGTGAAAACCGAATTGAGATAATGATTGAGGAAGTAATGAGGAAGTTGGAGGACTTAGAAGATAATGTTTCTTCCATTTCGAGATCCTACATGGAACTTGAAGCGAAAGTATTTCGAAAAGAGGAGGTTCACCATGAGGAGATCCAAGAATTTCCCGATTCAACCATGATTATTAGAGAACTTCAAGAAGAGTTGGAACAAGTTCGGGAGCAAGTGAGGCTAATATATTTGGCCTTGGAGGATGAAAGAAGATTGGCTTTTGAGAGGGAAGAACAAATGAGGAGGGAGATTAAAGAGATTAGGCTTGCTCTTTTGCAAGGGGAGCCTACCCTTTTTTCAAGGTTCATCTCCATCTCCTTCACCATTGGAGGAGTACAATAAAGGAATCTCAGCCCCGGACATCCTTGCCATCAATCCCGGAACCAAACTTGACGAGCTCTTGGTAGAAGAAGACCAAAACGTGAGCCATCTCGGTCCAACCAAGTTCATTTTGGCCGAGATGCTCCATAAGCCAACCGAGATGCATTCAACTGAAGCTCACCTGATCATCCGAGGTGCCCATCCGAAGTCCTGTGGAGACATTTCCAAGCCCAATTCAGCTCTTTTCGATCCTTTCTTGCTTGCCCGGAGTGCAATCGAAGGTTGGAGTCCCTTTCGTAAGAAGTCTCCCATGTTGAATGAAGGAGGCAAGTATGGAGGATTCATGATGGTTGTGGAGAACTTCAACAAGGATATCTTTCTAAGTATCGGCTTTCTTCGGATCATAGAGGATAAGGATGGAAAAGAATTCCCCGGTGAAACCGCGGAGTACCAATTGTCTAAGTATGAGGTGGCCCCTATGGTTGCAACTCCATACTACCATCAAGGAAGCAGTGATAAAGGAGTCTACTACTTACCGTTGAAGCAAGAACTTAAAGCTTATTTGGGCATCAAGTGGCCCGTACTTGTCATCATGGATGCTGGTAAAAGATGGCTGCTTGGACTCCTCAAGCAAACCATGGTAGTAGAGGTGGATTGACGCATCCATGGAGTTTGGTCAAGCTAATGACCTAAAAGAAGCGCTTCTTGGGAGGCAACCCAAGGGCAAAACTCTTTCCCTTTTCCTTTTCTTTTTCGTTTTTGCTTTTGTTTTTGTTTTTGTTTTTGTTTTTGTTTTTATTGTGTTGTGTGTTTGAGTCTAGGTATTAAGAAAGACTTGCAAGCAAGTTGTTGATGATGATCCAGTTTTTAACCATGGGTGGAGCGGATGTGAGACTTGGACGGCATAAGGTGTCTTTGAGGGGTCGAAGAGCTCCCATCTTGCTTACACATTGGCGCGCGTCCTGACGTCAGAATGAACATCATGAGCACTCTAGCATGCTTGATCGATCATCCACACCACCACTCCACATGAGTCACCAAAATACCGAAGCACCGCCTTTTAAATTGTGAGAACATCTTTCACTCGTCCTTACTTGATTTGCACAATGGGGACATTGTGCTTGTAAGTATGAAGTGGGGTTTCATGATTCTTTGCATGATCGCATCTAGAATAGTTTCGTTTTATAGTCACATGTTTCGTTTTCATGTCTTGCATTGTATATACATATATCAAAATTCCAAAAAATTCAAAAAATTTTAAAAATTGTGGTGCTTCTAAGTAGGACATGACCCTTATGAAGATTTATGTTTTGTGGATTGGCTTTGGAAGGCCTTGTATGTTGAATGTATTTATGCATATGTGGACTTGAATACTTCTCTTGAATCCTATTTATGAATTGTGATTATGATGTTTGTCTTGATAGGATAGTGAATTGATAATCGAAATTACATGCTAGTTCTTGAACATAATCTAGGAATGATTAAGGCAATTTATCTCTCTTCTTCTCATCTTGATCTTGTTATTTGAGCACCTCACTTGATTAAAAATTTTGACCTCTTTTGACTCATTCGGGAATAGGAGCATGCTAGTGTGTTGAGTGTGTGAAAAGCAAGTATGGGGTGGTGAAGTTGGTGTATGAATGTTGTGAATGAAGTTGTTGAAAATGTGTTGTAAAAAATGTAGAAAAAAAGGTTTGGGGACTTCGGTTTTGATGATGAATAACTCGGCACCATTCACATAATCGGGTGTTTGTGTCTTGCCAAAGTCGGATAAACCGGATGTCCTAACGAGCCGTGGAGTCTCGACGCCGGAATGAACATCATGATCTCTCTACCATGCTTGATCGATCATCCACACCACCACTCCACATGAGTCACCAAAATACCGAAGCACCGCTATTTACATTGTGAGAACTTCTTTCACTCTTCCTTACTTGATTTTCACAATGGGGACATTGTGATTTTAAGTATGGGGAGGGGTTTCATGGGTCTTTGCATGATCGCATCTAGGATAGTTTTTTTTTATAGTCACACGTTTCGTTTTCATGTTTGGCATTATATATACATATATCAGAATTCCAAAAAAATCAAAAAATTTAAAAATTGCCGTGCTTCTAAGTAGGACATGACCCTTATGATGATTTATGTTCTGTTGATTGGCTTTGGAAGAACTTGTGTGTTGAATGGATTTATGCATATGTGGACTTGAATACTTCTCTTGAATCCTATGTATGAATTATGATTATGATGTTTGTCTTGATAGGATTGTGAATTGATAGTCGAAATTACATGCTATCTCTTGCACATCATCTAGAAATGATTAAGGCAATTCATCTCTCTTCTACTCATCTTGATCTTGTTGTTTGAGCACATCACTTGATTAAAAATTTTGACCTCTTTTGACCCATCCAGGAATAGGAGCATTCTAGTGTGTTGAGTGTGTGAAAAGCAAGTATGGTGTGGTGAAGTTGGTGTATGAATGTTGTGAATGAAGTTGTTGAAAATGTGTTGTGAAAAGTGTAGAAAAAATATTAGGTTTGGGGACTTTGATTTTGATGACGAGTAACTAGGCACCATTCACATAATCGGGTGTTTGTGTCTTGCCAAAGTCGGATAAACCGAATGTCCTAACGAGCCTTGGTGTCCCGACGCCGGAATGAACATCATGAGCTCTCTACCATGCTTAATCGATCATCCACACCACCACTCCACATGAGTCACCAAAATACCGAAGCACCGCCTTTTACATTGTGAGAACTTCTTTCACTCGTCCTTACTTGATTTGCACAATGGGGACATTGTGATTTTATGTATGGGGCGGGATTTCATGATTCTTTGCATGATCGCATCTAGTATAGTTTCGTTTTATAGTCACACGTTTCGTTTTCATGTCTTGTATTGTATATACATATATCAAAATTCCAAAAAAATCAAAAAATTTAAAAATTGTCGTGCTTTTAAGGAGGACATGACCCTTATGATGATTTATGTTTTGTGGATTGGCTTTGGAAGACCTTGTGTGTTGAATGGATTTATGCATATGTGGACTTGAATACTTTTCTTGAATCCTATGTATGAATTGTGATTATGATGTTTGTCTTGATAGGATTGTAAATTGATAGTTGAAATTACCTGCTAGTTCTTGCACATCATCTAGGAATGATTAAGTCAATTCATCTCTCTTCTTCTCATCTTGATCTTGGTGTTTGAGCACATCACTTGATTAAAAATTTTGACCTCTTTTGACCCATCCGGGAATAGGAGCATGCTAGTGTGTTGAGTGTGTGAAAAGCAAGTATGAGGTGGTGAAGTTGGTGTATGAATGTTGTGAATGAAGTTGTTGAAAATGTGTTGTGAAAAGTGTAGAAAAAGTATTAGGTTTGGGGATTTTGGTTTTGATGACGAGTAACTCGGCACCATTCACATAATCGGGTGTTTGTGTCTTGCCAAAGTCGGATAAACCGAATGTCCTTATAAGCCTTGGTATGTGTGCCCGGTGTGAGGTATCTCGGAAAACCCGAGGACCGCTAATCACCAAGGTTTAGGATTTTGTACACCAATGTCATTGTCTCAAAAGTGAAAAAAAATAAAAAGAAAAGAAAAGGAAAAAAGAAGGAGAAAACTACACTTTGGTGGATGGTGAAAAATGTGAAGTTGTGGTTCTTGCTCCTATCCCGGATTTACACCACATGACCTTAGAAAATTTCCACCTTATCATCACGTTTCTTGGCCTCTTCTTTTCTAAGTCCTTAAGACCTATTTGTTTATGTGTATGACTAAGTGATCTAGATTTGATTTTCTCATGATCATCTTGACTTTGTCATTGTTGCCTTTCATGCATGCTTTCGAGTTAAGTATGATTGTCTTTCCGTGCCTTCATTCATTTGATACATGATTGCTTGTACATTTCCATGAAACATAACTATGAAGGTGATCTAGACTTGAAGCACAATTCCAAAAAGATTTTCTGTTTTTCTGCATTCATAAATCATGTCATCTCGTAGCCTATAGTTGAACCTTGCTCGGGGACGAGCAAGTGGCAAGTATGGGGTATTTCAATGACATGATTTATGTCACTAGTTTAGGAACTCTTTTAGGTAGTTTTCCATTCCATTCAAGAATGTTTCCGCATTACTTCGTGACGTTTATGCTTAATTCATGTATGTTGTCGAAATAGACGTGTACACGAGTTTTTCTCGGTTTTGTAGGTGTTTTGGGGACCTTTAAGACATTGTTGATCATATCCGAGGTTCGAGCCTCATTTTGATCCAGATTTATGGTTCCAAATGACTCATGCTTGGAGGAATGAAGAAGGCAAGGGCCCTAGTTGATGCAAGGCTTGGTCTAACTCATGTTTAAGTGGTGTATTGGGCTGTTTTTTAGCCATTTCGGTCCAAGGATTTCCCATCTCGGCCGAGATGCCCCTAGAGTCATCCGAGATCCTCTCCTTGAACACCATGACACTTGGCACCCCCTCTCTTGGTCCAACCTTTTCTTTTGTGGAAGTACTTAAGCATTGTTGCAGACTATTTTTGGACATCTTTGGACAATCCCCTTTTGGTTCCTTGGGCTCTTCCATTGAAAATTCTCTTCCAAGAACCCTTGTGCGTGTTCTTGGAAAAGGTTAGTATAGATTTTAGTTTTATACTGAGGTTTGAGTGATTTTGAGTGAGGAAGCTTGTAAGACTATCTTGGAGCTGCACTTGGATCCTTTGTAAGATTGTGGTAACTTCTATTCTAGCTTGTTTATGTCTTTTCTTTGGTCTTATCTTCATTTTCTATCCATGACTTGCACGTATGCTTATATGATGAAGTTTGATCTAGAAATGTATATTGTTGGCTAAGTAGATGTGATTCTAGGGTGAAGGAATGATTGTTATGCTTTGGACTATGATTGTATGGACTTGTATGTTAGTTTAGGTTGGATTTTTGTTCGAAAACCTAGCTCAGTTTAGGATCTCCGGCTATTCTTCATCTCATTTCGGCCAAGATGTGTATGATCCACCCAAGATTGTGAGTTGTTGTTCTATTGTTGATGTATCTTCATGTTAGGATGTACATGTGTTGAAATCCTAGTGTTTGTTGAGCCTAATCTAGCATAGGGTGACCTTTGCTAGCAACCTATTTGAGGAATGAGACTTACCTAGTAATTTCTTCTCTTAGATACATAAGATAATGAACTATAGGTAGTAGTGAGCCTCAATAGCCGCTATTGGATTGAGTGTGCTAGAATCGTTTCCTAAGACTTACCCGGTAAAGAGGAGTTTGACCCTTAGGTAGTGGCCGGTTTGTGTAGATTTCCCGTCCTTAGGTTCCTTGAGACTTACCCGGTAATAGGACCTTAGGTTCGAGACTAGTGGAGCATGAGACTTATCCGGTAATTGCTCCTGTTAGAGAAACACCCAACTCCGAACAACCGCAGCTTTCCTTTGATGTTTAGATTGCATGAGTCCATTGCATAACCGGAATTCCCTATCTCTAGACTTTGCATTTCTTTCCTCTTATCTCCTATCTTTGTGTTTGTAGTTGTTTGCTTGTTTGTGTGCATATATCTTGTAATCCTTGTTTGATCACCCAAAACCACCAAAAAATTGTGATTTGCATTTCGTTATTCCTCATCTTGTTTTAGTCTAGATATACACTATCTTTGATCATTGAGTGGCTTGATTTCACCTCATTCCTTGTGTTCGACCTCGGAATACTTTCCTTCCTACATAATGATCCGTACACTACGGGTTTCGCTATCTCCTACCTTTCTAGCGTAAGAATACTCCAAGGTATTATTTGCAAGATGCAAGAGGTATGTAAACTTATCCTTCATTTCATGCAAGATGCGAGAGATGCATAAGAATTTTGTCTTCTCCAAACGTTGATTAAGATGAAATTGAAAGTATTTAACCATAAATTGAGATTCGATTATACAATTTTGTAATGATTCAAATTTTGAAATGTCTTTATTGATATAGTGTATTCTTTGTTGAAGCTTTTGATTTATGTTTTACTTGGCCCACAATATAAAATCCTGTTTTCTTCCCTTACTACAAATGAATCAATTCATATGACATTGCCGATCGACTCCATCGTTTTTGTTTCTTTCTTCTCATTCTTTTCCTTCTCTATTATCTAGATCTTTCATCTTTTGTCTTGGTTGATGATGAGGCTGAAGTGTAAACCTTAGGTCTCACATTTACTTACTAGAGCCGTTGTACTATAGGGAGTCACTATCGAACACAAAAAGAACGATGTTTCACTTTGACAAATTAATTAAAAAATGAAAAGACATAAATAAACTTAACCAGATATTTACAAACAAAAAGAAAGATAAAAGAAAATCAAAAACCAAAAGCAACGAACCCGGGTCGGTCGACTTGGGTCAGGTCGACCGGGAAAAAATACGGTTTTGAGACCAGCGGTTTGCTTGCAAACCTCAAGAAATAAATCGGATCATAATCCCAAAGTTTTTAGTGGGATAGGTCGTTTGACCTCAGTCAGGGAAGTCTCCCGATTGCCTCGTAAAATAATTATAAACTAGAGAAGAAAGAGGGGAGAAAGCTTGAATCTTTGGAACTTTCAAAACCAAATTTTCATGAGAGAATAGTCCATGAACAACTATCGATAAGATAAATATTTCTGAATCTAGATCACCACATTATGTATATAATAGATCTCAATTGACAATTCCACAATATTAAAAGTATTCAAAGTTTTGTAAAAGATAACTTATTTGATTGTCACACATGGTTAATTAGGATCTATTGCTTGCGGTACATCAATGTCGTCACCACCAATTGTCACACAAGATGATGCCGAATCATCACATCAATCAAAACATGAAGGGAAGCAGACTATAATCTTACCGAAAGACAACCACCTTAAGAAGCATATATTATACAGAGATCTAGTACTACGATAACTCATAAACATACAATCAATACATAAAATCAATCAAATATCGATCAATACAAGTCGGGCTCACCAAACGGTAGAACAGAGGAGAGTTACTCACACATACCTTAAACACACAATTTCAAGCTTTATTGATGATGAATAAGGGGCAAGTCGGCCAATCTATACGTCGTTGAACTTTCTCTAGGGAGAAGACGGCATAATATTGAACAAGAATGTGGAAGAGGAGATGGTCTAGCCTAATGGATGAAAATCCTTATTTATAAGGTTAAGGGACGACATGCAAAGCCTAGATCTAGAAGATATTTTCTTCTAATAAGATAATATTAAATCTAAGTACCAAATCATATACTCTAACAAGAGAAGATCAATATAAAAGATAAAAATGTCCATAAACAATATCATATATGCTAACAAGATAAGATCAATATGAAAACCCAAGAGTATTGAATAAGAAAGTGGTCATGTGTGGGTCATGTGTGAGATGAAAAAGAGGTGGCCAAGGTGATGTTCATCAATTAACGCACACATTTTCCGAGGTGCTCTTCATCTTCACTCTCGAATCTCATTCATTTTCATCTTGACATTGATTTCTTTGTCACTAGTGATCCTTAGTGTGTATGAGGTCATTTTGGGACATATATATCATTTGTGCTCCGCAAATGCTAGAAATGCCTGCAATTACATAAATCAACTAGTAGATCTCCAAAACACTAATAGGAAGGAAAAAGACCAATAAGATATGTTATTTCGCCAAAAAGAGGTAAGGAAAGACATAAAACGATGATGATAAAATACGCTAGTCAATCACAATAACATAAGAGAACATGTGGAGCAAATGCATAGAATCGGGATGCCAGATAAAAAAACAGCCACCTCATCGGAGTCTGGACATCTCCTTATACTCACATCGTGTCCGTATTCCTTCAATGTATGAAGTGATTTTTGTAATGACCCTCTTCCTTCAGTTTGCTCCATCCTCATCTTCAAACCAGTATTGTAAATTTTTCGGGTGGTTGTGGCATTTTTAGAGTCATCTAATTGCACATATTTCAATATATGTCTCGGTTTCAACCCCGACCCCAATTCATGCTCCACTTTTCGATATTGGATAGGAGTTGAACGTCTAACATATGCATGACCCCTTAAAACCAATGGAATTATGTGGTTGTGGACTCCACATATAACTCTCAATGTCCATTTTTGTTCTTCAACTTGTGTCACCTCAAGTTCAAACATGTACATACACTTCTTTGAGTTCTTTTTTCGGCTAGTACTTGGCATGTGATCGGGATCAACATCTTTCTCCTTTCTCTGTACTCCGTGTCTATCGCATGCCAAATGAAAGATACGGAACCCCCGTCTATCCAACCATGATTTGTTTATGACCAACACCATATACATCGAGTACCCCACAACTCGAGTTCAACCCAATAAGTTATCTCTATCCAAAAAATATCCATGAAGCTCAAACTTGGATGAAAAATCAGTTACGATGACACGAAAATATTCCATAAGATCCTATTATAAATGAAATAAAATATTAATTTGAAAATTTTTGTTCTCTATTCTAACATGTCTAAAACTAATAAAAACGAAATAAACTATTAATTGTAAAATTCTGGTTCTATATTCTGGCATGTCTAAAACTAATAAAAATAAAATAAACTATTAATTCTAAAATTCCGGTTCTATATTCTAAAAAGTCTAATACTAATAAAATAAACAAGATATTGCATCAATTCTAAAATTCTGGTTTTCTATTCTAACATGTCTAAAACTAGTAAAAAAAGAAATAAAAGCAGGATTTTTCCTCTTGGTGTTGTAATAACCGGAAATTTTAAACTCCATTAAACTTGAATTTAATCGTTTTCCGACACGTCAACCTTAAATAAATAAATACATAATTAAAATAAAATAAAACGAGTGTTATTTCTATCATTTTATGTGACCTTAATTCACATAAAATGATGAAAACCCTGTCACCAGAAATAATTTATATACCTTTAAAATAATAAATTACATCACGAGGAATATAATTTAGTATTATTCCGCAAATGTCGTACCGATCCGTACGAGTAACGGTTTCGCTTCAGCTCGAGTCTTAAAGTAAGAGTGGGCCCAACTACAATAAGTACTGCAGGTTTAGCCCATCCTTAATCCAGCCCATCACTAATATCCTAATTAAAACCTAATAAACTAACTTAACCCTAATCTAACCAGTTAACCTTCCTCACCTTCTTACGCTGCGCGGCCGCCAGGGAGAAGACACACTCACCTCGCCTGGGAGAAGAGATGCCACGCCGTCGCAACCACCGCGCCGCCTTGTCGACCACCAAGACCACGCAACAACCGGACCGCCGGGAGGAACTTGCAGCCGCGCCGATCGAAGCCGGAGCGAGACCTTACGCAGTGGTAAGTCGCTCGTCTCTCTCTCCCTCTTCAGTTCGATTTACCGTACCGAACTGACTCCCCTCACCACCTCGACTGCAGGCCTCGCCGCCGACCGTCGTGCTGCCGCCGAGCCCAGTCGTCGTCCTGCAGCTCCGCACGTCAACGCCGGTAAGTGCTGCTCTCCTCCCTCTCGTCGTTTTCCCTCCTCCCGCTGTGTTTGAGACTCACCGCAACCTTCGGTTGTTCCGCTGCAGTAGGCTCAGTACCCCGCCCTGTCTTTCAGCCGGACTGCAGCCGCATCAAGCCTCCCGGACAGCAGTGAAGTAGAGTCGAAAGCAGGTGGGTGGTGCACTGCGAGAGACGCCCTGTCGCGCCCGTTTCGTCCCCAACAACAACCGGTTCGGACCAGCTACGGTCCGGCAGTGGTGAGCCTCTCCCCTCTTCCCCTATCCTACCTCTCTTCTACCTTCCGATGTTGCTTTCCGGCGTAGAACTCAATTTGTTTTGAAAAGGAAACTGCGGTGTGATGTGGTGTAGGAGGTAGGTGTTGTTTGGGCAGTGTACGTAGCTGCTGTTTTTATAGAGGGAATATGTTGAAGAGATGATCTTATGCAATATATATATATATATATATATATATATATAGTGTATCCTTAGTATACTGTTATACGTTTATAAAGGGATGAGTTGAATGAGATAGACATATATATATATATATATATGAATAGGTACAAGATGCGTGTATACGTACATATAGTTTTACGGGTTGGAAGAGTTGGGTATATATATATATATATATATATATATATATATATATATATATATATATATATATATATATATATATATGAATAGGTACAAGATGCGTGTATACGTACATATAGTTTTACGGGTTGGAAGAGTTGGGTATATATATATATATAGGGTGTGGTTTTCTCATGAGAACACCCCTAACGTGAGAACATGAGAACAATCGTACACCGTTGGATGTGAGTATTAAGGGTTGAGATTTAGAGAAGATATCAAAAATAATAATAACTACGAATAATAATAAATAGGAATCCAACAATAACTACGAATAATCCACTCAACCAACAATAACTACGAATAATACATTAAAAGATATGGCACATTCGTAACAAAACTGATAATAATTACGAATCTGTTCTCATGTTCTCACGTTAGAGCGTGTTCTCATAGGATCTATATTCTATATATATATATATATATATATATATATATATATATATATATATATATATATATATATATATATATATATATATATATAGATGTATAGGAATGGATATGTGTAGGGTTATATATAAGAGTAAGAGTGGTATGCATATGTAAGTATATATGTGAGAATATAGTATTAGGCATAAGTATAGAGTAAGTAAAATGTGGGTTACGTATATAAGTACGTTTGAGAGTTATGAACTTATGTGGATATAAGTGATTTTAGGAGAACGATTAAAAACATGTTTGACGGTATAAATTATGTAGTAGCATACACCAAGGGTAAAATGGTCTTTTACCATAAGGGAGCTTTTTCCGTAATTCCTTTGCATGAGGTTGGACGTCGAGATGTGATATTGATACACATGCCTTATTTGACAGCCGTTTGAGTTACCACGAGTATGGACTGTTTGAGACGTGTTAGAGTGTATTTGGACTCAGGTAAGTCCTTGCGACTTACTTAGCCAGTTTCTGGATATTAGTTGAGTGATAGTGGTTGTGTGTGCTATGTGTGTGTTTTAATAATAATAACTTGCTAGGACGACTGTTATTATTACGTTTAAGGCCCAAGTGTATGTATAACGGGCCGTGACATCACTGCCCAGCTCTGATAGGAGACTGGGAGGTTCTCTATACCCAGACCAGGCAGGTACAAGGTGAGATGCATCGGATCCATTCCTGATAGTTACACGGGGGCGGAGGCGAGGTTTGGGAATCCCTCGTGTCACAAAATAAGTTTCATTAGAGTGAAAGAGTAACTTAATTCAAGATAATAAAACGGACTTGTTTGAAAGCATGATGGGTGTTTATATTTTTATGTGTGTGTTTGTGCTGCTATTATTCTGCTAATATTTAGATAACTAGCTAACGGTTCCTCTTGTTGTGTTTTTAGATTTACCGCAGGTTAGACCAGAAACTGAGTGATCCGGAAGTAGTGGTCAGCCGGGTCTCCGTACTCCTTAGAGTGGGGGTTGGGGGTTGTTTTTTTGTCTTTCCTTTCTTTTGGTTAAGACAGTTGTTCGTTTCCTTTGTTTAAGTACTTTAGGTTGTTAGACAGTGTTGCATTCATTACCTTAAAAATACTATTTTTATGAATTTCGGTTTTCTCTATTTGTGTCTTGTTGCAAGATCCTAGTAATGTTGTTGTCAAACTGAGGTCGGGACCCATTGTGAGGTCCTAACCAGTAATGTCCCGAGTTCTGAGAATTCGGGGTGTTACAGGTGTCCTTCAAGTTTAGACTTTTTCTCTTGCTATTTACATATTTTAAGCTTACTCTTGGTACCCTCGTGGTTTGATTTGTTTCCCCTTGATATCCTTTCTTAATATATTTATATAAAAGTTCATTTATGAAATACAAAAAATATAGAAAATATAAAACTATTTATGAAAATATTAGTTTTATAAAATACTAAGTAATGTATAAAAATATTTTTAATATAAAAAATCTGAAAAAGAAGTAAATTTAAAGCTTTTTTAAAAAAAAAATTTGAATATAAATAAATAGTATTTTTTTATATTTTGGAATTAAAATAATATATAGAAAATTAAATTTAAACTAATTTGAATATAAATAAAAATTTAATACACTCTTAATTTAAATAAGGGTACATAATTAGTTTTAAATATACTTTTATAGACTTTTCAAATTTTTAAAAGTTTAAAATTTTAAACATAAAAATACATATATAACCATTATTTTTGAAATATTTATAAAATTAATTTATATATTTTATTTTAATTCAAAAATAGATAAAAATTTATAACATATATTTTTATCCAAAATATAAAAATTAGATTTAAATCAACTCTTCTAGATTCTTTTTACTTTAATACCTCTCTCTATATATATATATATATACACACACTTCTACTGTACTATTAATTAGTTTAAATTTAATGAGGTCATAAATAACTTTAAATTCATTTTTCTGATTTTTGTATATTTTATAATTGAATTTTCAATGTAATAGGTAAAGAATGGATAACAGAGAAAAACGAATTAAATCATGAGGATGCCAAGAAGAAACTTGAAAACTTGTGAATACCAAGAGAAAATTTTCAAACTTGAAGGGCACGAAGAGGAAAAATTCACATAAGTATTAATGCTACGATTTCGGTCTCAATTGTACCATGCCTAAAACTAGAAAATAAAATGACAAAAAGGGAAATAGAAATCACTTTAAATTAATAATATGCTTATTTCCATATGTGTAAAAAGCTCATTTGGATCGCTTTACTTCTTTATATCGAACGGAAGATTAAGGCTTTTGTAATATCCGGAATTGTAATCCCGTTTATTTCTGAAGTTAACCGGATTCCGACCCGATGACCTTTTTACATGGTAGTGAGTGTCATGTATCAACACAGATTTTATCAATTATGAGAGTCTTTCACTCACATAAAATGATAAAAAGATAGTAAAACCTAATCCCGCTTATACCGAGTAACAATTCCGTCTGATAAGTCAGACAACTCATGTACTAGCCCATTAACTAGCTTGGATGAGCAAGCCCATGTGATGAGGTCCAAAGCGTCACATGACCCATTGCGGGATGCCCAACAAGAAGCAATTTCAGCCATTACAACTTTTCACCCTAATTTCTTTAATTACGATTAACCTAACCTAATGACCTCTAGCATAATTACTAACCACGTGCCGCTGCCACATCCTTCATCCTTCTACACGACCGGAAGCGATACCAACCCCTCTCCGGCGTTTCCCAGTGCCTGCAACCTGTGTCGAAATCGTTCGACTGCCGACCCTCCCAAACGGTCTTCATCGGTGCCGGAAACTGCTCTGTCTTCATCAACCAAGTGAGTACCGATCTCTCTCTCTCGCTTTCTCCCTTCCTGAGGCAAGTAACCGCTGTTGACGAAGCTTTTGTGGCACAGCAAAGCAAGGCCGCGCAACGTCGCTGACAGTCCACCGCAGAGCATCCTCGACCGCCGCCGTTGCCGTTTGCAGCCAGGTGAGTCGGTGTTGTCGCCTTCTTCTTCTCTAGCCTTCTTGCTCCGTAAACGACAGCATAATTCCTGAATGATCGTTGATCGTGCAGCACCCACAGGAGACGGATCTTGCTTCCCTGTCACGAGCCATGCCACCCACGCTAGCCTTCCCTCTCTCATTGTCAAGGATATTCATCGATCGTTTCGATCGAGTCATACCGGATCTGTGAGTCCTCTGCACTTCGATCTCTTGCTTCATTGCACTGTACTATGGTTGCAGTAGCATAGGCGTAGGTTGTTGTAGGATAGTGTAGCAGGGGCTGAGGTGGGAGTTGGATTAGGACTAGAATGGCATGGCTCTCTTGATAGCATGGTGAAGGGTTTATTTTCCAGAATTTTGGTTAGAACCTGCTGACTTTAAGACTGTATTTCGATACCTTAGATCGAACATCCACCGTTGCAATTCTAGTATGTTGTAGGTAGATATATGTAGTTTGATGTATTAAAATATGAGCATAAGCTAGCGGTCGGATTAGAAGTTATAAGGTCTCAAAGTAGGAAAGTTGAACAGTTTTTCTGTTGATGCTGAAATATTTCAAGTGTTGGAAAAAAAACTCTGTTAAAGTATTTTTGGGATCTAGATTTGAATGAGTTAGATAATTCAGATGAACATGAAATTTTGATGGTTTATAGTTCATATATATTGTAATTTATATTGTCAAGTTTTGAGGACGATCCAACGGTTAGTTTCAGACTTATGATGTTCCGAAGTGGGTAATAACGTAGTTTTTGGGAAAATAAGTGATTGTTTGGCCAAGTATGGAACTACTGGATGTTGGAACCAACTTTGGATATTTATGTAAGGGTTTTGGTTGAGTGTTTTTTTAGAGATCTTTGGCCTTATGATTAGTATGCATATCATAGAAGACTTAGATAATTTTCTTAGAATTTTATAGTTTTATTTGAGCCTCGTATCATGAGCCAAAGTTGGACCATAGTGACCTTATTTGGAAGTCAAGAAATTTAGTAATCTTCTAGTTTCTACCTAAACTTGTCCTTAAGAGTTAGATTGTGAAATTAGGTTCCAAGGAAGAGCTCGGGTATATATTATGGGATTTTCGAGTGTTTCGGGACCAAGGGTAAAATGGTCATTTACCCTTACGACGGTATTTTTAAGTGATTTCTCTTGATTATTTGAGTATCTTAGAAGTTAGAGACTTCTAAGAAGGTGGAATACATTATTGATCCACTTGCCTCTTATGACAGGCGTTTGAGTTTCTACGGTTGTAGACCGAGATGAAATTAAGAGAGTTGAGATTTGATTCAGGTAAGTCCTTGCGACTTACTTAGCTAGCTTCTAGATGTTAGCTGAATGATGATAGTGGTGTGTGTTGATTGTTTAATAATTATTACATGTATAGGACAACCTTTATTATTTATATGGCCTAAGTGTATGTATAACGGGCGGTGACATCACTACCTAGCTCTAACACGAGACTGGGAGGTTCTCTATACCCAGACTATGTAGGTACAAGGTGAGGTGCATCGGATCCATTCCTGATGGTTACATCGGGGTTGAGGCGAGATTTTGGGAATCCCTCGTGTCACAAAATAAGTATCATTAGTAAGAGTGAATGACCTAATTAAAGATAATAAAAATGGATTCTCTGAAAGCATGATGTGTGTTTAGTTTTGCTATTTTGTTTTTGTGCTATTTTCATTTGTCTAACGTTTAGATAGCTAGCTTACGGTTGATTTATTTTGTTGTTTAGACTTACCACATGTTAGAGCAGCAACTGAGTGATCCGGAAGTAGTGGTTAGCCGGGTCTCCGTACTCCCTAGATTGGGTTGGGTTTTTATATTGATATTTACTTTATAGTATGATAACAATTAAATTTCTAATACCTTAAGTACTTGTTGGATGTTAGACGTATGTTGTTACATTCATAAAATTTAAACCATCGCTTTATGAATTTCGGTTTCTTTTTTTGTTCCTTGATGTAAGATCCTAGTAAAGTTGTTGTCAAATTGAGGTTGGAACCCATTGTGAGGTTCTAACCCGTAACTCCCCGAGTTTTGAGAATTTGGGGTGTTACAACTTTCACCATCGGATTCAACTTCAATCTATTCAGAAAATGTCGACATATATTACAAGGTTTTTTGGATTGAGATGTGAATTGTGATTTGAATATTATGTAAAATATATAGCGTCGCAACGAGATAGGGTAAGCGATACGCTCGGCCCGTTTAAGTTCGGTCTCAGGCACAGTCAAGAGCAGACAACGGGGCACAATCCCAACGTGTCTCCGGAACATATGTAGAATCCGTCCCAGAGGTGCATCCAAACTGCGCCCGAGATGCACAGTCGGATTGCGCCCGTATTGCCTTCCGTATCTGATCGAATAACAACCCCATTATATAATGGACGGGGATCATTATCCACAAATAACTTTAGTTGTAATGTGTAACAGGCATGATACAAATATTGTCTTGTGCGATAGATTTATATCACAGCTGAAGAACTGAGTCAAGACTAACAAATATTTGACGAGCCAGCACAGGATCATCCTTAAGAACATAATGAATCCATTCAACATCAAAATGTTTTGTACCATATTTTGATGAATTTGTGCAACCGTGATTCCATATTAGAATTAGTATCGGACATTATCTAAAAAAAATCCTGTCAAGAGGCTTTTGATTTGTAAACTTGTGTATCAAATTACACATGATTAAAATATGGAGTTGTTCATCGGTATGATTAATTCTTCCTCCTTTCATTTGGTTGACAATATAATTTCGTCTTTATTATCCTTTTTAACTTGATTATGGTTGTTAGTTTGCCTACTTCGAACTCCGATTACTGTTTTAGATAAATATATATATTTATGCTCAAATTAAATAATATTGACGAATATTCATTTTTTGGTAGTAATCTTATATCTATTAAAGCAAAAACTTCTTATATCTAATATAAACTAGTGTATTACCCGCACTTTGTGCGGGTTGAGTTTTAATAAATATTTAATAGTTAGAAATTTATTTGTATATTTGTAAATAAAAATCCGGAGAATGAAATTATAATCATTATTATGATTTTTAATTATCTTTTAAGTATTTATCTCTTTTAATTAATTATATTTTTAAATTGACATGTTAAGATCTGCTTGTTGGTAAAAAAAATTCGTAAAAGTTTAAAAACTATTTTTATAAAATTATTTATTTAATATTTTAAAAAAAAATTAGAAATCAATTTTCAATTTATAATAAAATTTAGAAATCACTTATTAAAATAATTTTTTAGGCTTCGAGAAACATGGCGTTGACACGTGGCAATAGAGACTTCTGCTTTAATAGATACTAGTGTATTACCCGCACCTTGTGCGGGTTAAGTTTTAATAAATACATCAATGCTTAGAAATTTATGTGTATACTTTTATAAGATAAAAATCCGAAGAACGAAATTATAATTGTTAATATTATTTTTAATTCTCTTTTAAATTTTTTCTTTTATAACTAATTATATATTAAATAATATTTAATATAATTAGATCACGTACCTTTACTTAATTAAAATTATGATTTATAATATAATTTTTTTAATGCTTATATATTAGGTTTGAATAAAAAAAATAAATATGTTTAGAATTTGATGAGAAGATTTAAAAAATTAATTATAGAAGATTTACAGTATTTCTAAAAAATAGAAGATTTAAAAAATTAATTATAGATTCGGAGATTTTTTTTTATTTTTTTATCGAAAATAACCAAAATAATAACTTTTTAAAAACGTTTTTGGAGCTGCGTGAATTGTGGCGTTGACCCGTGGCAAAGAAGGTCTCTCCTTTAATACATATAAGATAAGATTGAAAAGTGATTTCTAAATTTTTAAAGTAAAATATTTTATCAACAATCATATCTTAACAAATCCTTTTATTTTTTTTACGGCGTAATTTATTTTATTTTTTATTTTTGTTAAATAAATTTTACATTTGTTATTTTTATCCTAATTCATTTCCTATTGTTTTATTTTTAATTTTTTTTATCAAAATCTAACTAAAATTATCTTGTTAAAACTATTTTTAATCTGATTTTTAATCTTATCTTATTTTAAAATCTTAATTGTGTAAGTAGTTATTTAAAGTAATTTTCAATAACTAACATGTGTAATTAAATTTACTACTTATAAATAAAACAATTGAACTGCTTAGATTACAAACTTAAATATTTTTATTCTAACAATTTGAACCTTATATTTAACATATTATAATACTAATTATAGAATTAAATTTTAAAAAAAATATGTACAAGGCGCGGATAATATATTAGTTTAACAACATAAACAACACCTTAGATAATTTGCATGGACCCTACACATCTATACTATATATATATATATATCCTTTTTGGGGTGGTCGGGTCTTATTTGACTCCTTATATGTAATTTACAATTTTAGTTTACTTGTTACAAATAAGAATCAATGCACACATGATAAAAAAACCATAAACTTTTCCGCCTCTTTTTTGAGATTGTTCACTCCGGTCCTTATATTTGCACTTGAGTTTTTTTTTTTTAGATACAAAGGTAAGAAAATCAGAAGGATTAGTCTCTAGAGACATATCGTCCTAAAGCATCCAGAAGGATGAGGATATCGACATCAGAAGGAAGGGAGCCGTCGTAGGAGAGACCGGAGGAGCCATAGGACGTCAGGCGATCAACAACGGAATTGACTTCCCTAAAAATATGGGGAGCCCTGCAAGAGGAAAATCCAGAAAGAAGCTCGATGATATCTGAAACAAGCATATCAACTTTCCAAGGCAGTTTCTAGGAGAAATTGATCGAATTAATAAGGGTTAGATTATCACCCTCAATCTCAATATTTGCGTAACCCAGAAATTTAGCACGAAGAATGCCCTCTCGAAGGGCGAAAGCTTCAGCTTCAAGTACATAGTCAACTGTACACTTACTAAATCAAAAGAAAAGAGGCTCAGCCAAATTATTTCTGATTATAAAACCAAAAACAGAAGAGCCATTCGTGGGTCTAGAAGCATCAAAATTGATTTTGACCGAGTTGTGTTTTGGTCTTAGCATCTAATATTTTTGTTTTTTTTCTTTGAATTGCCATTTTTTGTTTTGAAAGGTTTTGATTACGTTTAGCTTTATCCCAATCCATAATCTGCTTAGTGATAAGGTGGGTAAAGTTGCTTAGGATGGCTTGATTGTTAAATATACAATGGTTTCAGTGCGACTAGATGGTCCACCAAAAAGTAAAGAAGAGATGGAGGGATCACAATTATTAAGGCAGTTTAGGGCGTTGTCATTTTGTAAAAGGTTGAGTGTGGTCGGACATGTAAAGAAGAGATATGTAGTCCGCCACCAAAGGCTTTTTGTTGTAGGGGAGATTGCTAATTTTTAATTAGTCAGTGGTTCATCCGTTATTCAACGGTCAAATTAAAATTTGATAGTAATATCATCGCCGACTCACCATTTGATTCCCACGAAATTCCATTTAATTTTCATGAGCTACTATTGCGAGAAAAAAAATTGTATTTACAATCATTGTTGTCTTTTCACTTTCACTTGTAGCTTTTGTATGTGTAATTTTGACTCTAAACTTTTGACTTTCAACTGTGAATTTTTATCCTTATTTATACACCTTTAAATTAATTCTCCAAATCCATGAAAAAATAAAATAAAAAATAGATTTTAATTTCCTGTTATGTTCTTTTGGGGACTTGAGTGTCCACACGAACAAGTCAAAAAACAATTTCTCGTTTCAATACATATTTCTATTTAGATTGTACTTTATATTTTTTATATCATCCTAACTATTTTTTTTACAGATAAATAGTTTTTTAATTAAAAAATATTCAGTATTTTTTTAGCTTATTATACTAAAAATAAAATATATATTTAAAAAGTTAAAAATATTGTTGTGAGCTTTTTAACACAAACAAAAGATAATAAAGAAGCGAACCCCTCTTAATAATTGAAAGAAACACTCCAACTAACTTTGAATGTTTGGCTCAATTGTTAGTAACTGTTGACGTACGTTGTTTCCTTTCCCTTGTTATCCAAGCAAAACATTTAATTAAATAAAAAAGCCTATCCTTAAAAGTAGAGCTGTAAATGGCAAATTTATTGAGACGTATTTGTTCTAAGCATCCCATGCTTCATCTCACACGTTACTAGTTACTAATTTTATTTTATTGAATAAAATGATTGTCGTCAAGTCCAGTTAACTTTTACGTACGGACACGTGTCAAACGTTTTGCAAAGACTATCGAATTTTAATAGATACCCAATTTGTGTTTATCTCTTTTTACACGTCTAAGTCTTTTCCTCTCCTCTAACTATCTATGTTCAACCTCCTTTTCATGTTTATAGTGTTAGCATTATATATTTATTGCTTTATTAATGCTCATAATGTACAAGCTGTTATAAATGTGCTCATTATGTAGAGACGGTTACAAAGATGGTTATTATGTAAAGGCGGTTACAAAGCTTACCCCTCTAATATATATAATGGAGGAGAGCCCAACAAAGGGGTATGAGACTCTCACAATTATCATCTCTCACATTAAACTCTAACATGGTATCAGGGTTTCCGTTGAAAACCATAACCCGCACATTGTCCACTGTTTTCACATCGTTCCTTGCTTCCGCTGCAACCTCCAACCGATCTCTTGCGCCATCATTCCTGCCGCCACAAGGCTGCCAACAACGAAAACAACGGTGATGGCGAGGTTCTCTCCGACAACAACCCCGGTCCAACAGCACCGTCGTCGGCAGTGGCGGATCCAAGGGGGGTAACGGGGGTTACGGTGCCCCGGCTTGCGACGTTGTTTTGCCTTAGGAAGGAAAAAAAGAAGGGAAAAACCCTCCTTAAAACAAATTATGTTACATACTGTTCTACTAGCTCATTTGGTAGAGGAAGGAAAGGAGTACAAGAAGTTGTGGGTTCGAGTTTTGGGAGTAGCAAAAAGTTCTTTTTTATTTTATGGATTTATTTTAAACAAATTACAATATATTTAAGGTTAGTATTCAGGTACGGCCCTCTTTTTGCGGTACGGCCGTACCGCAGGGCGACACGTGTCCCGAAAAAAAAAAAATTTTTTTTTTTTTTTTTTT
>BSUD01000004.1:51215652-51394203 GCA_033239045.1 Fagopyrum esculentum
AAGTTATGAACTATTACTTAATAAGTTTTGAACTATTACTTTCAATCCTTTATAAATTTTACACTATGAACTATTCTATTATAATTCATGAACTATCCTTTTATAAGTTATGAACTATTCCATAATAAGTTTTGAACTATTACTTTTACTCGTTTTTTTTTTTTTAAAAAAAAAAAATAAAAAATAAAAAAAAAAATTTTTTTCGGGACACGTGTCGCCCTGCGGTACGGCCGCACGGCCGTACCGCAATAATGGGCCGTACTTGAATAATACCCATATATTTAGATGGAGAGATTAAATGATGTTTATTATTTCATTAATTCCTTGAGAGTCCTTTTTATTTTATGGATTTATTTTAAACAAATTATAATATATTTAGATGGAGAGATTAAATGATATTTATTATTTCATTAATTCCTAACTAAAACAATAAAATTAATATAATTTTTAATACAATAATTCATCAACAACTATCTAATTTATATGACAATATATTTATAAAATAAACTAAATATATAAAA
The DNA here is from genome assembly GCA_033239045.1 of Fagopyrum esculentum. NCBI lineage: Eukaryota > Viridiplantae > Streptophyta > Magnoliopsida > Caryophyllales > Polygonaceae > Fagopyrum > Fagopyrum esculentum. The sequence goes on from BSUD01000004.1 coordinate 51,216,174, forward strand.
TAATTTTAAATTTTATTCAAGTAAAAAAAATAAATTAAAAGCTCAAATTTATAGTACAAAACTTAAGTAAACTTTTTTTTTATGTATTCAATTTATATATTTTATTGTTTGATTTAAAGCTTAATATTCGACTACCCTTATAAAAAATTTTTTTTGTGCCCCTCCAACCAAAATTTTCTGGCTCCGCCACTGGTCGTCGGCCCTACATGTGTCGAACATCAAAAACCACATTACTCTCGTCCTCGACATGAACAAACTCCAATGCCACACTTTGGCGGAACTTTTCACCAATGCCGCAATTGCTCACGATGTGTTATATCACATTGATGAGTCACTCCGTCCGACAACCGTGGATGACGCGTTGTGGCGTAAACTCGACTCCATTGTCAAAGGTTGGATGTACGCCACCATCTCTGAAGATGTTCTCCTATTGATCATTAAGTCCGGCGCCACGGCTCGCGATACATGACTTCGTATTAAAGCCTTCTTCCACGACAATCAATATGCTAGAGCCACAGACTTGGAAAGTCGGTTCATCAACCTCAAGCAAGACACTTTCCCAACCGTGTCCGCCTACTTCCACGCTCTGAAAGCCATTGCCGACCAACTTGCAGATATTGTTCATTTTGTCAGCGATGAGCGCCTTATTTTACAACTCATCAATGGTCTCTCGTCTACCTATGATGTATGTGGGGGTATGATTAGCCAGACCCAACCCGTACCGTCTTTCTCAACCGCTCGAAGTATGCTATCCAGGGAGGAAATCCGCAAAGCTCGCAATTCGACACCCACTCATGCGTTGGTCTCGTCTAAGGACTATCGACCTACCACACCCACATGGATGAACACCGACCCACCAACAGGTTCATACCCTCCTGGACGCCAACAACCCCCTAACGGATCCGGTCGAGGCCGCCGTCGCAACCCCTGCGGCCGCCAGCACTCCAGTGCTCCGCAATACCCTCGTCAGCAGCCCTCGGGTGCACACCAATGGCTCCCCAAGCATTGGGCCACCCCACCAGTACCCTACCATACCACACATACCCAAAATTACTACCCACCGCTGGCACACATCTCGGACAACCTACTCCCAGGCCAACTCATCCCATACTTTCCCGCAGGTCACCACGTCTACCCACCAAACCCCGTAGGCCCAAACCGCCCCACTCAACAGGCTCATTACACAACGCACCAACAACCTACGGATTTGGCTTATGCGTTTTCAAGCATGAGTCTCCACCCTCCCGAAGAGAATTGGTACATGGACTCACGCGCGTCCTCCCACATGACCAATAACTAAGGTACTCTTCGTTCCTATCTTAATTCTAGTACTTTACCTTCGATTTATGTCGGGAACGGAACTCCTATTCCAATTGTCGGTATGGGCTATGCCAACCTAACACACACAACACCCCTTTCGCCTCACCAACGTACAACATTCGCCCCACATTATCAAAAACCTTATTTCTACTCGCAAATTTACCACTGATAACAATCACTAGTACAAAAAAGCACTTTGGTTACGGTACAATTTAACACGGTTCCATGTTTTTGCCTAGTATATATGGAAAATTAACTTTTTACCACGGTTGTCCCAAAAAACGTGTTAAAAATACTTATAATTTACCTTGCTTCACCGAATAACCGTGGTAAATTTATAGAATCACCCATTTTAACACGGTTACCCTGCGAACCGTGTTAAAATTTTTGCTATAATATAACGGTTACTTTTTACCGTGTTAAACTTGTGTATTATTTATCACGATTCTCTTCGAAACCGTAGTAAAAATGTTAAAATAAGTGTATGAACACAATTTACCACGTCTTTCAATCAAACAGTGTTAAATATTATCACTTAACCCTAACCTTACCCTCTCTTCACTCTTACCTCACTTCTCTCTCCCCATAACCTTACTAAGTGTTTCTTCTCCCTTACATCCATCTCACGCACCTGAGGTAGACTCACGTTGGTCTTCTCACACCGCCTCACACGCCGGCCTCTCTTCCCCACCAACCTCCTTTTTTTCCATACCTTCACCGCGGCATACGAAACCAAGAGCATGACCCCGTCGTTGTTCCTGTCGTGAAGACCCGACACCGCCTTGTTTTTCCTGTCGCGGAGACACGAGCAGCCACGACCTTGGCCGTCCTTGTTGTTGCACCAGGAGGCGCCGCCGAGCACGCCGTAGGAGTTTGTTTAACTCGCCTCAAGAAAGCCTCGTCACTGGAGTTCACCTTCACTACTTCTTCGCTTCCGTTGGAGATCCGTCACCACCACCGTCATTTCGAGGTCGACGGTTCTTTCTTGGATACCCCAAACAACCGCAACCCCTGCTCTACAATTTTTTTTTGGATTTTGGGTGAGATTTCTCGTTGGACGAACCCTAGAATTTCTAATTAGGGATTTGCGGAATTAGGTTTAATAATTTGTGGTCATTTTGGGTGTTATTATATGATTACTGGTTTGATTGTAAGTAATTGTTGATTTATGTGATAGAATGTAATTTAGAAATTTTGGAGGTTTAGTTTTAGACTTTAGAGCTTGAAGTGTGTATATGTAAATGTAAATATATGTTATCACGTGGTGTAATGTGTTTGAATGTTGAATGCATTTAATCGTGTTAAATGTGAAATTGGTGCAATGCGTTTAAATATGTCTTCACAAACTTGAAATTGGTCATGGCTTCTGCTGCTGTGGTTTGATAATCCTTGTAAAAACCTCTCCACAATTTAATGACCCTTTAAAGAATTTATTTTAATGATTGCATTTTCATGTCAGTTTGGAGTATTGGGCCCTTGAGATTTTGGTGTTATTGGCAGGGCTCATGCCAAATCCTGAGACTACTACTTCTCTTATTACAATGTGATATGTTGAGTTGTCTGTTTATAAATATGGTTTCACAATTATAAACTGTTTATATGTTTTCTGATTTTGAATTCTGATCAGGGTCAACATGGAAACAATTGCATACATGGGCATATCTTAAGTGCTGCAGCAAGGTAAAACAACTAAATATATTGCTTCCCCCAAGCTATAGCATATATGCTTTAGTGAAGGTTTGAGCTGAGAGATCTTGTGAATGCTACGAGTTCACTTTGATTAAGTGTTAATAAGTTCATAACATTGCATCATGTCACCTTTTGTCTATCTATGAGTGGAAGGACTTGTAAAATCTGAAAAAGATGTTGTTGCCTCCTCATTGGCCCACTAGCTTCTCATAATGATCTAACAATGTTGATCATTTTTATTTGGTCAAAATGCAAGATTTTATTTGAGATCCTTGCACAAGTCTGAAAATCCTACTAGCTATGTATCATATGGTATTGAGTTTAGGCTGACTTTATTTTGTTTTATGCATTTGTAGTGTCAATCCTTTCAAAGCTTATTGGAGTAGGCTATCAATTTGGACTGTTGTTGTAATTGGTTATGGCTTCTCCTTTAGTTTTTTGTTCATAATAGTTTGTCACATGTAAGTACAATATAAAATTAAAGAGTGATTTAATCCTACATTTTGACATTTATTTGATTGTTCACGTGAAACCTTTTTACATATCTAGGTTGGTAGGTGTAGGCGAGGCTTCTTTTATCAGTCTTGCAGCCCCATTTATTGATGATAATGCACCTGTTGTCCAGGTTCTCTCCTACACTCTGTTTTTCAACTGTTGTTGTAATATGTTTGTTCCTACTTTTGATTTTCTACTTTCAACAGGAAGAAAGCTTTTACTATGGTGTACCCATTGTTGTTTCATAATTCTATGTATAAACTAAATTTTAGATATCATGTATTACGATATTGATAGGCTAAAAAGATTTGAAGAGCTATCACCGTATACTAAGACAAAATTTCTTTTAGCACGGCACCCATACGATATTGCTGGTCCGACCTCTCAAGTGGAAATGAAATCCCCATCAATAGTAAATTTTTTCATCCAAGTAAATAATTCATGCCATGACAGAGGAACGGATAATACTACGTTAATATCATAATATGATACAAAATCAATATGACTGAAATTGAAGCTAATAATTGATATCCACTTAACATCACATCATAATGGTATCCAAACTTGTTCAACACATAATACTAGGTTGATAGAAGTTTGCTTCTTTGACATGTAGTGAATGCATAATTTTTTGTGCTTGTAAGCCAACAACCCGAATTTAGATAACTTTATGTATTAATTTTACCTTCTCCATAGCATTTTAAAGAACCGATTCTTTAACATTGCAGTCAACATAATTTACAGATAATGATAATACTAATAGCAAGAATAAGAGTATCATTAATAAATAGTAACATCTTATTGTTGTTTAGATTAATCCGATTATGTTTTTGCTCCATATGTTGTTAGTAGTTGTTTGCCATTTGTAGAAAACAACATGGTTTGGGGCCTTTTATATATGTATACCAACTAAATATGCATTTGGGTATATATTTGGTGGATTGATAAGTTATTATTCATCCCTTTTCTGATGTAGTTTATGGCAGTTGTTTCTATGCAATATTGTTGCATCACTAATTACTTTCTGGCTCTTGTGTGTCTGTGTTTTTTCTTCTTCTTTATGTTGGTACATGGAAAATTTAAATAAACAAATATTTTTTTGGTTAGAATTTGAGAAAATGGGAAGTTCCTTTGAAAAGAGTTCCGGAGCAAGATCTGTTTAAAAGTGGTTGGAACTTCAGAAAATGGATTTTGTCATAAATTTCTTTGTACAATTGGTAACAAGATATTGGTTAGTAATCCATGAGTGGAATTTTGATGAAATTTTTTTTAATAAAATAGTCAACATGAAATTTTGATGAGCTTCTAAGTTGGGTTAGACGACAGTGTTTAAATCTCTTCTAATCATTAAGTCTTAATGAGGCTATGTTGATTATTAGGTCGGCACTTATCTTAACTGCCGTTGGGCCTTTTGGATAGAGGCAATGTTGATGCTTCCATTTGTGGTCTTGGGCTTTGTGATGAAGCCCTTACAACTAAAAGGTACATGCTTCATAATTTTAGGTTCACGTTCACCTTTACTTGTCTACCAAATTCTATTGCTTCATTGTTTGGCCAATACAAGAATTACTCAGGCTAGATCTAAAGTGGCATGGACATCTGCGGACATAGTGGCACCTAATATGCAATGCAGGGTTGTTAAGTTGGTCCGGTTCTAAATAGAACCGTTGGAACCGAACCGGACTTTTGACGGTTCGGTTCGGTTCTTTAAAATATTTTGCTGATAAAGTTTAGAACCGGACCGTTTAAATACGGTTTGGTTCGGTTCCATTTTTTTAAAAAAAACCGTTAGGAACTGTTTAAAAAAAAAGGGGTAAATCGGTGTATGAGTTTCTTTCACTGTTGTAACATTCCTATTTTCCCGATTTTCCCTTGTGCAGGTTACGGTTTCTACTTTCTCGTTCTGGTCTTCCATCGCCGCCCCTTCCATCGCCTCCCTTCATCGTCGTCGATCACCTCCGGTAAGTTTCTAACATAGTTCTTCACTTCTTCTTCTTCTTCTTCTTCTTCTTCTTCTTCTTCTTCTTCTTCTTGTTTTGTAATTTTTATGACAAATCAAAAGTAGATTCAAATTGAAAACTACACTCTGTGTTGTAGATGTTGTGCGATAACAGTTCGTCAATGTCCCAAAATATCTATGCTATTTTGGTAGAATTAATTGAAGGTGACGACAGTGTTGAAATTCATGTCCACTTTCATATTGAGCTTGTTTCTCCTTGATTCATCACTATTCAGCATCTTGAGAAACATAGAGATCGATATCACAACAACGATAGATGATCAAGAGAGAAATGTTTTGAAGTTTAGAATTAGATAAATAAACTTATTTTAACTAATCGGGCCAGATAACATGATAGATATCAAACTTTTGTTGTCTTGATTTTAAATTCTTTGAGAATGTAACAGTGTGCCTCTAAACTCAACTTATTTTATTTCTTGTTGTTTTATGTTTAGTGTTTACTGTCATAAAACCTATAATTGTTATTTGGTTGTTGCTGTTTTCTGTTGCTTGTTGTTTTAATTGTCATAAACCTTTGGTTACTGTCATTGACTGAACAACTTAAGCCTGATGTTTTTTTATCCAACTAAAATCATAAAGGTACTAATCCTATGCATGTATTGTTCAGATTCCCATAGAATTTCATGCTGTACTCATACTAAGCTTCTTGTTATGTCAGATCTTGGAACTTCCATGCTACATCTTCAGCATACTCATGGCCAAGCCACAAGGATTCAACTAGAGAAGTGGCCAATACATCTTCCTTTAATGCCCCTACAATCTGAAAATTTGAATGGTGAATCTTATCTTGCATTGATCAAAACTTTTCCAACATGTCACTGAATACAACTCCTTTTCACGAACTCAACAAAATATTGAATTTGCAGGCACCTGTTCTCTATCACTTCAGCACCAAGGTACAACTACCTTAGTGTTCACATCCAATAGCTGGAGACTGGACACAAGAATTAAAACGAGTCTTCACCGAGAGCTTCAACTTAGCGAAAACTATAGGTTGACTAACTTTAAACGAACCTCGGAATGAAGATCACAAAGAGTAAAGCTAATTTATATTTAGTTACAAATGTTCATAAATATGACCCAACTAATTAAGAAGAGAATGAGAACGAACTTCAACGAAGAGTGCTCACTTTTACTAAGTTACAAGGGAGTACGCATCTTTCGAATGGTTCAAAGGAGTCAAGGATGATGTTGCATAAATGGATCACAAGGTAAAGCAATACATTTTGTAAAATTAATATTTTTGAAACATTAAAGAAGACTCAATCCCTCACATATTCTCATTTATCTACAATGATTGTAATAGAGTTTGATCGACATGCACATGCATAATTTACATTTAATTCCAAACACTAAAGAATGTACAATTTTCTTGTCAAACTCAATTTATTATTAGTGAAGTTCACTATTCTTATGGCTTGCATCATCTATATTCACTTTTCTTGTGCTGTCATGTATATATGACATGTTTTCTCACTAAATCATTTCCCCTTAAGTGACAGTGGTTTTCGGAGTCAGCTAAGTCAGTGCCGTATTCACAAAAGCAAATCGACGAGGTTCGAGATCAGTGGGTTAGTTATGTGCAACAGTTCATACGTATACACTAGTTGCATTGGTTTCATTAAATTGAAAGAATGGATATTGGAGTAACTAGGTATCTTATGAAATACTTATGGATTTTTAGTGATTAGTATTTTGAGATGGTCGAAATGATTATTGTTGTCAATTGTCATGGTTATATTTAATTGATCAATCATCATCGTGTTGATGATGATTGTCTTTGAGTATTATTTAACGGTTAGCCGGTCAGTTTAGCTTGTTCATTGTGTTGGATTACTACATATCTACGGTATATAAGCGTAACACAGTAAATATAGCATAATCAAAAAAGAATATAAAATATTACTTCGGTTGTAGATGAAACTGTGATAAACACATTTATCACGGTCAAATTCACATTTAAAACGCGCTACTAATTTACGACGGTTTAGTATTATTACCACGATTCAACATTATTACCACAGTTCTATATCACTGTGTTAAACACGTTAAACACAATTCGAAAAGAACCATGGTAAACACGATTAACACGGTTCGAAGATATCCGGTAAACACGTTTAACACGAAAAATTTCACACGGTTAAGAGGGAACCGTTGTAAAACTGCATGTGGTAAACGTGTTTATCACGATTCCAGCTCAACCGTGTTAAACACATTTAACACGGTTGAGCTAGAGCGTGTATTACTCTGCGAGAGCTCCATTGGTATATCTAAAAAGTGTTATACTCGAGTGTGTGTTACTCTGCGAAGTAACTAGGCTATTATAACAAGGTGAAGAGTTGGAGCTAGATCGTAGCATTGGCTATAGTGAGAGAAGAAGGAGATTTCTTCTAGTTTGTATCTAGGACTCTTTGAAGCTAATAATAGATAGTTAGATCTTAAGGTCATACCCTGGACGGAGAGTAGGCTATTTGAGCCGAACTTCGTAAACATGTGTTGATCTTTTACATTCCGCATTTTATCTTGCTTTATTGCGACTAACTTTGTTTTGCAGGATTACAAAGTCAAGGCCCTTGAAAGTTGTTTCAAAGCCCTTGAAATCAAAGTGTATCACAAAGAGCTCAAATCGACATCAAGGCCCTTGAAATTGGTTTCAAAGCCTAGAGATTGGTTTTGCGAAAAGTTCTCATACTCTATTCAACCCCCTTCTAGAGTATCTTTTATCCTCTATATTCACAATCCGGTTCTTCAATTGGTATCAGAGTTAGACTCACGTATATTGATTTAACCATCAGTGAAACTAATCATGAATCCTATAGGTGGTGGAGGATTTGCTCATGGAAGATCCTCATCTCGACCACCCCTCTTCTGTGGCAACAACTTTGCCCATTGGAGAGCACTCATGCGTATGTTCATTATTGATCAGGACATGGAACTATGGAGCATCATTCAGAATGGCCCCCAAGTCCCAATTACGACAGTTGAAGGTGTCCAAGTCCCAAAGAAGGAAGCTGACTTCACACAAGCTGACTTGGAAAGTGTGTCAAAGAACTACAAAGCTATGAACTTACTCTACTGCGGATTAGATGCCAACGAATTCAACGGCATCTCATCATGCAAGAGTACAAAGCAAATATGGGACAAACTAGTCTTCACATACGAAGGAACAAGTCAAGTTAAGGAAACAAAGATTAGCATCTTCCTCAGACAATACGAGTTATAAAGATGAATCCAAATGAACCAGTCAAAGAAATGTTCACAAGATTCACTAAGATCGTGAACAACTTGGACTCACTAGGAAAGGTCATCACAAATGAAGAAAAGGTTAAGAAGGTTCTAAGGAGCTTACCTAAAGCCAAGTGGGGACCAAAGATGACTGTCATTGAAGTAGCTCACAATCTCTCAACTCTTCCTCTTGATGACCTCCTTGGAAAACTCATCACTCACGAAATGGTTCTTGGTGAAAAAGATGGAGAGCTCTCATCCATCACTAAGAATTTGGCACTAAAATCAAGAAAGGATGAATTACCATCAAAAGAGGAAGATAGTGATGATGATGATGATGATGATGATGATGATGATGATGATGATGATGATGAAGATGCAATAGCCATGACCTCTAAGGGTCTCGCGAGAATTCTCAAGATAAAGAAACAATCTGCAAACAATAGAGAGTTTCCACGAACATCAAAACCCTGAGGTAAGTTTATTAACTCTAACAAGAAAACTAGAGTGCTGACTTGTTTTGAATGTGGTGAAACAAATCATCTTGTTAAGGATTGTCCACAAAAGAAGAGGACCAACTTCAAGAAAAATGATCGAAAGAAGAAAGCTATGGTAGCTTCATGGAGTGAATCAGAATCCTCAAATGAATCAGAAGACGAAAAAGAACAAGCAAACCTATGTCTTATGGCCGATCATGAAGAAGATTCAAATCTCTATGTTGATAATGTGGTAAGTACTATTATGACTCAATATGAATGTGACCTAAAACAATTCCTTAAAGACATTATTATATGTGACAAGGAGCATAGAATAAGGATAAATTTTCCAAAAGAAAAGATTCTTGAACAAGAAAAACAACTAAGTGAGATATCTCTGGAGATTGAAAATCTTAACACATAAAAGGTAGACCTTGATGACAATATCAAGGCCTTGGAATCGGAAAATGCGATTCTCAAGGACAACCTCTTATCTCTTCATCGAAATTATATCGATCTAGAGAAAGAGAAAGTTGATCTAACTTTGACGTGTCAAGACCAGAAGGCTTCACTTGTTAAATTTACTTGTTCAAAAGCTAATCTTGAAAGAATGATGGGTGAACAACAGTCCTCACTTAACAAAAATGGTATAGGTTATCATAGGAGCTTTCCTACAAAACCAACTACCACTTTTGTCAAAGCCAAAGGAAGTATTCATCTGCCTACTTGCTTCTACTGTTGTAAAAAGGGTCATGTTGAATCTACATGTCCATATAGAAGAAATGACCCTTATATCATTAGAAATACCTATCCTCTATGTTTAAGGAAACAGGTCAAACAAATCTGGGTTCCTAAAGGTACTAGAGCACCAAACATGATCGAACCTGAATATGGACCAAAATATGTCATTTGGTCGACCCAGAAAGGTTTTTGTTTGTTGTTTTGCATGATATCACCAAGTTAAAGGAGCATAAATGGATATTAGATAGTAGTTGCTCAAGACACATGAGTGGAAAAAGCTCAATATTCTCAGATTTAAAGAAGCAATCATTTGGAATCATTACGCTTTGTGATAAAGGGAAGTGTGACATTATTGGCATTGGTAAAATATGTTATAATTTATCTAACTTCATTGATGATGTATATTTGGTTGACGATTTAAAATATAATCTGCTTAGCATCTCTCAAATATGTGATAAAGGCAACAAAGTATTATTTGATTAAGAGGAATGTGAAGTTCAAAACAAAACGACGAGTGACATTATGCTTAGTGCTCCTAGATGTAACAATGTTTATTCTATGAGTACTAACCAAGTTTCAGGAACTAAGATAAAATGTCTCAAGGCCTTGACTGATGATCCAAGGTTTTGGCATAGAAGACTTGGCCATGTAAGTATGCACACAATGCAAAAGCTACTTTCAAAAGATTTGGTACGTGGATTGCCAAACCTAAATTTCAAGGTAGATGAACTATGTAAAGCTTGTACACAAGGTAAACAAACAAGAGGTTCATTCAAACCTAAGAAAGTTGTAAGTTCTTCTCGACCCATTGAACTCTTACATATGGATCTTTGTGGACCTATGCGTGTCAAATCTCCCAAAGGCAAGCAGTACATCCTTGTTATTGTGGATGATTTCTCTCATTTCACATGGATTTCTTTCCTACGAGAAATATCTGAAGCATTGTGTGAGTTTTCAAAATTATGTAAGGATTTGCAAACCTTGAAAAACCTACCAATCGTTTCGATAAGAAGTGATCATGGTAGAGAATTTGATCAACTAAAGTTTGATTTGTTTTGTGCAAAATGTGGTATTTCACATAACTTTTCAGCTCCTAGAACTCCTCAAGAGAATGGAGTTGTGGAATGTAAGAACCGCACTCTTGAGGATATGTCTAGGACTATGCTTGTAGAAAATAGTTTGCCAAAATGTTTTTGGGCTGAAGCAGTAAACACCGCTAATTATATTTTAAATAGATGTTCGATTCGCCCCATCTTGAAAAAGACTCCTTATGAACTATTTAAAGGAAGAAAACCTAATATTTCATATTTTAAACCTTTTGGTTGTACCTACTTTGTTCATAACAATGGCAAAGATAATCTTGGAAAATTTGATGCACGTAGTGATGAATCTATATTTATTGGATATGCTTCAAATAGCAAATCTTATCGTGTTTATAACAAACGTACCAAAATTGTTGAGGAAAGTATTCATGTTATTTTTTATGAAAGCAATGATGGTACTTTGAGTGAAAGTTTTGAGGTCTTAATTTGAATCAATGAGAAGATCACAATTCGGATGAAGATGAAGATCCTAAAGATCAAGAAAAGAATATGCAAGAAAAGATTCAAGATACCGAAGAAAACCCTCAAGACCTTGAAACACATCTTCAAGACCTTGAAACAGAAAACTGCAATGTCAAAACTCTGTTTCAAGGGCTTGAAACCAAACTTCAAGGCCTTGAGATAGGATCCAAGGGCAATATATCAACGGTACCTGAATCTAGTCAAGCTTATGAGGTTCAACCTTCAGGATCTGCTCAATCTTACAAACGAAGAAAATTTCAACACTGTTCTTACCATCCATAAGAGAATGTGATCTCAGATCCAAACGCAGGAGTTCAGATTCGATTTAAAGTAAATAATCTATGTGCTTTCTCTGCGTTTGTGTCTCTTGTCGAGCCAAAGAATTATGTTCAAGCTCTTCAAGAACTCGACTGGATCATTGCCTTGCAAAATGAACTAAATGAGTTTGAGAGAAACAAGGTTTGGACTCTTACTACAAGACCAAAGCATCAATCCGTCATCGGCACAAAATGGGTCTTTCAAAATATTTTGGATGAAAGTGGGAAAGTCATACGAACTAAAGCAGGACTTGTAGAACAAGGCTATAATCAAGAAGAAGGTATTGATTATGAGGAGACTTTTGATCCGGTTGCCAGGTTAGAAGCCATACGTATGCTACTCGCATTTGCATCTTTTATGAGTATAAAACTATTTCAAATGGATGTAAAATGTGTTTTCTTAAACGGCTTCTTAGAAGAAGAAGTCTACGTTGCTCAACCCCTGCTTTTGAAAATGATGAATTTCCTGATCATGTTTTTAAACTAGACAAAGCTCTTTATGGTCTTAAGCAAGCTCCTCGAGCTTGGTATGAAAGATTGTCCAACTATCTTCTTGAAAACAAATTCAAAAGAGGTTTGCTTGATAAAACTTTATTTACCAAAACCAGAGACAACGATATATTAGTAGTACAAATCTATGTTGATGACATATTATTCGGTGCTACTAATGATTCCTTTTGCAAGGAATTTTCAGATATTATATGCAGGGAATTTGAAATGAGCTTAATAGGTGAGCTAAATTTCTTTCTTTGACTTCAAGTTACACAAGAAAAGAAAGAAACTTTTCTCAATCAAAGCAAGTATACTAAAGACTTGCTTAAGAAGTATAAGATGGTTCAATCTAAGGTCACAAAGACTCCTATGAGTTCAACACTTTCTCTTGACCATGACAAAGATGGCAAAAGTGTAGTACAAAAGGAGTATCGAGGTATGATCGGTTCATTGTTGTATTTAACTACTAGTCGACCTGACATTATGTTTAGTGTTTGCATGTGTGTAAGATTTCAAGCTGATCCTAAAGAGTCACACTTGATAGCTGTGAAAAGAAGTTTTCAGTATCTCAATGGCACTAAGGATCTAGGGTTATGGTACTATTCGCCACTTAGCGTGCGTGCAATCAAGCTTTAAATTTATAAAACTAGAATAAAAGCAAGCGAACCCGCAGTGTACGGATCGACGTAGATTAGCAAGTATTCCAGAGTATCGAACACAGGGATTTGGGGGAACAAATTCAATTATAAGATTGTCAAGCAAGTGAATGTAAGAGCTTTGCAATATATTGGGAAAACAACAATCCTAAAGATCCAGGTATCCAGCTGTGGCAATCGATTCAAGATATACTAATGATATAAAGACAAAGTTGAGATATGCAAAGGTATGCTAATGTAAGGTAATCGTACGGTGAAGTTCCAAAAACCTTATATGACTCACCTATAAGAAACTCTCTATACAGGTTGTTGAGGCTTCAATATAGAAAGGTTCTAAAAGCAAGAATTAATGTCAAATACCCAAACTTATAATCCAAGGATCAAGACTAACTTCACCGATTACGGTTGTGACACTCACAATCGAGGTAGAGGTTGTTGAGGCTTCACTACCACCTAGAAAAGGCAAGCCAAGACTAAGTTAAAGCAAATCTTTAACTTTGGATTAAAGTAAAAGCAGGTTCGTAAACTTAAGGGAAATTACGGGCGGATCTTGAGATTCCACGGTCGTGGAACTCAAGAACAAACCGTGATTTAGGGTTCGTCGACAATTCTCTCTAACTCTCAGGGTCTAATCTGTTTACGATCGATCTATCATCATCTAAGCCACAACTATCAACCCTTCACCTTAGAATTGTTAAGGGTTTTTAGCCAATAACAGTCATGTTGATATCAAATTCAAGAATTAAAAGATTGAAAGATGAAAACTTCCGAAAACTTTCAATAAACTTCAAACCAATCTCAAAGTCACAATCAAGAAATTATCACTAATTCCAGAATAGAACAAATAAACACAATCTTAGGTAAGAAGGAAGAACGGGATGTCAATCCGTCTCCTAAATCAAACCTAAACAAGAAGAGAAGTCTTCTTGCGAATAATCCTCCGAATCTTGGATCTTCCGTCAATCTGGAAATCTCAATCACAATCTCCACCAAAGAACGCGAGATTAGGGAAATTCCAAGCGTAAACGTAGGTCTAAAACGAGGTGTAAGCGAAGGTGACGGAATCTCTCTTCGTCCGTCTTTTTATAGTGTATGCTGAAGTAGCGGCCCGGCCCAAGCTCTTAAAAGATCGTGGCTTAAAATGTGGCGAAAAAGATCGCCAAGATCACGGTCGTGGAAGGTTCCACGACCGTAATTTAGAGCGTGGAAATCAACACGGTTTGAACACTTGATTCCACGACCGTATAAGCTTCTGGAATGAATCACGCTTCTCCTGCATGGTTCCACGACCGTGGAACTGAACGTGGAAAGTGGTACGGCCGTATTTTAGAGCGTGGTTTAGGGCAAGAACGTGATTCTTCCCTAGACTCGTTCATTCCTCAAGTTAGCTCTTCTTTGGCTCCTAGAAATGCTCTCAATCCATGGACATACTCAATCAACTCATCTTTGCTCAATTCCGTTCGGAAATAGCTCTTAAGTACCTATAATCAACATAAAGCTTGTGTAGACATCTATATCGACAATATAGGCAAACTAGCTCACAAATGCAACAATGCTCATTCAATGACTATCAATATGAATCGAATACAATTAGAAAACGTGCCTAAAACATCACAATATTTCATGCTAACAAATAACCCCATACTTAACACTTGCTTGTCCCTAAGCAAGGTCTCTCAAAAAGCTTTAAAACAAGAGTTAGGATGAAATATGTGTACCTTCTCAAAGCAATACTTCTTTTGGATAATGTGCCTTCTAAACAATAGATCATTCTCAAACCTTGCTTCATTCGTTTATAAGACTTTCATACACTTAATCAAAGAGTAAAGAGTAAAGAAGGCTCATGAATCAATTAAACTTCAATACAAGCATCATAACCTTCAAACATTATCAAAATCAATCATAAGAAACTTCAATTTAGATCACCAAGTCATATAGCATTCTTTTGATCTTAAGGACTTTCAAATAAGGTCTAGAATGTGGAAAGGGAAGGAAAACTTTAAGGAATGTGGTGCATGAATCCGGGAAAGTGGATAACTACTCTTTTCTTCTTCTCTTGCGGTTCCCGCAGCACTTTCAACTTAGAGCTTCGCTCTCTTCTTTTCATTTTTCGACTTTACTTTTGGAGTTATGGATAGAGGTGCACAAAAACCGAAGCCAAGGAGATCGACGTTTCTCAATTTTTATGAGATGCCTCAAACCCTTAGCGCACATACCATAATCCGCTAGGAATATCGCTCAATCCGACTTTGGCAAGACGCAAACACCCGGCTATGTGAATGGTGCCGAGTTACTCATCGTCATGATTGACTTCCCCAAACCTAAAATTTCTTTCTATCCTTTTGATTGCAATATTGCTTTCATGGCCCTCCCACATCAAACATGCCTTTTTCATTCACTTCTCCAAGTTCCCGGATAGGTAAAGGAGGTCAATATTTCAATGAGGAGCTAAAATGATCAAAGAATGAAGAAAGAAAAATCGAATTGCCTTAATCATCTCAACAAGAAGTATGGGAACTTATAATGTGATTTCAACCTTATTTTCTCAACATGATTTAAGTAACATTCTTCACATTATGAAACTTGCAAAAGAGGTATAATCCATTCATTCAAATTTCTTTTCAATTCACTATTCTTTTAAGCATGCAATTGTCATCAAACTCAATTCACAAGTGATATTATCATAGAATTCATCTCTAACATAGAAGCACATAATTTTTCAAAATTTTTCAATTTTTATGGGTTTTTCAAGTTCTTTTTCATGCAATGCAATAATGAAACGTGCAACAATATAATGAAATGCAAGATAGTCTCGAATAGAAGCAAACATAGTGAGTAGAAGTTATTACAAACTTTTAGTCACACCCCACCCCATACTTGGAACAAACATTGTCCCTAATGTTCAAATAAAAGATAGAAAAGAAGAAAAAGAAAAAGAAACTCACAAACTGGCGGTGGAGCGGCTAAAGCAAACGGTCATCATCATCGTCACTGCGGCGCTGGTGGAGGCGGGAATGGAGAGAAGCTGGAGTCGTAGTGCCGCCCAAACTGCTGGCGGTAGACGTCTCTCATCATGTGATCGAGGTCGTCCATGCGTCCGTCTCTAGCATCGGCTCGAATCTCCAATGCTCCTACTCTCTCCGAAAGTCCAGTAGCCCAATCCGGCATCTACTCATACCATCCCGGAGCCTGACTGTACTATGCTGGAGCGTCGGATGGTGCTGATGCTGATGCAGATGGTACCTGTGTAGACCATGGAGGTGGAGCTCCATACCATGCAGGAGGTGTCTCAGCCCATGTGGGTCTCTCACTCACGCTGGCGCGGCGAGAAGACGAGCCTGAAGCTCTAGCTGGACGTGGAGAACGTCTAGGCACATCGGGGGCCGCATCTGGCTGATCCGGAAACGTGCCAAACTCGTGCTCTGCTCCTCCTCCACCCTCAAACTGATCTCTCATCTCCTCCTCCTCAACTACTGGTGGTGGGACATATGGGGGAGCTGCAATCCTGTTCGCATGCATAGCAGCGAACGTCTCCTTCCAATTATGGCGTCCTACCATAATGGAGTATTCCGGTAGCCACTCAATACCCCTACCCGTCCTGCTCTCCCAAGGCATGGCCGCATAAGGCGGACCTCTATGTGTGGGGAAGATGAGACCTCTAGTCATGAAGGCATGAAGTCCTAGAGGTACAACAGGTATGCGTGTGCACGCAGAAAAATCAACTCCCAAACTCCTAGTAAGGTGGGTAACTATCCCACCATATCCAATGTTGCCCCTCCTCTTGTTCTTGAGCTTGCTCATAGTAGCAGCCAAGAGGGTGGCACAGTCAGCTCGGCGCCCATACAACATAGAATATAGCAAAAAGAGCTCATCCGTCTTGATCTTTTGGGGCGTCTCCATCCTAGGAAAGAGACACTCCGAAAGAATACGGTGAGCAATCTTCAAGGCTAAGTGGTACATCAACTTAGCCTTGGTGTCAGCAGGTTGCCAGCGGTCCTCGCTGGCGTAAATCATCGCTACCTCCTCCCAAAAATCTTTGGCGTAAACGCCACTAGGGAAACGACTGTTAAAGGTCTCTTGGAACCCAAAGAAGGTCCCGAACTCACGAATGGAAAAATCATAGTTTCTTTCCATAAGACGGAAAGAAACGGTCCTGTCTACATGGCTGTGCTCAAAGGATGTCACAACCTCCCTCGTAATCTCCTCGTAGGCGTCTTCTCGGATAGCCGAGAAGATAACTAGTCCGGCTCTATCCAAGAGCCAAGTAAGGTCCTCTATGATGTTAAGAGGAGCTAGATCCTCTAACAATAGGTATCTAGGACCAATCACAGCCCTCTCATGGATCCTCTCGAGTGCATCGAGGTGATCCTCATGAATGGTCGGTACTCTAGGGCTAGGAGGTGAGGGTGATGAAGGTGATGATGGAGGTGAAGGGGAAGATGGTGGTGGTGCTCTAGAGGATGAAGAAGAAGAGGGATTACCCTTCCTCTTCTTGTTCTGGTCATTCTTTTTCTCCTTATTCCTCCCTGAAACTCTCCTTACGAAATCCATCACTGTCAAGAATCACGGTCTGTTCTTTCCTTTCCACGGCCGTGGTTCTCCCAGGAACCGTGGTTTGTCTGTTTCTTTCGCAAATCTCAGCAAACAACTCTCAAACTCAACAATCAGGCAGCCCTAGTCTAATTCCTTCCAATTTCAATCAGTTCTTCCTAAAATTTCTAACAAAAACGAACCAAATCAACAAAGATCAAGAGGAGTAGAAAAACCTAGGTTTCGGATTTTAAAAATCCAAATTGTGCGTTCCTTGGTGAATTTCCGCTTGATTCGTCGCTTGGATCTTGTTGGTGGTTGAATTTGCTTCAATTTGGGAAGAAGAATCGTTGAAAACGATTAAGGAACGAGGATTTGGGAGGAGATCGTGGATTCGGCGTTTTGGTCGTGGAAGAGGGCTTTTGTGGAGTGATTTTTATGAAGAACGTGGTTTATATAGTCACATGCAAAATTTTGAAAATCACGGTCTGTCGGGGTGTTCCACGGCCGTGGAATTGTACGAAACCGTGGTTTTGGTGATTTTTCAAAGGCTTTTGAAAATTACGGTCACTGTAGCTGTCACGACCGTGGTTTAGACCGTGGAACTCTCTGTAATGCTCCAAAGTCCAAATTTCGTCACTTTTCTTCAACATTACTCTTCTCTTTTCCTTTTCCATCGTTCCTACATCCAAAAACACGAACATACCGGAAGAAATCGAGGCAAAATAAAGCAAAAAAAACGTCTAAACTAAACTAAACTAAGAATCGAAAGCAAAAACAAAAATGCAATACCTTGGGTTGCCTCCCAAGAAGCGCTTTGTTTAAGGTCCGTAGCTAGACCAATCTCGCACTTATTCAAGTGCGGTAGGCGTGAACTCTTCAGCTTGGAGTTCCGGCGTATACTTCTTTAGTTGTTGGCCGTTCACCTTAAAGCTTCCGCCCGCTTCACCCCATACTTCAACTGCACCATGGGGGAAAATACGCTTAATTAGAAAAGGTCCGGTCCAACGGGATTTAAGCTTACCTGGAAAGAGACGAAGCCTTGAATTGAAGAGGAGAACTTGATCTCCTTCTTTGAAGTCCTTTGGAATGATGTGCTTATCATGCCAACACTTTGCTCTCTCCTCATAGATCTTAGCGTTTTCATAAGCGTTCAAGCGGAGTTCGTCCAGCTCATTAAGGTCTAGGAGACGCTTCTCTCCCGCTTCCTTCATGCTGAAATTCAACCACTTGATAGCCCAAAACGCCTTGTGCTCCAACTCTACCGGCAAGTGACAAGACTTCCCATACACAAGGTTGTATGGTGTGGTTCCTATGGGAGTCTTGTACGCAGTCCGGTACGCCCACAATGCATCGTCAAGCTTCAAGGACCAATCCTTCCTAGTCCTTGAAACCGTCTTCTCTAGAATTCCTTTGATCTCCCTATTTGAGATCTCAACTTGTCCACTAGTTTGTGGATGATAAGGGGTAGCGACCTTGTGAGTAACCCCATACTTAGCTAGAAGAGAGCTTCAAAGCGCCGGGCAATGAAGTGAGAACCTCCATCACTAATGATAGTCCTTGGCGTCCCAAATTGCGGGAAGATGGTCTTGTTAAAGAACTTAACCACCACCATGGCATCATTGGTGGGAGAGGCAATTGCTTCTACCCATCTAGAAACGTAATCTACCGCCAATAGTATGTATTGGTTTCCACAAGAGGATGGGAACGGTCCCATGAAATCAACTCCCCAAACATCGAAAATCTCCACCTCTTGGATGTTGTTGAGGGGCATCTCATTCCTTCTAGAGATATTACCTGTTCTTTGACAAGCATCGCAGCAAGAAATAAAGGATTGCACATCTCTAAATAAAGTAGGCCAAAAGAATCCAGATTGCAATACCTTTGCGCTAGTCTTGTTCGAACTAGCGTGTCCTCCACAAGGTAGTGAATGACAATGGCGGATGACACTTTGCATCTCATCTTCCGGCACACATCGCCGAATGATGCCATCCGGACCTCTCTTAAAGAGGAGAGGCTCGTTCCAAAAGTATTCTCGGACATCCTTAAAGAACTTCTTTCTTTGTGCGTAGGATAGTCCGGGCGGTATCTCCTGACAAACCAAATAGTTAACAAAATCAGCAAACCATGGTTCGTTACCTTTGGAGATCACGTCGATGCACTCCTCTATAATGTGTAGGTGTTCGTCCGGGAAGGAGTCATCGATGGGTAAATGGTCGTCCTCTAGATGTGTTAGGCGACTCAAATGATCCGCAACAGAATTTTCTGAACCTTTCTTGTCGCGGATCTCTAGATCGAATTCTTGTAGGAGAAGAATCCATCTAATTAGCCTTGGCTTCGCATCTTTCTTTGCAAGGAGGTACCGGATCGCAGCATGATCCGTGTAGACAACCACCTTTGCACCTACAAGATAAGAGCGAAACTTGTCAATAGCATAGACAATGGCTAAAAACTCTTTCTCGGTAGTGGCGTAGTTGAGCTGCGCTTCATCTAGCGTCTTGCTAGCATAGTATATGGCATGGGTTCGCCCTTCCTTTCGTTGTCCAAGAACAACCCCAATAGCTACGTCACTAGCATCGCACATAACCTCAAAGGGAAGAGTCCAATCTAGAGGTTGGATAATAGGTGCTGAAATTAGAGCTTGCCGAATTGTGTTAAACGCATCCAAACATTCCTGCGAAAACTCAAAAACTACATCCTTCATCAATAGATTAGTGAGCGGTTTTGATATTTTAGAGAAGTCTTTAATGAAACGTCTATAAAATCCAACATGTCCTAGGAAACTTCTTATCCCTTTCACCGAAGTTGGGGGAGGAAGTTTCTCTATGGTCTCTATCTTAGCTTTATCTACTTCTATCCCTCTATTAGAGATTAAGTGACCTAGTACAATTCCTTCCTTAACCATAAATTGACACTTCTCCCAATTAAGGACTAGGTTAGTGTCTTCACACCTTTGCAAAACAAGAGAAAGGTTAGAAAGGCAATCGTTAAAAGAGGAACCGTATACGGAGAAGTCGTCCATGAAGACCTCCATGATTTCCTCTATGTATTTGGAGAAGATGGCCATCATGCACCGTTGAAAGGTGGCTGGGGCGTTGCAAAGCCCGAATGGCATTCTCCTATAGGCGAACGTACCCCATGAGCACGTAAATGTGGTCTTCTCCTGATCGTCCGGGTGTATCGGAATCTGAAAGAAACCACTATAACCGTCAAGGTAGCAAAAATGTGAATGTTGTGCTAACCTTTCAAGCATTTGATCAATGAATGGCAATGGGAAGTGATCCTTCCTCGTTGCATTGTTGAGCTTGCGGTAGTCTATGCACATCCGCCATCCCGTCACAGTTCGGGTAGGAATGAGTTCGTTGTTCTTGTTAGTGATGACCGTCATTCCTCCCTTCTTCGGAACTACTTGAACCGGACTCACCCACTTACTATCGGAGATAGGGTAGATGATACTTGCATCAAGAAGTTTAAGAATTTCCTTCTTGACAACCTCCTTCATGGTCGGATTCAACCGCCTTTGAGGTTGTCTTGAAGTTCTAAAGTCTTCCTCCATTAGTATTTTATGCATGCATAGGGAGGGTTTAATTCCTACTAAGTCCTCAATAGTGTAGCCTAAAGCTTTCCTATGTTTCCTAAGGACAATCATAAGCTGATTATGTTCATCTATGCCTAAATCGGAACTAACAATAACCGGAAAGGTAGAATTAGGTCCTAGAAAAGCGTACCTTAGATGAGTAGGAAGTGGTTTTAGTTCCATTGCTTTCGGAGCTTCCAATGATCCTTGAGGAGCGTCCGATGTCTCCTTAGAAGTTTCTAAGGGTGTTGAATGTGTGAGAGAAGAATCGAAAGAAGTTGAAGAAGTGTCTCGATCACTCTTTTCCACGGCCAAAATTACGGGTTCCCCATGTCCTCCACGGCCGTGGTTTAGGGCGTGGAAAGGAAATACGGTTGTCATGTTTTCTCCACGAACGTATAACTCTCTGGAGTGGGACCCGGTTTTGGTTGTGAAATCCACGGCCGTGGAATATAGTGTGTGGCCGTGGATTCTCACGTTTTCAGCCTCATCGTGGAGTTTTTCAAACTCCACTTCATGCATCTCCTCTTGTGCTTCTAAGGCTTCAATTGCCTCATTGCACTCTTCTTCTTCCCCTACATTGGTTAGACTCATAGTAATAACTTTTTGTAAAGGATCGTTGAAGAGAATCGCACTTACCTCCTCCCTAGACAACCCTTCTTCATCTTGGATATCGAATATATCCTCATCAAAGATTGGTTCCTTCACTAGAGTGGAAAGAACGAACTCTACCTTCTCTTCTCCTATATCAAAAGCGAGTCTACCATTCTTGCAATCGACTATGCAACCGGAAGTTGCAAGAAACGGTCTTCCAAGTATGATCGGGACCGGACTATCTGCAGGAATATCAAGCACGACAAAATCAATGGGAACAAAGAATTTACCTAGCTTGACTGGGACGTCTTCTACAATACCGACGGGGCGAGTGATGGATCGATCCGCCATGTACAACGTCATCTTCACCGGTTTAGGATCGCCTAAACCGATCTTCCTGCACAATGCAAGTGGTATGATGCTCACACTTGCTCCTAAGTCACATAATGCATCATATGTGACATCTCCCACTCCTATGGGAATGCAAAATGACCCCGGATCCTTTAGTTTTGGGGGCATTTTCTCCTTCATGGTCTTGATGAGATCCGAAGAATCCGAACTCATCTTAACCTCACCGAAATCTTCTAGCTTCCTCTTGTTAGAGAGGAGCTCCTTCAAGAACTTGCCATAAGCTGGCATACCTACAATAGCATCGATGAAAGGTATATTAATGTGCAGCTTACTCATAAGTTCTATGAACTTACCAAATTGTTTATCTAGGCGCGCTCTCGCTCTAGATTGAGGGAATGGTAGGGGAGGTTTGTAAGCTGGAGGAGGAACGTAGACATCTTCCTTCTCCTTCCCCTTCTCTTTCTCCTTGTCCTTTTCTACGGAGACTTCAACGAACTTAGGCTGCGGGTCGGTGGTAGTCACTCCGCTCCTAGTTGTGATTGCCATAACCGTTCCCTTAGGGTTGTCCTCCGTCTTTCCTGGAAGTTTCCCTTGATTCCTAGGAACTTCCTCCGCTTGGTTGAACATTTGGTTTTCTAAAACCTTTTGAGCTTTATCAACCTTAGAAATTTGATCATCAACCTTAATGATGCGGTTCTCCAACCCTTGAAGCTTTCCCAATATCGTTTCCAACATGGGGTCGGGCTTCTCCTTTCCCGAAGTGTTTCCTCCATTTGATGTTTGCCCCTGGCTTCTCAAAGGAGTAGAGGAAGAAGAAGGTGGAGTTAGTGAATTAGAATTGGAAGGATAGGAGTTACCGGAATTTTGTTGATTGGAGCGCCAATTGTTGTTGCTTGAACCCCTATTGTTGTTCCAATTGTTGTTCCGGCTGTTGTTGTTGCCATTCCAATTATTATTCCGGTTGTTGTTCCGATTATTGTTGTTGTTGTTGTTGCGGTTTGTGTTATCACCGCCATTGTTGTTGCCCAAATAACCAACATCCTTCCCTTGTTGCTTTGGAAAGTTGGTTTTGATAGCCTCCTTCAACTCTTTGATCTCATTGTTGAGGGAGAAAATCTGATTTTGAGCTTCATGTGTGAGCTTTGCTCCTTACTCCACACGATTTCCCTCCACTTTCCGGTGGGAATACTTCTCTATGACTCTTGCTTGCTTCTCAATGAAGTCCCAAGCGTCATCTTCTCTCATGTCCATGAATGTTCCACATGAGAGGGATTGGAGGTTGAATTGCGTTCCCGCATCCAGCCCCTTATAGTATATCTCCAGCAAGGCAAATTTGGATATGCCATGATGAGGGCAATCCAAGAGCAAATCCTGAAACCTTTCCCAAGATTTAAACAAACTTTCGTTAGATCTCATGGAAAAAGCATTAATCTTACCTCTAAGTTCCGCCGTTTTGGAAGGCGGAAAGAATTTGGTGAGGAACTCCGCGGAAAGGTCTTCCCATGTATCTAGTTTCCCACTAGGAAGAGCTTGGTACCAAGACAACGCTTTCCCTTTCAAAGAGAAGAAGAAGGGCTTGAGCTTGTAGTTGTTGGTAGTAGCATTCTTCGGTCTCATCGTCTCCATCATACACTCAAAGTTTTGCAAGTGTTGGTGTGGAGATTCAACGCTTGTCCCGCCAAATTGGTTTTGGCGAACAAGATTAATAACTTGAGGGTTGAAGCTAAACCCTTGTACATCTTCAATGTTACGTCTAGGAATAGATGTGATGTGCACGCAATAAGCTTTAAATTTATACTCGTTATATTTATCCTAACTCCTAGCGAACCCGCAGTGTACGGGACGTTTGTAGTAGGGATAGTATTCCGAGGTCGAACACAAAGACTAAGGTGAAATCGAGTCAAACAATGATCAAAGATAGTGTGAATCTAGACTAGATAAGATGAGGAACAAAGAAAATGGAAAACACAATGTTTTAGTTGGTTTTTGTGGTGATCAAACAAAGATCACAAGTCAAGCAAGGTAATAAAACAACTAACAACTCAAGCTAGCAAAACAAGCAAGTAACACAAATCACACAAAGTATATGATCAAGAGAGAAAAGTAGATTCTAGAGGTCAAGATTTCCGGTTATGGCATTGGACTCAAGGTTCTAAGGATTCTAAGGACAAGCTGCGGTGTTGGGGAAAGAATGTTTCACAAATGGAAGCAATTACCGGGTAGGTCTCTCACTTCACTAATCCCGCATCAAACTCCTATTACCGGGTAGGTCTCAAGGGGTTAGAATAAGGAATTCCACACAAACTAGATACTACTTAAGGGGTAACCCTCTCCTTACCGGGTAAGTCTCGGAATAGGGAAATCTCAAGCAATAATCCTAGCACACTCGATCCAATAGCGGCTTGTGAGGCTCACTACTACCTAGAATTCATCCTCTAAGGTATCTAAGATCGGGAATCATCGGGTAGATCTCTTCCTTCACTTAGGTTGATAGCATTAGGTGATCCTAAGCTAAATTAGGCATAATAAACACTAGGATTTAACAACCTAACATCCCTAACATTCAGATTTATTTTTTTAAAGAGCAACAAAAGAATAAATCGGGCTGTTCTACAGATAAATCGGCCGATTTATCTGATGAACAGGTCGATTTTTCCTTCTGTTGTGAGTTTCTTGCATATAAATCATCCTAAACTAACATATAAGCCCATCCTATCATCACCTTAGCCATAACCATCAATCCATCACTCCAGAATCACAACAAACTAGCCAATAATATGCATATCAAGATCCGAAATCATCAAACAAGCATACATGGTGTTCATATATGGATAATGGAAGATAAGCAAGTAAATCAATAAATCTCAACTAAATCTTAGTTGTAGCAAGACTTATAAACTCTTAAATGAAGATCCAAAACGTTCCTAACAATCCTTGAAATCGTTCTTCAATCCAAGATTACAAAAATCACTCAAAAGTCACTCAAAATCTCACTAAACTCCTAGAATGGTGTTCTTGTTCTTCCTTCAATCTTTGAGAGCTTTTCTTCTCCTCCAATCTTTCCCCCAAATTGATGAGCTGTGAATGAGAGTGTGGGAGAGGAGAGATGCTCAGCAACAACCTGCAGGCCCACTTATATTCTCCACCAAGAGCAAGGACGGACAAGAGATCGTGGGACACGTGGCTTAAGCTGTCAAAGCCCCAAAAATCGACCCAGTAGGAGAAAATCGGCCGATTTAGCTGCTAGTTGGTCCGATTTTCTTCAGCAGAAACATGCTATGCTCGTTTAGCCATGAGTTGATCCATTCCTTGCACCAATAGTGGTCTTTGTGTCCTTTGTTGCTCCAATTATGCTCCTCCTTAGCCTTGGATGTGAACCACCATGAGACTTGGCCCTCAAATGTATCGATTAATGTCCAATAGATCCCCGAATTACCTACAAAACCGATAAAAGGTAGTGTACACGTCTTTTCTAGAAATATGCTTGAATTGAGCGAAGACGTCATGAACCAATGCCAAAACGTGCATGAATGAGTGAGAAATCTATCTAAATGATTACCTAATCCTAAGTCATAAATCTTGTTATCAAAAATACCCCATACTTAAGGTTTTCTCGTCCCCGAGCAAATTCCCAACTATAGACTAAGAGATGACATGATTTATGTATGCAGAAAAATGGCAAAATCTTTTTGGAGTTGTGCTTCTAATATTGGATCACCTTCATAGTCATGTTTCATGGCAATGGACAAGCAATCATGTATCAAATAAACGAAAAACATGAAAAGACAATTACACTTAACTTGATAACATGCAATGAAATGTAAAGATGAAGAAGTCAAGATGATCATGAGCATATCCAATCTAAATCACTTAGTCTTACACACATGCAAGTAGGTCATAAGGACTTGTGAAATAAAAGGCCAAGAAACGTTGTGATTAGGTGGGGAATTTTATAGGCTATGTGATGCTAATCCGGGAAAGGAACTAAACAACCACAACTTCCAATTTTCTTATCAACTTCCCTCAAGTGTATATTTTTCTTCATTGTCTTTTCTTTCTTTTATTTTTGAGACAATGGCATTGGTGTACAAAAGCCGAAACCTCGGTGATTAGCCATTCTCGGGTTTTTTCTTTTTTTCGAGATGCATCCACACCGGGCACACATACCAAAGCTCGTTAGGACTATCGGTTTATTTGACTTTGGCAAGGCACCAACACCCGATTATGTGAAGTGTACCGAGTTACTTCTCATTTAAACCAACGTCCCCAAACCTATATTTTTGTCTACACTTTCACAACAATTTCAGCATTTTATTCACATCATTCTTTCATCAACAACTTCACCCCATACTTGCTTTTCACACACATCAACACACTATCATGCTTCTATTCCCGGATGGGTCAAAAGAGGTCAAATTTTTCATCAATTGAGGTGCTCAAACAACATGATCAAGATGAGAAGTAGAGAAAGATGAATTGCCTCATTTATTCCTAAATGATGTGCAAGAACTAGCATGCGATTTCGACTTTCAATACTCAATTCAATCAAGGCAAACATTCATGATCACAAATCATTCATGGTATTCAAGATAAGTACTTCAAGTCCACATATGCTATCATCAATTTAACACATAAGGTCATCCATAGCCAATCCACAAGACAAGGTTCATCATTAGGGTCATATCCAAGCCTAGAAAGCACAAAAATTTTTAAATTTTCTGATTTTTTTTTTTTGGAATTTTCGAAATATGTATGTACAATGCAAGACATAATGAAACATTTGACAAAATTAAACTATCCTAGATGCTAATCATGCAAGTGATCATGAAAACCCCACCCCATACTTAGAAACACATTGTCCTTAATGTGTAAACTAAATAAAGAAGTGAAAGAGAGTTCTCACATTGTAAAATTGGTGATGCTTTGGTATTTCGGTTCACATTGGATGATGATGGTGGATGATCGATCAAGGATGGTAGAGAGCTCTTGATGTTCATTATGGTGTCGGAACCCGCGCTTGGCACCGCAAGCCGTCCAAGTTCCACGTCCGCTCCACCCATGCTTGATTGGAGATCATCACTTTCCTTGACAGAAGGAAAAATCGGACCAGCTACCCAGGAAAATCGGCCGATTTCTATGAAGAACAGTCCGATTTTCCTGGGTGCTTTCTTCCTCGTCCATGTGCTTGGATCTTGTTTCTTCAACAGTTCCATGAGGTTTTCACATGACCTCCAACATCTCATCACACATGACATCAACAAGATTTAGCACCCAAAAACACAAAAGAAAAACAAAGCACACCAAAAACAAAAGCAAAAACGAAGACGAAAGAGGAAAGGGAAAGAGTTGTTACCCTTGGGTTGCCTCCCAAGAAGCGCTTCTTTTAGGTCATTAGCTTGACCAAACTCAAAGGATGTGTCAATCCACCTTGAATACCATGGTTTGCTTGAGGAGTCCAAGCAACCATCGCTTTCCGGTATCCATGATGACAAGCAAGGGCCACTTGATGCCCAAATAAGCTTTAAGTTCTCTCTTTACCGGTGAGTAGTAGACTCCTTCATCACCGCTCCCTTGATGATAGTATGGAGTTGCAACCATAGGTGCCACCCCATACTTAGACAATTGGTACTCCGTGGTCACACCGGTGAGATGCTTGTCATCCTCATCCTCTATGATCCAAAGAAGGCCGGTTCTTGGAAAGAATTCTTCATTGAGGTGCTTTATAACCATCATGGATCCATCATGCTTGCCTCCATCATTCAACATGGGAGACTCCTTAGGAAAGGGACTCCAATCTTTGTGTGTACTTCGGGCAAGCAAGGAGGGATTGGAAGGAGTTGAAGTTAACTTAGGGCTCTCCCTCGTGAGCTCTTCAAGTGTGGTTCCGGGGTTGATGGCAAGGATGTCCGGGGGTGAGAATACTTCATTGCAATCCTCCAAAGGTGAAGGAGGTGGAGGTAAGCCTTGAAGGATGGTAGGATCTCCTAGCATAAGAGCATTCCTAATCTCCTCAATCTCCCTCCTCATTTGTTCTTCTCTCTCCGTATTCAATCTCCTTTCTTCCTTCAGGGCTAAATCCCTTAGCCACAATTGCTCTCGAGCTTCATTCAACTCTTCCTCAAGGCTTCTATTGGTTATGGTTGAATCGGGCAATTCTTGGATCTCCTCATAGTGAACCTCCTCTTGATGACATACTTCCCCTTCAAGCTCCATGTGGGAACTAGAAATGGAAGCAAGGTTGCTTTCTAGATCATCCATCTTCCTCAACATTTCTTCTAGCATTGACTCCAATCGATCATTGTGAGGTTGATGGTGAGGTTCCACATAAGGCAATGTAGTCATGTGAGCTTGATCATGGGACTCATGATGGGCATTAAACTCCTCCCAATACTCAAACTCATCATGGAGAGGTCCTAGATCTTGGCTTTCCATCCACTCCTCATACTCCATGTCGTCAAGGTCGTCTTGGAGGTACAATCCGTCCATGGCAAACGTGAAAAGGCAAAGACAAAAACAACACAAGATCAAAAGTAACAAGAAAGATAAAAACTAAAAGCAATCAAAA
The DNA here is from genome assembly GCA_033239045.1 of Fagopyrum esculentum. NCBI lineage: Eukaryota > Viridiplantae > Streptophyta > Magnoliopsida > Caryophyllales > Polygonaceae > Fagopyrum > Fagopyrum esculentum. The sequence continues at coordinate 51,244,787 of BSUD01000004.1, forward strand.
TCAAATGACTTAATCTAGACCTAGTCCCCGGCAACGGCGCCAAAAACTTGTTACGCTAGGAAATAGCACAAAAAGCTTTACATTTATAAACTCGATCTAATCTCCTAAACTACCTAGCGAAACCCGCAGTGTACGGATCGTTATGTAGAAAGGAAAGTATTCCGAGGTCGAACGCAAGGACTGAGGCGAAATCAAGTCATTCAATGATCAAAGATAGTGTGAATCTAGTCTAAGAAAAGAGAAAGAAATAAAGAAATGAAAATGATGATATTTTTGGTTGAGTTTTTGTGGTGATCAAACAAAGATCACAAGTCAAGCAAGGTAATAAAACAACTAACAACTCAAGATAGCAAAACAAGCAAGTAACACAAATCACACAAAGTATATGATCAAGAGAGAAAAGTAGATTCTAGAGGTCAAGATTTCCGGTTATGGCATTGGACTCAAGGTTCTAAGGATTCTAAGGACAAGCTGCGGTGTTGGGGAAAGAATGTTTCACAAATGGAAGCAATTACCGGGTAGGTCTCTCACTTCACTAACCCCGCATCAAACTCCTATTACCGGGTAGGTCTCAAGGGGTTAGAATAAGGAATTCCACACAAACTAGATACTACTTAAGGGGTAACCCTCTCCTTACCGGGTAAGTCTCAGAATAGGGAAATCTCAAGCAATAATCCCAGCACACTCGATCCAATAACGGCTTGCGAGGCTCACTACTACCTAGAATTCATCCTCTAAGGTATCTAAGATCGGGAATCATCGGGTAGATCTCTTCCTTCACTTAGGTTGATAGCATTAGGTGATCCTAAGCTAAATTAGGCTTAATAAACACTAGGATTTAACAACCTAACATCCCTAACATTCAGATTTATCATTTAAAGAGCAACAGAAGAATAAATCGGGCTGTTCTACAGATAAATCGGCCGATTTATCTGATGAACAGGTCGATTTTTCCTTCTGTTGTGAGTTTCGTGCATATAAATCATCCTAAACTAACATATAAGCCCATCCTATCATCACCCTTGCCATAACCATCAATCCATCACTCCAGAATCACAACAAACTAGCCAATAATATGCATATCAAGATCCGAAATCATCAAACAAGCATACATGGTGTTCATAGATGGATAATGGAAGATAAGCAAGTAAATCAATAAATCTCAACTAAATCTTAGTTGTAGCAAGACTTACAAACTCTTAAATGAAGATCCAAAACGTTCCTAACAATCCTTGAAAGCGTTCTTCAATCCAAGATTACAAAAATCACTCAAACGTCACTCAAAATCTCACTAAACTCCTAGAATGGTGTTATTGTTCTTCCTTCAATCTTTGAGAGCTTTTCTTCTCCTCCAATCTTTCCCCCAAATTGATGAGCTGTGAATGAGAGTGTGGGAGAGGAGAGATGCTCAGCAACAACCTGCAGGACCACTTATATTCTCAACCAAGAGCAAGGACGGACAAGAGATCGTGGGACACGTGGCTTAAGCTGTCAAAGCCCCAAAAATCGACCCAGTAGGAGAAAATCGGCCGATTTAGCTGCTAGTTGGTCCAATTTTCTTCAGCAGAAATATGCTATGCTCGTTTAGCCATGAGTTGATCCATTGCTTGCACCAATAGTGGTCTTTGTGTCCTTTGTTGCTCCAATTATGCTCCTCCTTAGCCTTGGATGTGAACCACCATGAGACTTGGCCCTCAAATGTATCGATTAATGTCCAATAGATCCCCGAATTACCTACATAACCGATAAAAGGTAGTGTAGACGTCTTTTCTAGAAATATGCTTGAATTGAGCGAAGACGTCATGAACCAATGCCAAAACGTGCATGAATGAGTGAGAAATCTATCTAAATGATTACCTAATCCTAAGTCATAAATCTTGTTATCAAAAATACCCCATACTTAAGGTTTGCTCATCCCCGAGCAAATTCCCAACTATAGACTAAGAGATGACATGATTTATGTATGCAGAAAAATGGCAAAATCTTTTTGGAGTTGTGCTTCTAATATTGGATCACCTTCATAGTCATGTTTCATGGCAATGGACAAGCAATCATGTATCAAATAAACGAAAAACATGAAAAGACAATTACACTTAACTTGATAACATGCAATGAAATGTAAAGATGAAGAAGTCAAGATGATCATGAGCATATCCAATCTAAATCACTTAGTCTTACACACATGCAAGTAGGTCATAAGGACTTGTGAAATAAAAGGCCAAGAAACGTTATGATTAGGTGGGGAATTTACTAGGCTATGTGATGCTAATCCGGGAAAGGAACTAAACAACCACAACTTCCAATTTTCTTATCAACTTCCCTCAAGTGTATATTTTTCTTCATTGTCTTTTCTTTCTTTTATTTTTGAGACAATGGCATTGGTGTACAAAAGTCGAAACCTCGGTGATTAGCCATTCTCGGGTTTTTTCTATTTTTCGAGATGCATCCACACCGGGCACACATACCAAAGCTCGTTAGGACTATCGGTTTATTTGACTTTGGCAAGGCACCAACACCCGATTATGTGAAGTGTACCGAGTTACTTGTCATTTAAACCAACGTCCCCAAACCTATATTTTTGTCTACACTTTCACAACAATTTCAGCATTTTATTCACATCATTCTTTCATCAACAACTTCACCCCATACTTGCTTTTCACACACATCAACACACTATCATGCTCCTATTCCCGGATGGGTCAAAAGAGGTCAAATTTTTCATCAATTGAGGTGCTCAAACAACATGATCAAGATGAGAAGTAGAGAAAGATGAATTGCCTCATTTATTCCTAAATGATGTGCAAGAACTAGCATGCGATTTCGACTTTCAATACTCAATTCAATCAAGGCAAACATTTATGATCACAAATCATTCATGGTATTCAAGATAAGTACTTCAAGTCCACATATGCTATCATCAATTTAACACATAAGGTCATCCATAGCCAATCCACAAGACAAGGTTCATCATTAGGGTCATATCCAAGCCTAGAAAGCACAAAAATTTTTAAATTTTCTTATTTTTGTTTTTTTGGAATTTTCGAAATATGTATGTACAATGCAAGACATAATGAAACATGTGACAAAATTAAACTATCCTAGATGCTAATCATGCAAGTGATCATGAAAACCCCACCCCATACTTAGAAACACATTGTCCCTAATGTGTAAACTAAATAAAGAAGTGAAAGAGAGTTCTCACAATTTAAAATTGGTGATGCTTTGGTATTTCGGTTCACATTGGATGATGATGGTGGATGATCGATCAAGGATGATAGAGAGCTCTTGATGTTCATTATGGTGTCGGAACCCGCGCTTGGCACCGCAAGCCGTCCAAGTTCCACGTCCGCTCCACCCATGCTTGATTGGAGATCATCACTTTCCTTGACAGAAGGAAAAATCGGACCAGCTACCCAGGAAAATCGGCCGATTTCTATGAAGAACAGTCCGATTTTCCTGGGTGCTTTCTTCCTCGTCCATGTGCTTGGATCTTGTTCCTTCAACAGTTCCATGAGGTTTTCACATGACCTCCAACATCTCATCACACATGACAATCAACAAGATCTAGCACCCAAAAACACAAAAGAAAAACAAAGCACACCAAAAACAAAAGCAAAAACGAAGACGAAAGAGAAAAGGGAAAGAGTTGTTACCCTTGGGTTGCCTCCCAAGAAGCGCTTCTTTTAGGTCATTAGTTTGACCAAACTCAAAGGATGTGTCAATCCACCTTGAATACCATGGTTTGCTTGAGGAGTCCAAGCAACCATCGCTTTCCGGTATCCATGATGACAAGCAAGGGCCACTTGATGCCCAAATAAGCTTTAAGTTCTCTCTTTACCGGTGAGTAGTAGACTCCTTCATCACCGCTCCCTTGATGATAGTATGGAGTTGCAACCATAGGTGCCACCCCATACTTAGACAAATTGGTACTCCGCGGTCACACCGGTGAGATGCTTGTCATCCTCATCCTCTATGATCCAAAGAAGGCCGGTTCTTGGAAAGAATTCTTCATTGAGGTGCTTCATAACCATCATGGATCCATCATGCTTGCCTCCATCATTCAACATGGGAGACTCCTTAGGAAAGGGACTCCAATCTTCGTGTGTACTTCGGGCAAGCAAGGAGGGATTGGAAGGAGTTGAAGTTAACTTAGGGCTCTCCCTCGTGAGCTCTTCAAGTGTGGTTCCGGGGTTGATGGCAAGGATGTCCGGGGGTGAGAATACTTCATTGCACTCCTCCAAAGGTGAAGGAGGTGGAGGTAAGCCTTGAAGGATGGTAGGATCTCCTAGCATAAGAGCATTCCTAATCTCCTCAATCTCCCTCCTCATTTGTTCTTCTCTCTCGGTATTCAATCTCCTTTCTTCCTTCAGGGCTAAATCCCTTAGCCACAATTGCTCTCGAGCTTCATTCAACTCTTCCTCAAGGCTTCTATTGGTTATGGTTGAATCGGGCAATTCTTGGATCTCCTCATAGTGAACCTCCTCTTGATGACATACTTCCCCTTCAAGCTCCATGTGGGAACTAGAAATGGAAGCAAGGTTGCTTTCTAGATCATCCATCTTCCTCAACATTTCTTCTAGCATTGACTCCAATCGATCATTGTGAGGTTGATGGTGAGGTTCCACATAAGGCAATCTAGTCATGTGAGCTTGATCATGGGACTCATGATGGGCATTAAACTCCTCCCAATACTCAAACTCATCATGGAGAGGTCCTAGATCTTGGCTTTCCATCCACTCCTCATACTCCATGTCGTCAAGGTCGTCTTGGAGGTACAATCCGTCCATGGCAAACATGAAAAGGCAAAGACAAAAACAACACAAGATCAAAAGTAACAAGAAAGATAAACACTAAAAGCAATCAAAATCAAATGACTTAATCTAGACCTAGTCCCCGGCAACGGCGCCAAAAACTTGTTACGCTAGGAAATAGCACAAAAAGCTTTACGCTTATAAACTCGATCTAATCTCCTAAACTACCTAGCGAAACCCGCAGTGTACGGATCGTTATGTAGAAAGGAAAGTATTCCGAGGTCGAACGCAAGGACTGAGGCGAAATCAAGTCATTCAATGATCAAAGATAGTGTGAATCTAGTCTAAGAAAAGAGAAAGAATTAAAGAAATGAAAATGATGATATTTTTGGTTGAGTTTTTGTGGTGATCAAACAAAGATCACAAGTCAAGCAAGGTAATAAAACAACTAACAACTCAAGATAGCAAAACAAGCAAGTAACACAAATCACACAAAGTATATGATCAAGAGAGAAAAGTAGATTCTAGAGGTCAAGATTTCCGGTTATGGCATTGGACTCAAGGTTCTAAGGATTCTAAGGACAAGCTGCGGTGTTGGGGAAAGAATGTTTCACAAATGGAAGCAATTACCGGGTAGGTCTCTCACTTCACTAATCCCGCATCAAACTCCTATTACCGGGTAGGTCTCAAGGGGTTAGAATAAGGAATTCCACACAAACTAGATACTACTTAAGGGGTAACCCTCTCCTTACCGGGTAAGTCTCGGAATAGGGAAATCTCAAGCAATAATCCTAGCACACTCGATCCAATAGCGGCGTGTGAGGCTCACTACTACCTAGAATTCATCCTCTAAGGTATCTAAGATCGGGAATCATCGGGTAGATCTCTTCCTTCACTTAGGTTGATAGCATTAGGTGATCCTAAGCTAAATTAGGCTTAATAAACACTAGGATTTAACAAGCTAACATCCCTAACATTCAGATTTATCATTTAAAGAGCAACAGAAGAATAAATCGGGCTGTTCTATATATAAATCGGCCGATTTATCTGATGAACAGGTCGATTTTTCCTTCTGTTGTGAGTTTCGTGCATATAAATCATCCTAAACTAACATATAAGCCCATCCTATCATCACCCTTGCCATAACCATCAATCCATCACTCCAGAATCACAACAAACTAGCCAATAATATGCATATCAAGATCCGAAATCATCAAACAAGCATACATGGTGTTCATAGATGGATAATGGAAGATAAGCAAGTAAATCAATAAATCTCAACTAAATCTTAGTTGTAGCAAGACTTACAAACTCTTAAATGAAGATCCAAAACGTTCCTAACAATCCTTGAAATCGTTCTTCAATCCAAGATTACAAAAATCACTCAAAAGTCACTCAAAATCTCACTAAACTCCTAGAATGGTGTTCTTGTTCTTCCTTCAATCTTTGAGAGTTTTTCTTCTCCTCCAATCTTTCCCCCAAATTGATGAGCTGTGAATTAGAGTGTGGGAGAGGAGAGATGCTCAGCAACAACCTGCAGGACCACTTATATTCTCCACCAAGAGCAAGGACGGACAAGAGATCGTGGGACACGTGGCTTAAGCTGTCAAAGCCCCAAAAATCGACCCAGTAGGAGAAAATCGGCCGATTTAGCTGCTAGTTGGTCCGATTTTCTCCAGCAGAAATATGCTATGCTCGTTTAGCCATGAGTTGATCCATTGCTTGCACCAATAGTGGTCTTTGTGTCCTTTGTTGCTCCAATTATGCTCCTCCTTAGCCTTGGATGTGAACCACCATGAGACTTGGCCCTCAAATGTATCGATTAATGTCCAATAGATCCTCGAATTACCTACATAACCGATAAAAGGTAGTGTAGACGTCTTTTCTAGAAATATGCTTGAATTGAGCGAAGACGTCATGAACCAATGCCAAAACGTGCATGAATGAGTGAGAAATCTATCTAAATGATTACCTAATCCTAAGTCATAAATCTTGTTATCAAAAATACCCCATACTTAAGGTTTGCTCGTCCCCGAGCAAATTCCCAACTATAGACTAAGAGATGACATGATTTATGTATGCAGAAAAATGGAAAAATCTTTTTGGAGTTGTTCTTCTAATATTGGATCACCTTCATAGTCATGTTTAATGGCAATGGACAAGCAATCATGTATCAAATAAACGAAAAACATGAAAAGACAATTACACTTAACTTGATAACATGCAATGAAATGTAAAGATGAAAAAGTCAAGATGATCATGAGCATATCCAATCTAAATCACTTAGTCTTACACACATGCAAGTAGGTCATAAGGACTTGTGAAATAAAAGGCCAAGAAACGTTGTGATTAGGTGGGGAATTTTCTAGGCTATGTGATGCTAATCCGGGAAAGGAACTAAACAACCACAACTTCCAATTTTCTTATCAACTTCCCCCAAGTGTATATTTTTCTTCATTGTCTTTTCTTTCTTTTATTTTTGAGACAATGGCATTGGTGTACAAAAGCCGAAACCTCGGTGATTAGCCATTCTCGGGTTTTTTCTATTTTTCGAGATGCATCCACACCGGGCACACATACCAAAGCTCGTTAGGACTATCGGTTTATTTGACTTTGGCAAGGCACCAACACCCGATTATGTGAAGTGTACCGAGTTACTTGTCATTTAAACCAACGTCCCCAAACCTATATTTTTGTCTACACTTTCACAACAATTTCAGCATTTTATTCACATTATTCTTTCATCAACAACTTCACCCCATACTTGCTTTTCACACACATCAACACACTATGATGCTTCTATTCCCGGATGGGTCAAAAGAGGTCAAAATTTTCATCAATTGAGGTGCTCAAACAACATGATCAAGATGAGAAGTAGAGAAAGATGAATTGCCTCATTTATTCCTAAATGATGTGCAAGAACTAGCATGCGATTTCGACTTTCAATACTCAATTCAATCAAGGCAAACATTCATGATCACAAATCATTCATGGTATTCAAGATAAGTACTTCAAGTCCACATATGCTATCATCAATTTAACACATAAGGTCATCCATAGCCAATCCACAAGACAAGGTTCATCATTAGGGTCATATCCAAGCCTAGAAAGCACAAAATTTTTTAAATTTTCTTATTTTTGTTTTTTTGGAATTTTCGAAATATGTATGTACAATGCAAGACATAATGAAACATGTGACAAAATTAAACTATCCTAGATGCTAATCATGCAAGTGATCATGAAAACCCCACCCCATACTTAGAAACACATTGTCCCTAATGTGTAAACTAAATAAAGAAGTGAAAGAGAGTTCTCACAATTTAAAATTGGTGATGCTTTGGTATTTCGGTTCACATTGGATGATGATGGTGGATGATCGATCAAGGATGATAGAGAGCTCTTGATGTTCATTATGGTGTCGGAACCCGCGCTTGGCACCGCAAGCCGTCCAAGTTCCACGTCCGCTCCACCCATGCTTGATTGGAGATCATCACTTTCCTTGACAGAAGGAAAAATCGGACCAGCTACCCAGGAAAATCGGCCGATTTCTATGAAGAACAGTCCGATTTTCCTGGGTGCTTTCTTCCTCGTCCATGTGCTTGGATCTTGTTCCTTCAACAGTTCCATGAGGTTTTCACATGACCTCCAACATCTCATCACACATGACAATCAACAAGATCTAGCACCCAAAAACACAAAAGAAAAACAAAGCACACCAAAAACAAAAGCAAAAACGAAGACGAAAGAGAAAAGGGAAAGAGTTGTTACCCTTGGGTTGCCTCCCAAGAAGCGCTTCTTTTAGGTCATTAGTTTGACCAAACTCAAAGGATGTGTCAATCCACCTTGAATACCATGGTTTGCTTGAGGAGTCCAAGCAACCATCGCTTTCCGGTATCCATGATGACAAGCAAGGGCCACTTGATGCCCAAATAAGCTTTAAGTTCTCTCTTTACCGGTGAGTAGTAGACTCCTTCATCACCGCTCCCTTGATGATAGTATGGAGTTGCAACCATAGGTGCCACCCCATACTTAGACAAATTGGTACTCCGCGGTCACACCGGTGAGATGCTTGTCATCCTCATCCTCTATGATCCAAAGAAGGCCGGTTCTTGGAAAGAATTCTTCATTGAGGTGCTTCATAACCATCATGGATCCATCATGCTTGCCTCCATCATTCAACATGGGAGACTCCTTAGGAAAGGGACTCCAATCTTCGTGTGTACTTCGGGCAAGCAAGGAGGGATTGGAAGGAGTTGAAGTTAACTTAGGGCTCTCCCTCGTGAGCTCTTCAAGTGTGGTTCCGGGGTTGATGGCAAGGATGTCCGGGGGTGAGAATACTTCATTGCACTCCTCCAAAGGTGAAGGAGGTGGAGGTAAGCCTTGAAGGATGGTAGGATCTCCTAGCATAAGAGCATTCCTAATCTCCTCAATCTCCTTCCTCATTTGTTCTTCTCTCTCGGTATTCAATCTCCTTTCTTCCTTCAGGGCTAAATCCCTTAGCCACAATTGCTCTCGAGCTTCATTCAACTCTTCCTCAAGGCTTCTATTGGTTATGGTAGAATCGGGCAATTCTTGGATCTCCTCATAGTGAACCTCCTCTTGATGACATACTTCCCCTTCAAGCTCCATGTGGGAACTAGAAATGGAAGCAAGGTTGCTTTCTAGATCATCCATCTTCCTCAACATTTCTTCTAGCATTGACTCCAATCGATCATTGTGAGGTTGATGGTGAGGTTCCACATAAGGCAATCTAGTCATGTGAGCTTGATCATGGGACTCATGATGGGCATTAAACTCCTCCCAATACTCAAACTCATCATGGAGAGGTCCTAGATCTTGGCTTTCCATCCACTCCTCATACTCCATGTCGTCAAGGTCGTCTTGGAGGTACAATCCGTCCATGGCAAACATGAAAAGGCAAAGACAAAAACAACACAAGATCAAAAGTAACAAGAAAGATAAACACTAAAAGCAATCAAAATCAAATGACTTAATCTAGACCTAGTCCCCGGCAACGGCGCCAAAAACTTGTTACGCTAGGAAATAGCACAAAAAGCTTTACGCTTATAAACTCGATCTAATCTCCTAAACTACCTAGCGAAACCCGCAGTGTACGGATCGTTATGTAGAAAGGAAAGTATTCCGAGGTCGAACGCAAGGACTGAGGCGAAATCAAGTCATTCAATGATCAAAGATAGTGTGAATCTAGTCTAAGAAAAGAGAAAGAATTAAAGAAATGAAAATGATGATATTTTTGGTTGAGTTTTTGTGGTGATCAAACAAAGATCACAAGTCAAGCAAGGTAATAAAACAACTAACAACTCAAGATAGCAAAACAAGCAAGTAACACAAATCACACAAAGTATATGATCAAGAGAGAAAAGTAGATTCTAGAGGTCAAGATTTCCGGTTATGGCATTGGACTCAAGGTTCTAAGGATTCTAAGGACAAGCTGCGGTGTTGGGGAAAGAATGTTTCACAAATGGAAGCAATTACCGGGTAGGTCTCTCACTTCACTAATCCCGCATCAAACTCCTATTACCGGGTAGGTCTCAAGGGGTTAGAATAAGGAATTCCACACAAACTAGATACTACTTAAGGGGTAACCCTTTCCTTACCGGGTAAGTCTCGGAATAGGGAAATCTCAAGCAATAATCCTAGCACACTCGATCCAATAGCGGCTTGTGAGGCTCACTACTACCTAGAATTCATCCTCTAAGGTATCTAAGATCGGGAATCATCGGGTAGATCTCTTCCTTCACTTAGGTTGATAGCATTAGGTGATCCTAAGCTAAATTAGGCTTAATAAACACTAGGATTTAACAACCTAACATCCCTAACATTCAGATTTATCATTTAAAGAGCAACAAAAGAATAAATCGGGCTGTTCTATAGATAAATCGGCCGATTTATCTGATGAACAGGTTGATTTTTCCTTCTGTTGTGAGTTTCGTGCATATAAATCATCCTAAACTAACATATAAGCCCATCCTATCATCACCCTTGCCATAACCATCAATCCATCACTCCAGAATCACAACAAACTAGCCAATAATATGCATATCAAGATCCGAAATCATCAAACAAGCATACATGGTGTTCATAGATGGATAATGGAAGATAAGCAAGTAAATCAATAAATCTCAACTAAATCTTAGTTGTAGCAAGACTTACAAACTCTTAAATGAAGATCCAAAACGTTCCTAACAATCCTTGAAATCGTTCTTCAATCAAAGATTACAAAAATCACTCAAAAGTCACTCAAAATCTCACTAAACTCCTAGAATGGTGTTCTTGTTCTTCCTTCAATCTTTGAGAGCTTTTCTTCTCCTCCAATCTTTCCCCCAAATTGATGAGCTGTGAATGAGAGTGTGGGAGAGGAGAGATGCTCAGCAACAACCTGCAGGACCACTTATATTCTCAACCAAGAGCAAGGACGGACAAGAGATCGTGGGACACGTGGCTTAAGCTGTCAAAGCCCCAAAAATCGACCCAGTAGGAGAAAATCGGCCGATTTAGCTGCTAGTTGGTCCGATTTTCTTCAGCAGAAATATGCTATGCTCGTTTAGCCATGAGTTGATCCATTGCTTGCACCAATAGTGGTCTTTGTGTCCTTTGTTGCTCCAATTATGCTCCTCCTTAGCCTTGGATGTGAACCACCACGAGACTTGGCCCTCAAATGTATCGATTAATGTCCAATAGATCCCCGAATTACCTACATAACCGATAAAAGGTAGTGTAGACGTCTTTTCTAGAAATATGCTTGAATTGAGCGAAGACGTCATGAACCAATGCCAAAACGTGCATGAATGAGTGAGAAATCTATCTAAATGATTACCTAATCCTAAGTCATAAATCTTGTTATCAAAAATACCCCATACTTAAGGTTTGCTCATCCCCGAGCAAATTCCCAACTATAGACTAAGAGATGACATGATTTATGTATGCAGAAAAATGGCAAAATCTTTTTGGGTTTGTGCTTCTAATTTTGGATCACCTTCATAGTCATGTTTCATGGCAATGGACAAGCAATCATGTATCAAAATGAATGAAGGCATGGAAAGACAATTACACTTAACTTGATAGCATGCATTGAAATGTAAAGATGAAGAAGTCAAGATGATCATGAGCATATCCAATCTAAATCACTTAGTCTTACACACATGCAAGTAGGTCATAAGGACTTGTAAAATAGAAGGCCAAGAAACGTTGTGATTAGGTGGGAATTTTCTAGGCTATGTGATGCTAATCCGGGAAAGGAACTAAACAACCACAACTTCAAATTTTCTTATCAACTTCCCTCAAGTGTATATTTTTCTTCATTTTCTTTTCTTTCTTTTATTTTTGAAACAATGGCATTGGTGTACAAAAGCCGAAACCTTGGTGATTAGCCATTCTCGGGCTTTTTCTATTTTTCGAGATGCATCCACACCGGGCACACATACCAAAGCTCGTTAGGACTATCGGTTTATTTGACTTTGGCAAGGCACCAACACCCGATTATGTGAAGTGTACCGAGTTACTTGTCATTTAAGCCAATGTCCCCAAGCCTATATTTTTGGCTACACTTTCACAACAATTTCAGCACTTCATTCATGACATTCTTTTCATCAACAATTTCACCCCACACTTGCTTTTCACACACTTCAACACACTAGCATGCTCCTATTCCCGGATGGGTCAAAAGAGGTCAAATTTGTCTCAATTGAGGTGCTCAAGCAACATGATCAAGATGAGAAGTAGAGGAAAATGAATTGCCTTAATCACTCCTAATTGATGTGCAAGAACTAGCATGCAATTTCGACTTTCAATACTCAATTCAATCAAGGCAAACATTCATGATCACAAATCATTCATGGTATTCAAGAGAAGTACTTCAAGTCCACATATACGTTCATCAATTTAACACATAAGGCCATCCATAGCCAATCCACAAGACAAGGTTCAATCATTAGGGTCATATCCAAGCCTTAGAAGCACTAAAATTTTTTAAAATTTTCTGAATTTTTTGGAATTTTCGAAATATGTATGTACAATGCAAGACATAATGAAACATGTGACAAAATTAAACTATCCTAGATGCTAATCATGCAAGTGATCATGAAAACCCCACCCCATACTTAGAAACACATTGTCCCTAATGTGTAAACTAAATAAAGAAGTGAAAGAGAGTTCTCACAATTTAAAATTGGTGATGCTTTGGTATTTCGGTTCACATTGGATGATGATGGTGGATGATCGATCAAGGATGATAGAGAGCTCTTGATGTTCATTATGGTGTCGGAACCCGCGCTTGGCACCGCAAGCCGTCCAAGTTCCACGTCCGCTCCACCCATGCTTGATTGGAGATCATCACTTTCCTTGACAGAAGGAAAAATCGGACCAGCTACCCAGGAAAATCGGCCGATTTCTATGAAGAACAGTCCGATTTTCCTGGGTGCTTTCTTCCTCGTCCATGTGCTTGGATCTTGTTCCTTCAACAGTTCCATGAGGTTTTCACATGACCTCCAACATCTCATCACACATGACAATCAACAAGATCTAGCACCCAAAAACACAAAAGAAAAACAAAGCACACCAAAAACAAAAGCAAAAACGAAGACGAAAGAGAAAAGGGAAAGAGTTGTTACCCTTGGGTTGCCTCCCAAGAAGCGCTTCTTTTAGGTCATTAGTTTGACCAAACTCAAAGGATGTGTCAATCCACCTTGAATACCATGGTTTGCTTGAGGAGTCCAAGCAACCATCGCTTTCCGGTATCCATGATGACAAGCAAGGGCCACTTGATGCCCAAATAAGCTTTAAGTTCTCTCTTTACCGGTGAGTAGTAGACTCCTTCATCACCGCTCCCTTGATGATAGTATGGAGTTGCAACCATAGGTGCCACCCCATACTTAGACAAATTGGTACTCCGCGGTCACACCGGTGAGATGCTTGTCATCCTCATCCTCTATGATCCAAAGAAGGCCGGTTCTTGGAAAGAATTCTTCATTGAGGTGCTTCATAACCATCATGGATCCATCATGCTTGCCTCCATCATTCAACATGGGAGACTCCTTAGGAAAGGGACTCCAATCTTCGTGTGTACTTCGGGCAAGCAAGGAGGGATTGGAAGGAGTTGAAGTTAACTTAGGGCTCTCCCTCGTGAGCTCTTCAAGTGTGGTTCCGGGGTTGATGGCAAGGATGTCCGGGGGTGAGAATACTTCATTGCACTCCTCCAAAGGTGAAGGAGGTGTAGGTAAGCCTTGAAGGATGGTAGGATCTCCTAGCATAAGAGCATTCCTAATCTCCTCAATCTCCCTCCTCATTTGTTCTTCTCTCTCGGTATTCAATCTCCTTTCTTCCTTCAGGGCTAAATCCCTTAGCCACAATTGCTCTCGAGCTTCATTCAACTCTTCCTCAAGGCTTCTATTGGTTATGGTTGAATCGGGCAATTCTTGGATCTCCTCATAGTGAACCTCCTCTTGATGACATACTTCCCCTTCAAGCTCCATGTGGGAACTAGAAATGGAAGCAAGGTTGCTTTCTAGATCATCCATCTTCCTCAACATTTCTTCTAGCATTGACTCCAATCGATCATTGTGAGGTTGATGGTGAGGTTCCACATAAGGCAATGTAGTCATGTGAGCTTGATCATGGGACTCATGATGGGCATTAAACTCCTCCCAATACTCAAACTCATCATGGAGAGGTCCTAGATCTTGGCTTTCCATCCACTCCTCATACTCCATGTCGTCAAGGTCGTCTTGGAGGTACAATCCGTCCATGGCAAACATGAAAAGGCAAAGACAAAAACAACACAAGATCAAAAGTAACAAGAAAGATAAACACTAAAAGCAATCAAAATCAAATGACTTAATCTAGACCTAGTCCCCGGCAACGGCGCCAAAAACTTGTTACGCTAGGAAATAGCACAAAAAGCTTTACATTTATAAACTCGAACTAAATCCTAAACTACCTAGCGAACCCGCAGTGTACGGGACGTTTGTAGAAAGGTAAGTATTCCGAGGTCGACACAAAGACTAAGGTGAAATCGAGTCAAGCAATGATCAAAGATAGTGTGAATCTAGACTAAGATAAGATGAGAAACAAAGAAAATGGAAAACTCAATGTTTTTGTTGGTTTTTATGGTGATCAAACAAAGATCACAAGTCAAGCGAGATAATAAAACAACTAACAACTCAAGCTAACAAAGGAACAAGTAACACAAAGCACAAGTATATGATCAAGAGAGAAAAGTAGATTCTAGAGGTCAAGATTTCCGGTTATGGCATAGGACTCAAGGTTCTAAGGATTCTAAGGACAAGCTGCGGTGTTGGGGAAAGAATGTTTCACAAATGGAAGCAATTACCGGGTAGGTCTCTCACTTCACTAATCCCGCATCAAACTCCTATTACCGGGTAGGTCTCAAGGGGTTAGAATAAGGAATTCCACACAAACTAGATACTACTTAAGGGGTAACCCTCTCCTTACCGGGTAAGTCTCGGAATAGGGAAATCTCAAGCAATAATCCTAGCACACTCGATCCAATAGCGGCGTGTGAGGCTCACTACTACCTAGAATTCATCCTCTAAGGTATCTAAGATCGGGAATCATCGGGTAGATCTCTTCCTTCACTTAGGTTGATAGCATTAGGTGATCCTAAGCTAAATTAGGCTTAATAAACACTAGGATTTAACAAGCTAACATCCCTAACATTCAGATTTATCATTTAAAGAGCAACAGAAGAATAAATCGGGCTGTTCTATATATAAATCGGCCGATTTATCTGATGAACAGGTCGATTTTTCCTTCTGTTGTGAGTTTCGTGCATATAAATCATCCTAAACTAACATATAAGCCCATCCTATCATCACCCTTGCCATAACCATCAATCCATCACTCCAGAATCACAACAAACTAGCCAATAATATGCATATCAAGATCCGAAATCATCAAACAAGCATACATGGTGTTCATAGATGGATAATGGAAGATAAGCAAGTAAATCAATAAATCTCAACTAAATCTTAGTTGTAGCAAGACTTACAAACTCTTAAATGAAGATCCAAAACGTTCCTAACAATCCTTGAAATCGTTCTTCAATCAAAGATTACAAAAATCACTCAAAAGTCACTCAAAATCTCACTAAACTCCTAGAATGGTGTTCTTGTTCTTCCTTCAATCTTTGAGAGCTTTTCTTCTCCTCCAATCTTTCCCCCAAATTGATGAGCTGTGAATGAGAGTGTGGGAGAGGAGAGATGCTCAGCAACAACCTGCAGGACCACTTATATTCTCAACCAAGAGCAAGGACGGACAAGAGATCGTGGGACACGTGGCTTAAGCTGTCAAAGCCCCAAAAATCGACCCAGTAGGAGAAAATCGGCCGATTTAGCTGCTAGTTGGTCCGATTTTCTTCAGCAGAAATATGCTATGCTCGTTTAGCCATGAGTTGATCCATTGCTTGCACCAATAGTGGTCTTTGTGTCCTTTGTTGCTCCAATTATGCTCCTCCTTAGCCTTGGATGTGAACCACCACGAGACTTGGCCCTCAAATGTATCGATTAATGTCCAATAGATCCCCGAATTACCTACATAACCGATAAAAGGTAGTGTAGACGTCTTTTCTAGAAATATGCTTGAATTGAGCGAAGACGTCATGAACCAATGCCAAAACGTGCATGAATGAGTGAGAAATCTATCTAAATGATTACCTAATCCTAAGTCATAAATCTTGTTATCAAAAATACCCCATACTTAAGGTTTGCTCATCCCCGAGCAAATTCCCAACTATAGACTAAGAGAGGACATGATTTATGTATGCAGAAAAATGGCAAAATCTTTTTGGAGTTGTGCTTCTAATATTGGATCACCTTCATAGTCATGTTTCATGGCAATGGACAAGCAATCATGTATCAAATAAACGAAAAACATGAAAAGACAATTACACTTAACTTGATAACATGCAATGAAATGTAAAGATGAAGAAGTCAAGATGATCATGAGCATATCCAATCTAAATCACTTAGTCTTACACACATGCAAGTAGGTCATAAGGACTTGTGAAATAAAAGGCCAAGAAACGTTGTGATTAGGTGGGGAATTTTCTAGGCTATGTGATGCTAATCCGGGAAAGGAACTAAACAACCACAACTTCCAATTTTCTTATCAACTTCCCTCAAGTGTATATTTTTCTTCATTGTCTTTTCTTTCTTTTATTTTTGAGACAATGACATTGGTGTACAAAAGCCGAAACCTCGGTGATTATCCATTCTCGGGTTTTTTCTATTTTTCGAGATGCATCCACACCGGGCACACATACCAAAGCTCGTTAGGACTATCGGTTTATTTGACTTTGGCAAGGCACCAACACCCGATTATGTGAAGTGTACCGAGTTACTTGTCATTTAAACCAACGTCCCCAAACCTATATTTTTGTCTACACTTTCACAACAATTTCAGCATTTTATTCACATCATTCTTTCATCAACAACTTCACCGCATACTTGCTTTTCACACACATCAACACACTATGATGCTTCTATTCCCGGATGGGTCAAAAGAGGTCAAAATTTTCATCAATTGAGGTGCTCAAACAACATGATCAAGATGAGAAGTAGAGAAAGATGAATTGCCTCATTTATTCCTAAATGATGTGCAAGAACTAGCATGCGATTTCGACTTTCAATACTCAATTCAATCAAGGCAAACATTCATGATCACAAATCATTCATGGTATTCAAGATAAGTACTTCAAGTCCACATATGCTATCATCAATTTAACACATAAGGTCATCCATAGCCAATCCACAAGACAAGGTTCATCATTAGGGTCATATCCAAGCCTAGAAAGCACAAAATTTTTTAAATTTTCTTATTTTTGTTTTTTTGGAATTTTCGAAATATGTATGTACAATGCAAGACATAATGAAACATGTGACAAAATTAAACTATCCTAGATGCTAATCATGCAAGTGATCATGAAAACCCCACCCCATACTTAGAAACACATTGTCCCTAATGTGTAAACTAAATAAAGAAGTGAAAGAGAGTTCTCACAATTTAAAATTGGTGATGCTTTGGTATTTCGGTTCACATTGGATGATGATGGTGGATGATCGATCAAGGATGATAGAGAGCTCTTGATGTTCATTATGGTGTCGGAACCCGCGCTTGGCACCGCAAGCCGTCCAAGTTCCACGTCCGCTCCACCCATGCTTGATTGGAGATCATCACTTTCCTTGACAGAAGGAAAAATCGGACCAGCTACCCAGGAAAATCGGCCGATTTCTATGAAGAACAGTCCGATTTTCCTGGGTGCTTTCTTCCTCGTCCATGTGCTTGGATCTTGTTCCTTCAACAGTTCCATGAGGTTTTCACATGACCTCCAACATCTCATCACACATGACAATCAACAAGATCTAGCACCCAAAAACACAAAAGAAAAACAAAGCACACCAAAAACAAAAGCAAAAACGAAGACGAAAGAGAAAAGGGAAAGAGTTGTTACCCTTGGGTTGCCTCCCAAGAAGCGCTTCTTTTAGGTCATTAGTTTGACCAAACTCAAAGGATGTGTCAATCCACCTTGAATACCATGGTTTGCTTGAGGAGTCCAAGCAACCATCGCTTTCCGGTATCCATGATGACAAGCAAGGGCCACTTGATGCCCAAATAAGCTTTAAGTTCTCTCTTTACCGGTGAGTAGTAGACTCCTTCATCACCGCTCCCTTGATGATAGTATGGAGTTGCAACCATAGGTGCCACCCCATACTTAGACAAATTGGTACTCCGCGGTCACACCGGTGAGATGCTTGTCATCCTCATCCTCTATGATCCAAAGAAGGCCGGTTCTTGGAAAGAATTCTTCATTGAGGTGCTTCATAACCATCATGGATCCATCATGCTTGCCTCCATCATTCAACATGGGAGACTCCTTAGGAAAGGGACTCCAATCTTCGTGTGTACTTCGGGCAAGCAAGGAGGGATTGGAAGGAGTTGAAGTTAACTTAGGGCTCTCCCTCGTGAGCTCTTCAAGTGTGGTTCCGGGGTTGATGGCAAGGATGTCCGGGGGTGAGAATACTTCATTGCACTCCTCCAAAGGTGAAGGAGGTGTAGGTAAGCCTTGAAGGATGGTAGGATCTCCTAGCATAAGAGCATTCCTAATCTCCTCAATCTCCCTCCTCATTTGTTCTTCTCTCTCGGTATTCAATCTCCTTTCTTCCTTCAGGGCTAAATCCCTTAGCCACAATTGCTCTCGAGCTTCATTCAACTCTTCCTCAAGGCTTCTATTGGTTATGGTTGAATCGGGCAATTCTTGGATCTCCTCATAGTGAACCTCCTCTTGATGACATACTTCCCCTTCAAGCTCCATGTGGGAACTAGAAATGGAAGCAAGGTTGCTTTCTAGATCATCCATCTTCCTCAACATTTCTTCTAGCATTGACTCCAATCGATCATTGTGAGGTTGATGGTGAGGTTCCACATAAGGCAATCTAGTCATGTGAGCTTGATCATGGGACTCATGATGGGCATTAAACTCCTCCCAATACTCAAACTCATCATGGAGAGGTCCTAGATCTTGGCTTTCCATCCACTCCTCATACTCCATGTCGTCAAGGTCGTCTTGGAGGTACAATCCGTCCATGGCAAACATGAAAAGGCAAAGACAAAAACAACACAAGATCAAAAGTAACAAGAAAGATAAACACTAAAAGCAATCAAAATCAAATGACTTAATCTAGACCTAGTCCCCGGCAACGGCGCCAAAAACTTGTTACGCTAGGAAATAGCACAAAAAGCTTTACGCTTATAAACTCGATCTAATCTCCTAAACTACCTAGCGAAACCCGCAGTGTACGGATCGTTATGTAGAAAGGAAAGTATTCCGAGGTCGAACGCAAGGACTGAGGCGAAATCAAGTCATTCAATGATCAAAGATAGTGTGAATCTAGTCTAAGAAAAGAGAAAGAATTAAAGAAATGAAAATGATGATATTTTTGGTTGAGTTTTTGTGGTGATCAAACAAAGATCACAAGTCAAGCAAGGTAATAAAACAACTAACAACTCAAGATAGCAAAACAAGCAAGTAACACAAATCACACAAAGTATATGATCAAGAGAGAAAAGTAGATTCTAGAGGTCAAGATTTCCGGTTATGGCATTGGACTCAAGGTTCTAAGGATTCTAAGGACAAGCTGCGGTGTTGGGGAAAGAATGTTTCACAAATGGAAGCAATTACCGGGTAGGTCTCTCACTTCACTAATCCCGCATCAAACTCCTATTACCGGGTAGGTCTCAAGGGGTTAGAATAAGGAATTCCACACAAACTAGATACTACTTAAGGGGTAACCCTCTCCTTACCGGGTAAGTCTCGGAATAGGGAAATCTCAAGCAATAATCCTAGCACACTCGATCCAATAGCGGCGTGTGAGGCTCACTACTACCTAGAATTCATCCTCTAAGGTATCTAAGATCGGGAATCATCGGGTAGATCTCTTCCTTCACTTAGGTTGATAGCATTAGGTGATCCTAAGCTAAATTAGGCTTAATAAACACTAGGATTTAACAAGCTAACATCCCTAACATTCAGATTTATCATTTAAAGAGCAACAGAAGAATAAATCGGGCTGTTCTATATATAAATCGGCCGATTTATCTGATGAACAGGTCGATTTTTCCTTCTGTTGTGAGTTTCGTGCATATAAATCATCCTAAACTAACATATAAGCCCATCCTATCATCACCCTTGCCATAACCATCAATCCATCACTCCAGAATCACAACAAACTAGCCAATAATATGCATATCAAGATCCGAAATCATCAAACAAGCATACATGGTGTTCATAGATGGATAATGGAAGATAAGCAAGTAAATCAATAAATCTCAACTAAATCTTAGTTGTAGCAAGACTTACAAACTCTTAAATGAAGATCCAAAACGTTCCTAACAATCCTTGAAATCGTTCTTCAATCCAAGATTACAAAAATCACTCAAAATCTCACTAAACTCCTAGAATGGTGTTCTTGTTCTTCCTTCAATCTTTGAGAGCTTTTCTTCTCCTCCAATCTTTCCCCCAAATTGATGAGCTGTGAATGAGAGTGTGGGAGAGGAGAGATGCTCAGCAACAACCTGCAGGACCACTTATATTCTCCACCAAGAGCAAGGACGGACAAGAGATCGTGGGACACGTGGCTTAAGTTGTCAAAGCCCCAAAAATCGACCCAGTAGGAGAAAATCGGCCGATTTAGCTGCTAGTTGGTCCGATTTTCTTCAGCAGAAATATGCTATGCTCGTTTAGCCATGAGTTGATCCATTGCTTGCACCAATAGTGGTCTTTGTGTCCTTTGTTGCTCCAATTATGCTCCTCCTTAGCCTTGGATGTGAACCACCATGAGGCTTGGCCCTCAAATGTATCGATTAATGTCCAATAGATCCCCGAATTACCTACATAACCAATAAAAGGTAGTGTAGACGTCTTTTCTAGAAATATGCTTGAATTGAGCGAAGACGTCATGAACCAATGCCAAAACGTGCATGAATGAGTGAGAAATCTATCTAAATGATTACCTAATCCTACGTCATAAATCTTGTTATCAAAAATACCCCATACTTAAGGTTTGCTCATCCCCGAGCAAATTCCCAACTATAGACTAAGAGATGACATGATTTATGTATGCAGAAAAATGGCAAAATCTTTTTGGAGTTGTGCTTCTAATATTGGATCACCTTCATAGTCATGTTTCATGGCAATGGACAAGCAATCATGTATCAAATAAACGAAAAACATGAAAAGACAATTACACTTAACTTGATAACATGCAATGAAATGTAAAGATGAAGAAGTCAAGATGATCCTGAGCATATCCAATCTAAATCACTTAGTCTTACACGCATGCAAGTATGTCATAAGGACTTGTGAAATAAAAGGCCAAGAAACGTTGTGATTAGGTGGGGAATTTTCTAGGCTATGTGATGCTAATCCGGGAAAGGAACTAAACAACCACAACTTCCAATTTTCTTATCAACTTCCCTCAAGTGTATATTTTTCTTCATTGTCTTTTCTTTCTTTTATTTTTGACACAATGGCATTGGTGTACAAAAGCTGAAACCTCGGTGATTAGCCATTCTCGGGTTTTTTCTATTTTTCGAGATGCATCCACACCGGGCACACATACCAAAGCTCGTTAGGACTATCGGTTTATTTGACTTTGGCAAGGCACCAACACCCGATTATGTGAAGTGTACCGAGTTACTTGTCATTTAAACCAACGTCCCCAAACCTATATTTTTGTCTACACTTTCACAACAATTTCAGCATTTTATTCACATCATTCTTTCATCAACAACTTCACCCCATACTTGCTTTTCACACACATCAACACACTATCATGCTCCTATTCCCGGATGGGTCAAAAGAGGTCAAATTTTTCATCAATTGAGGTGCTCAAACAACATGATCAAGATGAGAAGTAGAGAAAGATGAATTGCCTCATTTATTCCTAAATGATGTGCAAGAACTAGCATGCGATTTCGACTTTCAATACTCAATTCAAGCAAGGCAAACATTCATGATCACAAATCATTCATGGTATTCAAGATAAGTACTTCAAGTCCACATATGCTATCATCAATTTAACACATAAGGTCATCCATAGCCAATCCACAAGACAAGGTTCATCATTAGGGTCATATCCAAGCCTAGAAAGCACAAAATTTTTTAAATTTTCTGATTTTTTTTTTTTTTGGAATTTTCGAAATATGTATGTACAATGCAAGACATAATGAAACATGTGACAAAATTAAACTATCCTAGATGCTAATCATGCAAGTGATCATGAAAACCCCACCCCATACTTAGAAATACATTGTCCCTAATGTGTAAACTAAATAAAGAAGTGAAAGAGAGTTCTCACAATGTAAAATTGGTGATGCTTTGGTATTTCGGTTCACATTGGATGATGATGGTGGATGATCGATCAAGGATGGTAGAGAGCTCTTGATGTTCATTATGGTGTCGGAACCCGCGCTTGGCACCGCAAGCCGTCCAAGTTCCACGTCTGCTCCACCCATGCTTGATTGGAGATCATCACTTTCCTTGACAGAAGGAAAAATCGGACCAGCTACCCAGGAAAATCGGCCTATTTCTATGAAGAACATTCCGATTTTCCTGGGTGCTTTCTTCCTCGTCCATGTGCTTGGATCTTGTTCCTTCAACAGTTCCATGAGGTTTTCACATGACCTCCAACATCTCATCACACATGACAATCAACAAGATCTAGCACCCAAAAACACAAAAGAAAAACAAAGCACACCAAAAACAAAAGCAAAAACGAAGACGAAAGAGAAAAGGGATAGAGTTGTTCCCTTGGGTTGCCTCCCAAGAAGCGCTTCTTTTAGGCCATTAGCTTGACCAAACTCAAAGGATGTGTCAATCCACCTCGAATACCATGGTTTGCTTGAAGAGTCCAAGCAACCATCGCTTTCCGGTATCCATGATGACAAGCAAGGGCCACTTGATGCCCAAATAAGCTTTAAGTTCTCTCTTTACCGGTGAGTAGTAGACTCCTTCATCACCGTTCCCTTGATGATAGTATGGAGTTGCAACCATAGGTGCCACCCCATACTTAGACAATTGGTACTCCGCGGTCACACCGGTGAGATGCTTGTCATCCTCATCCTCTATGATCCAAATAAGGCCGGTTTTTGGAAAGAATTCTTCATTGAGGTGCTTCATAACCATCATGGATCCATCATGCTTGCCTCCATCATTCAACATGGGAGACTCCTTAGGAAAGGGACTCCAATCTTCGTGTGTACTTCGTGCAAGCAAGGAGGGATTGGAAGGAGTTGAAGTTAACTTAGGGCTCTCCCTCGTGAGCTCTTCAAGTGTGGTTCCGGGGTTGATGGCAAGGATGTCCGGGTGTGAGAATACTTCATTGCACTCCTTCAAAGGTGAAGGAGGTGGAGGTAAGCCTTGAAGGATGGTAGGATCTCCTAGCATAAGAGCATTCCTAATCTCCTCAATCTCCCTCCTCATTTGTTCTTCTCTCTCGGTATTTAATGTCCTTTCTTCCTTCAGGGCTAAATCCCTTAGCCACAATTGCTCTGGAGCTTCATTCAACTCTTCCTCAAGGCTTCTATTGGTTATAGTTGAATCGGGCAATTCTTGGATCTCCTCATAGTGAACCTCCTCTTGATGACATACTTCCCCTTCAAGCTCCATGTGGGAACTAGAAATAGAAGCAAGGTTGCTTTCTAGATTATCCATCTTCCTCAACATTTCTTCTAGCATTGACTCCAATCGATCATTGTGAGGTTGATGGTGAGGTTCCACATAAGGCAATGTAGTCATGTGAGCTTGATCATGGGACTCATGATGGGCATTAAACTCCTCCCAATACTCAAACTCATCATGGAGAGGTCCTAGATCTTGGCTTTCCATCCACTCCTCATACTCCATGTCGTCAAGGTCGTCTTGGAGGTACAATCCGTCCATGGCAAACATGAAAAGGCAAAGACAAAAACAACACAAGATCAAAAGTAACAAGAAAGATAAACACTAAAAGCAATCAAAATCAAATGACTTAATCTAGACCTAGTCCCCGGCAACGGCGCCAAAAACTTGTTACGCTAGGAAATAGCACAAAAAGCTTTACATTTATAAACTCGATCTAATCTCCTAAACTACCTAGCGAAACCCGCAGTGTACGGATCGTTATGTAGAAAGGAAAGTATTCCGAGGTCGAACGCAAGGACTGAGGCGAAATCAAGTCATTCAATGATCAAAGATAGTGTGAATCTAGTCTAAGAAAAGAGAAAGAAATAAAGAAATGGAAATGATGATATTTTTGGTTGAGTTTTTGTGGTGATCAAACAAAGATCACAAATATGTGAACACAATCAAGCAACACAAACACACACTAACACAAAAGATAGGAGAATGGAAGTAACAAAGCGGATTCTAGAGATTGGAAGTCCGGTTATGGCATAGACTCAAGCTATCTATTCATTCCTCGGATTAACTATGATATGTTGGGATTAAGCGTTTCTAGATTGGGATCAATTACTGGGTAAGTCTCATGATCCACTAGTCCATTCCTAAGGTCTCATCACCGGGTAAGTCTCTAAGAACCTAAGGATAGGAATTCTACACAAACCGGATTGTTACCTAGGGGTCTAACCTCTCCTTACCGGGTAAGTCTCGGAATAGGGAAATCTCAAGCAATAATCCTAGCACACTCGATCCAATAGCGGCGTGTGAGGCTCACTACTACCTAGAATTCATCCTCTAAGGTATCTAAGATCGGGAATCATCGGGTAGATCTCTTCCTTCACTTAGGTTGATAGCATTAGGTGATCCTAAGCTAAATTAGGCTTAATAAACACTAGGATTTAACAACGCAAGTCATCCAAGGGTAAAAATCTAAGTTCATCCTATCATGCTTCTAGCCATAGCCCTTCTTTCCTTACTCTAGAATCGCAACCTATCTAGCCAACAACATTCATTTCAAGATCAATCTCCACAAATAAATCATGCTTGCAAGTCATGGTCAAATGATGAAGAACAATCCAAAGAAAAGACATTAAAAGCATAGAATAGAAATTACCAAATTCTTACAAGGCTCCAAGAGCTAATCCAACTTGACAACAATCGAAACTTCACTCGAATCCAATCTAATCTCACTCTAAAACGAGAATCTACACTAATCTCTTCCAAGAACACCCCTAATGGGTGCTTGGAAGAGAGGCAACAATGGAGAAGTGTTTTGGGGAAGAAAGGTAGGTCAAAAGAGAGGAGAGAGATCCCCAATTACAGCCTGCAAAATCCTTTAAATACCCACTAAGATGCAAGAGCAATGGAAGAGATCGTGGCCAGCTGTCAATGTGGTCCTGGCAAGAATCACGGTCATAATCACGGCCGTGGAAAGGGCTTAGACCGTGGTTTTGTCCAGAAACCTCTCCTAGGCTCGTTAAGCCATGATTCGGTGCATGGCTTGTGTTGGCAAGGTTCCATGAGTCCTCCTTAGCCCTTATCTTGCATTCCAATGAGTCCGGAAGTGTGTCATCTCGAGGAATGATCCTCGGATGTATCGATTAGGCTCTTAAATCTCCCAAAATACCTACAAAGCAAGCAAAAGTCCGAGTAGACGTCTATCTCGACAAAATACGTGATTTGAGTGCAAACGCCGTGAACCAATGCCAAAACGTGCATGAATGAGTGAGAAATCTATCTAAATGATTACCTAATCCTACGTCATAAATCTTGTTATCAAAAATACCCCATACTTAAGGTTTGCTCATCCCCGAGCAAATTCCCAACTATAGACTAAGAGATGACATGATTTATGTATGCAGAAAAATGGCAAAATCTTTTTGGAGTTGTGCTTCTAATATTGGATCACCTTCATAGTCATGTTTCATGGCAATGGACAAGCAATCATGTATCAAATAAACGAAAGACATGAAAAGACAATTACACTTAACTTGATAACATGCAATGAAATGTAAAGATGAAGAAGTCAAGATGATCCTGAGCATATCCAATCTAAATCACTTAGTCTTACACGCATGCAAGTATGTCATAAGGACTTGTGAAATAAAAGGCCAAGAAACGTTGTGATTAGGTGGGGAATTTTCTAGGCTATGTGATGCTAATCCGGGAAAGGAACTAAACAACCACAACTTCCAATTTTCTTATCAACTTCCCTCAAGTGTATATTTTTCTTCATTGTCTTTTCTTTCTTTTATTTTTGACACAATGGCATTGGTGTACAAAAGCTGAAACCTCGGTGATTAGCCATTCTCGGGTTTTTTCTATTTTTCGAGATGCATCCACACCGGGCACACATACCAAAGCTCGTTAGGACTATCGGTTTATTTGACTTTGGCAAGGCACCAACACCCGATTATGTGAAGTGTACCGAGTTACTTGTCATTTAAACCAACGTCCCCAAACCTATATTTTTGTCTACACTTTCACAACAATTTCAGCATTTTATTCACATCATTCTTTCATCAACAACTTCACCCCATACTTGCTTTTCACACACATCAACACACTATCATGCTCCTATTCCCGGATGGGTCAAAAGAGGTCAAATTTTTCATCAATTGAGGTGCTCAAACAACATGATCAAGATGAGAAGTAGAGAAAGATGAATTGCCTCATTTATTCCTAAATGATGTGCAAGAACTAGCATGCGATTTCGACTTTCAATACTCAATTCAATCAAGGCAAACATTTATGATCACAAATCATTCATGGTATTCAAGATAAGTACTTCAAGTCCACATATGCTATCATCAATTTAACACATAAGGTCATCCATAGCCAATCCACAAGACAAGGTTCATCATTAGGGTCATATCCAAGCCTAGAAAGCACAAAATTTTTTAAATTTTCTTATTTTTGTTTTTTTGGAATTTTCGAAATATGTATGTACAATGCAAGACATAATGAAACATGTGACAAAATTAAACTATCCTAGATGCTAATCATGCAAGTGATCATGAAAACCCCACCCCATACTTAGAAATACATTGTCCCTAATGTGTAAACTAAATAAAGAAGTGAAAGAGAGTTCTCACAATGTAAAATTGGTGATGCTTTGGTATTTCGGTTCACATTGGATGATGATGGTGGATGATCGATCAAGGATGGTAGAGAGCTCTTGATGTTCATTATGGTGTCGGAACCCGCGCTTGGCACCGCAAGCCGTCCAAGTTCCACGTCTGCTCCACCCATGCTTGATTGGAGATCATCACTTTCCTTGACAGAAGGAAAAATCGGACCAGCTACCCAGGAAAATCGGCCTATTTCTATGAAGAACATTCCGATTTTCCTGGGTGCTTTCTTCCTCGTCCATGTGCTTGGATCTTGTTCCTTCAACAGTTCCATGAGGTTTTCACATGACCTCCAACATCTCATCACACATGACAATCAACAAGATCTAGCACCCAAAAACACAAAAGAAAAACAAAGCACACCAAAAACAAAAGCAAAAACGAAGACGAAAGAGAAAAGGGATAGAGTTGTTCCCTTGGGTTGCCTCCCAAGAAGCGCTTCTTTTAGGCCATTAGCTTGACCAAACTCAAAGGATGTGTCAATCCACCTCGAATACCATGGTTTGCTTGAAGAGTCCAAGCAACCATCGCTTTCCGGTATCCATGATGACAAGCAAGGGCCACTTGATGCCCAAATAAGCTTTAAGTTCTCTCTTTACCGGTGAGTAGTAGACTCCTTCATCACCGTTCCCTTGATGATAGTATGGAGTTGCAACCATAGGTGCCACCCCATACTTAGACAATTGGTACTCCGCGGTCACACCGGTGAGATGCTTGTCATCCTCATCCTCTATGATCCAAATAAGGCCGGTTTTTGGAAAGAATTCTTCATTGAGGTGCTTCATAACCATCATGGATCCATCATGCTTGCCTCCATCATTCAACATGGGAGACTCCTTAGGAAAGGGACTCCAATCTTCGTGTGTACTTCGTGCAAGCAAGGAGGGATTGGAAGGAGTTGAAGTTAACTTAGGGCTCTCCCTCGTGAGCTCTTCAAGTGTGGTTCCGGGGTTGATGGCAAGGATGTCCGGGTGTGAGAATACTTCATTGCACTCCTTCAAAGGTGAAGGAGGTGGAGGTAAGCCTTGAAGGATGGTAGGATCTCCTAGCATAAGAGCATTCCTAATCTCCTCAATCTCCCTCCTCATTTGTTCTTCTCTCTCGGTATTTAATGTCCTTTCTTCCTTCAGGGCTAAATCCCTTAGCCACAATTGCTCTGGAGCTTCATTCAACTCTTCCTCAAGGCTTCTATTGGTTATAGTTGAATCGGGCAATTCTTGGATCTCCTCATAGTGAACCTCCTCTTGATGACATACTTCCCCTTCAAGCTCCATGTGGGAACTAGAAATAGAAGCAAGGTTGCTTTCTAGATTATCCATCTTCCTCAACATTTCTTCTAGCATTGACTCCAATCGATCATTGTGAGGTTGATGGTGAGGTTCCACATAAGGCAATGTAGTCATGTGAGCTTGATCATGGGACTCATGATGGGCATTAAACTCCTCCCAATACTCAAACTCATCATGGAGAGGTCCTAGATCTTGGCTTTCCATCCACTCCTCATACTCCATGTCGTCAAGGTCGTCTTGGAGGTACAATCCGTCCATGGCAAACATGAAAAGGCAAAGACAAAAACAACACAAGATCAAAAGTAACAAGAAAGATAAACACTAAAAGCAATCAAAATCAAATGACTTAATCTAGACCTAGTCCCCGGCAACGGCGCCAAAAACTTGTTACGCTAGGAAATAGCACAAAAAGCTTTACATTTATAAACTCGATCTAATCTCCTAAACTACCTAGCGAAACCCGCAGTGTACGGATCGTTATGTAGAAAGGAAAGTATTCCGAGGTCGAACGCAAGGACTGAGGCGAAATCAAGTCATTCAATGATCAAAGATAGTGTGAATCTAGTCTAAGAAAAGAGAAAGAAATAAAGAAATGAAAATGATGATATTTTTGGTTGAGTTTTTGTGGTGATCAAACAAAGATCACAAGTCAAGCAAGGTAATAAAACAACTAACAACTCAAGATAGCAAAACAAGCAAGTAACACAAATCACACAAAGTATATGATCAAGAGAGAAAAGTAGATTCTAGAGGTCAAGATTTCCGGTTATGGCATTGGACTCAAGGTTCTAAGGATTCTAAGGACAAGCTGCGGTGTTGGGGAAAGAATGTTTCACAAATGGAAGCAATTACCGGGTAGGTCTCTCACTTCACTAATCCCGCATCAAACTCCTATTACCGGGTAGGTCTCAAGGGGTTAGAATAAGGAATTCCACACAAACTAGATACTACTTAAGGGGTAACCCTCTCCTTACCGGGTAAGTCTCGGAATAGGGAAATCTCAAGCAATAATCCTAGCACACTCGATTCAATAGCGGCTTGTGAGGCTCACTACTACCTAGAATTCATCCTCTAAGGTATCTAAGATCGGGAATCATCGGGTAGATCTCTTCCTTCACTTAGGTTGATAGCATTAGGTGATCCTAAGCTAAATTAGGCTTAATAAACACTAGGATTTAACAACCTAACATCCCTAACATTCAGATTTATCATTTAAAGAGCAACAGAAGAATAAATCGGGCTGTTCTACAGATAAATCGGCCGATTTATCTGATGAACAGGTCGATTTTTCCTTCTGTTGTGAGTTTCGTGCATATAAATCATCCTAAACTAACATATAAGCCCATCCTATCATCACCCTAGCCATAACCATCAATCCATCACTCCAGAATCACAACAAACTAGCCAATAATATGCATATCAAGATCCGAAATCATCAAACAAGTATACATGGTGTTCATAGATGGATAATGAAAGATAAGCAAGTAAATCAATAAATCTCAACTAAATCTTAGTTGTAGCAAGACTTACAAACTCTTAAATGAAGATCCAGAACGTTCCTAACAATCCTTGAAATCGTTCTTCAATCCAAGATTACAAAAATTACTCAAAAGTCACTCAAAATCTCACTAAACTCCTAGAATGGTGTTCTTGTTCTTCCTTCAATCTTTGAGAGCTTTTCTTCTCCTCCAATCTTTCCCCCAAATTGATGAGCTGTGAATGAGAGTGTGGGAGAGGAGAGATGCTCAGCAACAACCTACAGGACCACTTATATTCTCCACCAAGAGCAAGGACGGACAAGAGATCGTGGGACACGTGGCTTAAGCTGTCAAAGCCCCAAAAATCGACCCAGTAGGAGAAAATCGGCCGATTTAGCTGCTAGTTAGTCCGATTTTCTTCAGGAGAAACATGCTATGCTCGTTTAGCCATGAGTTGATCCATTGCTTGCACCAATAGTGGTCTTTGTGTCCTTTGTTGCTCCAAGTATGCTCCTCCTTAGCCTTGGATGTGAACCACCATGAGGCTTGGCCCTCAAATGTATCGATTAATGTCCAATAGATCCCCAAATTACCTACAAAACCGATAAAAGGTAGTGTAGACGTCTTTTCTAGAAATATGCTTGAATTGAGCGAAGACGTCATGAACCAATGCCAAAACGTGCATGAATGAGTGAGAAATATATCTAAATGATTACCTAATCCTAAGTCATAAATCTTGTTATCATTCAGCATCAAAATTCACGCCCAAACGACGTGGTTGTTGTGTTGGATCCATCCTTTGGCCAAGAGTTCTTGGCTCATCATCCACACGTTCGATCCTCGCATTCCTAGGTGGAACACGGCGATTAGCAGCTCCTCGTGGATGGAAAGGATTCACATTGATCGTGGGATCAATTTCCTCTAACGGTGGCATGGAAGAATCACTATCATCAGCGGATGAGTGACTTCTTCTTCTTGATCTTGATGCCTTTCTTGAGGATTTCTTGCTTCCCTTATTCTTAAGGTTGCTTATTTCTAGCCTCATCTGGAACATCATGTCCTTTAGATCATTAACTTGGGATTGATGACGATCCATCTCATCCCGGCGGATGTTCTCATTCCATTGGAGTTGAGCTTCTTTCTCCGCTAACTCCGCCTGAAGATCACATTCGTGTTCTTCATCCATCTTCTTTTCCTTGCGCTTTTGCCTTAAAGTTTTCTCTAGCTCTTGATCAAGAGGTAAGAGATCTTCGGTGTTCCTAGACCTGCGCATGCACTCAAAAGGATATCAAATAACAAGAGCAAGCTCCCAAGCTTGACAACCGATAACCGAATTCGGCCTAAACCAAATCCCCGGCAACGGCGCCAAAAACTTGTTCGCCACTTAGCGTGCGTGCAATCAAGCTTTAAATTTATAAAACTAGAATAAAAGCAAGCGAACCCGCAGTGTACAGATCGGCATAGATTAGCAAGTATTCCAGAGTATCGAACACAGGGATTTGGGGGGAACAAATTCAATTATAAGATTGTCAAGCAAGTGAATGTAAGAGCTTTGCAATATATTGGGAAAACAACAATCCTAAAGATCCAGGTATCCAGCTGTGGCAATCGATTCAAGATATACTAATGATATAAAGACAGAGTTGAGATATGCAAAGGTATGCTAATGTAAGGTAATCGTACGGTGAAGTTCCAAAAACCTTATATGACTCACCTATAAGAAACTCTCTATACAGGTTGTTGAGGCTTCAATATAGAAAGGTTCTAAAAGCAAGAATTAATGTCAAATACCCAAACTTATAATCCAAGGATCAAGACTAACTTAACCGATTAAGGTTGTGACACTCACAATCGAGGTAGAGGTTGTTGAGGCTTCACTACCACCTAGAAAAGGCAAGCCAAGACTAAGTTAAAGCAAATCTTTAACTTTGGATTAAAGTAAAAGCAGGTTCGTAAACTTAAGGGAAATTACAGGCGGATCTTGAGATTCCACGGTCGTGGAACTCAAGAACAAACCGTGATTTAGGGTTCGTCGACGATTCTCTCTAACTCTCAGGGTCTAATCTGTTTACGATCGATCTATCATCATCTAAGCCACAACTATCAACCCTTCACCTTAGAATTGTTAAGGGTTTTTAGCCAATAACAGTCATGTTGATATCAAAATCAAGAATTAAAAGATTGAAAGATGAAAACTTCCAAAAACTTTCAATAAAACTTCAAGCCAATCTCAAAGTCACAATCAAGAACAAATATTATCACTAATTCCAGAATAGAACAAATAAACACAATCTTAGGTAAGAAGGAAGAACGGGATGTCAATCCGTCTCCTAAATCAAACCTAAACAAGAAGAGAAGTCTTCTTGCGAATAATCCTCCGAATCTTGGATCTTCCGTCAATCCGGAAATCTCAATCACAATCTCCACCAAAGAACGCGAGATTAGGGCAATTCCAAGCGTAAACGTAGGTCTAAAACGAGGTGTAAGCGAAGGTGACGAAATCTCTCTTCGTCCGTCTTTTTATAGTGTATGCTGAAGTAGCGGCCCGGCCCAATCTCTTAAAAGATCGTGGCTTAAAATGTGGCGAAAAAGATCGCCAAGATCACGGTCGTGGAAGGTTCCACGACCGTAATTTAGAGCGTGGAAATCAACACGGTTTGAACACTTGATTCCACGACCGTAGAAGCTTCTGGAATGAATCACGCTTCTCCTGCATGGTTCCACGACCGTGGAACTGAACGTGGAAAGTGGTACGGCCGTATTTTAGAGCGTGGTTTAAGGCAAGAACATGATTCTTCCCTAGACTCGTTCATTCCTCAAGTTAGCTCTTCTTTGGCTCCTAGAAATGCTCTCAATCCATGGACATACTCAATCAACTCATATTTGCTCAATTCCGTTCGGAAATAGCTCTTAAGTACCTATAATCAACATAAAGCTTGTGTAGACATCTATATCGACAATATAGGCAAACTAGCTCACAAATGCAACAATGCTCATTCAATGACTATCAATATGAATCGAATACAATTAGAAAACGTGCCTAAAACATCACAATATTTCATGCTAACAATTACCCACGTCAAAGCTCGTTTCACCTTGTTGGCTATTCAGATGCAAACTTTGTAGGTTATATGTTCGATAGAAAAACACTTCTGGATGTTGCCAATTTTTAGGGCCATCCCTAATCAGTTAACACTTCAAGAAGCAAAATTTTGTCGCCATATCCACAACTGAAGTTGAATATATAGCTGCGGGAGCCTATTCTGCACAAATTCTATGGATTGCTCAACAACTTCGTGATCTTGGCTTTGATTTGAAAGGTATTCCTATAAAATGTAATAATACTAGTGTTATTTCTATAACCAAAAATCCTGTGCAACATTCAAGGACTAAGCATATCGATGTAAGACATCACTTCATACGTGATCATGTTGAGAAAGGTGATTTTCGATCTCTTTTATATCTACTAACTTGCAGCTTGCAGATATCTTTACCAAGCCTCTTCCTGAAGAGCAATTTAATTTTATTAGATTGGATCTTGGTATGTTGAACAAGGAACCATTATCGTAGGGGAAGTAAATTATTTTATTTTCTCCTTCGTATACAACCTAGTTATCTTTTTCAAGGGCCTTGAAACAAGATTCAAGGGTAAATTGATTTACACAGATCATTTAGGAATTCATATCTTTTAGATATTCAAATTACTAATTTTTTTTTTAAGAGTTTTCTTTAAAAGGGATTTCAAAAGGCTTTATTTTCAAATTCAAAGAATTTTGAAAAGCGGTTACAAAATTTATGGAAAGAATTTCATTCAGCAATGATTCTCCCAAGATTTTGAGTTTCTCAATATCTTAGTGATCTTACGTTGATGTGACTTCTTCCCTTAAATACTACTTCTCTTCTTTCTTTATCTCTTCCGCTTCATCTTCTCTTTGCAAACTCTGTGCTTTATCTTTCAATTTTTCACAAACCAGCTTCCTCTCTCTCTCACTCAAAAATTTTCATGGCTTCCAAGAGATCTTCAGTTGATGATGCCGCATCATCGGCCCCCAAACGATAGAGAGTTGTTCAGATCTCCTCCGACTCAGGTTCTAACTAAAGCCCACGTTAAAATTCAAGCTCTAGTTCCCCATTTCATATGGATGATGCTGAAATGTTTGCCAAGACGGGTCTTCCATCACACTGGTTTGGAAGTCAGATAGTTGTCAAGAAATGGCTGACTGAGTTCAACGAACGACACGAATGCATGTGCGAATTA
The DNA here is from genome assembly GCA_033239045.1 of Fagopyrum esculentum. Taxonomy (NCBI): domain Eukaryota; kingdom Viridiplantae; phylum Streptophyta; class Magnoliopsida; order Caryophyllales; family Polygonaceae; genus Fagopyrum; species Fagopyrum esculentum. The sequence continues at coordinate 51,279,165 of BSUD01000004.1, forward strand.
GTCGATCGAGAACTATTCACATGCCTCTCTCTACCAGGGCTTGAAGTGCTTCAAGCAAGTTCTATCTGGATTCTTCTCAACCTAGGGGAGACATCCTTCCCTAGATTAACCAAGTTATTCTACATCAGCTTATCCGCCCGAAGAGAAAGGGGAGAACTGATTCTAGATTATGTCGTTAAAGTTGCCAACAACATCAAGCCCTTAACAGAAGATGGGCAAGCTACCACGAAGGATGCTGAACAAGTCATGACACAGTGCTATAAGATCGTCAAGGATCTTCCTATTCGCCAACCATCGTCTGAGGATCCAAACGTTTTGCATATTGAAGAATTTGGTGTTGTCAAGAAATATGACAAGAATTCTGATCAGAGACAAACAAATATTTCCCACAAAGAACATGACGTCCTGAACGCTCAACATCATTAGAGGAAGATGTGCATGAAGGAGCATTCAGGGAAAGGAAGCTCTTTCAGGTAGTATCAAGAATGGAGTTCTCTAGATGACCATGACTGTCAAGGCCCTTGATTCTGATATCAAAGGCTTGTTTTTGAAAAACTTGATTTAATTTTGTAGGTTTTGAGAAATACTTTTATGGGTTGTAAACCTTTAAAACTTCCTTGCTTTGACTATTTTTCTCTCTTGTTGAAAGTCAAACGGGGATAAATAAATGATCCAACATTTTCGATATTTTCTACATTCTGCATTTTAAGTTAGTTTGATATTCATATATGTATAGCTAACTTTAAAATCTAGGTACGAAACATTTGTGGTATCTTCCATCAAGGGGGAGATTGAAACTCCACCTTGATTATATAATTGTACAAGTGATGATGATGGAAGACTTAAACACAAATGAAGTAGTTTTATACACTAACAATTTATTGATTATATATCGAGTTGCTTGGTTTGGTTTGGTAGTTTGTATTGAATGAGTGCAGGTTTTGAAAGACACTTCAAAGGACCTTGGAAGACCTTGAAATCGGATGCAAGGAAAGATAAGGTGTTTAGAGTGATTAAAAGACGGAGGCCTTGAAATTCATTTCAAGGGAACAAAAGACGTCAAAGCTGCACGCTAAAGGAATTCAAATCACTGATCAACCAAAGCGCCAAAGAAGATCTTCCAAGAAAGATTTTCTCAACAAGAAGATATGCTGGAACGAAGATCTCAACCGACCGATGAAAGATCTTTCAACGATCCACAACCAAAAAGCACGGAGATCCTCTCTCATGGAATTTGTTATCGTCACAACAAATACGAAAAGATAAAGGAGCAGAAAGATCAACGTGTTCTCAGGAGATTAAGATCCACAACGTCTATCTCATCTCAACCAAGAAGAGATCTTCGTGGAGAAGAAGAATCATCTTCAAACGGTCATCTTTTCAACGGGTAGAAGACCTCTCCATTGAAAGACATAAATGAAGATGGCGATTGAAGAACAAACACACAAGCTTACAACGGAAACATCAATAGTCTTCAAGCGATTCAAAACATCTTCATTCGATCAAATAATTTTTCTTTCTCTCTCATTAAAAGCGTTATCCCCTAGAGAGAGACAAAACTCGAGAGCTCCATTGATATATCTAAAAAGTGTTATACTCGAGTGTGTTATTCTGCAGAGTAACTAGGCTATTATAGCAAGGTGAAGAGTTGGAGCTAGATCGTAGCATTAGCTACAGTGAGAGAATAAGGGGATTTCTTCTAGTTTGTATCTAGGACTCTATGAAGCTGATAATAGATAGTTAGATCCTAAGGCCATACCCTGGGACGGAGAGTAGGCTATTTGAGCCGAACTTCGTAAACATATCCTCGTGTCGATCTTTTACATTCCGCATTTTATCTTGCTTTATTGTGACTAACTTTGTTTTGCAGGATTACAAAGTCAAGGCCCTTGAAAGTTCTTTCAAAGCCCTTGAAATCAAATTGTGTCACAAAGAGCTCAGATCGACATTAAGGCCTTTGAAATTGGTTTCAAAGCCTTGAGATTGGTTTTGCGAAAAGTTCTCATACTCTATTCAACCCCTCCCCCTCTTCTAGACTATCTTTTATCCTCTTTATTAACCTATCGGTTCTTCAATATATATATATATATATATATATATATATATATATATATATATATATATATATATATATGCTTTCATTTTAATCTCAGTTGAAGTCGAATTTGGATGGTTTTGTCATTATATCAAGTCATTTTTTTTACTAATGCCTCTTTAGGGATATATATATATGCTAATGTTTTTGAGCTTGGAGGTATTGAATCAAGTCAAAATTCACTATTTATTATTCTGATTCTTGTTTTTAATGTTGCTTCATGATTTGGCATTCTTTTATGGTTAGGTTTGTTGTTAAAAATTGACTGTGAATATGTTGTATCGTGCAGATTGATGACAATAACTTTCACAAAAGTCGAAGTAGAGGTCCAAATTTTATCTGGACAGATGAGCTTGTCAGGATCCTAGTCTCGATTTTAATTAAATACCGAAAAAACGGGAGCAAACAAGCCTACAATTGGAAGGATATTGCTGCTTCATTTACTAGTAAGATCGGGAAGAATGGTGCAAAGGATTTTTATAGGAATAAATTTAAGTCAATGAAAAAAGAATACAAGGCTTGGAATTTGCTTAGGAATTCGGAAACCGGTCTAGGTTGGGATGAGAACACTCGAATAATCTCGGCTTCCAATGAATGGTGGGATAGGAATCAAGGTAACTAATATTTTGTATGTACAAGTTCCTTTCAATACCATGTATATGAGTGAATGTGTTGTGTAATTTTGCTGTATTTTTTTTATGTTTTGTAGGAAGATGAAAATTGTAAGAAGTACAAGAATAAAGGAATGGATATGGAGTACGAAGAGTAATTGACATCACTATTTCCTTGGAATGTAGCAACTGGTCATCTAGCCATCCCATCCGGAATGGTTCGTGAGCCAACTCTGGATCGTGTGTTGCTTGCAAATGATGAGGACTTAGGTTTAGGTGAGGACAATGGAGAAGATCGTGAATTTTTCCGTAATTTTGTTGGCACGGTCAATGAAGGCGGAGGCTCCAGCTACTCAGGAATTCCAGCAGACATCAATGATGAGGCGGTATAGCTTGCATAACCTCAACAACCAAGTAGGGGTAAGAAAGATAAGGGTCCATTGAAAAGAAAACGAAGACAATCAATTGGGTCTTCCAAGTTAGAAGCATGTTTAGACCGTTCACAAGAGACCAGTAATAGGTTGATGACCCTCTTCCAAGAAGAGGTTACCTCTAAGGCGAAAGAGACGAGATACTGCTTCAGAAGGTATTGGATATTGTTGATAGGATAGTGCAGAACATATTACTAGTGGGTGGAAGTCCGTTGTGGTGTTTCATAATTTCCAAGACAAATTCATGGAAAGCTATGCAAACAATGGTGAACTTAGGGAATGATCAGAAGAGATACAAGTGGTTCAAATGGGAGCATGAGAAGTCTTTAATGTGATGTACTCATAGTTGTGTGCGGATTTATTATGTTCTTGGATTTCCTTTTTGTTTTGCTTGGACAAAATTTTATTTATAGTACCTTGCTACTTTCACTAATCGGATGTTGATGTTAAGGATTTTAATATATTACTTGTTTTCTGAATTTCATTTCAATTAGTATCTTGTTCTTCATTGTATGATATTTGATGTTCATTTTCATTGTATGATGTTTGATGTTCATTTTATACTTACAGGTCTACAACATCAAGTTCAAACATGTCAAGTTCTACTACTAGATCAAGTGGTAGTGATGGTGATGGTAGTGACATGGACTTCAAGTCTACACAATCACGCGCTCTTAAATTCATATCAATTCACCAACAGTTGCAAAGACAACATGCAATAGTGGCCGATCACTTCTACAAGCATATTTACAAGGAGGCTTGTTACACTGGGTATGACCGAGGGAGACTATGGATGGAGGAGATATTAAGTGGACATCACATACGCACAATCAATATGTTTAGAATGGTCGCTGAGGTTTTCTTACATCTATGCAACGATTTAGAGCAAAATTATGGCCTAACACCATCTACAGAAGTGTCGGTTATTGAAAAAGTAGGTTTATTTTTATATACTCCTGCACAAGGATGTTCAGTTCGTGTAGTCTGTTCGCCTCAAAGTGTGCATGCAAATAAGTTTTAAATTATAAAACTGAAATCAAAGCAAGCAAACCCGCAGTGTACGGATCGGCGTAGTAAAGTAAAAATTCCATAGTATCGAACTCAGGGATTTGGGGGATCAAATTCAGTTCACAAATTATCGATCGAATAAAGTATAGAAGCTTTGCAAATATTGCGAAAACAGCAATCCTAAAGATCCAAGTATCCAATTGTGGCAATCGATTCAAGATATTCTATAGATATAAGGACAAAGTCGAGATTGCAAAGGTATAATTAATGTAAGGTTGAGTACGGTGAAGTTCCAAAACCCTATATATCTCACCCAAGGATACTCTCTATAAAGGTTGTTGTGGCTGCAATATAGAAAGGATCTAAGGACAAGAATTACTCTCAAATACTCATGCCCAAACCCAAGGAATCAAAGACAAACTAAAACGGTTAAGGTTGTGACACTCGAAACCGAAATAGAGGATGTTGAGTCTCACTACTACCTAAGAAAGGCAAGCCAATGCTAGGTTAAAGCAAATCTTTAACTTTGGATTAAAGCAAAAGCAAAGGTCGTAAAACAGAGAAAATCACGGCTAGATCTTGAAGAACCACGGCCGTGGTTTTCAAGAACAAACCGTGGATTAGGTTGTCGATGAGGTTTCTCACACTCTCAGGGTCCAATCTGTTTACGATCGATCTATCATCATCTAAGCCACAACTATCAACCCTTCACCTTAGAATTGCTAAAGGGTTTTAGCCAATAATCATACTCATTGAATCAAATATCAAATTAAGAAGAGAAAAAAATAAAAACCCTCGAAAACTCAATAAACAATCAAAGTCAATCTCAAATCCGAACAACAAAGTATTCAGTTTAATGAATTCAGAATATGGAATAGGAATCCTCACAACAATCTTAAGGAACAACGAAGAACGGACTGATAATCCCTCTCCAAAGGCAAACCCTAAGAAAATCTCGAAGTACACAATCTTCAATATTATGTCTTTCTCAAGCCACGATCCGAACTCTCCAATCCTTCGTATCAACCCTAAGCGCGGGATTGTAAGCAAAGGTAAAATGAAGCCCTAAGCGACCGTCCTCGAAACTCCCTTCTCAAGCCTTCTTATAGGGCAAAATAGGGTTACGAGAAAAGCCCAATAACCGTCGCTGACGTGGAAAATATGACACGTCATATCGTCATGGAAATTACGGCCAAGTACAACATTCCACGGCTGTGGTTTAGGGCGTGGAATCCTCTGATGTGCTCCAAAATCACTCTCTACGAACTCAATGCATAACCACGCTCGTGGTTTAGGTCGTGGAACTCTCTGACCTTCGTGAAAGCCTTTGTTTTGCAATCTTCTTCAATCATGCTCTTTCCTTTGCTTCTCCAAGGCATCTCCTTGACATTTAGCATGATCAAATACACCTATCCCTCCACAGAAAGCTCCAATTCAAGCCTTTATTCACCTATAAACAAAACAAAGCTTGTGTAGATCTCTATATCGATAAAATAGGTGAATGTGCTCATAAATGCTTCAAACTCATATCCATGTACACATCTAAGAGGGAAAAACAATTAAAATAAGTGCCTAAAATATAGTCATATTTCATGCTATCAAAATACCCCATACTTGTCACTTGCTTGTCCCCAAGCAAGATTTTCAAAAGCTTAGAACGTAAGGTAGAATGAAATATGAATGCAAAACAAAACAAAACAATCTTTTTGGTAATGTGCTTCTAATTAATAGATCATCCTCAAATCTTGCTTCATTCATCCTTGAAAACGTTCATACACATAAACCAAAATATGCAAAGCAAAGGAACATCATAAATTGCATAAACTTCAAGACAAACATCATAACCTTCAAGCACTGTTAAAATCAAACATGCGAAACTTCAATTTAGATCACCAAGTCAAATAACATTCTTATGATCTCAAGGATTTTCAAGTAAGGTCAAGAATACGGACAGGGTGGGAAACTTGTAAAGGAATGTGGTGTATGAATCCGGGAAGAAGGAACAACACAAACTCTTTTCTTTTCACCATTTGAACTAACCATCAACTTAGAGCTTTGATCTAGACTTTTTGCACATAATTTTTCGACTTTACTTTTGGAAATATGGACAGCGGTGCACATAAACCGAAGCCTAGGAGATTGGCGTTTCTCAATTTCGAGATACCTCAAACCCTTGATGCACATACCATAATCCGTTAGGAATATCGCCCAATCCGACTTTGGCAAGACACAAACACCCGTCTATGTGAATGGTGCCGAGTTACTCATCATCATGATTGACTTCCCCCAAACCTATTTTCCAACACTTTGAATTCAAACAATTTCTTTTACGTCCCTCCCACATCAAAATTGCCAAAATCAACTCTTCCTAAATCTCGGATAGGTAAAGGAGGCAGATATTTTCATTGAGGGGCTAAATGATCAAAGAAAGAACTAGGAAAATCAAGGTGGCTTAATCATCTCATAAAGAAGTATAAGAACTTATATTGTGATTTCAACCTTCATTTCTCAATATGATTTGGATAAAACTTTCACATTATGAAACTTGCAAGAAAGGATAAACAACATACTCAATCTCTTCACAATTTGTAATTCAATTCAAGCATACAATTGTCATAAAAAACTCATTGCACAAGTAGATTCATCATAGAAATCATCTCTAATCTTAGAAGCACAATAATTTTCAAAATTTTTATGGATTTTTCAAAGCTTTTCAATGCAATGCAATAGTGAAACGTGTGACAAAAAATTGAAAGATGAAAGTGTTCATGGAATCAAAAGCAAGCAAGTGTATCGAGTTATTACAAACGAGAGTCACACCCCACCCCATACTTGACATACACATTGTCCTCAATGTTCAAGAAAAAGAAAGAAAATAAAAGAAATAAATAAAAACTCACTAATGGTGGTAGAGTGGCTCAAAGCATCCATAGAGATCACTGTGAAGGAGGTGGCAGATATGGGAAGAAGTCAAAGCTAAAGGGACGCCCAAACTGCTGGCGGTATACATCTCATAAGATCCTGGTGTTCTCCCGTTGCTCCACATCATGAGCTTGCTGGTGTATCTCCAGGTCTCCCACTCTCCTAGAATGATCGCTCGCCCATGCCGGCTGCTGTTAGTACCAAGCGGGAGGCTGCTACAACCACTCTGGTTGTTGTTGCTAGATAGGTGTTGGTGCAACTGGTGGATGGTCATACCAATGAGGTGGAGCTCCCATCCAAGATGGCTGCTGTCCATACCAAGCAGGTGAAGTCTCCATCCATGTCGAGCGCTCACTCACGCTAGCCCGGTGTGGGGAAGAAGAACCGGAAGGTCTAGACTGGTGGGGAGATCTCCTAGGCGGCTCCGGGAAGTCGGCCAGTTGGTCCGGGAATGAGCCAAAGTCATGCTCAGCCTCTCCTGCATCCTGATAATCTCCTCCTCCCATCTCCTCATCATCCTCATCATCCTCAGCTGGAACCTCATCAGGCACATATGGGGGAGCTACTAATCTATTGGCATGCATTGGTACGAAAGTCTCCTTCTAGTTGTGACGACCTAGCATGAGAGAGTACTCTGGAACGGTAGGTGAAGCACGGTGGTGGGGAAAGATGAGTCCTCTAGTCATAAGTCCATTGAGATCCAAAGGTCTCGCAGCTATCCTAGTGCAAGCGGAGTAGTCAATGCCCAGCTGGTTGGCGATGTGAGTCACCATACCTCCATAACCTATATTCCCGGCCTTTTTGTTCTTCACTTTACTTAGGGTAGAGGCAAGTAGAGTGGCACAATCTACAGGATGGCCCGTAAGCACGCAATAAAGGATGAAGAGTTCATCCGCCTTAATCTTTTGTGGTGTTTCGGTCCTAGGGAAAAGGCATTCCGATAGGACTCTATGGGCTATCTTTAAGGCTAAGTGGTTATGAGTTTAGCCTTAGTGTTGGCCGGTTGCCAACGATCCTCGCAAGCATAGATCATAGCAATATCTCTCCAAAAGTCTATGGCATACACTCCCCCAAGAAACCTTCCATTGAAACTCTCATGAAACCCAAACAAGGATCCAAACTGCACTATTGAGAACTCGTAGTTTTGCTCCATCAACCTAAATGACATCGTTCGGCTAACGACGCTATGCTCAAAGGAAGTTATAAACTCCCTTGTGATCTCCTCATAAGCATCTTCCCTAATGGCGAAGAAGATGATCAATCCGGCTCTATCCAAAATTCATGTCAAGTCATTCCCTACATTCAGCTCTTCAAGCTCCTCTAAGACAAGGTACCTAGGTCCTATTATCGGTCACTTTGAAATCCTATCCATGGCTCATTCATAATCCTCAAGGATATTAGGGATTCTAGGGGGTGGTGGTGATGGTGGTTCACTAAGATGGGGTTGGGAAGAAGAGGAACTATCACCTTTATGCTTCTTATTCCTACTTGACTTCCTTCTAAACATTTTCACTCGAAACAGAGAAAACCACGGTCTGTTCTTCAATTTCCACGGCCGTGGAACTGTACGGAACCCGTGGAATTGATCAATTTCTCTCAAAATTCAGCAAATGCACAGCAAACTCAACAATCACAGCCCTAAACTACTTCTAAATCCAATTTCATCCAGTTCCCCTATAATCTTGCAAGAAAAATGAAACAAATCAACCAAGGAGAGAATAGAGAATAAAACCTAGGTTTGGATTTGAAAAATCCAAATTCCTTCCCAAATGTGGATTGTTTGCTCAGTTTGTTGTTTGGATCTTGTAGAGCATTGAAATTGCTCTAGTTTTGGTTGAAGAATCGCTAGAATCGGACTCCGGATGAAGGATTACGGGAGAGGTGAAAATGCCGGTGATTTTGGGCGTAATTTTGGGCGTGGGGATGAAGGTGAATGTGTTTTTGAGAAGGAAAGGGGATTATATAGTGGACGTAAAATTTTAGAAAATTACGGTCAGTCGAGGTGTTCCACGACCGTGGTTTTGGCCGTGAAATCCTTTGATTTGTGTCAAAAACTTGGAAAATTACGGCCAGTCGGGGTTTTCCACGGCCGTGGTTTTGTACGGACAACCGTTGAACTCTCTGATTAGTGGCAAAAATTCTAGTTTTGTCATTCTTTCCGACTTTTCCTTACTTCCTTTGCTCGTTCCTTATTCCTAACATCCAAAAACACAACATACCGGAAGGTATCGAGGGGAAAACAAACAAAAACGACTTCTAACCTAAACTAACCTAAGAAAGAAAGAAAGAAAACAAAAAACGATAATGAAATACCTTGGGTTGCCTCCCAAGAAGCGCTTTGTTTTGGGTCCCTAGCTAGACCGTTCCTATGTTCAATTGAGGATAATTGGAGCGATTTCCTCAGCTTGGAGCTCCGGTGAGTATTTCTTAAGTCGTTGACCATTCACCTTGAAAATTCCGCACTTCTCACCCCATACTTCAACTGCGCCATGGGGAAAAACACGTTTAATCACATAAGGTCCAGTCCAACGAGATTTAAGCTTACCTGGAAAGAGTCGAAGTCGAGAATTGAAGAGGAGAACTTGATCTCCTTCTTCGAGGTCTTTTGGAATGATATGCTTATCATGCCAACATTTCGCCCTTTCCTTGTAAATTTTGGCATTTTCATAAGCGTTCAAGCGGAGTTATTCTAGCTCGTTAAGGTCTAAGAGGCACTTCTCGCCCGTTTCTTTCATGCTGAAGTTCAACCACTTTACAGCCCAATACGCCTTGTGTTCTAGCTCTACCAGGAGATGAGAAGACTTCCCATACACAAGGTTGTATGGTGTTGTACCTATAGGAGTCTTGTAAGCTGTCCTATACGCCCATAATGTGTCATCGAGCTTCAAAGACCAATCCTTCCTTGTCTTTGACACCGTCTTCTCAAGGATGCCCTTGATCTCTCTATTCGAAATCTCCACTTGTCCACTTGTTTGTGGATGGTAGGGAGTGGCGATCTTGTGAGTCACCCCATACTTAGCTAGTAGAGCTTCGAATCGTCGGGCTATTAAGTGTGAACCTCCGTCACTAATGATGGTTCGTGGTGTCCCAAACCTTGGGAAAATAGTTCTATTAAAGAACTTGATAACAACCATGGCATTATTAGTTGGAGAGGCAATAGCTTCAACCCATCTTGAAACATAATCTACAGCTAGAAGTATGTATTGGTTTCCGCAAGATGATGGGAATGGTCCCATGAAATCAACTCCCCAAACGTCAAAGATTTCTATTTCTTGAATGTTGTTGAGAGACATCTCGTTTCTCCTAGAGATATTTCCTGTTCTTTGACAAGCATCGCAACAAGAAACAAAGGTTTGCACATCCTTAAATAAAGTAGGCCAAAAGAATCCGGATTGAAATACCTTAGCGCTAGCTTTATTGGAATTAGCGTGTCCTCCACAAGGAAGTGAATGACAATGACGAATGACACTTTGCATTTTGTCTTCCGGCACACATCTCCTAATGATGCCGTAGGGACCTCTCTTGAAGAGTAGAGGTTCATTCCAGTGATATTGGCGGACATCCCTAAAAAATTTCTTTCTTTGTGCATAGGATAGTCCGGGAGGTATTTCTTGGCAAACCAAATAATTTACAAAATCAGCAAACCAAGGTTCGTTACCTCTAGAAATCTTGTCGATCCACTCTTCCATGATGTGTAAGTGCTCATCTGGGAAGGAGTCATCAATGGGTAGATCGTCGCCGTCGGTGTGTGGTAGACGACTTAGATGATCCGCTACAGAACTTTTGGAACCTTTCTTGTCCCGAATCTATAGATCGAATTCTTGAAGAAGAAGAAGAATCCATCTAATCAGCCTTGGTTTTGCATACTTCTTGGCGAGCAAATACCGTATTACTGAGTGGTCCGTGTATACAATCACCTTCGCTCCTACAAGATAAGAACGAAACTTTTCAAAAGCATATACAACGGCTAATAATTCTTTTTCAGTTGTGGCGTAGTTCAGCTACGCTTCGTCTTGCATCTTGCTAGCATAGTAGATGGCATGAGTGCGGCCTTCCTTCTTTTGTCCAAGCACCGCTCCAATAGCTACGTCACTTGCATCACACATAACCTCGAATGGAAGATTCCAACCCGGAGTTTGGATTATCGGGGCTGAGATGAGAGCTTCTCTAATCTTATAGAAAGCATCTAAACATTCCTGCAAAAAGTTAAAAACTGCATCCTTTACCAATAGATTAGTTAGCGGTTTTGAAATTTTCGAAAAGTCTTTGATGAATCTCCTATAAAATCCTGCATGTCCTAGAAAACTTCTTATCCCCTTCACCGAAGATAGAGGAAGAAGCTTCTCTATAGTCTCAATCTTAGCTTTATCAACTTCGATCCCTCTATTAGAGATCTAATGTCCTAGAATAATGCCTTCCTTAACCATGAATTGACACTTCTCCCAATTAAGAACTAGGTTAGTGTCTTCACACCTTTGCAAAACAAGAGAAAGGTTAGCAAGACAATTGTCAAATGAGGAACCATAAACTTAAAAGTCATCCATAAAAACCTCCATGATTTCCTCAATATACTCCGAGAAGATGGCCATAATACACCTTTGAAAGGTGGTTAGAGCGTTGCAAAGTCCGAATGACATCCTCCTATAAGCAAACGTACCCCACGGGCACGTGAATGTGGTCTTCTCTTGATCGTCCGGGTGAATCGGGATCTGAAAGAAACCACTATAAACGTCAATGTAACAAAAATAGGAGTGTTGTGCTAACCTTTCAAGCATTTGATCTATGAATGGTAGTGGGAAGTGATTAACTTAATCAGTGATAGTAATTGACATATAACTCGCGAATTCTAATTAATATTGATTAACTTAATCAGTGTTGTGCTAACCTTTCAAGCATTTCATCTTCGCGAGTTATATGTCAATTACTATCATCCGCAGATTCAAGAGATTTCACATTCTGTTGTGACTCACCTCGGTTGACCAGAAATTTACCTCGACCGAGGCGATCCAGAGACGCCGACTCGACCGAGGCAAACACCTAGGACGCGGCGAGAATATTTTATTCTTGGATGAGATCTTTTAAATTTGGAAAGTGATCTTATATTTTTGGGCTTGGCTCCTGGAAGGAAGGAGATATGCAGAATCATATATTTTAACTATTTTTATGGGAAAAGATCTTCCTAAGATATCTTATCTTTGGAGGGTTATTTTCCTATAAAAAGGGTTGGATTTCCACAAATCCAACAGCCCGCTTACACCGAAAACCCGCTATCAGCGCAAGAGAGTCGCTTACGCAGCAGCAGCATACTCCAATTGGAGAGATTCGAAGAACCTTTTTGAAGGTTGAAGGAAGATTGAAGTCTATAGCTTTTATAGCCTTTTGGAGGGTTTTGTAAGATTGTCTTCAATTCCCCTTCCTTGTTGTCTTGTTTTGTTGGATTGTTATCCAAGGAAGGCTTTGTTGTGATATTTGATTCAGTTATTGAAGTCTTTTTCATTAAATTCTTCTTTGTTCAAATATTCACCTTCTTCCCATATATTTAATACTTTCATTATGATGATGAGTGGCTAATTTCCTTGTGTGATTCTAGGGTGATTGGCTGAAGGTTGTGGGAAAAACAATGATAGAATAATCTTAATTTCCAGTAGGATCCTGAAAGTTCGAGTCATTAACCTTAACCCTAAGCATCTCGTTTGGTTGATGAACATCTCGGCCGGGGTGGAATTCTTCTGACCGAGGTGACTTATCCGAACCTAAACAGAAAGTTAAGTGTTAGAGTTTGCTAAATCCTGTTCTTATTACACCTCTCTGGTTCAATGCAAGCTTAGGATGAGACTTACCCGGTAATTCCTTAGTTTGTGTATTAACGATCATAAGTGTAGGTAATAAAGGTTTATCCTTTATTGGGGTTTGAGTGTGCTTCCATCCCATCTTTGTGAGTTAGCTTGAGACTTACCCGGTAAAGGTTGATTCTATTCCCTTAGATGGTGTGTTAGTTTGAGGTTATAGTTCTTTATCTTGATTCCTTGAGACTTACCCGGTAATAGGAGTTACGGTTTAGGATTAGTGTGTAGTGAGACTTACCCGGTGATCTACTCCACTTTAGTAACACCTTCCCCACGCAAAAATCTCAGCTTTGTCCGCTTATCTTTAGATCTTGAGTTGGAACCACAACTAGACGCTTTAATCCCTAGAATTGCATGTTTGCTTTATTGACTTCTTATTCATCCTTGATTGTGTTAATTGCTCTTGTGGTTAGTATTCACGAAGCTTACCGTATTGACTTTGTTTCACCGAGTCCCTGTGATCGACCCCTGGAATTTCTTGCTTTTTACTACGATTGACCCGTACACTGCGGGTTCGCATCCTTGTTTTAAGCTTAAGTCTAGGGTTATAAATTTAAAGCTTGCACACACCGTTTGGAGCGAACAAGTTTTTGGCGCCGTTGCCGGGGACTTGGTCTAGACCGAGCCGATACGGTTTGCTCTTGGGGCGCTTGCCCCGTGTCATCTAACCACTCTACTTGAGTGACTTTTGCAGGTTCTTTCTTAGGTATATGCGAAGAACCCGCACTGGGAAGGAAATCGTTCCTTACGATCCCGAACCGGAAAAGACATACAAGCGACGCTTAAGAGAAGCGAAGATGGCCCAACAAGACGATCGCGATCTTGCGGCCGAATTAAAAGAGACGCTAGAGCTGCTACGTCTCCGCAAGGAAGAACTAAGGCAAGAGAAAGAAGAGAATCGCACCAGGACTGCAGCTATCGAAGCGGAAATAGCAGTCATCCGAAATCAGATTCTACAGCCACGAAGGGAAGATCCTCCTGTCGATCCTCGACCGATTCAGGATCCAGTAGTTGACCCTCGACCGAGGCAGGTTCCAGTACCAGACGCCCCGGCCGATGTACTTCCACCTCGGAGACCAGTCCGAGATGTTCTTCTTGCAGGAATCCCACAAACCCTAGGTCAAAGGATGGACCCTAATCAACAACTGAGGCATCCAGGAGTGAACCTAGGAGATCCAGCGGACCATGACTACGAACTTCGACCGCAAGTTCTATCCATGATTCGCCAATGCCAATTCGGAGGGCTAGAGAAGGAGTCACCGCATCAACATCTTCAAAACTACGAGATCTTGATGGAAACCTTGCGACCTTCCAGAATTGAAAATAACAACTACAAGCTAAGACCTTTTTACTTTTCTTTAAAAGATAGAGCTCTTACTTGGTATCAATCTCTTCCTCCAGGAAAAATTAGCACATGGGAGGAGATGACTACGGAATTCTTGACCAAATTCTTCCCCCCTTCAAAGACCGCTGAAATGAGAGGGAAGATCAATGCTTTCATTATGAAGGACAAGGAGAGCTTGTCCAAATCTTGGGAGCGGTTCAAGGATATCCTTTTGGATTGCCCACATCATGGGATTCCAAAGATCGAGTTGTTGGAGATCTACTTCAAAGGGCTGCACGGAAGCACCCAGTTCAATCTCCAACTACTCTCCGCCGGTACTTTCATGGACATGGCGATTGATGAGGCTTGGGACTTCATTGAGAAGCAAGCCTTGCACATGGAGAAATATACCCACCAAGGAGCTGAAGGTGGAGTTAAAAGAGTCAACTTTCAAGAGACTCAATCCAACAACAATCAACTCACGTCTTTGAAGAATGACGTGAAGCAATTGAAGGAACTCTTGATGGCTCAAACTAAGAAGGAAGAGCAAGGGCAAAGGAACAACAACAATAACGGGTACCGTAACAACAACAACGGTCCCCGAAACAACAACTACAACAATAACAATAGAGGATCCAATAGCAACAACTGGAGGGCGAATAACCAAAATCACGGTAACAATCATTCAAACTCCAACTCTAACGATTCCTCTAACCCTTTCCTCTCTTCCCCTTCTTCTTCTTCTACTCCATTAAAGAGCCAAGGGCAAGGATCAAGTTCATCTCAACCAGAAAAGAAAGACGCAATTCTGGAGGCTATCTTGATCAAGCTTAGCGCTATGGAGAATTCTATGACTTCATTTTCGAGGGCCCAAAAGTCCTTCGAACAACAACTTGCTAGTAGGGCGAATGAAGCGCCAAGAGATCAAGGGAAGCTTCCAGCAAAGACGGAAACCAACCCTAAGGGCCAGTGCATGGCTATAACGACGAGGAGTGGACTTAAAACTGCAGATCCAGTACCTCGTTCGACGCAGACCACCTCGGTCCAGATCTAGTCGAAGAACACCTCGACCGAGATGCCAACCGAGGTGGAGCAACAAAAAGCAGGAGGGACGACTGAAACTTATATTCCACCTCCTGCATACAAACCACCACTTCCATTCCCTCAGTCCATAGCCAGAGCACATCTAGACAAGCACTTTGGTAAGTTTCTTGACTTGATGAACAAGCTACATATTAATATTCCTTTCCTTGATGCTATTTTAGGTATGCCCGCCTATGGGAAGTTCTTAAAAGAAATCTTATCAAGGAAGAGGAAGTTGGAGGATGTTGGTGAAGTGAGGATGACATCTAAATCTTCGGAGCTTATCAAGATCATGAAGGAAAAGATGCCACCTAAGTTGAGAGATCCCGGCTCATTTTGCATTCCCATTCAAGTTGGGGATGTCACTTGTGAAGCCCTTTGTGATCTAGGAGCCAACGTGAGCATCGTCCCGCTAGAGCTATGCACGAAGATCGGACTTGGAGAGCCCAAGCCGGTCAAGATTCGACTTTATATGGCGGATCGCTCCATTACCCATCCCGTGGGCATCTTGGAGGACGTTCCGGTCAAGTTAGGTAACTTCTATCTACCTATAGATTTTGTTGTACTTGACATTCCCGCAGATTATCCTGTTCCTATTATTCTCGGGAGGCCATTTCTAGCAACTTCGGGTTGCAACGTGGACTGCAAGAACGCCAAGTTGAAATTCAACGTAGGTGGCGATGAGGTGGAGTTCGCACTACTTGCAGCCATGAAAGGAGAACAGCTAACTGATGATATCTTCAACATCTACGATGAAGAAGAATCAAGAGAATTGGTGAGCTCTATCCTTATTAACGATCCACTCGAAAGAGTTATTAGCTTCAGCTTAATGGAGGAAGGTATAGATGCTTCTTGTGATGCAGATATACGGAGCTTAAAGGCACTGGAAGAGGATCCAGGAGCTACAACTGAGAAGCTAGTCCAGGAGACGAAGATCTCCAGTTTCGGATCCAGCAGCAGTACCTCGACCGAGGCACTTTCTGGACTGAGCGAGGCGACCGAAGAACATCTCGGCCAACGCCTATGCGCCTCGACCGAGGTCGATGGCGAGACGATTCCAATTGAGACTTCCGAAAGTCCAGTTTCTGACACCACTCTACTGGAAGGAGGAAGCAAGGGTCCCTCTCAGAAAGCACCCCCAGTCGTGGAGCTTAAACAACTCCCTAATCACTTGAGGTACGTCTTTCTCGGACCGGATTCTACTTATCCCGTTATTGTTAGTGCTTCCCTTTCCGAATCTGAATTGTCTAAGTTAATGCATGTCCTGAGAAAGCATCGAAAAGCTATAGGATATACCATGGACGATCTCATTGGCATTAAACCTTCTTTCTGCATGCATAGAATTCTAATGGAAGATAATCATAAGACTTCACGGGAACCTCAAAGACGTTTAAATCCGATCATGAAAGAGGTTGTGAAGAAGGAAGTTCTTAAGTTGTTGGATGCAGGTATTATATATCCTATCTCGGACAGCAAGTGGGTTAGCCCGGTGCATGTCGTCCCGAAGAAAGGAGGGATGACCGTTGTGACGAATAAGAACAACGAGTTGATCCCAACGAGGACCGTTACGGGCTGAGAGTCTGCATCGATTATAGGAAGCTGAACACGGCGACTCGGAAAGATCATTTTCCGCTTCCCTTCATCGATCAAATGCTCGAACGGTTGGCCCAGGATTCACACTTTTGCTATTTGGACGGCTATAGTGGATTCTTCCAGATTCCTATCCATCCGGATGATCAGGAGAAGACCACTTTTACTTGTCCTTGGGGGACGTTTGCCTATCGGAGGATGCCATTTGGATTGTGCAATGCACCCGCTACCTTCCAGCGATGCATGATGGCTATCTTTTCCGAGTACATAGAGGAGATCATGGATGATTTTTCTGTATATGGTTCCTCTTTTGATGATTGCCTATCTAACCTTTCTCTAGTGCTTAAAAGATGTGAAGACACTAACCTTGTTCTGAATTGGGAGAAGTGTCATTTTATGGTTAATGAAGGCATTGTGCTAGGACACCTCGTTTCTAATCGAGGTATTGAGGTCGATCGAGCTAAGATCGAGACTATTGAGAAGCTCCCCCCTCCTTGTTCTGTTAAAGGTGTGAGGAGTTTTCTCGGGCATGCAGGTTTCTACAGGAGATTCATCAAGGACTTCTCTAAGATTTCTAAACCTCTAACTAACCTCTTGAATAAAGATGTTGTTTTTGAGTTTTCGCAGGAGTGTCTTGATGCTTTTTACAGGATTAAGGAAGCGTTGACCTCCGCTCCCATTATCCAACCTCCTGATTGGACCTTGCCCTTTGAGGTCATGTGTGACGCTAGTGATGTAGCCGTAGGAGCGGTGCTTGGACAGAAAAAGGATGGACGGACCACCGCCATTTATTATGCTAGCAAGACGCTAGATGAAGCACAACGCAACTACGCTACCACCGAGAAGGAGTTATTGGCGGTTGTATATGCTTTCGAGAAGTTTCGTTCCTATCTAGTAGGGGCGAAAGTCATTGTCTACACCGACCATGCAGCCATTCGTTACTTGTTGGCTAAGAAAGATGCCAAGCCGCGTCTTATTCGATGGATTCTCTTGCTTCAAGAGTTTGACCTAGAGATCCGCGATAAGAAGGGATCCGAGAACTCAGTTGCGGATCACCTCAGCCGTCTACCGGAATCTTCCCGCGAGACGGATGACCCACCCATAGACGATTCATTCCCCGATGAGCACTTACACTTGTTGGAGCGTTTGATGGATTTACTTACTTCACCCCACGATGGAGGTGAAGTATGGGGTGAGGGCACCTCCCATCTCGTTTGAGACGCATCATGGTCCAGCTAGCGACCTTAAATCAAGCGCTTCTTGGGAGGCAACCCAAGGTATTGCTTTCTTTTCCCGTTTTCTAGTCTAGTTTAGATAGTTTTTGTTCTTGCTTTGCTTTGCTTTGTTTTTTAACGTTCTGGACAGACAACAGGGAATATCTAAGGAAGGAGCATAACTGGAAGGCAGAAGTTCGAGATTTTGAGAAAACAGAAGCATCTCGGTTACTGTCAGAGCACCTCGACCGAGTTGATTCTTGAGCAACCGAGGCAACTAGGGTTTCTGCAAAACCACCTCGGTCCGTACCACCTCGGTCCAGTCGAGACCATCTCGACCGAGGTGACAGCAGATCCAGGAGCAGTATAAAAAGAAAATTTTTTTTCAGTTTTTACTTTTTACCTTCTTCATCTCGACCGCGGCGACAGTATACTTCGTTCTCTCTCGTTTCTTGCTCGTTTTCGAAGATTTCCGTTTCCAAACTGCGATTGAAGGGTAGAGGAGCCTATTGCAACAACAGATCTGCGAAGAAATCGAACGAATAGACCGAAACGAGGTAAAAACAGTCGAAACCCTAACTCGTTCATTCGTTTCGATTTGGGCTTTGGTTGCCCTTGATTCTGCTGAGAAAAGGCTTAAGTACCCCATAGGAAGCAATTGTAGTGATTTTTGGGGGAAAAGAACTGAATTTCTGAGAATTGGAATCGTAACTGCTGCGCCTCTGTCCGGTCGAACTGCATCTCGACCGAGGTGATTTCTGAGTCTTGTCAGTGACCGAGGTGTTCTGACAGTGTTGAGAGAAAATGAGTTCCGATCGTCGCCTAGCCCTCAAAGACAGATCCTCACCTTCCCCTTCTTCCTCTTCTTCCCGTCCTTACCGCCCGGTGATCCACGAGAGATGCCGGGTAGATTATGAGCGCATAGCTAGCCGTCCAGTTATTGCACCATGTTTTCTGGATGTGTCAACTTTCGATTGCCTAGGGTTAGATGGTGACCTTAGGAGGATGATCGCCACTGTTGGGCTGGATCAGTTTACTGAGATCCGAGCCCCAGCCTATTTGGAGCCGACCTTAGAGTTTGTTAGCTCCTTCTCCTAACTCCCCAAAGACTAGTCTGTGAAGTACCGGTTGATGAACCGGAACTTCATAGTTCCCCTAGAGGTCTGGAGAGAGATTTTCGGCTTTTCTGAGCCCACCGCCACTGATTTCCCCTCCCGATCCGTAGCTAGGGAGTTCTGGGGGCAAATTGCCCATATTACCGAGCATGCAGACAGATGGCGCCCTGGAGATTCCAGGGAGAAGGTCATCTTCCACCCAGCCTTCAGACTAGCCCATAGGATATTCAGCGAGACACTTCTGGCGCGTACTGAGACGCCCCAGAAGATCCGACAGGGCGAGCTCTTCAGCCTCTACTGTATGGTCACGGGGGGTTTCCCAGACTTTGGCTTGATCTTGGCAGAGGACCTACACAGGATCAAGGCCAAGGCGAAGGGAGACATTTGCTGCGGAGGTCTAGTCACCCATATTGCTACCTATCACGGGATGGACCTCAGTGTTTGTACGATGGCGGCGGCTCCGAAGCCGCTTGGATTACAGGAGATGATCACACGGAGGATTTTGGTTCCCCGTGGTTTGACCACTCCATATGTTGCTATGCCTTGGGAGCGGACTGCACCACAGGGGATCCGCTGGTCTGCACAGTTCACAGTTTTCGATCCACACTACTGGCAGATAGCTTGGGCTCCATTGATGGAGGATCATAGAGAGGCAGCAGCTGCCCCAGCTGAGGAGGAGGAGGACTACGATGACGAGGAGACGGTAGACGAGAGAGATGGTGGAGTCCCGATGGATACAAGGACGGATACTGCAGGTACGAGCGCGCCACCGATCATAGACCTCGATGATGACGACGAGACTGAGCCTGCACCAGCTGAGACTTCTCCAGTCAGACCTGCTAGACGCAGGAGGTGCGGAGTGAGAGATCGAGCTGCCCACCGACGGATCGATGACCTGACGGATCAGGTTATTGACTCGTATGCTGCATTATCGCTGGATATCCGCGAGATGCAGGAGCGGCAACACTATCAGCACGTCATGGCCCAGCTTCAGTTCGAGCGTGTCATGGGTTATCCGTTTGACCCGACACAGTATCCGTATGTGCCACCACCACCACCGCCGGATCAGGATTATTGAGGAGCTGCAGGATTTTCTTTATTTTCTTTTATGCAGTTCAGCTATTTATCCGGTGAGTACTCTCATTTCTAGACTTATATTGACCCACTGGGACAGTGTGTCCCAAGTATGGGGTGTTTGTACTTATTTGACTACTTGATGTTATTTGACTACTTTTGATGTATGACATTCTATTTTATCGGATATTTTATTTATGCTTCTCTTCTGCATTTATATGATTATCTGATATTACATGCATACCTACAGGTTATTTGATTGAGAAAAACGTCGAAACCGAAAAAAAATGATTTTTAAAAAGAAAAAAAAAAATTTTTTGACCTCGACCGAGTCAGTCTTGGCCAAACGAGGCATTTCACCTCGGTTGAACCAAGAACACCTCGACCGAGGTGCGTAACAGAAAGTTTTCGAAAACGATTTTGTGCTACTTGTCTAGATATGATCTCAGTGAAGATTTTGTTTACTTACTGGTTTTAAATTGTTTATGTGTTTGAAAGGTTTTATAATATGTTTAAGTTGCTAAATGCTTTGTTTGAAATTATTAGCATGTTTAATACTTTGTTTTTATCCAAATTATGTTGAATTTGAAGGTTGACACCGCAGGTTAAGTTCTCTCACTTTCTTCTTGGAAAGACCAAGGCAATTCATTCTCTTCTTCTTCTTCTTCTTGATCATGCTTAGCCCCTCATATACATTTTGCCTCCCTTTACCTATCCGGGAATTTGGAAGCAAGCGAAGTGGTGAAAGCAAGTGGAGTTAAAGTTGGGAAGTGGCTGGAAGTGAAAGTGTTAGAAAGCAATAATAGGTTTGGGGAAGTCAATCATGAAGATGAGTAACTCGGCACCATTCACATAGCCGGGTGTTTGTGTCTTGCCAAAGTCGGATTGAGCGATATTCCTAATGGGTCATGGTATGTGCATCAAGGGTTTGATGCATCTCGAGAAATTGATGATTGCAGATTTCCTAGGCTTCGGTTATTGTGCACCTCTGTCCATGCATCCCAAAAAGTAAAGTAAAAAGAAAAAGTGTGAGATAAGCGAAGCTTATTGGTGGAAGATGTTGCAAGCCGAAGTGAAAGTGAAGTTCATCCTTTTCCCGGATTCTAGCACCACATTACCTTACATACATCCCTACCCTACACGTTTCTTGACCTTTTCTTTTGGGAAGCCCTTGAGACCTTGAGCTTGTTGATTGACTTAGTGGTTTAAATCGGATTATACATGATTAATTTTGATAATTATGATTTATTATGCATTTTATGGTTTTATGCAAAGATGAACAACTTTCCTATATTTATAAAATGTTTTGAGCATATTGAGTTTTTAAATTCCACGAAGTACTCTCTTAGAGTGATCTATGATAGTTGCACACCATAAAATGTTTTTGAAAGACTTTTCATTGATTTTCTTGACTTATAATCCATTCTATCTTGTCTTTTATATGAGGAACTTGCTTGGGGACAAGCAAGGGCTAAGTATGGGGTATTTTGATAGCATGAATTATAGTCTATATTTTGGGGTTTGTTTGGACGTTTTATCTTTCATAATCTGCATGTTTGTATGTGCATTATGTGATTTTACTACCATTTCATCTACCTTTGCGAGAATCGAGGTCTACACCTAGTTTTGTTGTAATTGCAGGTAATATGGTACGTTTTGCATCAAAAAGGAGCAAAAGGAGTCATGAGTCATTTGGAGCTACATCCAGGGAGCATAGCCATGAATTAAAGATTTACTTTGGAGCAGATTCAAGAGATTTCACATTCTGTTGTGACTCACCTCGGTTGACCAGAAATTTACCTCGACCGAGGCGATCCAGAGACGCCGACTCGACCGAGGCAAACACCTAGGACGCGGCGAGAATATTTTATTCTTGGATGAGATCTTTTAAATTTGGAAAGTGATCTTATATTTTTGGGCTTGGCTCCTGGAAGGAAGGAGATATGCAGAATCATATATTTTAACTATTTTTATGGGAAAAGATCTTCCTAAGATATCTTATCTTTGGAGGGTTATTTTCCTATAAAAAGGGTTGGATTTCCACAAATCCAACAGCCCGCTTACACCGAAAAACCCGCTATCAGCGCAAGAGAGTCGCTTACGCAGCAGCAGCAGCATACTCCAATTGGAGAGATTTGAAGAACCTTTTTGAAGGTTGAAGGAAGATTGAAGTCTATAGCTTTTATAGCCTTTTGGAGGGTTTTGTAAGATTGTCTTCAATTCCCCTTCCTTGTTGTCTTGTTTTGTTGGATTGTTATCCAAGGAACGCTTTGTTGTGATATTTGATTCAGTTATTGAAGTCTTTTTCATTAAATTCTTCTTTGTTCAAATATTCACCTTCTTCCCATATATTTAATACTTTCATTATGATGATGAGTGGCTAATTTCCTTGTGTGATTCTAGGGTGATTGGCTGAAGGTTGTGGGAAAAACAATGATAGAATAATCTTAGATTCCAGTAGGATCCTGAAAGTTCGAGTCTTTAACCTTAACCCTAAGCATCTCGTTCGGTTGATGAACATCTCGGCCGGGGTGGAATTCTTCTGACCGAGGTGACTTATCCGAACCTAAACAGAAAGTTAAGTGTTAGAGTTTGCTAAATCCTGTTCTTATTACACCTCTCTGGTTCAATGCAAGCTTAGGATGAGACTTACCCGGTAATTCCTTAGTTTGTGTATTAACGATCATAAGTGTAGGTAATAAAGGTTTATCCTTTATTGGGGTTTGAGTGTGCTTCCATCCCATCTTTGTGAGTTAGCCTGAGACTTACCCGGTAAAGGTTGATTCTATTCCCTTAGATGGTGTGTTAGTTTGAGGTTATAGTTCTTTATCTTGATTCCTTGAGACTTACCCGGTAATAGGAGTTACGGTTTAGGATTAGTGTGTAGTGAGACTTACCCGGTGATCTACTCCACTTTAGTAACACCTTCCCCATGCAAAAATCTCAGCTTTGTCCGCTTATCTATAGATCTTGAGTTGGAACCACAACCAGATGCTTTAATCCCTAGAATTGCATGTTTGCTTTATTTGACATCTTATTCATCTTTGATTGTATACTTGCTCTTGTGGTTAGCATTAACACTAGCATACCGTATTGGACTTTGTTTCACTAAGTCCCTGTGATCGACCCCTGGAATTTCTTGCTTTTTACTACGATTGACCCGTACACTGCGGGTTCGCATCCTTGTTTTAAGCTTAAGTCTAGGGTTATAAATTTAAAGCTTGCACACACCGTTTGGAGCGAACAAGTTTTTGGCGCCGTTGCCGGGGACTTGGTCTAGACCGAGCCGATACGGTTTGCTCTTGGGGCGCTTGCCCCTGTTGCTACTAACTACTCTTTCTATGAGTTTTGTAGTTTTCAGGATTTCTGATGGCTATGTTTGATCCAGCCTGGATAGCAAGACAAAGTGCTAGGGCGGACCATTATGAATACTTGGAGGAGAAGTACTCCTTCTATTGGTTCAACAATGAATGGGAAAGAGAAGAGGCCATTCAACATGAACTTGCGATATGGGATGAGAAGAATGTCCCTAAAAACATTTATGAGCAACCTTTCGAAGACTCTCTCGAATCAAGATTGGAGAAGTTGATGAAGAAGGTGGAGGAGCTCAAGGAAAGCACCATATCCTATGCTAAGCCGGAAGAGGAGCATAAGGAAGTGTTGCACGTTCCAAGCATTCCTCTGGTCAGACCGGAAGCTTCTCCTGAAGTTTTTGTGGAAGAGGAGGATGTGGAGGATCTCGATCCGACTGTTGAGACCTCGGCCGAGGTGGAAGAAATTTCGGCCGAGATGGAAGAAGAATCTGCAAAATCAGAAGTGGAAGATGCAGAGAACCTTGACCAAATTACTGAGATTGTGGTCAAGGTGGAAGAAAGACCAGCAGAACTAAGAGAGATTTCGTGGGTGGATTATCAACCCAACACGAAACTTGTCTCAAGCTTTGGAGAACTTTACAAGGTACATTCTCTTACTCCATTCGAATTCCCTATTAAAATTTCTGAATTTTTCAGGAAAGCACCGGAGAGTTGGAGGTCTCTTCCGAAAGAACCTCCTAAGATCAAGATGAAATCTCTCTTGAAATTGTTGGAGGAAGATGCTCCTTGGATTATAAGGAGTGAAGTTAACAAGCGCTTCACCGCTAAGGCAACGAAGTGTTATTTGTTCAAGTATGGGGTCCCTCGCATGCTCAGGACCCTGTACCATCCCCAAGCTATAGATGGGGAAGCTGCTATGATTCTCGAGAAACTATTTTCTCGATCCAGGAAAGGATGGGACGCAAGGCTAGATTATGTCCCATTGAAGTGCAGGAAAGCTAGAAGGATTCCGGTGAGAATCAAACCGTACAAGCTTGTACGTGGGAGATCTTACCATTTGCCGGTGAAGTTAGGAACCGGAACCTTCTTGGAAGATTTTTACGGATGTGATGAGCACTCCACGACATTCGAAGTGCATTGAGTAATCCCATGCCGTATGGTCCAGCTAGCGACCTTAAATCAAGCGCTTCTTGGGAGGCAACCCAAGGTATTGCTTTCTTTTCCCGTTTTCTAGTCTAGTTTAGATAGTTTTTGTTCTTGCTTTCCTCTAGACAACAACCAGGTATTCCAAAAGGATCACAGTTCAGGAGCTACATTGGAAGAACAAAATTTCGAGAAGTTGAGGAAACGAGCTTTACTGAGATACATCTCGGGTACTATTAGAACACCTCGACCGAGATGTGCTTCGCCAACCGAGATGGTCATTTCTGAGAGCTGTTTCTTACTCCTTCATGCAGTTCAGCTATTTATCCGGTGAGTACTCTCATTTCTAGACTTATATTGACCCACTGGGACAGTGTGTCCCAAGTATGGGGTGTTTGTACTTATTTGACTACTTGATGTTATTTGACTACTTTTGATGTATGACATTCTATTTTATCGGATATTTTATTTATGCTTCACTTCTGCATTTATATGATTATCTGATATTACATGCATACCTACAGGTTATTTGATTGAGAAAAACGTCGAAACCGAAAAAAAATGATTTTAAAAAAAAAAATTTTTTGACCTCGACCGAGTCAGTCTTGGCCAAACGAGGCATTTCACCTCGGTTGAACCAAGAACACCTCGACCGAGGTGCGTAACAGAAAGTTTTCGAAAACGATTTTGTGCTACTTGTCTAGATATGATCTCAGTGAAGATTTTGTTTACTTACTGGTTTTAAATTGTTTATGTGTTTGAAAGGTTTTATAATATGTTTAAGTTGCTAAATGCTTTGTTTGAAATTATTAGCATGTTTAATACTTTGTTTTTATCCAAATTATGTTGAATTTGAAGGTTGACACCGCAGGTTAAGTTCTCTCACTTTCTTCTTGGAAAGACCAAGGCAATTCATTCTCTTCTTCTTCTTCTTCTTGATCATGCTTAGCCCCTCATATACATTTTGCCTCCCTTTACCTATCCGGGAATTTGGAAGCAAGCGAAGTGGTGAAAGCAAGTGGAGTTAAAGTTGGGAAGTGGCTGGAAGTGAAAGTGTTAGAAAGCAATAATAGGTTTGGGGAAGTCAATCATGAAGATGAGTAACTCGGCACCATTCACATAGCCGGGTGTTTGTGTCTTGCCAAAGTCGGATTGAGCGATATTCCTAATGGGTCATGGTATGTGCATCAAGGGTTTGATGCATCTCGAGAAATTGATGATTGCAGATTTCCTAGGCTTCGGTTATTGTGCACCTCTGTCCATGCATCCCAAAAAGTAAAGTAAAAAGAAAAAGTGTGAGATAAGCGAAGCTTATTGGTGGAAGATGTTGCAAGCCGAAGTGAAAGTGAAGTTCATCCTTTTCCCGGATTCTAGCACCACATTACCTTACATACATCCCTACCCTACACGTTTCTTGACCTTTTCTTTTGGGAAGCCCTTGAGACCTTGAGCTTGTTGATTGACTTAGTGGTTTAAATCGGATTATACATGATTAATTTTGATAATTATGATTTATTATGCATTTTATGGTTTTATGCAAAGATGAACAACTTTCCTATATTTATAAAATGTTTTGAGCATATTGAGTTTTTAAATTCCACGAAGTACTCTCTTAGAGTGATCTATGATAGTTGCACACCATAAAATGTTTTTGAAAGACTTTTCATTGATTTTCTTGACTTATAATCCATTCTATCTTGTCTTTTATATGAGGAACTTGCTTGGGGACAAGCAAGGGCTAAGTATGGGGTATTTTGATAGCATGAATTATAGTCTATATTTTGGGGTTTGTTTGGACGTTTTATCTTTCATAATCTGCATGTTTGTATGTGCATTATGTGATTTTACTACCATTTCATCTACCTTTGCGAGAATCGAGGTCTACACCTAGTTTTGTTGTAATTGCAGGTAATATGGTACGTTTTGCATCAAAAAGGAGCAAAAGGAGTCATGAGTCATTTGGAGCTACATCCAGGGAGCATAGCCATGAATTAAAGATTTACTTTGGAGCAGATTCAAGAGATTTCACATTCTGTTGTGACTCACCTCGGTTGACCAGAAATTTACCTCGACCGAGGCGATCCAGAGACGCCGACTCGACCGAGGCAAACACCTAGGACGCGGCGAGAATATTTTATTCTTGGATGAGATCTTTTAAATTTGGAAAGTGATCTTATATTTTTGGGCTTGGCTCCTGGAAGGAAGGAGATATGCAGAATCATATATTTTAACTATTTTTATGGGAAAAGATCTTCCTAAGATATCTTATCTTTGGAGGGTTATTTTCCTATAAAAAGGGTTGGATTTCCACAAATCCAACATCCGCTATCACCCCGCATACACCGAAAATACGCAGCAGCAGCATACTCCAATTGGAGAGATTTGAAGAACCTTTTTGAAGGTTGAAGGAAGATTGAAGTCTATAGCTTTTATAGCCTTTTGGAGGGTTTTGTAAGATTGTCTTCAATTCCTCTTCCTTGTTGTCTTGTTTTGTTGGATTGTTATCCAAGGAACGCTTTGTTGTGATATTTGATTCAGTTATTGAAGTCTTTTTCATTAAATTCTTCTTTGTTCAAATATTCACCTTCTTCCCATATATTTAATACTTTCATTATGATGATGAGTGGCTAATTTCCTTGTGTGATTCTAGGGTGATTGGCTGAAGGTTGTGGGAAAAACAATGATAGAATAATCTTAGATTCCAGTAGGATCCTGAAAGTTCGAGTCTTTAACCTTAACCCTAAGCATCTCGTTCGGTTGATGAACATCTCGGCCGGGGTGGAATTCTTCTGACCGAGGTGACTTATCCGAACCTAAACAGAAAGTTAAGTGTTAGAGTTTGCTAAATCCTGTTCTTATTACACCTCTCTGGTTCAATGCAAGCTTAGGATGAGACTTACCCGGTAATTCCTTAGTTTGTGTATTAACGATCATAAGTGTAGGTAATAAAGGTTTATCCTTTATTGGGGTTTGAGTGTGCTTCCATCCCATCTTTGTGAGTTAGCCTGAGACTTACCCGGTAAAGGTTGATTCTATTCCCTTAGATGGTGTGTTAGTTTGAGGTTATAGTTCTTTATCTTGATTCCTTGAGACTTACCCGGTAATAGGAGTTACGGTTTAGGATTAGTGTGTAGTGAGACTTACCCGGTGATCTACTCCACTTTAGTAACACCTTCCCCACGCAAAAATCTCAGCTTTGTCCGCTTATCTTTAGATCTTGAGTTGGAACCACAACTAGACGCTTTAATCCCTAGAATTGCATGTTTGCTTTATTGACTTCTTATTCATCCTTGATTGTGTTAATTGCTCTTGTGGTTAGTATTCACGAAGCTTACCGTATTGACTTTGTTTCACCGAGTCCCTGTGATCGACCCCTGGAATTTCTTGCTTTTTACTACGATTGACCCGTACACTGCGGGTTCGCATCCTTGTTTTAAGCTTAAGTCTAGGGTTATAAATTTAAAGCTTGCACACACCGTTTGGAGCGAACAAGTTTTTGGCGCCGTTGCCGGGGACTTGGTCTAGACCGAGCCGATACGGTTTGCTCTTGGGGCGCTTGCCCCGTGTCATCTAACCACTCTACTTGATCTTAGATACCGATGATGATGAACTCTAGGTAGTAATGAGCCTCATAAGCCGCTGTTGGACTGAGTGTGCTAGGATTGATGTTTGGGGCTTACCTTCTCGAGACTTACCCGGTAAGGAGAGGTTAGATCCCTAAATAGCAATCCGGTTCTTGTAGATTTCCCAACCTTAGGCTCCTAGAGACCTACCCGGTAATAGGACCTTAGATGCGGGATTAGTGGACCATGAGACCTACCCGGTGATTGATCCCACTTGAAAAACACCATTTCACAACATATTATAGCAAGCCCAAGGTTGATTAGAAGCTTGAGTACAAGGCCATAACCGGAATTCCTAACCCCTAGAATCCGCTTTTCTCCCTTTGATCTCATATCTCGAGTTTGTCTTGCTTGTTTGTGTTGCTAGCTTAGTTTGTTAACTCGTTTTATAATCTTGTATCAATTGTGATCTTGATTGATCACCACAAAACCAACCCAAAAACATCATGATTTTCTCTTCTTTATTTCCTTCTCTTTTCTTAGACTAGTTTTACACTATCCTTAGTCACTTATTTGATTCGATTTCACCTTAGACTTTGTGTTCGACCTCGGAATACTATCCTTGCTACAAAACGGCCCATACACTATGGGTTCGCTAGGAGTTAGGAAAAATATATCGAGTTATAAATTTAAGACTTTTGTGCTATACAATCTCAACGTAACAAGTTTTTGGCGCCATTGCCGGGGACTAGGTCTAGATTGAATCATTGTTTGTGATTGTTTATAGTGTAGGTCTTTCTTGTTGCTTTTGATCTTTTTTTGTTTGTGTCTTTGAATTTTCAGGACATCTCTCATTCTTTAGGTGCATGCGAAGATCTCGTGGCAAGGATTTAGCTCCATTCGATCCCGAACCGGAGAAAATGCTTAAAGCTAGATCTAAGAGCATTAAGAAGAAGAAGAAAGAGATGGCCGCAAGAGATCTTCAAGCTGAGTTGGATGATGCCTTAGAGCAAATTAGGTTAAGAGATGAACTCTTGGAAAATGAGAGGAGACTTGCCAATGAGAGGCAAGAAGCAACTAGGAGGGATATTGAAGAGATTAGGCAAGCTCTTGTACAAAGAGAGCTTAATCGTTAACAACCTCCACCACCACCACTGCAGCCGGCGATCAATGTTCGGTTCGAGCCGATCATGATTGAGGAGCCACAAACGTTAGGGCAACGTATGGATCCAGCCCAAAGAGTGCACCGTCCGGGTGTAGATTTAGGAGATCCCACAACCCATGATTATGAGCTCCGCCCTCAATTGCTACAAATGATCCGGCATAATCAATTTGGAGGGATGGAAGAAGAGTCTCCTCATCAACACTTGATGAATTATGAGATCTTGATGGAGACTCTAAGGCCGCCTAGATTGGAGAACAACAACAATAAGCTTAGAGCTTTTTCCTTCTCACTTAAGGATAAAGCCTTGGCTTGGTACCAATCGATTCCACTAGGACGTGTGAGTACTTGGGAGAAGATGACAATCGAGTTCTTGACAAAGTTCTTCCCACCTTCCAAGACAACCGAGCTTAGAGGGAATATCAATGCCTTTGTGATGAAGGATAGAGAGAGCATATTCAAGTCTTGGGAGAGGTTCAAGGACCTCCTCCTGGGTTGTCCACACCATGGTATACCGAAGATAGAGCTATTGAAGATCTATTTCAAGGGACTTGATGAAGATAGCCAATTCAAGCTTCAATCGCTTTCCGGTGGAACATTCATGGAGAAGAATGTTGATGAGGCTTGGGAGTTTGTAGAGAAGCAAGCCTTGGTGATAGAGAAGTACTCCCATAGGAAGAGTGATGGGAGGAAACCGGGAGTTTATGAAGTGAGTGAAGTCACCATGAGCAACTACAAGCTCGATGCAATCAACAATGAGCTAAAGTCTTTGAGGGAGTTGTGTGCTACAACCTTGAAGAATCAAGCTAGACCTCAAGTGCAAGTGCAAGCCAATTTGGCTTCTAAAGAGGAGGACATCAACTACATGGGAAAGGGCAATTTCAACAATTATCAAGGCCCTAGGAACTTCAACAACATCAGCCGGCAATTCAACAATTATCGGCCTAATCACAACCATCCTGGTTTCTCCTATTCTAACCCGGATGGTGCCTTGAACCCTCCCGCTTCCACAAGCACAACACCACCACCTAAGGCTTCACAAGAGCCTCCACCCGGTTTTGCTCAACCTCCAAAGGATAGAACCGAGATGATGTTTGAAAAATTGCTTGGAAGGTTGAGTGGACTTGAGAGCACGGTGACTTCCATTTCTAAAGCTCAAAAGGTGCTAGAAGCACAAGTGTTCCAAAAGGCGGGTGAAGCACAAAGGGATCCGCGAAAGCTTCTTGGAAGGACCGAGGATAACCCAAGAGGCCAAGTGTTGGCCATTACAACAAGGAGTGGGCTGAGCATGAAGGATCCCTTACCAAAGGGGAAGGACAAGGGAAAGCAAGTATTGGTGGAAGAAGAGCCATTGCAAGAAGAAGGAGGCAAGAGCAAGGATGATGAGCCAACCTATGTGGCATCGCCTCCATACAAGCCACCACTACCAATCCCACAATCACGAGCAAGAGCTCGCTTGGATAAGCATTTCGGTAAATTCCTTGAACTCATGTCTAAATTGCATATTAACATTCCGTTCATGGATGCTATTCTAGGTATGCCGGCCTATGGAAAGTTTTTGAAAGAGATACTCTCTAACAAGAGGAAGTTGGAGGAGTATGGATAAGTGAGGATGACAAAGAGATCTTCGGAGTTAATTCAAACCATGAGGGAGGAGATGCCTCATAAACTAAGAGATCTGGGATCTTTTTGTGTGCCAATTGGGGTTGGAGAAGTGCAATATGAAGCCCTATGTGATCTTGGAGCAAGTGTAAGCATTATCCTGCTTGCACTTTGCGACAAGGTTAGACTAGGAGAGCCAAACCCGGTCAAGATGACCCTCTACATGGCGGACCGTTCAATCACTCATCCCGTAGGAATCCTAGAGGACATACCGGTTCAGCTTGGGAAGTTCTATGTGCCAATAGATTTTGTTGTCTTGGACATCCCGGCGGACTACCCGGTTCTTATCATTTTGGGAAAGCCATTCTTATCCACATCCGGATGTTTAGTGGATTGCAAAAATAGAATCCTCTCCTTCAACATAGGAGAAGAGAATATCAAGTTCAAGCTATCCACAATGATGAAGGGGCCAGCCCTTGGTGAAGATGTGTTCAACATTGTTGAGGAAGAGGAATGTAGGGAAGTTGTGAGCTCAATCTTGATCAAGGATCCCTTGGAGAAGGTTATTAGCTTGATTTTGATGGAGGAAGGAGTTGAGGATGATTGCAATGAAGAAATTAAGGCTTTGGATGCATTGGAAAAGGAGACAAGTGCTGAATTTGGAGTGCACGAAGTTATGCTGAACCACTGTAGGAACCACGCCCAGGGAGGGGGAGCCACTGCCAGGGAGGGGGAACCACGGCCGTAATTTTGCCCGTGGAACTCTCTGGAATGCTCAAATGTGCCAGCTTCTCAGATTCCACGGCCGTGGTTGTGCCAGAGACCGTGGTTTTGCCCGTGGTTTCTCCATAAAATGCCTTAGTTGTTGATCAAGCTTCAAAGAGTCTTGGAGAGTCTTCCATGGCTTTGGAATCATCTCAACCTACATTGTATGGAGCGTCTCCAACTGATAAAGGTCCTCCTAAACTTGAACTTAAGCCCCTCCCAACTCATTTAAAGTATGCTTTTCTTGGTGAAAATTCTACTTATCCGGTGATTGTTAATGCATCTTTGAATGATGATGAGCTTGATAGATTGTTGCATGAGTTGAGATTGCATAGAAGAGCTATAGGTTATACCATTGATGACTTAGTTGGTAATAAACCTTCCTTGTGCATGCATAAAATTTTGATGAAAGATAATCATAAACCTTTAATTGAACCTCAAAGGAGATTGAACCCTATAATGAAAGAGGTAGTCAAGTAAGAGATCCTTAAATTGCTAGATGCGGGAATCATTTTCCCGATTTCGGATAGTAAGTGAGTTAGTCCCATACATTTTGTTCCTAAGAAGGGTGGTATGACCGTAGTAACTAATGAGAACAATGAACTAATCCCAACTAGGACGTTTACGGGGTGGAGAATGTGTATTGACTATAGGAAACTAATTGTTGCCTGTAGGAAAGATCACTTCCCTCTCCCCTTTATTGACCAAATGCTAGAGAAATTAGCTCAACATTCACACTTTTGTTACTTAGATGGCTATAGTGGATATTTCCAAATCCTTATTCACCCCGATGACCAAGAGAAAACAACATTTACATGTCCTTGGGGAACATTTGCATATAGGAGAATGCCATTTGGGTTCTGTCATGCACCCGCCACCTTTCAAAGGTGAATGATGGCTATCTTTTCTAGATATATTGAAAACATCATGGAAGTGTTTATGGATGATTTCTCGGTTTATGGATCGTCATTTGATGATTGCTTAGCTAACTTGTCTTTGGTGTTGAAGAGATGTGAGGAAACTAACCTTGTTTTGAATTGGGAGAAATGCCACTTCATGGTGAGTGAAGGCATTGTGTTTGGACATTTGGTTTCCCAACGAGGCATTGAGGTTGATAGGGCAAAGATAGAAACGATAGAGAAGTTGCCACCACCTACCTCGGTGAAGGGGGTAAGGAGTTTCTTGGGGCATGCCGGTTTTTACCGGAGGTTTATAAAAGATTTCTCTAAAATTTCTAACCCTCACACTAACCTACTAATGAAAGATGTTGAGTTTGTTTTCTCGAAGGATTGCCTTGAAGCGTTTTGTAGGTTGAAGAATGCCTTGATCTCCACCACTATCATGCAACCTCCGGATTAGAGCCTTCCGTTTGAGATAATGTGTGATGCAAGTGATGTGGCTGTTGGGGATGTTTTGGGACAAAGAAAAGATGGGTTTACACATGCCATCTATTATGCTAGCAGGACGCTAGATGACGCCCAACTTAACTATGCCACCACCGAGAAGGAGTTGCTAGCGGTGGTGTACGCCTTTGAGAAGTTCCGGTCATATCTTGTTGGAGCCAAGGTCATTGTGTACACGGATCATGCTGTGATCCGTTATCTCCTCACAAAGAAGGATGCCAAGCCTCGC
Source organism: Fagopyrum esculentum (assembly GCA_033239045.1). Classification (NCBI taxonomy): domain Eukaryota; kingdom Viridiplantae; phylum Streptophyta; class Magnoliopsida; order Caryophyllales; family Polygonaceae; genus Fagopyrum; species Fagopyrum esculentum. The sequence goes on from BSUD01000004.1 coordinate 51,312,659, forward strand.
CTCATTCGGTGGATCCTTCTCCTCCAAGAGTTTGACTTGGAAATTCGGGACAAGGAGGGTTCCGAAAATTCAGTGGCGGACCATCTTAGTAGGCTACCACCATTGGAGATTGAGAGAGATGACATCCTGATTGATGACTCATTCCGGGATGAGCAATTGCAAATGATGGAGGAGTGCTTACTTCAAGTGTCTAGAGGAAGTGAGCCATGGTATGCGGATATAGTGAATTACCTTGTGTGTGAGGAGGTGCCACCCGGTTTGTCATATGCCCAAAGGAAAAAGTTCTTCAAGGATGTGAGGCATTACTATTGGAGCGAACCTCTCTTGTTCAAGAGAGGGCCGGATGGAGTCTTTAGGAGGTGCATTCCGGAGGATGAGATGGAGAGTGTGATCCGCCATTGTCACTGCTTGTCATGTGGAGGCCATGCTAGCTCACACAAGACGTGTGGAAAGGTATTGCAATCCGGTTTTTATTGGCCTCACTTGTTTAGGGATGTGCAGAATTTTGTGGTAGCATGTGATGCTTGCCAAAGGACGGGCAACATCTCATGGAGGAATGAGATGCCCTTGAACAACATACAAGAGGTTGAAGTGTTTGATGTGCGGGGTGTTGACTTCATGGGGTCATTCCCCTCTTCATGTGGCAACCTCTACATCCTATTAGCGGTGGACTATGTGTCGAGATGGGTGGAGGCAATCGCCTCTCCCACAAATGATTCCAAGGTTGTGGTGCGGTTCTTGAACCGAGTCATTTTCCCTAGGTTTGGAACACCAAGAGTGATCATAAGTGATGGAGGGAAGCATTTTACCAATAGGAACTTTGGGACACTTTTGGCTAAGTATGGGGTGACTCATAAGGTGGCAACACCTTACCATCCCCAAACTAGTGGCCAAGTGGAGATCTCCAACCGGGAGATAAAGAGGATACTTGAGAAGACGGTTTCTAGGATAAGAAAGGATTGGGCTATGAAGCTCGATGATGCTTTGTGGGCATATAGGACCGCCTTCAAGACACCGATTGACACCACTCTGTACAAGCTAGTTTATGGCAAGTCTTGCCACCTTCCGGTGGAGATGGAGCATAGGGCGTATTGGGCCATAAGGTGGCTGAATTTTGACCTCAAGGAAGCCGGTGAGAAGAGATTGCTAGACATCAATGCTCTTGAGGAGATCCGGTTGGATGCCTATGAAAACGCCCGGATCTACAAGAAAAGGACCAAGCGTTGACATATTAAGCGTCTCATCCCAAAGGAGTTGAGTGAAGGTGACCTTGCCATTCTCTTCAACTCGAGGTTGCGGCTCTTCCCCGGAAAGCTAAAGTCAAGATGGACGGGTCCTTATATGGTGAAGAAGATCTTTTCCCATGGAGAGGTTGAGATAGGAGGGGAGCATTGTGGAGATTTTAAGGTGAATGGGCACCGTATTTTTATATTGTGAGGACTCTCTTTCACTCTTCTTTACTTAATTTGCACATTGGGGATAATGTGTTTCTAAGTATGGGGTGGGGTTTTCATGATCACTTGCATGTTTAGAATCTAGGATAGTTTCATTTTGTCACAATTCTTTAGCTTTTGTATTGTACATATATATTTTGAAAATTCCAAAAAAATCAGAAATTTTTTAAAAAAAATAGTGCTTCTAAGTTTGGGCATGACCCTTATGATGAGATTGTCTTGTGAATTGGCTATGGATGGCCTTGTGTGTTGAATGGATGTATGCATATGTGGACTGAAAATACTTATCTTGAATCCCATGTATGAATTGTGATTAAGATGTTTGCCTTGATTGGATTGAGGATTGATGTTCGAAATTACATGCTAGTTCTTGCACATCATCTAGGAATGACTAAGGCAATTCATCTTTCTCTACTTCTCATCTCGATCATGTTGTTTGAGCACCTCAATTGATATAAAAATTTGACCTCTTTTGACCCATCCGGGAATAGGAGCATGCTAGTGTGTTGAGTGTGTGAAAAGTAAGTGTGGTGTGAAGTTGTTGATGATGAATGTTGTGAATGAAGTGCTGGATTTGTTGTGAAAAGTGTAGAAAAAAAAAGTTTTGGGGACTCTGGTTTTGATGACGATTAACTCGGCACCATTCACATAATCGGGTGTTTGTGCCTTGCCAAAGTCGTATATACCGAATGTCCTAACGAGCCTTGGTATGTGTACCCGGTTTGAGGCACCTCAAAAAAATCTCGAGGTTTGCTAATCATCAAGGTTTCGGCTTTTGTACACCAATGTCATTGCCTCAAAAATAAGTGAAAGAAAAAGAATGTGAAAAAGAAAAGAAAACAAAGAAAAGATGGAGAAAATTATACACTTGTGGGGAAGTTGATCGAAAACGAAATTGTGGAGTTAGTTCCTGTAACAGCCCAAATCCGCGGGACTTGGAGTGTCATATTGGCTTAGGATCTCACAATGGATCCTGATCTAGCCTGACAACAAGTTCATTGGATCTTACAACAAGGCACAAGTAGATTAAAATCAAATACATAAAAGCTGAGTATGATACATCAAAAGAGTTTACAAACTCATAGCCGAGTACAAAACAACAACATAAACCACAACCACAAAAGATCCCACATCCCACGCATCCTAATGTACATAAGTCCTCGGCTTGTCACACCATCTGGCTCACCCTGCAGTATTCCTAACCTGCAGAACACTACAACACGGTATGAAACCGTTAGCTACAACAATGAAAAACATGAAGGTAATAGCACAACCACACATCAACATCTCAAACATGCAATGTCACATACATTCATTTATTATCTTTCATTACGTTATTCCGTTACTAATTCAACTTCTTTTGTAACACGAGGAGCCTCAAGAACCCCGTCCCATCCAACGTAACACAAGAGTTTTGCATGGGGGTGACCTTCACTCGTCCCCTCCTGTGAGATCATCTTCAAGGCACCTCCTCCTAACCAGCATGTGGAGACCGGCGGTTACCGCCCGTTATAATACACTTGGGCCAAATAAATGTAATGAATGATCATCCTAGTCCGGTTTAGGTTATAAATGCACAATCATATGAACACACAAAACCATCACAATCATACAATCCACAACTGCACGCTAAGTAAGTCCTATGGACTTACTTGATATACTCGTAACATGTACCACGTCACTAACCAAACCAACCTATATCTCAAATCTAAACCTCAGATCTTCAACACATTCATAAATGCCTAAGGCATATCCTCAACATAACATCTCATCATACTCATACACATACTAATCCTTAAAGCATAACCGATATCCATAACATCATCATGATCCTCAAATCATTCTGACACCTAGCATGCACCTAATCAGTATTCCTCAATCTCAAATTTAATCCTAATTTAATTAATTAACCTTTAATTAATTAATTAAATTTCACCAGAATAACGTTTTGCCCGCAGGCCATTTCTAAACCCACCTATCATCAGATTTCATCAACAAACAACCCATAAACACCAGAATAATATAATGAACATCATGGAATTTCTAATTATCCATTTTGAAAAACCTAAGGTCGATTTAGGTCAAATCGCAGTACGGAAAACGAATAAATTAATAACTTATTCGTTACTAACCCGATTGACGATCTGAAAGATGATTCGGAATCACAACGACGCGGGCTACGCATGTACAACATCAAATTCACCGGAATCTGAGCGACGGAACTATCCTGGTGACATATATGCTCGATCAGGTCTTCATCTGCTCGGAAATGCAGAAACTCGGTACCGATATGAAGAGAATGAAGAGGAATCCAAAAACTCAAACAGAATTGAAATCGGATTAGAAACGGAGAGTAGATCTGAGTTTGAAGTTTGAGAGAAATCAGAGCTTTTACGAGGAAACGTGAAAGGAAATGAATTAATAAACGATTTCCGCTATTTATAGTGAAATCGATAATTATCCTTTAGCGAAGTCGATAATTATCCTTTTATTGATCCAATGGCGGGTTGAACCCCCTTCTCCAAACTTCTCGAAATTGGAATAATAGTTCTGGAATATTGTAGGGATAATTATTCCAAAATTGCCTCGAAAAACGTGTATTCCTAAGCCGTCTTTCTTAGCCGTTAAGAAACGAAATAGCAACTCTTTTGTCCGTTTTGCCTTTCCATGTTATTTCATATCTAGGACATGTCCGATGTCCTGATCATTTCTCTCAACCGCATTTTTATTAATTGGAGCTCCCAAATGCTCCAAATAATACCGGAGGGTAAAAATAATTACCCGGGGGAAAAAGTGAAAATTTCACCATAAGCCCAAAATTACGCTAGGAACATAACGGTGGGACTTATACTCAACACTTACGCAATCTATGCGAGTTATATGTCAATTACTATCACTGATTAAGTTAATCAACATTAATTAGAATTCGGAAATCGTAGCTATTACAGTACCTTTCGTGGATTAGCATCACATGACCTAAAAATTCCCACCTATTCACAACGTTTCTTGGCCTCTTCTTTCCTAAGTCCTTGTGACCTACTTGCATGTGTGTAAGATTTAGTGATCTAGATTGGATATACTCATGATCATCTTGACTTCTTCATTTTCACCTTTCATGCATGCTTTCGAGTTAAGTATAATTGTCTTTCCATGCCTTCATTTGTTTGATGCATGATTGTTTGTCCATTGCCATGAAACATGACTATGAAGGTGATCCAATGTTAGAAGCACAATTCCAAAAATATTTTGTTGTTTTTCTGCATTCATAAATCATGTCATCTCTTAGCCTATAGTTGGATCTTGCTCGGGGACGAGCAAATCTTAAGTATGGGGTATTTTGATAACACGATTTATGACGTTAGTTTAGGCATCCATTTAGATAGTTTTTCCCGCTATTCATGCATAGTTTGACATTAATTCATGACGTTTACATTTGATTCATGCATATTGTCGAGATAGACGTCTACACGAACTATTGTCGGTTTTGTAGGTATTTGGGGAGCTTTTGGAGCTTAATCGATACATTCGAGGATCATTCCTCGCGATGACACACTTCCGGACTCATTAAGAAGCAAGCTATGAGCTAAGGAGAACACATAGGACCTTGTTGGTGCATACCTTGCACCAACTCATGGCTTAACGATCAAAAGAGAGCTGAATCACCAAAACCACGGCCCAGACCCAAATTCCACGTCCGTGGTTTTGACCGTGATTCTCTCTAGACAGTTGTGATAGCTGTTCCACGATCTCCATAACCGACTCTTGCCCTTGATGGAGGATATAAGTGGTCCAGCAAGCTGATGCTAAGGATCCTCTCCCACACTCTCTCATTCTACAACATTCCATTGGAGGCTACTCTTGGAGGGGAGCAAAAACACTCTCATTTGGAGAAGAAGAAGAAGAAGAACACTAGCCTTCGAGTTTTTAGAGTTTTTGAGTGATTTTTGAGTGAACTTGTTGAAGACATTTGGCAAGGATTTGTAAGGAACGATTTGTACCTTCTTTTGAAGGGTTGTAAGTCTTTCTTAACATTTATTCAGCTTGGTTTTCTTGTTCTACTTGTTTCATTACTCTTTCATTTCATTTTCTTGCTATGGAAGCCATGAATGTATGCTTTTTGAGTTTAAATCTTAAAATGGATGTTGTTTGCTAAATAGTTGCGATTCTAGGGTAATGGAATGATGGTTATGGCTTGGACTATGATAGAATAGACTTAAATGTATCTTTGGATGACTTGCTTGCTCGAACTTAAATGTTGTTGAAAATCACGGGTTGTTCTTCCCCTTCCATGGCCGTGGTTCTGATGATCTGCCCGTGATTTTGTTCTGCTGTTCTTGTATTGATAAATTTGAACGTTAGGATGTTAGATTGTTGAAATCCTAGTGTTTATTAAGCTTAATCTAGCCTAGGGTGACATAATGCTAGCAAACTAAGTGAGAGAAGAGACCAACCCGGTAATTCTCGATCTTAGATACCGATGATGATGAACTCTAGGTAGTAGTGAGCCTCATAAGCCGCTATTGGACTGAGTGTGCTAGGATTGATGTTTAGGGCTTACCTTCCCGAGACTTACCTGGTAAGGAGAGGTTAGATCCCTAAATAGCAATCCGGTTTGTGTAGATTTCCCAACCTTAGGCTCCTAGAGACCTACCCGGTAATAGGACCTTAGATGCGGGATTAGTGGACCATGAGACCTACCCGGTGATTGATCCCACTTGAGAAACACCCTTTCCCAACATATTATAGCAAGTCCAAGGTTGATTAGAAGCTTGAGTTCAAGGCCATAACCGGAATTCCTAACCCCTAGAATCCGCTTTTCTCTTTTTCATCTCATATCTCGAGTTTGTTTTGCTTGTTTGTGTTGCTAACTTAGTTTGTTAACTCGTTTTATAATCTTGCATCAATTGTGATCATGATTGATCACCACAAAACCTACCCAAAAACATCTTGATTTTCTCTTCTTTATTTCATTCTCTATTCTTAGACTAGTTTTACACTATCCTTAGTCACTTATTTGATTCGATTTCACCTTAGTCTTTGTGTTCGACCTCAGAATACTATCCTTGCTACAAAACGACCCATACACTGTGGGTTCGCTAGGAGTTAGGAAAAATATATCGAGTTATATATTTTAAGACTTTTGTGCTACACAATCTTAGCGTAACAAGTTACAGAGTTGGTATCAGAGTCTTAGGTTGACAACAATGGCACTTGCTATCTACAATAAAGGTAGAGTGGATAAATAAACAAAACCCACTTGGGGTCTGACTTTGTAAAGGATTTTGGTTTTAAAGCGAGTACAGATGTTTTGGGATAGTATGTACAGAAGTCGTCACCCATCTGAGGATCTCGACAGTGTAGATATATATATATATATATATATATATATATATATATATATATATATATATATATATCGATACATATGGAATATATATATATACAACCTTATAAGTTAGGAGCGTGTATTCTACATATGGCTCAGACTAGAGTAGTATTTGTAGTGGGACGAGATAGGGGTACACCCCCTCTTCCTCTAATGGCGTCAAGTCAGGGACTAGTATCCGCTGTTGTGTTGCCTATGGCAAAGAACGAGTTTGAAGAGGCTGATCGTGTCTCCATGAGTAGATTCGAGTTTCAAGAGTATATGCAGCAAGTATATGAGGCGGTGATAGCGGGTAGACCTACACCGGATTTACCAACATCTGTAAGATCAACTAAAGCTTCTAGATTACAAAAGAAACAACGGGTTGAATCAGTGAAAGATGAGGTTGGATCTTCGAGTTGCAAACCCAGCCTGACTTGTGGACGTCCGAGTACTTCTTGTTTCACACGGACTTCTGGTGAGACGAGGACTTGTTACAACCGTGGGAAGCTTGGACATATACGACCACAATGTCCAAGATCGTTAGTGACTTACTTTACCTGTGGTAGACAGGGTCATAGAGTTTTCTTTTGTAAGCAAACTGGAGTGGCATCGCGATAGGGTTATACTTCTGCTAGTGTGACGGGAGGTGATTAGAAGACACCTCAATAGTAGATGCGGGGACAACAAAGAGTCCCAGATCGTCCTTTTACTCAAGGATCCGTTCCCAAGCTTAGTAGAGGTAAGGGTCGTGGTAGGAGTACCACGGATACTAGAAGAGCTCAAGGTAGAGCCTTTGAGCTGGGCAGTGCAGAGGAGCCACCCGTACTAGTGGCAGGTATGAGACGTATATGTATCAACTGTGGTTATCCAGATCATGTGCGCTTTGAGTGCCCCATGGCACCGACAACTTGCTTCACCTGTGGTGAACTAGGACATCTGGCCCCTTTCTGTCAACAAGGTAGTGTTTCTTATCATCAAGACCTTCCTCTTTCCGATGCAGAAAGAGTGGAAGTGGAGGCTATGGCGATGACCTCAGTGATACCTAAGGAGCATAGGTCTGAGATTTAGTAATGATATGAAGTAGAGCTTCTCGCTTTAGCTGTTACAGGTACCATTTTTGTTAATAGTCTACCTAGTGGAGTTTTGTTTGTTGTGAGTGCTATGCACCTCTTGGATTTCGATGCATGTGCTAATAGTTAATTGTGGATACAGTAGAAGATAGATTTTCCTTTATAGGATTACGTGTTACGGGTCTTAGGTACCCGCGAGATATGTGGTTGTTTCCTTTGTTCAAGGACTTGTGTATAGCTTGAAGACTTCTTTGTCATGCCTTAGGTGCATGAGAAGGTCTTTATGTGTGTGGTGGATGTAGATATCATGTTGGTTTAGATAGCAATAGGAGGACTATTATAGTCTCTACTGAGATCGACTAAGTAGAGGTTTTCCGAGGTTATGACCTTTGAGGAGGTTAGTTGTCTTTAGTGCCGTATGAGCAGCGAGGTTGATCAACACCAGAGGGTGATGTTTTTTTTATGTTGTGCCATGAAGGAAAGAGATAGTTCCACGTTGAAGAGTATTCCAGTGGTATATGATCTTATAGACGTGTTACTGAACCGTCTAATCTATCGCCTCAGAGGAATGAGGACTTTGATATTGTGTTAAAGTGTGGTACGAGACTGGTTGGGAGAAGGCCTATGAGGTATATGGCTTGTTGAGTTGTTAGAAATTGAAGAAGCAATTTGAAGAGTGGTTTGAGATGGGCTCCGTTCGCCCTAGCACATTCATTGCTACGTATGGACGACTTGTTGGATCAATTAAGAGAAGCAATTGTGTTTTTAAGATTTACGTATGCTTAGGATATCATCAACTAAGGATGAGAGAGCAGCGTGGGCATAGGACAACATTCAATAGCCGTTATGGACACTACGAGTTATAGTGTTGTCATCTGAGTTGAGGAACGTCCTAGTAGTCGTTATAGGAGTTGACGAACAGTGTCCTCATCTACTTCCTTGATCAATTGGTGGTAGACCTTATTGATGACGTTTGGTGTACTCTCACAACGCAGAGGAACGTACCGGTTATTTGAGGATGGTTTTGCAAAATCCGAGGGATAGAAGCTAGTGTGTTATGCTCCCTAATATGAATTGAGCCAGAAGTAACCTTCAAGGTCATGTTGTTCCGCCAGTAGGATCATGATTGATGTGACGAGGAGTAAGTATGAAGTCTTATGGATGATACTGATGAATGTTAAGGGAATGCGTAGTTCTCGGCCCAACCGATTGCTACCAACGCTTTGAGGAAGGATTCTATGTGATTGTGCATCCATGTACGAGTCTTTTGAGGAAGACCACCATAATTGTGTGGTTGAAGTAGTATGTCGAAGCTTTGAAGAGTAGAGAAAGCATTTGACCTCTACTTCTATTCGGTGATAATCAAAAGATTATGAGAATCACGTGACTACGGTGCTGAGAACGTATGAGGAGAATTGCCCGACTCATGATTTCGAGTTAGTAGTGGTAGTTCAAGTTCCAACATTTGAAGACAATACATGTGTGACATTTCGTGTCAGAGTTTCACATATCATAGGAGGTTGAAGCATATTTTTATACAATAAAGGTTGAATAACTGCCAGCGTCGATGGTTTGAGTTGATCAAGGACGCTGACCTTGAGATTTGTACCATTCTGGCGAGGAGAATGTGGTCACTGATGCCTTGAATAAGAAGAAGCCTCGAGAGAAGGCGATTGATGGAATTGCTGTACAGTCTCGGTTTCAAAATGATCTAGCTTGGTTAGAGTTGGACCTACAACTGCTGATAAGGACGTTAATTTCATGTTTAGGGATTTTACCTGGTTTGTTTGATGAAGTCCAACAAAAACAAGGGACTTGCCTGACCCTGAGGGAACTTGATGGAAGGATGCCTCATGGCGAGGAACCACAATTCTATAATGGAACAGAAGGAGTATGAGGCGCCGCAACTGCGTCAGTATAACCGCTTATGCGGAGTCGAGTGGAGAAGATTACAGTACACTCATAGTACACCTTCTTTAGTACATCCATGTACGAATAAAAGGTACCACGAAGTAGTAAATCAGGTTAAAGTGTTATTGTTCGCCCTAAAACGTGCGTGCAAATAAGTTTTAAAGTTATAAAACTAGAATAAGAGCAAGCGAACCCGCAGTGTACGGATCGGCGTAGATTAGCAAGTATTCCAGAGTATCGAACTCAGGGAATTGGTGAAACAAAATTAGTTTCAAGTAATTGAGCAATGAAAAGTGTAGAAACTTTGCAAATATTGGAAAAACAGCAACCCTAAAGATCCAGGTGTCTAATTGTGGCAATCGATTCAAGATATTCTATAGATATAAGGATAGAGTTGAGAATTGGAAAGGTATACTAAAGTAAGGTAATGTACGGTGAAGTTCCAAAACCCTATATGTCTAACCCAAAGACTCTCTATATAAAGGTTGTTGAGGCTGCAGTATTGAAAGGATCTAAAGGTAAGAATTAATCTCAAATACACATGCCAAAACCCAAGGAATCAAAGAAAAGCCAAAACGGTTAAGGTTGTGACACTCGAAACCGAAACAGAGGATGTTGAGTCTCACTACTACCTAGGAAAGGCAAGAAAAAGCTAGGTTAAAGCTAATCTTTAACTTTGGATCAAAGCAAAAGCAAAGTTCGTAAACTAGGGGAAATCACGGCTAGATCTTAAGAACCACGGCCGTGGAACTCAAGAACAGACCGTGATTTAGGGTGTTGAAGAGGTTTCTCACACTCTCAAGGTCCAATCTGTTTACGATCGATCTATCATTATCTAAGCCACAACTATCAACCCTTCACCTTAGAATTGCTAAAGGGTTTTAGCCAACAATCATTGTCATGATATCAATATTCAAATTAAGAAGAATAAAAGATGAAAACCCTCGAAAACTCGAATAAAACTCAAAGTCAATCTCGAAATCCAAACACAAAGGTAATATGTTTATGAATCTAGAAGAATAGGAACAAAAACCTCACAAAGATCTAGAGAAGTCACAAAGAACGGGGTGTCAATCCGTTCTCGAATGAAAACCCTAGAATATCCAAAGTACACAATCTTCCGAAATTACGTCCTTTACAAATCTTCAATCCTCAAAGCAAATCTCCCAGTGGCGGCTAAATGTCCGTATGCGAAAGTAAGTGACGGTAAGCGAACCTCATGAAAACTCTCTTCTCCAGCCTTTTTATAAGGCGAGGTAGGGTTACGAGAAAGCCCAATCACGTGGCTGACGTGGCAAAATATGACACATCACAGAATCACAAAAATCACGGCCAAGTACAACTTTCCACGACCGTGGTTTAGGGCGTGGAACCAGATTACGGTACCATAGGATTTCTACGGCCGTATTTTAGACCGTGTAACTCTCTGGAGTGCTCCAAACTCAAGTCCACGTCCATGTTGCCAAATCCACGGCCGTGGTTTAGAGCGTGGACATCAATTTTCTTCTCCACGGCTGTAATTCAGGGCGTGGACTTGCTTTTCAACTTTCTTTGCCTTTGTTTCGTGCAATCTTCCATCCATGCTCCTTCCTTAGCCTTTCTAATGTATCTCCTTGCCATAAAATGTGATCAAACACTCCTTTCCTTCCTTATTTTGCTAACAAAATACCCCATACTTGCCACTTGCTTGTCCCCAAGCAAGGTTTTTAAAAGCTTAGAACATAAGGTAGAATGAAATATGAATGCAAAACAAAACAATCTTTTTGGTTGGTGTGCTTCTAGTCAATAGATCATCCTCAAACCTTACTTCATTCATCCTTGAAAACGCTTATATCCATAAACTAAAATATGCAAAACAACGAAACTTCATAAATTGCAAATACTTCAAGACAAACATCACAACCTTCAAGCATTGTCAAAATCAAGCATGTGAAACTTCAATCTAGATCACCAAGTCAAATAACACTCTTATGGTCTCAAGGACTTTCAAATAAGGCCAATAATGGGGAAGAAGGTGGGAAACTTGTAAATGAATGTGGTGTATGAATCCGGGAAGAAGGACAACACAAACTCTTTTCTTTTTAACATTTGAATTTCCACCAACTTAGAGCTTTGCTCTAGACTTTTGCACATAAGTTTTCGACTTTACTTTTGGAGTTATGGATAGCGGTGCACAATAACCGAAGCCTAGGAGATTGGCGTTTTTCAATTTCGAGATGCTTCAAACCCTTGATGCACATACCATAATCCACTAGGAATATCGCTCAATCCGACTTTGGCAAGACACAAACACCCGGCTATGTGAATGGTGCCGAGTTACTCATCGTCATGATTGACTTCCCCAAACCTAGAAATATCCTACACTTTGAAAACAATTGCTTTCATGGCCCTCCCACATCAAACATGCCAAATACAACTTCTTCCTAAATCCCGGATAGGTAAAGGAGGCAATTATTTCATTGAGGGGCTAAATGATCAAAGAAAGAAGTAAGAAATTCGAGGTGCCTTAATCATTTCATAAAGAAGTATAAGAACTTATATTGTGATTTCAACTTTTGTTTCTCAATATGATTTAGATAAAACCTTCACATTATGAAATTTGCAAGAAAGGATAAACAACATACTCAATTTCCTCACAATTCATAATTCAATTCAAGCATACCATTGTCATCAAAAACTCATTCCACAAGTAGTTTTCATCGTAGAAATCATCTCTAATCTAAGAAGCACAAATATTTTCAAATTCTTTTCAAATTTTTATGGGTTTTTCAAAGTCTTTTTCATGCAATGCAATAATGAAACGTGTAACAATGAAAGGAAAAAGCAAGTGTTCATAGAATCATCCAAGCAAAGTAAGTAGAGTTATTACAAACCATAGTCACACCCCACCCCATACTTGAAACATACATTGTCCTCAATGTTCCAATGAAATAAAGAAAAGAAAGCAAAACAAAGAAACTCACTAGACGGTGGCGGGGCGGCTCGAACCAGCGGTCATCTCGTCATCACTGTGGAGGAGGCGATGGAGGAAATGGACGGAACTCGGAGCTGAAATTCCGCCCAAATTGCTGGCGGTATATGTCTCTCATCATCAGATCATGCTCCTCAGCCCGTACATCACGAGTGTCCTGGCGGATCTCCAAGTCTCCCACCCTCCTGGATAGATCGGTGGCCCACGCCGGTAGCTGCTCATACCAAGCTGGTGGATGTTCGTACCATGTTGGTGCGTCCTGAGGAGTCGGTGCCGCCGGTGCCTGCTCGTACCATCGAGGAGGAGCTCCCATCCATGATGGCTGCTCTCCATACCAAGAGGGAGGTGCATCCATCCAAGTCGGCCTCTCACTCACGCTAACACGGCGTGAAGAAGAGGAACTGGAGGGTCTAGAAGGTCGGGGAGAACGTCTAGGGGTCGGGAAACTATGCCGGCTTATCCGGAAACGTACCAAAGTCATGATCATCACCTCCTCCCTCATAATCATCACCTCCTCTCATCTCATGATCAACACCCACAGCTGGAACCTCATCCGGGACATAAGGAGGGGCTACTAGTCTATTCGCATGCATAGCTACGAATGTCGCCTTCCAATTATGGCGTCCGGCCATAATGGAGTACTCGGGTAGCCATGGGATACCTCTACCACCTCTATCCTCCCAAGGCATGACTGCGGTAGGTGGAGCTTGGTGACGGGGAAAGATCATGCCTCTAGTCATGAGACTATTGAGACCCAAAGGTCTCGCAACTATCCTAGTGCAAGCGGAATAGTCTATCCCTAATTGCGTGGCTATGTGAGTAACCATTCCTCCATATCCTATGTTCCCGGCCCTCTTATTTTTCAGTTTACTCATGGTGGAGGCGAGGAGGGTAGCACAATCAGCGGGTCTACAATAGAGCATGCAATAGAGGAGAAAGAACTCATCGGTCTTAATCTTTTGGAGGGTCTCGGTCCTAGGGAAGAGACACTTGGAAAGGACCCTATGAGCTATCTTCAAGGCTAAGTGATAGATAAGCTTAGCCTTGGTGTCGGCCGGTTGCCAACGTTCCTCAGTAGCATAAATCATGGCAATCTCCTCCCAAAAGTCCTTAGGGTACACACCACTAGGAAATCTACCATTAAAACTCTCATGGAACCCAAAGAAAGCTCCAAACTGAACAATGGAGAACTCGTAGTCTTGCTCCATTAGCCTAAAAGATACGGTTCGGTTCATGTGGCTATGCTCAAAGGAGGTGACAAACTCCCTAGTGATCTCCTCATAAGCATCCTCTCTAATGGCGGAGAAGATAATCAGTCCGGCTCTATCCAAGAGCCAAGTCAAATCATTCACTATGTTTAGAGGCTCAAGCTCCTCAAGGACTAAGTAACAAGATCCTATGACCGCCCTCTTCTCGATTCTTTCTAAAGCTTCTAAGTAATCCTCACGGATGGTTGGGATTTTTGGAGAGGGTGGTGATGGTGATTGGTTAGGTGGGGGTTGGGAAGAGGAAGAACCATCTCCCTTTTGTTTCTTATTCCTATTGGACTTTCTCCTAAAAATTTTCTCAATGACAGAAAAAATCACGGTCTGTTCTTCCTTTTCCACGGCCATGGAACTCCCAGAGACCGTGGTTTCTCTCTGTTTCACTCAAATCTCAACAAATCCACATCAAACTCAGCAATCACAGTCCTAGGCTAATTCCAATTCCAATTCTATGTAGTTCTTCTAAATTCTTGCGAAAAATAGAGCCGAATTGACGAAGTAGAGAAAGTAGAGAAAAACATAGGTTTTGGATATTTAAAATCCAAATTCCTTCTGCTGAGAGGATTTTTCACTTGATTCATTGTTTGGATCTTGTAGAGGATTGAAAATGCTTCACTTTAGGCCAAAGAAACGCTTGAATCGGACTTCAAACGAAGAATTACGAGTTGGGGAAGATTTTCGGCGATTAGGGCATGGAAAGGGGCGTGGAAATTGGGTTTTGTGGTGTTTTTGTGAAGGAAGGTGGTTTATATAGTAGCCCGTAATTTTTTTGAAAATCACGGTCACTTAGTGGTTTCTACAGCCGTGGAAATGTACGGAGGTCGTGGTTTTGGTGAATTTTTGCCTATTTTGGAGAATTACGGTCACCTGTTACTTCCACGACCGTGGTTTAGGGCGTGGAAGTCTCTGTTGTGTGCCAACATCCAAATTTCGTCAATTCCTTCCAACTTTTGCATCTTCCCTTTTGCCCAATCCTTATTCCTACATCGAAAAACATAACATACCGGAGGTATCGAGGGGAAAACAAAGCAAAAACAACTAAATTAAACTACTCTAAGAAAGAAAAACAAAAACGTAAGTGCAATACCTTGAGTTACCTCCCAAGAAGCGCTTGTTTTGGGTCTGTAGCTAGACCGTTCCTGTGTTTATTTGAGGGTAATCGGTGCGATTTTCTCAACCGGCAGCTCCGGTGAATACATCTTAAGGCGTTGGCCATTAACCTTGAAACTTCCGCCCTTTTCACCCCATACTTCAACCGCGCCATGGGGAAAAACACGTTTGATTAGATAAGGTCCAATCCAACGAGATTTAAGCTTACCTGGAAAGAGACGAAGTCTTGAATTGAAGAGGAGAACTTGATCTCCTTCTTTGAGATCCTTTGGAATGATATGCTTATCATGCCAACGCTTCGCCCTTTCTTTGTAGATCTTGGCGTTTTCATAGGCGTTCAAGCGGAGTTCTTCAAGCTCATTGAGGTCTAAGAGGCGCTTCTCGCCTGCTTCCTTCATGTCAAAGTTCAACCACTTCACAGCCCAGTACGCCTTGTGTTCTAGCTCAACCGGGAGATGACAAGACTTCCCATACACAAGGTTGTTTGGTATTATACCTATGGGAGTCTTGTATGCAGTCCTATATGCCCATAATGCATCATCTAACTTCAAAGACCAATCCTTCCTCTTCTTTGAGACCGTCTTCTCAAGGATGCCTTTGATCTCTCTATTCGAAATCTCCGCTTGTCCATTTGTTTGTGGTTTGTGGATGGTAGGGGGTGGCGTTCTTGTGAGTCACCCCATACTTAGGTAGTAGAGTTTCGAATCGTCGGGCAATGAAGTGAGAGCCTCCGTCACTAATGATGGTCTGTGGTGTCCCAAACCTTGGGAATATAGCTCTATTAAAGAACTTAACTACAACCATGGCATCATTAGTTGGAGAGGCAATAGCTTCAACCCATCTCGAAACATAATCTATGGTTAGAAGTATGTATTTGTTTCCACAAGATGATGGGAAATGTCCCATAAAGTCTAATCCCCAAACGTCAAAGATTTCCACCTCCTGAATGTTATTTAGAGGCATCTCGTTTCTCCTAGAGATGTTTCCTGTTCTTTGACAAGCATCACAACACGAAACAAAGGTTTGCACGTCCTTAAACAAAGTAGGCCAAAAGAATCCAGATTGCAATACCTTAGCGCTAGTTTTATTGGAACTAGCGTGTCCACCACAAGGTAGTGAATGACAATGATGAATAACACTTTGCATTTCGTCTTCCGGCACACATCTCCTAATGATTCCGTCAGGACCTCTCTTGAATAGTAGAGGTTCATTCCAAAAGTATTACCGGACATCTCTAAAGAACTTCTTCTTTTGTGCATAGGATAATCCGGGAGGTATTTCTTGACAAACCAAATAGTTAACAAAATCAGCAAACAATGGTTCATTACCTCTTGATATCTTGTCGATGCACTCCTCAATAATGTGTAAATGTTCGTCCGGAAAGGAGTCATCTATGGGTAGCTCGTCGTCTTTAATGTGTGGTAGACGACTCAAGTGATCCGCAACAGAATTTTCCGAGCCTTTGTTGTCACAGATCTCTAGATCGAATTCTTGTAGGAGAAGAATCCATCTAATCAGCCTTGGTTTCACATCCTTCTTGGCAAGTAAATACCGGATCGCAGCATGATCCGTGTATACAATCACCTTTGCACCTACAAGATAAGAATGAAACTTTTCAAAGGCATATACAATAGCTAAAAATTCCTTTTCAGTTGTGGCGTAGTTGAGCTGCGCTTCGTCTAGCGTCTTGCTAGCATAGTAGATAGCATGGGTTCGTCCTTCCTTCTTTTGTCCTAGCACAGCTCCAACAGCTACGTCACTCGCATCACACATAACCTCGAATATAAGTTTCCAGTCCGGAGGTTGGATAATCGGGGATGAGATGAGAGCTTCCCGAATCTTATAGAATGCATCTAAACAATCCTACGAAAAGTAAAAAACTGCATCCTTCATCAATAGATTAGTGAGCGGTTTTGATATCTTAGAAAAGTCTTTGATAAAACGTCTATAGAATCTAGCATGTCCCAAAAAACTTCATATCCCCTTCACCGAAGATGGAGGAGGAAGTTTCTCTATGGTCTCTATCTTAGCCTTATCTACCTCAATCCCTTTACTAGAGATTAAGTGTCCTAGCACAATGCCTTCTTTTACCATGAATTGACACTTCTCCCAATTAAGAACTAGGTTAGTGTCTTCACACCTTTGCAACACAAGAGAGAGATTAGATAGACAATTATCAAATGAAGAACCATAAACAGAATAATCATCCATAAAAACCTCCATTATCTCCTCAATGTACTCCGAGAAGATGGCCATCACGCAACTTTGAAAGGTGGATGGGGCATTGCAAAGCCCGAATGGCATCCGTCTATAGGCAAACGTACCCCATGGGCACGTGAATGTGGTCTTCTCTTGATCGTCCAGATGGATCGGTATCTGGAAGAAACCACTATAACCGTCAAGATAGCAAAAATAGGAATGTTGTGCTAACCTCTTAAGCATTTGATCAATGAATGGTAGCGGGAAGTGATCCTTCCTAGTTGCATTGTTCATCTTGCGGTAATCAAGGCACATCCTCCATCCCGTGACGGTTCTTGTAGGAATGAGTTTATTGTTCTTGTTTGTTATAACCGTCATTCCTCCTTTCTTTGGAACAACTTGAACGGGGCTCACCCACTTGTTATCGGAGATAGGATAGATGATACATGCGTCAAGCAAGTTAAGAATCTTCTTCTTGACGACCTCCTTCATGATCGGATTTAACCGTCTTTGAGGTTGTCTCGAAGGCTTGAAATCTTCCTCCATTAGAATCTTGTGCATGCATAATGATGGTTTAATTCCTACGAGATCCTCTATAGTATAACCTAAGGCTTTCCTATTTTTCCTTAGAACAACAATTAATCTCTCATGTTCATCTTCACTTAATTCGGAACTAACAATTACGGGAAAAGTAGAATTAGTTCCAAGAAATGCATACCTAAGATAAGTGGGAAGTGGCTTCAATTCCATTGCTATTGATGCCTTTGATGAGTCTTGAGATGTGTCCGACGCTTCCGTAGAGGTCTCTAAGGGTGTAGGAGTGGTGGAAAAAGACTCAAGAGTATTTGTGGAAAGAACAGAATTGTTCTCTGAAATACCCAAAATTACGGCATCACTTTTACTTCCACGGCCGTGGTTTAGAGCGTGGAAGTCAATTACGGCACCACTGGTGGTTCCACGGCCATGGTTTTGGCCATGTAACTTATTGGAGCTCTCCGAATAGCTGATTACGGTCATGTTGGGGGAAACCACGGCCGTGGAATAGCACGATTGGCCGTGATTTCTCACGTTTTCTGACCCATCATAGAGTTTTTTCAAACTCTTCCTCATGCACTTCTTTTAGCTCCTCCAAGGCTTCAATCTCCTCATTGCAATCCTCTTCTTCTCCTTTCTCCATGATGCCCATGGTGATAACCTTTTGCAATGGATCCTTGAATAGAATTGAGCTTACTTCTTCTCTAGATACTTCCTCATCATAGACATTGAACATGTCTTCTCCAAGAGCTGGCTCTTTCACCAAAGTTGAGAGAACAAACTCAACCTTCTCTTCACCTATATCAAACGCCAATCTAGCATTCTTGCAATCCACTATACAGCCGGATGTTGCAAGGAACGGTCTTCCTAGTATGATCGGAACCGGACAATCTGCAGGAATGTCAAGCACTACGAAATCAATTGGAATGTAAAACTTACCGAGCTTGACTGGGACGTCCTCAATGATACCGACGAGACGAGTTATGGATCGATCCGCCATGTATAACGTCAACTTCACCGGTTTAGGTTCACCTAAACCGATCTTCCTACACAAAACAAGTGGAATAATGCTCACACTTGCTCCCAAGTCACAAAGAGCGTCACATGTGACTTCTTCTACTCTAATTGGAACACAAAATGACCCCGGATCTCTCAGCTTTGGGGGCATCTTTTCAGTCATCGTTTTCATGAGCTCCGAAGACTCCGAAAACATCTTGACTTCTCCAAAGTCTTCTAGCTTCCTCTTGTTAGAGAGGAGCTCTTTCAAGAACTTCCCATAAGCGGGCATACCTACAATTGCATCAATGAAAGGTATATTAATATGCAGTTTGCTCATGAGTTCGATAAACTTACCGAATTGCTTGTCTAGGCGCGCTCTTGCTCTAGACTGCGGGAATGGTAGGGGATGTTTATAAGCTGGAGGAGGAACGTAGACATCTTCCTTCTCCTTCCCCTTATCTTTCTCTTTCTCAGCTGGGACTTCCACAAACTTGGGCTACAGGTCGGTGGTTGTAACGCCACTCCTAGTGGTGATAGCCATCACCCTTCCCATTGGGTTGTCCTCCATCTTCCCGGAAAGCTTTCCTTGATCCCTAAGAACTTCTCCAGCCTTGCTGAACATATGGTTTTCTAAAGATTTTTGAGCTTTATCAACCTTAGTTATGTAGCACTCTAGCCCTTGAAGCTTTCCTAGAATTGTCTCCAACATAGGATCGGGCTTCTTCTTCTCCTTATTGTTCGAACCATTCGATGTTTGCCCCTGAATTTTCAAAGGGGTAGAAGAAGAGGGAGATGTTAGTGAATTTCCAGAATTTGCATAGGTATTACCGGAATTTTGTTGTTGTTGGTTGGAATGCCAATTGTTGTTGGAATTTCGGTTGTTGTTGTTGTTATTCCAATTGTTGTTTCGGTTGTTGTTCCGGTTCCCTTGGTGGTTGTTGTTGTTGTCTAAGTAGCCAACTTCTTGCTCCTTTGATTGTTGAAAGCCAGCTCTAATGACCTCCTTCAACTCCTTGATTTTGGTATTGAGGGAAAAGATTTGAGTTTGTGCAGCTTGTGTTAGCTTCACTCCTGGCTCAATCTTCCGGTGGGAATACTTCTCAATCATTTGGGCTTGCTTCTCAATGAAGTCCCAAGCATCATCTTATCTCATGTCCATGAATGTACCACAAGAGAGAGATTGGAGGTTGAATTGTGTGTCCACATCCAACCCCATGTAGTAAATCTCTAGCAACTCAAGCTTTGAAATGCCATAGTGTGGGCAATGAAATAAGAGGTCCTGAAATCTTTCCCATGTTTGAAACAAACTTTCGTTAGTTTTCATAGAAAATGCATTAATCTTACCTCTCAACTCCGCCGTCTTGGATGGCGGAAAGAACTTGGTGAGGAACTCCGAAGATAGATCCTCCCATGTGGCCAGCTTAGCAACTGGAAGAGCTTGATACCAAGCCAATGCTTTATCCTTCAAAGAAAAGAAAAACGACTTGATTTTATAGTTATTGTTAGTAGCCCTTTTCGGCTTCAATGTTTCCATTAAAATCTCAAAATTCTGTAAATGTTGGTGTGGAGATTCAACACTAGTTCCACCAAATTGACTTTGGCGAACCATAGTAATAACTTGCGGGCTAAAGCTGAATTCCTGGATGTCCTCAGCTCTGAAATTCACACCTAGACGGCGTGGTTGCTGAATTGGATCCATCCTTTGCCCCAAAGTTCTGGTTCATCCCCTCCATTAGCAACTCTCACATCTCCAGCCGGAATGCGAGGAACAACCGGTGGTCTTGGGTTGTTACGAACGGGGTGAATCACCGGATCGATTTCCTCAAGTTCCGGCATATCAGAATCTTCCTCATCGGATGAATCATCTCTAATGAACTTAGTTGGTTTCTTGACCTTCTTCTTCTTCTTCTTAGCATCATTCAGCTCCAACTTCATGTCCAACATCATAGTTTGAGTTCATCAATTTGGAATTGATGACTCGTTGCCTCGTCCACACGAGATTTCTCACTCAACTTAAGTTAGAGTTGAGCTTCATCCAACTCAGCTTGGATGTTTCTTTCATTATTTTCAGCCATCTTTTTCTCTTTCAACTTTCTTCTTAAGGTTCTCTCAAGTTCTGGATCGAAAGGAACTAGATCTTTGGTAGATCTAGTCTTTCGCATATATCTAAAGATCCTGCAAAAAGAACCCACAAAAAAATATCAAATAACAAGAGCAAAAGCTCCCATTCTCGACAACCGAAAACCGGAAATGGTCTTGACCAATTCCCCGGCAATGGCGCCAAAAACTTGTTCGCCCTAAAACGTGCGTGCAAATAAGTTTTAAATTTATAAAACTAGAATAAGAGCAAGAGAACCCGCAGTGTACGGATCGGCGTAGATTAGCAAGTATTCCAGAGTATCGAACTCAGGGAATTGGTGAAACAAAATCAGTTTCAAGTAATCGAGCAATGAAAAGTGTAGAAGCTTTGCAAATATTAAGAAAACAGCAACCCTAAAGATCCAGGCGTCTAATTGTGACAATCGATTCAAGATATTCTATAGATATAAGGACAGAGTTGAGATTTGCAAAGGTATACTAAAGTAAGGTAATGTACGGTGAAGTTTCAAAACCCTATATGTCTAACCCAAAGACTCTCTCTGTAAAGGTTGTTGATGCTGCAGTATAGAAAGGATCTAAAGGTAAGAATTAATCTCAAATACACATGCCCAAACCCAAGGAATCAAAGAAAAGCCAAAACGGTTAAGGTTGTGACACTCGAAACCGAAATAGAGGATGCTGAGTCTCACTACTACCTAGGAAAGGCAAGCCAAAGCTAGGTTAAAGCTAATCTTTAACTTTGGATCAAAGAAAAAGCAAAGTTCATAAACCAGGGGAAATCACGGCTAGATCTTGAGAACCACAGCCGTGGAACTCAAGAACAGACCGTGATTTAGGGTGTCGACGAGGTTTCTCACACTCTTAGGGTCCAATTTGTTTACGATCGATCCATCATTATCTAAGCCACAACTATCAACCCTTCACCTTAGAATTGCTAAAGGGTTTTAGCCAACAATCATTGTCATGATATCAATATTCAAATTAAGATGAATAAAAGATGAAAACTCTCGAAAACTCGAATAAAACTCAAAGTCAATCTTGAAATCCAAACACAAAGGTAATATGTTTTTAAATTTAGAAGAATAGGAACAAAAACCTCACAAAGATCTAGAAAAGTCACAAAGAACGGGGTGTCAATCCGTTCTCGAATGAAAACCCTAGAATATTCAAAGTACACAATCTTCCGAAATTACGTTCTTCACAAATCTTTAATCTTCAAGCAAATCTCCCAGTGGCTGTTAAATATCCGTACGCGAAAGTAAGCGACGGTAAGCGAACCTCATAAAACTCTCTTCTCCAGCCTTTTTATAAGGCGAGGTAGGGTTACGAGAAAGCCCAATGACGTGGCTGACGTGACAAACTATGACACGTTACATAATCACAAAAATCACGGCCAAGTACAACTTTCCACGACCGTGGTTTAGGGTGTGGAACTAGATTACGGTACCATATGATTTCCACGGCCGTAATTTAGACCGTGTAACTCTTTGGAGTGCTCCAAATTCAAGTCCACGTTCATGTTGCCAAATCCACGGCCGTGGTTTAGAGCGTGGGCATCAATTTCCTTCTCCACGGCCGTAATTCAGGGCGTGGACTTGCTTTTCCTCTTTCTTTGCCTTTGTTTCGTGCAATCTTCCATCCATGCTCCTTCCTTAGCCTTTCTAATGCATCTCATTGCCATCAAATGTGATCAAACACTCATTTCCTTCCTTATTTTGCTCCAATCCAAGCTTTATTTACTTAAAAACACAAAGAAGCTAGTGTAGATCTCTATATCGACAAATTGGGTGAACTAGCTCACAATTGCTTCAAACACATATCTAAGAACACTATAAAGAGGGAACAACAACTAGAACAAGTGTCTAAAATTATCGTCATATTTCATGCTAACAGTTACTAACCTGGAGATGAGCTCATCTACTACCAGTGTTGTAGTGGAAGTGAGAGGACTTTTCTGTGGACTTGTGATGGGATTGATACCCAGTAAGAGTTTTGGTGTCATCCAGATTATTAGTGACAGATTTACGAAGGCGACACGTTCCATCTTTATAGAGAGATGTGGCTAGTGAATGAAGTAACAAAGGAGCACTAGACAGATGGTGGGACTCCATAAGTGTACCGAGGACGATCGACTATGATTGTAGTAGACGATTTACTTTGAGGTTTTGATAGCAGACTCAGACTGCTTGGGGAACGCGTCCACATATCATGATTGAGTTTTACCTCAAATAGACGGTCAATCTGAGAGAACCCTCTAGATCGTAGAGGACATGTGGTAAGCTTGTGGGATGGATTGGGTACAGCGACGATCTGTTTATCTCCCACTCGTTGAGTTCTTATACCACCACCGTTGCTATACATCTATAGGGATGGCCCCTATGAGGCGTTGTGTAGACATAGGTGTCATACACCTTTATGTTGGGAGGAGTCTAGCAGTACTAGTGGGATAGCGCCAAAACAGATTCAGGGTGATATGGCTCGAGTAACGCTGATCAGAGAGAGGATGTTGGCTGCATAGAGTCGCCAGAAGTTGTATGCAGATAGGAGGCGTCGACCTCTAGAGTTCAGGGTAAGAGCTCATGTCTGGTTCAGAGTAACTCTGACGCGAGGCGTCAGACGTTTTGGCATAAAGGGGAAGCTGAGCCTCCGATACGTCAGTCCTTTCGAGATACTGGATAGAGTTGGGAGAGTAGTGCACAGATTGGCTTTGCCACCGAAGTTAGAGGGTGTTCACCCTATCTTTCATGTGTCTCAGTTGGGGGAGTACATACCAGACCTGAGGCACATTGTGAGTTATGATGATTTAGTGGTTGAGCCGGACCACACTTTTGCAGAACAACCTTTTGCAGTTCTTAAAAGAGAGGTGTGAGACGCCTGCATTCGAAGGATATTCCTATGATGAGGATACAGTGGTCGAGACGAGGACCCGATGAGGCTATCTGGGAGACAGAGGATAGTATCCAGAGGAACTATCCAGAGTTCTATGCGGAGTTAGAGGCACCCGTAGGATCCACGAGTAGATCTTAGTGCCTTTTTGGTGAGTGCTTGTATGTTATGTGCTTATGTGATATGATGTGTTTTCGTGCTAGCTTTGATATGTGCATCTGATCTGTTAGATCTTGTTTGCTAGCACGATATAGGTATAGCTGGAGATGGTTCTTTCCTCTATGCTATTGTAATATGTTTAGGATTAGCTGGAGATGGTTCTTTCCTCCATGCTATTATTGATGGAAATAGTGTGAGTGGAGACGGTTTTCCTCCACATAGTTTTGTTACGAGTACGATTGGCTGGAGACGGCTTTCCTCCATGCCTTGTGACGTGGTTAGTAGTTGGCTAGAGATGATTTTTCCTCTATGCCTTTGGATAGCGTTATGATCTTGTTGCTGGAGTTGGTGATTCCTCCATTTTGTGTTTTGAGGTTATAGTGTGTTATAGGTTGATAGGTTTAAACGCAGATGTGATATCTCCGGTAGAGAGATTGTTTATACCTCGGCGTATGGGTCTGAGAGGATTTGGGAATTGTTCAAATTTCGGGACGAAACTTTTTCTTAAGGGATGTGTGATGTAATAGCTAGGATTTCCGAATTCTAATTAATGTTGATTAACTTAATCAGTGATAGTAATTGACATATAACTCGCGAAGATTGCGTAAGTGTTGAGTATAAGTCCCACCGTTATGTTCCTGGCATAATTTTGGGCTTATGGTGAAATTTTCACTTTTCCCCGGGTAATTATTTTTACCCTCCGGTATTATTTGGAGCATTTGGGACCTCCAATTAATAAAAATGCAGTTGAGAGAAACGATCAGGACATCGGACATGTCCTAGATATGAAATAACAAGGAAAGGTAAAACGGTCAAAAGAGTCGCTATTTCGTTTCTTAACGGCTAAGAAAGACGGCTTAGGAATACACGTTTTTTTAGGCAATTGTGGAATAATTATCCCTACAATATTCAAAATTAATTGTTCCAATTTCGAGAAGTTTGGAGAAGGGGGTTCAACCCGCCATTGGATCGGTTAAAGGATAATTATCGACTTCGCTAAAGGATAATTATCGACGTCACTGTAAATAGCGGAAAATCGTTTATTAATTCATTAACTTTCACGTTTCCTCGTAAAAGCTCTGATTTCTCTCAAACTTCAAAACTCAGATCTACTCTCCGTTTCTAATTCGATTTCAATTCCGTTTGAGTTTCTGGATTCCTCTCTTCATTCTCTTCATATCGGTACCAAGTTTCTGCATTTCGGAGCAGATAAGGACCTGGTCGAGCATATATGTCACCAGGACAGTTCCGTCGCTCAGATTCCGGTGAATTTGATGTTGTACATACGTAGTTTGCGTCGTTGCGATTCCGAATCTTCTTTCATATCGTCAATTGGGTTAGTAACGAATAAGTTATGAATTTATTCGTTTTCCGTACTGCGATTTGGCCTAAATTGACCTTAGGCTTTTCAAAATGGATAATTAGAAATTCCATTATGATCATTATATTATTCTGGTGTTTATGGGTTGTTTGTTTGAATGAGTTGAGGATCATTATGATGTTATGGATATTGGTTATGGCTTTAAGGTTTAGTATGTGTACGAGTATGATGAGATATTATGTTGAGGATATGCCTTAGGCATTTATGAATGTGTTGAGGATATGAGGTTTAGATTTGAGATATAGGTTGGTTGTGGTTAGTGAGACCAGTCTCCTAACCTTTGCAGTATGTGATTGTGTGTGCCTTGCTATTGCAGGCGTTGATTACTTCCCCAAGGGGAAGCTGTGACGTGGTACATGTTACGAGTATATCAAGTAAGTCCTATATCAAGTAAGTCCATAGGACTTACTTAGCGTGCAGTTGTGGATTGTATGATTGTGATGGTTGAGTGTGTTCATATAATTGTGCATTTATAACCTAATCGGGACTAGGATGACCATTTATTACATTTATTTGGCCCAAGTGTATTATAACGGGCGGTATCAACCGGTCTCCGCCTGTTGGTTAGGAGGAGGTGCCTGGAAGCCAGTAACACAGGGGGGGACGAGTGACAATCACCCCCAATGCAAACCCCTGTGTTAACGGAGAAAGGGACGAGGTTCTTTAGGTTCCTCGTGTTACAAAAGAAGTTGAATTAGTAATGGAATAACGTAATGAAAGATAATAAATGAATGTTTGTGGCATTGCATGTATGAGATGTTGATGTGTGGTTGTGTTATTAACTTCATGCATTTCATTGTTGTAGCTAACGGTTTCATACCGTGTTGTAGATAATCTGCGGGTTAGGAAGACTGCAGGGTGAGACAGATGGTGTGGCCAGCCGAGGACTTCTGTACATTAGGATGCGCGGGATATGTGATCTTTTGTATCGGATGTTGTGGTTTGATGTTTTGTACTCGGCTCTAAGTTTGTAAACTCTTTTGATGTATCATATACAGCTTTATGTATTTGGTTTTAATCTACATGTGCCTTGTTGTAAGAACCAGTGAACTTGTTGTCAGGCTAGGGTCAGAATCCATTGTGAGATCCTAGCCCAATGTGAAACTCCAAGCCCCGTGGATTTGGGGTGTTACAGCGGTAATTAATGCAGATCCTCCAACCCGTCACGGTTCTTGTTGGAATGAGCTCGTTGTTCTTGTTGGTTACAACGGTCATTCCTCCCTTATTTGGGACGACTTGAACGGGGCTCACCCACTTGCTATCGGAGATAGGATAGATGATATCTGCGTCAAGTAACTTAAGGATTTCTTTCTTCATGACCTCCTTCATGACCGGGTTTAAACGTCTTTGAGGTTGTCGTGAAAGCTTGTAATCCTCCTCCATTAGAATCTTGTGCATACATAAAGATGGTTTAATTCCTACAAGATCCTCTACGGTATAGCCTAAAGCTTTCCTATGTTTCCTCAACACATTCATAAGTTTTTCATGTTCATCTTCCTTTAAATCGGAACTAACAATAACGAGAAAGGTAGAATTAGTTCCAAGAAAAGCATACAGAAGATGTGTGGGAAGCGGCTTTAATTCCAAAGCAATTGGCATGTTTGATGTGTCTTGAGGCGTGCTAGATGCTTCCTTAGAAGTCTCTAAGGGTATGGGAGTAGAGGAAGAAGGCTCAAGAGTGGTTGTAGAAAGGACGTAATTGTTCTCTGAATTTCCCAAAATTACGGCACACTTGTTACTTCCACGGCCATGGTTTAGGGCGTGGTTTCTTCTGTTTTCTGTGCCATCATAGAATTTTCCGAACTCTTCATTATGTACCTATTTGAGCTCTTCCAATGCTTCAATATCAGCATTGCAATCCTCTTCTTCTCCCTTTTTCCATGATGCTCATGGTTATAACCTTTTGAAATGGATCCTTGAATAGGATCGAACTTACTTCTTCTCTAGACGCCTCTTCGTCATAGATGTTGAACATATCCTCTCCAAGTGCAGGCTCTTTCACCAAAGTTGAGAGAACAAATTCAACCTTCTCTTCTCCTACATCGAAGGCTAGTCTAGCGTTCTTGCAATCCACCATACAACCGGAGGTTGTAAGAAATGGTCTCCCGAGTATGATCGGGACCGGACAATCAGCAGGAATGTCAAGCACAAAAAAATCTATAGGAATATAGAACTTACCGAGCTTGATTGGGACGTCTTCAATGATACCTACGGGTCGAGTTACGGATCGATCTGCCATGTACAATGTCATCTTCACCGGTTTAGGTTCACCTAAACCGATCTTCCTACATAAAGCAAGCGGGATGATACTTACGCTTGCTCCTAAGTCACAAAGAGCATCATATGTGACTTCTCCAACTCCTATTGAAATACAAAATGACCCCGGATCTCTCAACTTTGGGGGCATCTTCTCCGTCATCGTTTTAATGAGCTCCGAAGATTCCGAACTCATCTTGACTTCTCCAAAGTCTTCTAGCTTCCTCTTGTTAGAGAGAAGTTCTTTCAAGAATTTCCCGTAAGCTGGTATACCTACAATTGCATCAATAAAGGGTATGTTAATATGCAATTTGCTCATTAGTGCAATGAACTTATCGAATTGCTTGTCTTGACGCGCTCTCGCTCTAGATTGTGGGAATGGTAGAGGAGGTTTGTAAGCTGGAGGAGGAACATAGACATATTCCTTCTCCTTCTCCTTACCTTTTCCTTTCTCATCTAGGACTTCTACAAACTTGGGCAGCGGATCAGTGGTTGTTACACCACTCCTAGTAGTAATTTCCATAACCCTTCCTATCGGGTTATCCTCCGTCTTTCCGGGAAGATTTTCTTGATCTCTAGGAACTTCTCCGGCCTTGCTGAACACTTGGTTTTCTAACGCTTTTTGTGCCTTAGTCCGAAGTGATGTGATTCTCTAATCCTTGGAGCTTTCCCAAGATTGTCTCCATCATGGCATCATTCTTGTCCTTCTCCGGTTTGCCCGAACCATTCGATGTTTGACCCTGGCTTTATAAAGGAGTAGTAGAAGAAGATGGAGGTGTTAGTGAATTGTTATTTTGCGAATAGGGATTACCGGAGTTTTGTTGGTTGGATCTCCAATTGTTGTTGTTGGAGTTCCTATTGTTGTTGTTTCAGTTGTTCCGGTTGTTGTTCCGGTAGTCATTCCTATTGCCTTGTTTGTTATCCCTCCCTAGATAACCAACATCTTGCTCCTTTGTCTTTTGAAGGCCAGCTCTTATGATTTCCTTCAACTCCTTGATTTCGTTGTTAAGGGAGAATATTTGAGTTTGTGCAGCTTGAGTCAACTTAGCTCCCGGATCTTCTTGGTTCCGGTTATTCGGATCCACTTTCCGGTGGGAATACTTGTACCACAAGAAAGAGATTGGAGCTTGAATTGTGTTTCCACATCCAGCCCCTTGTAGTAGATCTCCAATAATTCCAACTTTGAAATGTCATAGTGTGGGCAATCCAATAGAAGATCCTTAAAAATTTCCAAAAATTGAAACAAACTTTCATTAGGTTTCATAGAAAAAGCATTAATCTTACCTCTCAACTCCACCGTCTTGGATGGCGAAAGAAATTGGTGAGGAACTCCGAAGATAGATCCTCCCATGTGTTAAGTCTTCCAGCTGGAAGAGCTTGATACCAAGACAAAGCCTTGTCCTTCAAAGAGAAGAAAAACGGCTTGATCTTCTAGTTGTTGTTGACCACCCTCTTCGGCTTCAATGTCTCCATAAGAATCTCGAAATTTTGTAAGTGTTGATGTGAAGATTCAGCACTCGTTCCACCAAACTGGCTTTGGCGAACCATGGTAATAACTTGCGGGCTAAACCCAATATCCTAGACGTCTTCACCTCCGAAGTTCACACCTAGACGGCGTGGTTGCTGAATTGGATCCATCCTTTGTCCAAGGGTTCGTGGTTCATCCCCTCCATCAACAACTCTCACATCTCCAATGGGAACAAGAGGATTAGCTTGTGGTCTAGGATTATCACAAACTGGACCGACTAGTGGTGTAATATCCTCTAGGTCCGGCATGTCATCATCGCCGGATGATTCAACTCTAACGGACTTAGTAGGCTTGACTTTTTCTTCTTAGAATCATTCATCTCCAACTTCATGTCTAGCATCATAGCCTTGAGCTCATCTATTTGGAATTGATGACGCTCTAGTTCTTCCATACGAGCCTTCTCACTCAATTTAAGTTGAGCTCTAGCTTCATCCAACTCCTCTTGGATGTTTCTCTCATTATTTTCAGCCATCTTTTTCTCTTTCAACTTTCTTCTCAAAGTTTTCTCAAGTTCTGGATCAAAAGGAACTAGATCTTTGGTAGATCTAGTCTTTCGCATATACCTAAAGAATCTGCAAAAATCACTCAAAAAGACTAATCAAATCACAAGAGCAAAAGCTACCAAGCTCGACAACCAAAAACCGAAATTGGTCTAGACCAAATCCCCGGCAACGGCGCCAAAAACTTGTTCGCCTCAAAGTGTGCGTGCAAATAAGTTTTAAATTATAAAACTGAATTCAAAGCAAGCGAACCCGCAGTGTACGGATCGGCGTAGTAAAGTAAGAGTTCCAGAGTATTGAACTTAGGGATTTGGGGGATCAAATTCAGTTCACAAATTATCGAGCGAATAAAGTATAAGAGCTTTGCAAATATTGGGAAAACAACAATCCTAAAGATCCAAGTATCCAATTGTGGCAATCGATTCAAGATATTCTATAGATATAAGGACAGAGTCGAGATTACAAAGGTATAATTAATGTAAGGTTGAGTACGGTGAAGTTCCAAAACCTTGTATATCTCACCCAAGGATACTCTCTATAAAGGTTGTTAAGGCTGCAATATAGGAAGGATCTAAGGACAAGAATTACTCTCAAATACCCATGCCCAAACCCAAAGAATCAAAGACAAACTAAAACGGTTAAGGTTGTGACACTCGAAACCAAAATAGAGGTTGAGTCTCACTACTACCTAAGAATGGCAAGCCAAGTCTAGGATAAAGCAAATCTTTAACTTTGGATTAAAGCAAAAGCAAATGTCGTAAAACAGAAAAAATCACGGCTAGATCTTGAAGAACCACGGCCGTGGTTTTCAAGAACAGACCGTGGATTAGGCTGTCGATGAGGTTTCTCCCACTCTCAGGGTTCAATCTATTTACGATCAATCTATCATCATCTAAGCCACAACTATCAATCCTTCACCTTAGAATTGCTAAAGGGTTTTAGTCAATAATCATAGTCATTGAATCAAATATGAAATTAAGAAGACAAAAAGATAAAAACCCTCGAAAACTCAATAAACAATCAAAGTCAATCTCAAATCCGAACAACAAAGTATTGTGTTTAATGAATTCAGAATATGGAATAGGAATCATCACAACAATCTTAAGAAACAACGAAGAACGGAGTGTCAATCCGTCTCCAAAGGCGAACCCTAAGAAAATCTCGAAGTACACAATCTTCAATATTGCGTCTTTCTCAAGCCACGATCCGAACTCTCCAATCCTTTGTATCAACCCTAAGCGCGGGATTGTAAGCGAAGGTAAAATGAAGCCCTAAGCGACCGTCCTCGAAACTCCCTTCTCAAGTCTTCTTATAGGGCGAAATAGGGTTACGAGAAAAGCCCAATAACCGTCGCTGACGTGGCAAATATGACACGTCATATCGTCATGGAAATTACGGCCTAGTACAACATTCCACGGCCGTGATTTAGGGCGTGGAATCCTCTGATGTGCTCCAAAATCACTCTCTACGAACTCAATGCATAACCACGGTCGTGGAACTCTCTGACCTTCGTGAAAGCCTTTGTTTTGCAAACTTCTTCAATCGTGCTCTTTCCTTAGCTTCTCCAAGGCATCTCCTTGACATTTAGCATGATCACATACTCCTATCCCTCCACATTAAGCTCCAATTTAAGCCTTTATTCACCTATAAACAAAAGAAAGCTTGTGTAGATCTCTATATCGATAAAATAGGTGAATGTGCTCATAAATGCTTCAAACTCATATCCATGTACACATCTAAGAGGGAAAAACAATCAAAACAAGTGCCTAAAATATAGTCATATTTCATGCTATCATTGTCGCTGAGAAAAATTATGGCCTAACACTAGGCACACTCTTCTCTGAGAAGTTGCATCGAATGGTGTTTTGGAATCTTGAAGAAGAGATGGAAATTGTTATCTGTTATGCCATGTTATCCTGACTACACACAAGTTGACATACATCTTGCATGTTTTGCATTACATAACTTCATTCGATTGTACTCAAGGTATGATGACTTATTAGAAGATGACGAGGAGTTGGCAACCACGAGTTAGAACGAGGTAGATGAAGTGGATGAAAACAATGAGAGCGGTAGAGGGATGAGCCACATTCGTGACCGTATTGCTTCAGCTATTTGGAATGCAACAAGGAATGTGTAACTTTATATGACATTTCTATGTACTATGAGAATTTGGTTAAGACACTAGACATTGTTTTCCACTGTTATCGTATATTTATGGTATGACATTTGAGTATTATCTATGTTACATTTTTTACTATCATATAACAATTTCTTTCATCACTTATAAAACAAAATATAAGCAAAGTGGAATTCATAATAAGTGATAATCAAACTGATACATTGTTGTTACATATTATGGAACCCTAATAGTACATTACACTAGAAACAAGTACCACTCCGGTAACTAATAGTACATTACATAAGAAACAAGTATCACTCCGGTAACTAGCCCCCAAACAAACGCTTTTACACAATTTTCTCTTTTAATCATCTTGTTCATTTCTTTCTGTTGAGTAAGCTCAAATCTAAAATATGATTCAATAGAAGCATCACTCTCCCTTTCCCTCATGCGTAGCACCCGGCATTCATAATTCAATCTTCTCTTATCTTCACGTAGCCCTTCCACAAAGTCCCTTAAACTTGCAGAGGCCCCACAATCATCAAAGGCGTATGATAACATCTCATCTTGGATGGGATCAACCTCTTCCATTCATATCCCCTCTCCCTAGTTGTAGTACTCAAGATCACCGCTGTCAAAGCTGGAGTAGTTGTCCATTGTTACCTATCACACAACAAATTGCAATCATCATTCATTAGCTCTACAACAATATCATTAAACTGCCAACTATCAACAACAAGCATATATTGTCATATATTGTCCTCATCAGTCGGATGCAACATATATTGTCAAATGCAAGCATATATTGTCATATACAGCCATAAACTGTCAACTACAAGCCAGTTTTTAAGCAGGAATATCAATTGCAAGCATATATTGTCATTAACAATCATAAACTATCAACTACAACCATCAACTACAAGCTTATATTGTAAACTACAACCATATATTGAGAACTGCAAGCATATATTGTCATAAACTGTCAATTGCAAGCATATAATTGTCATATACTGTCATATTCACAAGTATATATTGTACTCATCATTTACTGTCATAAACTATCAGCTGCAAGCATATATTATTCACAAGTACTCCAACTAATCAAATTCAGTAAATTTGAAGGAAAAGAGATGTTCACTTGAGAAAAACTTGTCAAACGGTGAGGGATCTATCAAATTCAGTAAATTCTATTACTGTCAACTATCAACTACAAGCATATATTGTACTCATCATTTACTATCAAATTCACAAGTATTCCAACTAATACAATTCAGTAAACAAACCACAAGCCATCCAACTAATCAACTTAAGTAAAATGCAAGCCAAAAACAAAAGAGTACCTATGCAGCAAACAATCTAAACAAATCAACAAACTCTAAAAGTCTCTTCTTTTATCAACTTCCAGAACAATTGGGGAAAAAACTCTCTAATCAAAAGCAAACACTAAAGTAACATGCCCAACATTTCTGACATAATATCCAGAACATAAAGATCAAAGTCTAGGTAATGCAATGAATTAGAATAAAAAAAAAGGAAACCTTGATCACAAATATTACTTCAAATGGACATTTACAGGCAGGCCCGGCTCAATATATGTGGAAGCCCAGTCCAATAATATATAAAATCAGTACACTGGAACAAAAAATCCAGAGAGAGGCCTCGAACTTGAGACCAATAGGGAAGCCAACAAGAACTCTTTACCAGCTAGGCTATTATTATATTGGTACTAACACCATATTTTTCATAATGAGGCCCCAAAACATCTGAGGCCCTGTTCATGGGAACGGGTTGCACCGGCTCCGAGCCGGGCCTGTTTACAGGTCAGAGAATTATCAGCAGAAGGGAAGAAAGTATTCAATACTTGATTTTGATTAGAAACCTCGTAAGAAATCAAGGAAAAATCAAGACTCATAAAGATAAACAAAGTACTGATATAGTCCTACTGAGAAAGAGACGATTTTTGTATGTATATTTGAAGGAAAACTGATGTTCACTTAAGAAAAACTTGTGAAATGATGAGGGATCGATCAGACTCGAAGCTATAAGCAAAGAAAAAACTTAGTACATTGGATAGTGAATAGTATCATGAAATACCTGTCCAACTGCAATTTTTTGTTCACTGAAGGAGATCAAATAGATAACTGATTCGGAGATCAAATAGGTACCTAAATTCGTTCAAAAAACATGTGAAACTATCAGCAGATGAAAATCCCTAACCTGGTGAAGACGATCACAAGCATCGAAGTAAAAAAACAGTGAAAATCCCTAAACTGGTGAAGACGAATCTGAAGACGAGGAGAAATGGTAGATTTTTTGGCGATGGTTGCCTTCGACTACTCTTTCCCCGTCACCCAACACTCCCGAAGAGGAAGGAGAGACATGAGTTTGTGAGAGTCGATCGGTAACCCATATGCCCACACAAATTGAAACACTAGTGTTTGGCATTCAAAAACGACCAAACAATGTTTAGTGTTTTTGTAAAGCACTAAAAACAAGTGTTTCACGAAAACACTAGCTGAAAACACTAGTAAACACTTTACACTAGTGTTTGTAGTACAATGTCAAACACAGCCTAAGTCACTAACTGACTATGATATATTTTATTGTACATTTTATAACAAACAAAATAGGAAAAAAAACATATATGGATCAAATGGATCAGTCACATTAGATATTTGGATCAAACCGATCAGTCGGATATCTAGATCCGGTTAAAGTCATTTTCAATTAAAACGGATTAGGCTAAAAATCATTCCGATCAAACAAATCACCCAAATATTCGCATATATTTATCCGATCCGACCAAAATCATTTTCACATAAAATATTTTAGAATTTAGATCAAACGGATCGACCAAATATCCACGGATTATTATCCGATTCGGTGAAAAGTGATAAATAGCTACATTCGAATAAAGTTTTACATTCAAATAAAGTGTCAAATAATTTATATTGTGTTTGTCACTAGTTTAAGAAAGTAATTGTTGACTAATATAAAATTAAATTAATGATACGATGGGTTATTGAACATCATCAAATTAATATACCAAAATTAACTATTTTTAGTGACATTCAAATATTCAAAAGTAATTTATAGGACCCCATTTATTAATTCGTATCCAAAGTAATTATCCCATAATTATAATCCGTATCTCAAAGTAATTAATTACTTTATGGTGAAAATATTAAATTTGGATGAAAAAATGGATAGTCTATTAGTTTGGATTAGAGTTGGGTCCGGTTTGAACCAAACCGCCAAACCGGCGGTTTGTGAACCGGCCCAAACCGGCGGTTTAGGTTTGCCGGTTTGGCCAAACCGTGGGTTTACGGTTTAGATAAACCGCCGGTTTGGTTATTTTTTTATTTGTTTTTTAAAAAAAATGGACCAACCGCCGGTTTGGTCCGGTTTTTCAAATTCACAAGTATTCCAACTAATACAATTCAGTAAACAAACCACAAGCCATCCAACTAATCAACTTAAGTAAAATGCAAGCCAAAAACAAAAGAGTACCTATGTAGCAAACAATCTAAACAAATCAACAAACTCTAAAAGTCTCTTCTTTTATCAACTTCCAGAACAATTGGGGAAAAAACTCTCTAATCAAAAGCAAACACTAAAGTAACATGCCCAACATTTCTGACATAATATCCAGAACATAAAGATCAAAGTCTAGGTAATGCAATGAATTAGAATAAAAAAAAGGAAACCTTGATCACAAATATTACTTCAAATGGACATTTACAGGCAGGCCCGGCTCAATATATGTGGAAGCCCAGTCCAATAATATATAAAATCAGTACACTGGAACAAAAAATCCAGAGAGAGGCCTCGAACTTGAGACCAATAGGGAAGCCAACAAGAACTCTTTACCAGCTAGGCTATTATTATATTGGTACTAACACCATATTTTTTCATAATGAGGCCCCAAAACATCTGAAGCCCTGTTCATGAGAACGGGTTGCACCGGCTCCGAGCCGGGCCTGTTTACAGGTCAGAGAATTATCAGCAGAAGGGAAGAAAGTATTCAATACTTGATTTTGATTAGAAACCTCGTAAGAAATCAAGGAAAAATCAAGACTCATAAAGATAAACAAAGTACTGATATAGTCCTACTGAGAAAGAGACGATTTTTGTATGTATATTTGAAGGAAAACTGATGTTCACTTAAGAAAAACTTGTGAAATGATGAGGGATCGATCAGACTCAAAGCTATAAGCAAAGAAAAAACTTAGTACATTGGATAGTGAATAGTATCATGAAATACCTGTCCAACTGCAATTTTTTGTTCACTGAAGGAGATCAAATAGATAACTGATTCGGAGATCAAATAGGTACCTAAATTCGTTCAAAAAACATGTGAAACTATCAGCAGATGAAAATCCCTAACCTGGTGAAGACGATCACAAGCATCGAAGTAAAAAAACAGTGAAAATCCCTAAACTGGTGAAGACGAATCTGAAGACGAGGAGAAATGGTAGATTTTTTGGCGATGGTTGCCTTCGACTACTCTTTCCCCGTCACCCAACACTCCCGAAGAGGAAGGAGAGACATGAGTTTGTGAGAGTCGATCGGTAACCCATATGCCCACACAAATTGAAACACTAGTGTTTGGCATTCAAAAACGACCAAACAATGTTTAGTGTTTTTGTAAAGCACTAAAAACAAGTGTTTCACGAAAACACTAGCTGAAAACACTAGTAAACACTTTACACTAGTGTTTGTAGTACAATGTCAAACACAGCCTAAGTCACTAACTGACTATGATATATTTTATTGTACATTTTATAACAAACAAAATAGGAAAAAAAAACATATATGGATCAAATGGATCAGTCACATTAGATATTTGGATCAAACCGATCAGTCGGATATCTAGATCCGGTTAAAGTCATTTTCAATTAAAACGGATTAGGCTAAAAATCATTCCGATCAAACAAATCACCCAAATATTCGCATATATTTATCCGATCCGACCAAAATCATTTTCACATAAAATATTTTAGAATTTAGATCAAACGGATCGACCAAATATCCACGGATTATTATCCGATTCGGTGAAAAGTGATAAATAGCTACATTCGAATAAAGTTTTACATTCAAATAAAGTGTCAAATAATTTATATTGTGTTTGTCACTAGTTTAAGAAAGTAATTGTTGACTAATATAAAATTAAATTAATGATACGATGGGTTATTGAACATCATCAAATTAATTAACCAAAATTAACTATTTTTAGTGACATTCAAATATTCAAAAGTAATTTATAGGACCCCATTTATTAATTCGTATCCAAAGTAATTATCCCATAATTATAATCCGTATCTCAAAATAATTAATTACTTTATAGTGAAAATATTAAATTTGGATGAAAAAATGGATAGTCTATTAGTTTGGATTAGAGTTGGGTCCGGTTTGAACCAAACCGCCAAACCGGCGGTTTGTGAACCGGCCCAAACCGGCGGTTTAGGTTTGCCGGTTTGGCCAAACCGTGGGTTTACGGTTTAGATAAACCGCCGGTTTGGTTATTTTTTTATTTGTTTTTTAAAAAAAATGGACCAACCGCCGGTTTGGTCCGGTTTTTCAAATTTTTTTATTTTTTTTTTATAAACCGGCTAAACCGCCGGTTTGGATATTGACGGTTTAGGTTTAGATTTGCGACCCACCACTAGTTTGGATGGAATATGTATTATTTGGAGAGAAAATTTTCAATAGACTCCGAGTCAAACCGGACTTATACCGGTTTGTACCTTTTTACATTGTTCGAAACCATGGTTATGTTTTATGACCAAACCTCTCCATTCTTTACCACTCTTATTATTTTATGTGGGTATATTTATACAAATAACCTACCAATTTATATCTATCATTTTACGTAGATTTGGTGTCAAATTTTAGTATGGGTCACACATCGTCATTATGTACGAATTTACCTATTTTTACTACACTTGTTCTTTGTCCACCCTTGCACACTTATTGTATTCTAACAGCCTCACTCCCACGTTACCTATGCTTTCAATTCAAGGAGTAACAGCTGCTCTATTAATTCTCATGAATCAAACAGCCGCCTGATCCTCTCCTCCCTTCATTCTTCTCCTTCACGTAGCAACAACCAACAACCTCATTGTTATTCCTCGACAACAACAGTACGCCGCCTGCTATCACCCTCCTCCTTGATCATGCCGATAGCAACTCAAGGACACCCAATTGTTTCCTCCTCACGTGCAACATGAGCCCGAAACTTCTCTGGCATTCTTCTTCTCCCACAAACAGCAACCAAGGGGCTAGTTTTCTTCACGTAGACGACGGCAACCAGCACCCCAACCACCTCTTCTCCTCTATGTTTATATGCTAATGGGAGTAATGGGTGCCTTCAATCCTGCCTTAAACCCACAAACAAGCAGCCAAGGAAAAGCCTCACGAATCTGGTTCATTTCAGAGTTTTCAAAGTCGTCGAACAATCATCTTTGGAGCCAGATCTGGGTATGATCGACTCATCTTTTTTTTTTAAATTTCTTATATGTCCTAGTAAATCATATCAAAATTTTGGGAAGAACCAATGATTAGTTTCAAAGTTATGAGTTAGCAAAGTTGAACCAAAAATCTGTTTTTCAGGAAATTCTAGAAAATATATTTAGTATAGAAATTTGTTTGTGGAAGCATCTTTAAATCCAAATCTAAACATGTTAACACTCTTATGATTAACTTGAAATTTTGATATGTTGTAGTCTAGATATTGTAGTATACCATGCTTGAATGTGAGAGAAACCAATGGGTAGATGATAAGATATGATATTGTGAAGTTAGACCAAAAGTAAGTTGAGAGATATTGAACCCGGAATTTTTGTAAGTGTAGGAATTAACTTGTGGAGGTAACTTTGAGATTTTACATAGAATTAGTGGATTGGAGTTTAGGAGTTTTGTTGCTTCTGTTTGAGAGTAGATATGACATAGTGTTGTTAGAATTTTTTTTTTTTTAGAAATTGTTTGGAGGTTGTGATCTTAGACCAAAGTAGGACCTTAGCTAGATTTCGTTAGATTTTGTTTATCGTTTTGTTAAGATGTCCTTGAATGTTAACTAGAGGTTTTTGAACCTTCCTAGATCCGTTGGAATTTCAGAAAAGTCAGGGGTAAACCCGTCTTTTCTTAAAACGGGCTAGTTTGGTATATATTTTCAACTCATCGTTGTTAGCCTAGAAGTGTTAGAATCTTGTAAAAGGTTTATATATGATATTGATACAAGTTCCTCTTTTAACTAGGCAGTTGAGGTCATACACGTACTAGATCGAGTGTTAGAGTAAATTGAACTTTGACTCGATACAGGTAAGTCCCTTGGGCTTACTTAGCTAACTTTATTCGTATTGGTGTGGACTATTATAGTGGTGTGTTTCGTGCTTATAACTTGAATAGGATGACGGTATTATTAAATGTTAGACTCAAGTGAATGTATAACGGGTCGTGGAATCATTGTTCAGCTTTGACATGAGACTTAGAAGTTCTCCGCGACTAACCCAATTATGGTATACGGCGAGATGCATAGAACCAATCTTCTTGGTAAACGGGGATGAAGGCAGGGTTCAAGGGGATCCTCGTTTCACAAGAATAAGTTGAACTTAGAAGTGAATCACTTAACTAAAGATAATAACGAGATTTCTATGCAAAGAATTTTGTGTGTTTACCTTCTACATTGATGTGTGTTTTTGTTATTCTAGTACTTTCCAATATCTTTCATTGTTAACTAACGGTTATACCATCACGTTGTTAGACATCTTGCAGGATAGGGCAGCGGAGTGTACTGGAGGGGGTGGTCAACCGGGTTCCCGCACATAGTAGGATCGAAGTTGGGTTTATTTATTTTGTATTGAGACTGTGTTCCACATTTGTTTCATTGGAGATTTTCTCTTATGTCGTACTTGTCTGACGGTCTTTTATTTTAGTTTCGTGAGATTATTACATTATAAACGTTATTTGGTTTTCCTTATTTGTGTCTTGTTAAGAACCGATGAAGTTGTTGTCAAGTTAGGGTCGAAACTCATTGTGAGGTCATAACCCGTAGCGCCCGAGTTAAAAAAAATAGGGTGTTACAAAATATTAATAAGGTGGTTGATTGTTAACGAATTATAAATATTTAGTTATTAAATAAAAGTGAAAATATAAGAGGTGCTTAAGTGAAAAAAAAGAGTAAAATAAGAGGTGGTTACATGTAGTTTATTATAAATAAGAGTTGATTTTATGTTGTTTTATTATATATATAAGAGGTTGTTTTATGTGGTTTGTTACAAATTGTCCGACCCAAAACCTACCCGAATCAAGAAGTTAGGCAACCCGACCCGATTTCGTCCCAACCTGAACATAACTTGACCCGACTCAAACCCGATTGACATACATTAAAAAATATAGAATCGATTCAACATCATAGACCAATGTAGTTGGGTTTTCCAAACCCTAGAAAAGATGAGAGTTAGATAAACATATCTTAACAAAACTCAAATTCTTTTTATTAGACTCGAAAAGGAGTTAGTCGATTGTTGAGAAATAATAGGTCCGATCGGCCTTAGAGCAATTTGCCAACAACAAAAACTCAAAGTTCATAAAGAAGATGATATTTAAACCTAATGGTTGCAAGCCTTATTTATAGGGAGAGGAATTAACCTAACTCCTTATATATATGTCTTCTAATAAGATAAGATCTTATCCAAAACAAAATCATGTCTTAACTAAAGACATATTTTTCTCTATTGGTTAACTATAGACAGAAATCATGTCTTAAACCAAATAATGTCATCATTCATTGCTTCCATCACAAAACTAGATAAAGTCAAATGAGCCTACATAAGGTTAGGCTTTTTAGGGGCACAAACGAAGGGAAATAAAAGGCAAGAAGTGGATGATTAGAAAAGAAGCGTATATCACGCTAGGAAATGTCACATAGGCTTAACAAAGAGGGCCTCAATCATCTTTACATCAAGTATATAGAATCAGCTGAGCGCGTAGTTTTGGAAATAATTAAGTCACAAGTTCTAGAAGAAACTAAATATCTTGGAAAGAACACAAAAATATTATAGAAAGGACAAATGAAAATTCGTGTTCATAGGTCAAGAGTGCTCACAAGGTTATGTTTGACTAATCTATTCATCAAAGTTCATCCAGTCACTCGTGTGAATAAAAAGATATAATCTAAAGCCTCGTAGGCACGTCAATTATCACTTAACATTTACCTAATATATCAAATTTTTAGATGGTATTATAGACGTCATCACACTCAACTACTCTAACAAATGCAATTGCAAGCGGAAATGCAAGAAAAAAACGCAAAAGCCTGATACTTAAACTTTGCATTGTCCTCAATGGAAAAGAAATCAAGTA
This sequence comes from Fagopyrum esculentum, assembly GCA_033239045.1. NCBI lineage: Eukaryota > Viridiplantae > Streptophyta > Magnoliopsida > Caryophyllales > Polygonaceae > Fagopyrum > Fagopyrum esculentum. The sequence continues at coordinate 51,353,835 of BSUD01000004.1, forward strand.
AATAGAAGAAAACACCCACAAAATAATGATGTGTAGTAGTTGGTGGTGATGGTGAAGAAAAAATCACAAGTCAAACTCTTGAAAAGAAGCCTCTATGGTGTCAGAAATAGGGTCTAAGGCAAAATTCTTAGCCCTTATTTTTCTTCACCGCGGACCTTATTGGTGGATATACCGTTTGAGGCAAACAAATTATGAAGCCCATATATCGTATTTGTCGTGGTATTACTCTTCCTTATCACTTCTTTGCAATTTGTTGTGGGGCTAAGTAATTATTGTCCTACATAGTAATCAATTAAGCTCTTAGACACGTAGAGGGTTCATAAAATGAAAAGAATTGATAAACGGTAAAAAAGGATAAAGAAAGATCAAACCAATGGGTTGCATCCCAAGAAATGCTTGTTTACGGTCTTTAGCTTTACCTAATTTGGCTTAAGTGGAAAATAAGTGATACTTCCAATATCGTGATTTTAACGCAGGTTCCTTGGCAACAATGCAAAAAAGGAAACATGGATCAAAAGTAAGAAGAAACTTAGAATAACAATTATTAGAAACAACCAAACTATATGTAGTCCCCGACAGCGACACCAAAAACTCGAGAGTCCTAATACCTTCCCGCAAGGATGACGGGGTCAGTTGTAGTATAGCGAGTGTCGAATCCACTAGGACGATGTCTATTTGGGTATAATTGTTAGGCAATTACGCTAAGCAAAGGGAGAAGAGAAAGAAAAAAGGGATAGAAAACTATGTTTGGTGACGTTTTGTGTTTTAATAATAAATGATAAAGAAAAGGCAGTAAAAACAGTATATAAAAATAAAAGGGAAAACGATCTAAGTATCATCGTTGTGATAAACAAAGATATAACCCCTTATATGAATACAATTGAACATTGATCAATGAATACGCACGTAACTATGTAATATCGTCTTGGCCACAAAGAAACAAAGATTGTGTTTAATTGCCCTGAATGTGCTTTCGTAAACACAACAAGTATGAAAAATCCTTTAAGCATTTAGAAATCCAAAAAAGACCAACAAGAGCCTCGAATTTGGCAAATGAGCTAGAAAATGTACGAAGACCGGAACTTTCTACAATAATTGGAAATACTTGAAGTAAATGGTAGACGTTAATCCCGTAAATCAAATTATTTTCAATTCTTATCAATAAAACCAACACACTTTTAACATAATACCATTTTTATTAAAAAAAATCTTCTCTAAACGCCATTTCTTTTGAAGGTAAATAAAAGATAAGAACGGAACACATTAAATGAAGCAATTCCCTACATATCTCAATTTAACGAATTCATATAAATAGTTTTAAATCATTAACCATAAGGTTCAACCATCCCTTAGATCATAAGAAATCAGATAGATATAATAAAGAAATTAAAGCAAGATTAAAAGGAAGAAACTTGCAAAAATCTCAAAGTATGGATCAAGTACAAAGAGATGAACCTTCAAAATCTCTAAAAGTGGAGGAAATTTGTCTAGAGTTGTCGAACTCTCAAGCTCCCACTAATCTAACCTAAAAAGGTCTAAGTATAGTATTTACAACAAGCCTATGCACGTAGATAAAAGGCTCAACCCAAAAATAGAAGATATACTCTCATTTCAACATTTGATAGCTTTTTGACAATTTTGTAAAACAAACTTTCTCGATGCTCTTGTTGGAACAACGAGACCCGCAATTAATACTTTCGAAGATCTACAACTTTTTAGTTGACATTAACGTCGAATTCCAAAGGGAAGATAGTAAAAAACGGACATCTCTCAACGATCGTAAAACATCAACTTTCAACTCCATCGACTTCTACTTGGCTCTTCAATTTCCAATTGATCTTGATGTAATGACTCAAGGGTAGATTGAATCCTCGTGTTTAATCATTTTCATTCGATTATGCTCAAAAAATGGCATTTAAAGCTTGGAACACGAAACAAAACGATGTAGACACCATAATATGCTATAGAAGGGTTCGTGCCAAATTAGACATGAAATACATAAATCTAACAACTAAAAAGACGTAGGTTTAGATGTCATCAGATAACTAAGAGTATATATTAGTAATATATACAATCTATTTTTAGTTGTTTATAGAAATATTTATTAATACAATAAATATGTAATTTTTAAATGAAAATGGAAAGATGTTTGGGTGGATCACATTTGAGAGTTGATTCATCCTAGAATATCTTTACGGATTAGAATACAAAGTTTGCCATCATCGAAATAATTGTTGTGAGTAGAGATGACAATCTCAGCTGCATTCGATGGATGTCCGCAAACCCGCCACAAAAAACGGTTGAAAATACGTTAACATGCGGGCGACACTCTAGTAATGGGTGCAACAGAAGATTGGATATGAGTGAACAACTGTTAGCATGAAATATTGTGATATTTTAGACACGTTTTCTAAGTGTATTTCATCCATTTTGATAGTCATTGATTAAGCATTGATTCAATTGTGAGCTAGTTTGTCTATAATGTCGATATAGAGATCTACACAAGCTTTATGTTGATTGTAGGCAATTAGAGCTATTTCCGAACGGAATTGAGCAAGGATGGAGTTTGATTGAGCATGTCCATGAATTGAGGACATTCCTAGGAGCTAAAGATGTGCTAACTTGAAGAATAGCACGAGGAAAGGAAGAATCACGTTCTAGCCCTAAACCACGCTCTAAATTACGGCCGTACTACTTTCCACGTTCAGTTCCACGGCCGTGGAACATTGGCAAGGGAAGCGTGGTTCATTCCAGCAACTTCTACGACCGTGGAAGACTTGTGTCAAACCGTGACACTTTCCACGCTCTAAATTACGGTCGTGGAACCCTTCCACGACCGTGATCTTGGCGATCTTTTTCGCCACACTTTAAGACATGATCTTTTACAAGATTGGGCCGGGCCGATACTTTATCCTACACTATAAAAGGACGGACGAAGAGAGATTCCGTCACCTTCGCTTACGCTTAGACGCATTTCCCGCTTATACTTGGAATTGCCCTAATTCCACATCTTGCGGAGATTGTGATTGAAGATTTAGCGCTTTGCTATTGAGATTTCCGGATTGACGGAAGATTGAAGATTTGGAAGATTATTCGCAAGAAGGTTACGCTTTATCTTTAGGTTTGATTTAGAAGACGGATTGACATCCCGTTCTTCGTTCTTATCTAAGATTGTGATTGTTTGCATTATTCCGAATCTATTGACGTTATTGTTCTTGATTTGTGGATTTGAGATTGATTTTAAAGTTATTGAAAGTTTTCGGAAGTTTTCAACTTTCATTCTTTTAATCCTTGAATTTGATATCAATATGACTATTGTTGGCTAAAACCCTTTAGCAATTCTAAAGTGAAGGGTTGATAGTTGTGGCTTAGATGATGATAGATCGATCGTAAACGGATTGGACCCTGAGAGTTAAAGAGAATCGCCGACGAACCCTAAATCACGGTCTGTTCTTGAGTCCCCGACCGTGGAACCTCAAGATCCAACCGTGATTTCCCTTAAGTTTACGAACTTGCTTTTACTTTAGTCCAAAATTAAAGATTTGCTTTAACTTAGTCTTGGCTTGCCTTTTCTAGGTGGTAGTGAAGCCTCAACAACCTCTACCTCGATTGTGTGTGTCACAACCTTAATCGGTTAAGTTAGTCTTGATCCTTGGATTACAAATTTGAGTATTTGACGTTAATTCTTACCTTTAGAACCTTTCTATATTGAAGCCTCAACAACCTTTATAGAGAGTGTCTTGTAGGTGAGTCATATAAGGTTTTTGGAACTTCACCGTACGATTACCTTACATTCGTATACCTTTACATGCCTTAACTCTGTCCTTACATCTTTAGTATATCTTGAATCGATTGCCACAGCTAGATTCCCGGATCTTTAGGATTGTTGTTTTCCCAATAATTCGAAAAGCTCTTACATTTACTCGCTTGATAATCTATAATTGAATTTGTTCCCCCAAATCCCTGTGTTCGATACTCTGGAATTCTTGCTCAACTATATCGATCCGTACACTGCGGGTTCGCTTGCTTGATTTCTAGTTTTATAATTAAAGCTTATTTGCACGCACGCTAAGTGGCGAACACAACTCAAGACCCACCTACCAACCCACCACCCATTTAATATAAATAATATCTATACTTTAAAAATAGATAAGATTGGTTCAAAATATTTTGATATAAATTTGTTTTATAATCAGATAATAAAATATAATTTACATTCAGATGTCATGAACTCATTTTTAACTTTTTAATATCATATTTACCTTTTTTTTTACCTTTGTGACATTCTCGGTGGTACTAACTTTCAAGTTATGTGTTTCTTAACAGTAATATATTTTTGTCAGTACAATACTTTTTAGTTTGTAAATCGAAATGAATGATTTTTTATTAATTCTTTCATAAAACATTTGATTTACTAAAGATAAATTCAAATAGAGTGTTTAAAATTTGATATTGTTATGGACATTGAATAAAACTTTGTGTAATGCTATTGATTTAATAATTTTGATTTTTTCACTTTCTTACCATTTTATGTTATGAAGCCATATAGTATATTTTGAATTTATATTTTTGTTTAAACCATTTTAAGAGGTAATCCGTAAACCGGATTGAAGCATATTTTATTTTAACTTGCACTATTTCACTCGATTTTAAATTGGGATAATTTGACATACTAGACCTTTTTGACTTTTTGTTTAAAAAAGTGTACCCCAAATTTTTTACCACTTTCATTTAATAGTAGGTAAAAATTATTAACCCTTCTATTTAGAAAGAAAGGAATAAATTATATAAGTATAAGTAATTAACCCCTATTTTAATAAAAAAGAAAAGAAAAAACATTACAATTATAAATCAATCTAAAATTTATTTACGTACATTCTTTCTTTTGACTTTTTTTTTTCTTTTGTTGTACTTTTTTTTAAATTTTATTTTCTGGTAAGAATTTATACCATAATTACATACTAGAAGTACATAGTATATACCAGAATTTTTTCATACTAAAATTTCTTATACCAGAAATTTTTTATACCATAACTTTTTCATACCGGAATTTTTTTTCATACTAGAATTTTTTTCATACCAGAATTTTTTCATACCAGAATTTCTTATACCAGATTTTTTTTATACCATAACTTTTTCATACAATAATTTTTTTCTATACCAGAATTTTTTTTCATACCAAAATATGTTCATACCAGAATTTGTTCATACCATAATTTCTCACATGCTCTATATACCAGAAATTATTATGTCATACCAGAATTTCTCACATGCTCTATATAACAGAAATTATTATACGAGACGTTATAATACAAATCTCTAGTATTCTACAGGTGATCCATGACATCAAACCACAAGAAAACTAAGATAACCTTAACATAGTTTTACTTTACAGAATTGTGTAACTAATTCAATAGTTATACACGAGTTTTGTACCGATGGACCAGTGGCTTCATTCCCCGCTGGAAAAACCAGAAGAATTAGAATGAATCATATATAAGAGATTGATGCCTTTCATGAATTATGTTCACAACTAGCAAGTTGTTGCTGTTCAATGACTTAGTTGTGGGTCTGGACCTGCAAATGGCATTCAAGAGATCATAACCAAAAAAATATGAAGTTCTATGACTAGTCTCAGTGGTGTTTGTAAATGCAAAGGCATGATGAATAACCTTAAACCCTCAAGAATCAGAAGGCGAAGGCTCTACTGTTATTTTTCTCTTGGTAGGAATTAGAAAATCATAAAGACAACAACCTGAATTGCAAAGGCTGTGTAGTTTGCTTACATTTTCATGCTTTCTAGAAACATCCATATAGTTTGATATTTGTAAAATAAGAACTTCATGTAGCATTACAATTATAATAACAAAAGAGTATACATAAACAACACTAGAAAGTAGAAATTAGAGATCTCCACATAATCATACAAAACTACTCAAACAATATAGCTTACATCAGACATTTGAACCATCAACCCAAGTTGTGTTGAACAATTTTGAGAATAACACTACAAAAATAGTTTCCAGACACCAAAGGAGCTAAGATGAAAAAATCTTGAAATTGAGCATTCAAAAGCCAAAAAGAACAGAACTGCAATGAACCCATCTAAACAGTATACATCACCAAGCCAAACACAGCTTTATACTCCTAAATTCTGATATGTATACGGAACCCATCTCTCAGCACCACACGAAACCATGCCCTATATATATATATATATATATATATATATATATATATATTCACAAAGCCACACAAACAGCAGATGCAAAAATAGAGCTCAACCAAAAATGCAGTTTCCAGCCAAAGAACAACCTTTTAGACTAGAAAAAACAAAACCCTAGAAGAAAAGAGAGAAGAAATTACCATTTCCAGGAAAGCCCACTTGCAGAAAACACCATTGAAGCGTCAGAGCTCAAGGATGGGAAACTAAGGCCGGATGCCGTTTGAAACCCTAAATAGAGCACAGGAAGCAAGCAAAGAGGGTAAGGAAAGCAAGTGTGACAGTGAAATCAGAGGGAAGTATACAAAATTCCCATCTATGTTCATCGCACAGGAACCGCAGATCCCTTCACGGCAAGATCGTCGGAAAGTGAGAGAAGGATCCATCTCGTTTTTAATCTTGATGAGAGTGTCGAGAACCATGGGGCCACAATCCTTCAGGTTGATCTCGTAATTTTGGAGGAAAGGCTTCGTCGGATTTTCAGGGTTCCAACGGTAGATCAAGAAGGTTTTCATCTTCGCCGACTCTGATTTGGAATCTGCTTGAGCGTCGGTTGCATAGGGGCGAAAAGGTCGGATCACCCGAGAGGTGATTCGTGAGATTGCTCGCCGGTATAGGCTCGTCGCCATTGTTGAGAAGCTTTCAGGAGAGAGAAGGGTAGATTGAGAGAGAAAATTGGAGATGGACCAGCTGCGCCGGAAGGAGAAGGACTACGCCGGCCATGGTCGTGCTCGCTGGCAGCTCAAGACGAGAATGTTCCATCTTCTGGTATGTGAGGAAGGACTAATGAGATAGAGGAGTGTAGGCGGCGAAAGAATGGTATGGTAGAGAGCAGTAGGGTTTCACGGTAAAAATTTAAAAAGCGGTATACTTTTTAAACCTAAAATATAAAAAAGGCTAGTTAGTAAACATAATTTCAAAAAGGCCTACTTACCTAATTGACCCTTTTAAATTTTGGTTATTCATTAGCTCTAAAAAAATAGGTTAAATTTCAACCAAAAAACGCGATCGTCCTTTCCACCTAGCGGTTACTGATAACAAAAGCTATGAGTTGAGTGTTGGGTTGGAAAAATATTTTTAATGATGAATCAGGTGATAGAAGTTGTACATCCACTCATCATCCGATCCATAAACACATTTCTTGTTGTGAGGGGGTCGATGTAGAACCGACATCAAGAGATGGGTAGAAGAAGTGACATCAATCAAAGGAATGATCTAGTCGACCGGATCCATATATCGTTTCAACCGAGTACATAATCAAAGACTTCATCTTTGCTAGATCGATGAAGAAATGAACACAATCCGATTTATTTCTCACATCGATCGAGTCAATCATCTACAATAATCAAGTCAACGAGACCATTTGCCATCACTTGAGGAGTATCAGAGTATGTGACCAACTTGTCCTAGATAATACGTTCTTGTAAGAGCCTGAGCCTTTGGAGCCTAGGAGTCTTGCTGGGCCTTAGCTGAGTTAGCTTTGAATTTGTCAGCCGCCCCAGTGGACCCTGCCAGCCGCACCTGCGCCTCAGGTGAGCTGCCCTTGCGCATGGTTGATCCGCCCTTGCGGTTTTGTGCGGCTGCAGCCACTTTTGTTGACCTCTTTACTTGCTTTTGGGTTGGCTTCTTATATAAGCTTTCCCTTACCTTCAGATGAAGGGTTTCTTCATCTCTCCAGCTTCTTTCTTCCTCCTCACGTCCTTCTTCATCTTCTTCTTCTCCTTTGATCTTCTTTGATCTTCTTTTGCTTGTGTGAGTGAGTTCTTGAGAGTTTGAGTGTGTTCTTGGCTTTGGATACTCTGGAAGTTGTTGCTGAGAGTTGTTGTTGTTGTGCTGAGGCTGAATGAGGTGTGGATGGTCCATAGTTGCAACCTAGGTTGGTGTGGTAAGTTCCTTCTCTTCTTCTCTCTTCTTCCTTCATCCTTGCTTCTTTCTTCTTCTTTTTAGCCTAGGATCACAAGTTGGACTTATGATTGGATCCTTCCTGGATGTTGTGATGATCATATGTGTGTATATATGCATATATGTTGTTGTGGTGTGTTGAAGACGTAAAGAGAGTCGAGAAAGAGATCGAAGAGAAACCGGGACCAACCCTATGCACAGTTGGCCGCCCCTGCGCCTGTCCTGAGCCGCACATGCGCCTGCTATGGACCGCACCTGCGCCTTTGGTGAGCCGCCCCTGCGCCTCACTGGGCTGGTTGGTGTGTTCTTGCTTCTGTTGGTGCATACGTTGTTGGTATGTCTTCCTTCCTTCCTTTCCTTTGGCCTTGGCTTAGTTAATAGCTAGGTTAGGATGGTTAGGATGAGTTGTATGTTAGAGATGTGCCTTAGGCACTTGTGTTGATGTTAAGAGTATGCTTTAGGCATATGTGAGCTTGTGTTGATCTTTAGGTTGTAGGTTGGTTCTGGTTATGGAGACGAGTCTCCTAACCCCTTTCAGGTTGTGAGGTTGTGTGCCTTGCTCTTGTAGGCGTTGGTTTCTTCCCCGAGGGGAAGCTGTGACATGGTAGAGGATACGAGTGTATCAGGTAAGTCCATAGGACTTACTTAGCGTACGGTTGTGGATTGTATGATTGTAATGGTTGTGTGTGTTCATATGGTTGTGCATTTATAACTTAAATCGGACTAGGACGACCTTTCATTACATTTATATGGCCCAAGTGTATTATAACGGGCGGTAACCACCGGTCTCCACCTGCTGGGTTAGGAGGAGGTGCCCTGAAGATGATCTCACAGGAGGGGACGAGTGACGGTCACCCCATGCAAAACTCTTGTGTTACGTTGGATGGGAAGGGGTTCTTGAGGCTTCTCGTGTTACAAAAGAAGTTGAATTAGTAATGGAATAACATAATTAAAGATAATAAATGAATGTGTGTGACATTGCATGTATGAGATGTTATAGTGTGTTTGTGCTATTACTTCATGCTTATCTATTGCTGTAGCTAACAGTGTATACCGTGTTGTAGATGATCTGCAGGTTAGGAAGACTGCAGAGTGAGCCAGATGGTGTGGCTAGCTGAGGACTTTTGTACATTAGGATGTTTGGGTTGGAGATCTTTAGTATCAGTGATGTTGTTGTAATGGTTTTATACTCGGCTTTGAGTTTGTAAACTCTTTTGTTGTATCATACAACTTTTATGTATTTGTTTTTACTCTACTTGTGCCTTGTTGTAAGATCAAGTGAACTTGTTGTCAGGCTAGGGTCAGGATCCATTGTGAGATCCTAGCCCAATGTAGCATTCTGAGTCCAGCGGATTCGGGGTGTTACAAAGTTGGTATCAGAGCCTTAAGTTGACAACAATGGCACTTGCTATCTGCAATAAATTTAGAGTGGATAAATAAACAGAACCCACATGGGGGTCTGATGTTTTAAAGAGTTTTTGTTTTAAAGCGAGTACATATGTTTTTGGGATAGTGTGTACATAAGTCGTCACCCATCTGAGGATCTCGACTGTATAGATATATATATATATATATATATATATATATATAGATACCTCTTATGTGATGATATGTATGCATGTGTTATTAAGTATTATATATATCTATACATATGGCTTATATAGAGCCTTATACGTTAGGTGTGCATACCCCGTAGATGGCTCGGACTAGAGCTACTTCTGCAGGTATAGGTAGAGGTAGACCACCTCTTCCTCCAGGAGAGAGGAGGCAGGGACCAGCTCCCGCTGCAGATCCACCAGTGGTGGAGGAGGCTCATGAGGAGGTTGCTGAGAGCTTTGTTCCAACAACGAGGAGTGACGGATCCAGGAGACATCAGTCACATCGAGCCCAGTCAGATGGTTCAGATCGTGTTTCTATGGGAGGACGTGAGTTTAGAGAGTATCTCAGGCAGTTTGAGGAGGCCATCAGGGCGGGTCGACGAGCCCCAGACTTACCAGAGCAGGAGGGATTATCTGAGGAGTCCCATGTAGCTACTCATTTGCCAGCTGTACCAGTTCGTGTAGCTGAGCCAACTCGAGTTGTGGAGAAGACTATAGGGCCTCGACCAGATACTTGGTTGAAGGCATTCCACCAGCAGGGAGTACCACACTTCTTTAGGGAGATCGGCCTAGAGACTGAGGTGCGGATTGTGCACGTAGATTGATAACATGATTTATGATGTTAGATTAGGCACTCATTTAGATAGTTTTCCCGCTCATTCATGCATGGTTTAGCACTAGTTCATGACGTTTGCACTCAATTCATGTATTTTGTCGAGATAGACGTCTACACGGACTTTTGCATGCTTTGTAAGTATTTTGGGAGATTTAGGAGATTAATCGATACATTTGAAGATCATTCCTCGAGATGACACACCTTCGGACTCATTAGGAAGCAAGATAGGAGCTAAGGAGGACACTTGGGACCTTGTTGGTGCATTCCATGCACCAAATTGTGGCTTGATGATCTATAGAGTGCAGAAGCACCAAAACCACGGCCACTAGGACTTCCACGGGCGTGGAAATGGGCCGTGGTTTTCTGCAAACAGCATATTCTTTATTTGGAAGATTGGATTATGGGGACCCCATCACTCCATTCTCTCCCACACTCTCAACAACACATATTCTTTATTTGGAAGATTGGATTAGAACTACTCTTGGAGGAGAAGAAAGGTTTCCATTGGAGAAGAAGAGAAGAACACACCATTCTTAGTTTTTCATAGTTTTGAGTGATTTTTGTGAGGACGATTTGCTCGGTTTTGTAAGGAACGAGATTGAACCTTCTTTTGAAGGGTTGTAAGTCTTTCTTATCATACATTCAGCTTGGTTTTCTTTGTTCTACTTGTTCATCTCTATTTCACTTTATCTACTTGCTTTGGAAGCCATGAATGTATGTTTGTTGAGTTTGATTGTTGAGATGCTTGTTGTTGGCTAGATAGATGTGATTCTAGGGTAAGGAAATGATGGTTATGGCTTGGACTATTATATATACCTTAGGATGATTCGTTTTCTTGAACCGAGCTACTGTTGGAAGCCACGGTTCGTTCTTGCCACTCCACGGCCGTGGAAAGGGACGAACAACCCGTGATTCTTACTAACTCGTTTGATTTGATGAATCTAAGTGCTAGAATGTTAGATTATTGAAATCCTAGTGTTTGTTGAGCTCAATCTATCCTAGGGTGACCTAGTGTTAGCAACTAAGTGTTAGAAGAGACCTACCCGGTGATTCTTGCTCTTAGATACCGAAGATGACGAACTCTAGGTAGTAGTGAGCCTCACAAGCCGCTATTGGACCGAGTGTGCTAGTATAGGTGTTTAGGACTTGCCTTCCCGAGACTTACCCGGTAAGGAGAGGTTAGATCCCTAGATAACCATCCGGTTTGTGTAGATATCCGTACCTTAGGCTCCTAGAGACTTACCCGGTGATAGGACCTTAGGAGCGGGATTAGTGGATCATGAGACCTACCCGGTAATTGTGTATACGGATCATGCTGCGATCCATTATCTCCTTACAAAGAAGGATGTCAAACCTCGTTTGATCCGGTGGATCCTTCTTCTTCAAGAGTTTGATTTGGAAATCCGGGACAAGAAGGGGTCCGAAAATTCTGTGGCGGACCACCTTAGTAGACTCCCACCATTGGAGATTGAGAGAGATCCCGATTGATGACTCATTCCGGGATGAGCAATTGCAAATGGTGGAGGAGTGCTTGTTTCAAGTTTCAAGGGGTAATGAGCCATGGCATGCCGACATAGTAAACTATCTCGTTTGTGAGGAGGTGCCACCCGGTTTATCCTATGCCCAAAGGAAGAAGTTCTTCAAACATGTGAGGCATTACTATTGGAGTGAACCGCTTTTGTTCAAGAGAGGGCCGGATGGAGTCTTTAGGAGATGCATACTGGAGGATGAGGTGGAGAGTGTGATCCGCCATTGTCATTCCTTGCCATGTGAGGGCATGCTAGCTCACACGACTTGTGCAAAGGTGTTGCAATCCGGGTTTTATTGGCCAAGTTTTTTCAAGGATGTGCAGAATTTTGTGGTAGCTTGTGATGCTTGCCAAAGGACGGGAAACATCTCAAAGAGGAATGAGATGCCCTTGAACAACATACAAGAAGTGGAGATATTTGATGTGTGGGGTGTGGACTTCATGGGACCATTCCCCTCTTCTTGTGGCAACCTCTACATCCTCTTGGCGGTGGACTATGTGTCGAGATGGGTAGAAGCAATCGCCTCTCCCACAAATAATGCCAAGGTTGTGGTAGGGTTCTTCAACCGAGTGATCTTCCCTAGGTTTGGAACACCAAGGGTGATCATAAGTGATGGAGGAAAGCACTTCACCAATAGGAACTTTGGGACACTTTTGGCTAAGTATGGGGTAACTCATAAGGTGGCAACACCTTACCATCCCCAAACTAGTGGCCAAGTGGAGATCTCCAACCGGGAGATAAAAGGAATCCTTGAGAAGACGGTCTCTAGAACGAGAAAGGATTGGGCTATGAAGCTCGATGATGCCTTGTGGGCATATAGAACCGCTTTCAAAACACCAATTGGCACCACCCCTTACAAGCTAGTCTATGGCCAGTCTTGCCACCTTCCGGTAGAGATGGAGCATATAGCATATTGGGCCATTAGATGGCTGAATTTTGACCTCAAGGAGGCCGGAGAGAAAAGGTTGCTTGACATGAACTCTCTTGAGGAGATCCGGTTGGATGCATATGAAAACGCCCGGATCTACAAAGAAAGGACCAAACGTTCGCATGACAAGCGTCTCATCCCGAAGGAGTTGAGTGAAGGCGACCTTGTCCTTCTCTTCAACTCAAGGCTGCGGCTCTTCCCCGGAAAGATAAAGTCAAGATGGACGGGTCCTTATGTGGTGAAGAAGATCTTTCCCCATGGAGCGGTTGAGATAGGAAGGGAGCATTGTGGATACTTTAAGGTGAATGGGCACCGGTTGAAGAAGTATATCCCGGGAGCTCCGGTTGACATGATTGCCCCACTTCACCTTGAATGAGACGTCCCGGAGTTTGGTCAAGTTAATGAACTTAAAAAAGCGTTTGATGGGAGGCAACCCATTGGTAGACATCATTCCCTTTTTTGTTTTTGTTTTGTTTTTGATTTTTCTGTTTTTGTGTGTTTGGAGTTTGTGTGCTAGAGTTTAAGTAGCATGGAAGCCTTGCATGGCATGTGGATGATGATGATGAACCCCTCATCAATTATGGGTGGAGCGGACGCGGAACTTGGACGGCTAGCGGTGCCTAGCGCGGGTCCCGACGCCATAACGAACATCTTGAGCTCTCTACCATCGTTGATAGGATCATCCGACATCACTCCAATTAAGTGATCCCAAATACCGAAGCAAACCATTTTTACATTGTGAGAACCCTCTTTCACTCTTCTTTACTTGAATACCACATTGGGGACAATGTGTTTCTAAGTATGGGGTGGGGTTTTCATGATCACTTGCATGATTAGCATCTAGGATAGTTTCTTTTAGTCACATGTTTCATTATGTCTTGCATTGTACATAGATATTTCGAAAATCCAAAAAATCAAAAAATTTAAAAAAAAAAAATTTAGTGCTTCTAAACTTGGGAATGACCCTTATGATGAGATTGTTTTGTGAATTGGCTATGGATGGCCTTACGTGTTGAATTGATGAATGCATATGTGGACTTGAAGTACTTATCTTGAATCCCATGAATGATTCGTAATCATGATGTTTGCCTTGATTGGATTGAGGATTGAAAGTTGAAATTACATGCTAGTTCTTGCACATCATCTAGGAATGATTGAGGCAATTCATCTTTCTCTACTTCTCATCTTGATCATGTTGTTTGAGCACCTCAATTGATACAAAATCTGACCTCTTTTGACCCATCCGGGAATAGGAGCATGCTAGTGTGTTGAGTGTGTGAAAAGCAAGTGTGGGGTGAAGTTGTTGATGAATGAATGTTGTGAATGAAGTGTTGAATTTGTTGTGAAAGTGTAGACAAAAATATAGGTTTGGGGACGTTGGTTTAAATGACGAGTAACTCGGCACCATTCACATAATCGGGTGTTTGTGCCTTGCCAAAGTCAAATAAACCGATAGTCCTAACGAGCTTTGGTATGTATGTCCGGTGTGGATGCACCTCGAAAAATAAAAAAAAAACCCGAGGACGGCTAATCACCAAGGTTTCGGCTTTTGTACACCAATGTCATTGTCTCAAAAATAAGTGAAAGAAAAAGAAAAGAAAAGAAGGAAAATATGGAGAAAATATACACTTGTGGGAAATTGATAACAATGTGAAGTTAGTTCCATTCCCGGATTACCATCACATAGCCTAGAAAACTTCCCACCTAATCACGACGTTTCTTGGCCTTTTATTTCCTAAGTCCTTCTGACCTATTTGCATGTGTGTAAGACTTACTAATCTAGATTGGCCTTTTACATTTCAAAGCATGCTTTCGAGTTAAGTACAATTGTCTTTCCGTGCCTTCATTTATTTGACACATGATTGCTTGTCCATTGCCATGAAAAATGACTATGAAGGTGATCCAATATTAGAAGCACAACTCCAAAAAGATTTTGTTGTTTTTCTGCATGCATAAATCATGTCATCTCTTAGTCTATAGTTGGGGACTTGCTCGGGGACGAGAAAACCTTAAGTATGGGGTATTTTTGATAACACGATTTATGATGTTAGATTAGGCACTCATTTAGATAGTTTTCCCGCTCATTCATGCATGGTTTAGCACTAGTTCATGACGCTTGCACTCAATTCATGTATTTTGTCGAGATAGACGTCTACACGAACTTTTGCATGCTTTGTAGGTATTTTGGGAGATTTAGGAGCTTAATCGATACATTTGAAGATCATTCCTCGAGATGACACACCTTCGGACTCATTGGGAAGCAAGCTAGGAGCTAAGGAGGACACATGGGACCTTGTTGGTGCATGCCTGCACCAAATTGTGGCTTGATGATCCATAGAGTGCAGAAGCACCAAAACCACGGCCACTTGGACTTCCACGGGCGTGGAAATGGGCCGTGGTTTTCTCCAGACAGCTGTGACAGCTGTCCCACGATCTTCATGGCCGACTCTTGTAATTTGTTGAGGATATAAGGTGGTCATGTAGGTTGTTATGGGGACCCCATCACTCTATTCTCTCCCACACTCTCAACAACACATATTCTCTATTTGGAAGATTGGATTGGAACTACTCTTGGAGGAGAAGAAAGGTTTCCGTTGGAGAAGAAGAGAAGAGCACACCATTCTTAGTTTTTCATAGTTTTGAGTGATTTTTGTGAAGACGATTTGCTCGGTTTTGTAAGGAACGAGATTGAACCTTCTTTTGAAGGGTTGTAAGTCTTTCTTATCATACATTCAGCTTGGTTTTCTTTGTTCTACTTGTTCATCTCTATTTCACTTCATCTACTTTCTATGGAAGCCATGAATGCATGTTTGTTGAGTTTGATTGTTGAGATACTTGTTGTTGGCTAGATAAATGTGATTCTAGGGTAAGGAAATGATGGTTATGGCTTGGCTATTATATATACCTTAGGATGATTCGTTTGCTTGAACCGAGCTACTGTTGGAAACCACGGTTCGTTCTTGCCACTCCACGGCCGTGGAAAGGGACGAACAACCCGTGATTCTTACTAACTCGTTTGATTTGATGAATCTAAGTGCTAGAATGTTAGATTGTTGAAATCCTAGTGTTTGTTGAGCTCAATCTATCATAGGGTGACCTAGTGTTAGCAACTAAGTGTTAGAAGAGACCTACCCGGTGATTCTTGCTCTTAGATACCGAAGATGACGAACTCTAGGTAGTAGTGAGCCTCACAAGCCGCTATTGGACTGAGTGTGCTAGGAAAGGTGTTTAGGACTTGCCTTCCCAAGACTTACCCGGTAAGGAGAGGTTAGATCCCTAGATAACCATCCGGTTTGTGTAGATATCCCTACCTTAGGCTCCTAGAGACTTACCCGGTGATAGGACCTTAGGAGCGGGATTAGTGGATCATGAGACCTACCCGGTAATTGACCCCACTTGAGAAACATTCCTTCCCAACATACTATAGTTTATCCAATGTTGATTAGAAGCTTGAGTCCTATGCTATAACCGGAATTTCCTACCCCTAGAATCCGCTTTTCTCTCTTTGATCTCATATCTCGTGTTTGTCTTGCTTGTTTGTGTTGATTTGCTAGATTGTTAGTTTGTTTTGCATTCTTATATCGTTGTGATTCTCGATTGATCACCAAACAAAACCAAACCCAAAAATATTGAGATTTTCATTTTTTTGTTTCTTTCTCTTTTCTTAGCCTAGATCAACACTATCCTTAGTCACTATTTGACTCGATTTCACCTCAGTCTTTGTGTTCGACCTCGGAATACTATTCTCACTACAAAACATCCCGTACACTGCGGGTTCGCAAGGAGTTAGGAAAAATATATCGAGTATAAATTTAAAGCTTTTGCGTGTCACGTTCTTAGCGTAACATAGACTCAGTTTTAGAGTCTATTCGTTGCCCAGAGGATAGACGGGTAGAGCTAGTACAGTCTCTATTCCGTGACCTGGCACATTAGTGGTGGAGGACAGTTAGAGCACGGGTCACCACCTATGAGCAGATGAGGACTTTGCTGAGGGAGCAGTTCTGCCCTACCTCACTAAGGAGGGAGAAGCTACAAGATTTTGTTGAAGCAGGTTTTGAGGACGTACCCTTTACAGATGCCATTCGCTGCTTCCGGACTGAGTTAGTTTTGCTGGGTCCAACTGCACCTTCTGAGGACCAGCACGTATACCTATTATCCCGACGTCTGAGGGAGAGTACACGTTCATATATGGCTGGATTTCATTGTGACTCGTTGGCAGATTACCAGGATCGGGCCTCTGCTTATTGGAGAGAGAGGGCTAGCCAGAGGAGGACTTCTCAGACATGACGGTCTAAGAAGAGACAGCGTACAACACCGACTGGTGCAGGAGCATCTGGATTCGGACGAGGTCAGACTCAGGGCCGCTCGAGTATTCTAGTGTCTGCACAGACTAGTGATAGAGGCCGTCAGTGTTACAACTGCGGGGCCTATGGACATATGAGGGCTGATTGCCCTAGAGTACCGCTGGCTTGCTTCTCGTGCGCGAAGCCAGGACATATAGCTATGTTTTTCCGTCAAGGCAAGGCGCCATCACAGCAGGGTTCTTTCCCTGCAGGTGCAGCAGGAGTTGGGTAGAGACCGCCTCAACATCAGGGACAACAGAGGGTCCCAAGGACACCTGCTACTCAGGGTTCAACTCCTGGACCGAGTAGGGGTAGAGGTACAGAGGCTAGTACTAGTGATACCCGAGGAGTTCGAGGCCGTGCTTTTGAGTTGAGGAGTGCTGAGGTGCCACCAGCACCAGCTGCTACAGGTACCATTATGTTACATGGCTTACCTGTTAGAGTTTTATTTGATACCGGTGCTACGCATTCATTTATTTTTGCCTCTTATGTTGAGCGTTTGAGTTTGGCTACCATATAGGGGACACCCTTTACTATAGGGGTACCTGATGGTAGTAGGGTCAGAGGTACCTAGGAGATACGTAGTTGTCCCCTACGTTTAGGGACTCGTGTACTAGTTGTTGACTTCTTAGTCATGCCTTTGATGCATGAAGAAGTCATATTAGGTATGGACTAGATGCGTAGACACCGTGCGGTGTTAGATGTGGGTAAGAGAACTGTCACAATCTCTACCGACTTAGGTCCGATAGAGGTCTTCCGGGGTTGGGACCTTGGGAAGACAAGATATGTTATCAGTGCTGTACGAGCAGCTAGACTGATTACACAGGGATGTGATGCCTTCTCGTGCTACGCCATGAAGGATGGAGAGAGTCCAGCTTTTGAGGACATACCCGTGGTCTGTGAGTTCATAGACGTATTTGCAGAGCCATCTAGTTTGCCACCCTAGAGGAGCATAGATTTTGGTATTGACTTGGAGCTTGGCACGAGACCCATCTCGAAGGCCCCATACCGTATGACACATGTCGAGATGTTGGAGCTGAAGAAGCAACTCGAGGAGTTGGCTGATAAGGGCTTCATACGCCCTAGCGTTTATCCCATGGGGTGCACCGGTCCTCTTCGTGCGGAAGAAGGACAGATCGTTGAGACTGTGCATAGATTACAAAGAGCTGAACAAGGTGACCATCAAGAATAGGTATCCACTACCTCGTATTGATGATCTACTTGATCAGCTGCAGGGAGCGATAGTCTTCTCCAGGATTGACTTGCGTTCAGGATATCACCAGTTGGGGGTGAGAGAGGAGGATGTGCACAGAACGACATTTCGTACCCGTTATGGACACTACGAGTTTGTAGTGATGCCATTTGGGCTGACGAATGCCCTGGCAGTATTCATGGAGGTGATGAACAACATCTTCATCGACTTCCTGGATCAGTTTGTGGTGGTTTTCATTGATGACATTATGGTATACTCTCGTAGCAGAGAGGAGCATGCGGGACACCTGAGGAAGGTTGACCGACGGTATTTCTATGGTCGTCTATACCCAATCAAATATAAATCCCAACTTAGAACTAAGAACAAGTATAGTGATTAAGTAAGGGTTGAACTCAAGAGAGTTAAGGTGTTTTAGATGCAATAATCGATTATAGTGACAAGTGACACAAGGGGGGGGGGGTTTGGTTAAATTGATGCACAAAAAACTTATCAAAACGATTAATGCGACAAGTAAGACAATAGTGGATGAATCTACACTAGGTTGATTCTAAGCATGCAATTGCTACTTTGGTGAATTCCTTTTACAAGTTTTCAAGTAATCTCCCGTCACGATCGTATATATGTGTTGAGTCAACCGGCATCAACAAAACTTAACAGGTTAAAGTTTTGTAAACCTACAAGAACAAGTTAGCTTTCAAACAAAGACAAAGGGATATAAAGAGAAGATTAAAACCGTTAAACTTATCTTTATATTTGTGTTCCTTTTCTTTAAGTAATCACAACCCGTTATTACTTAAAGTTACTACTAGATTAAAGACCTGAATCCGGAACCTATTAATCCTAGTTGTTTACATGCACTTTAGAACCTAAGGTGATCAATCTCAAGCAATAGTAAACATGCAATTAGACAATGGAGATCAAGGAGAAACAAAGTATTACTGAATGAAAACTTATATTATAAAGTACTATTTATACTACAAAAGACACTAAATAGGAGTAAATGGCCAGCCCAAAACAGCCACCTTAAATGTCATAAAGGTGGTGTAAACAGCCGGAGTAAAGCTTTTGGCGTTAAACCGCAAGGGCGGCCTTCAGGAACCGTAGGGGCGGTTTAGGCAGAATCAGTTGATCTTCTTCAGAACCGCTGGGGCGGCTACACAATTCTGCTGGGGCGAATCTTCAATGTTCTTCAACGTCTGACCTTTCGCCTTCTTGACGTTTCTGGTGCTAAGCCGCCGGGGCGTTCCTATGTTGACGCAGGGGCGGTGACACAGCCCCTTCGCCTTCCAGCTCCCAAGTTGAGGCGCAGGCAGGAGCGCAGTGGGAGACGTAGGGGCGCTGGTCTTCATTTCTTCAAGGCAGGTCACCACAGGGGCGCCAAGGAGTGGCGTAGGGGCGGTGACACACTTCATGGCTGGCGCTGGTGAAGGCGTAGGGAGTGCTCCAGTGGAAAATGTCATCCGTAGGGGCGGCTGCAGGGACCCGCTGGGGCGGTGAGGCAACAGAAGTTTTGCTTCGTGATCGATCTTCACTCCTAAGTGCTTATAACTCCTTCTTTATCTTCTTTTAGCATTCTTCTTCTGGACCAAGGAGTTAGTAGCATAAACCGACACTAATGCAATAAAAAGACTCTAAAAACTATTCTAATTGATAGTGATTCCATCACCTATCAAACTCACCCATACTTAGACCTTTTACTCGTCTTGAGTAAAAACAAATGACATCAACTAGACTCAAAGGCCTCAGGAAGCATGAGCAAGTAGAAAGACAAGGAAAAACAAGAGAAAAACCAAGAAAGAAAGAAGGAAAAGAGAGGAAATGTGAGAAAAAGAAATACTACTGTCCTTATTGCTCCAAGAGTTGCTTACCCGGATAACCTCCTTATGACTCCCCTTCTTATGTCTCCAAAACGCTGGAAAGAAAACCTACACTCGGTGTCGCTCATTTTGCCAAGGCGCCCTTTCGGGTTTTCACCTTGCCACTCTTCTTCTTTTCTCACTTTAACTCACATCCCTCAAGTCCAATTTTGCACCAACCTAAGGTTGGTCGGACTACCTTCTTTTTGCCTAAACCGCCCTTTCGGGTTTTCGGTTTATCCAAGGATTTCCATACCTTTTTTCACTTCTTTGGCTTTTTTTTTACTGAATATCAAACAATGCAAAAACAAATTCCAAAAACAACTCCATGAACTGTACAAGCAATGATATGTCCCTCCCCCATACTTGAAGTACACTTTGTCCTCAAAGTGGAAAGAGTCAAAGATAAATGTGGGAGAAGGAAAAAGAAATGTACCCCTCAGTGGGGTGGTCCGGATGGACCACCTGGACCCTCCTCCGGTGGGTAGGGGAAGTGGCGGAAGAAGTGCTCCTGCCGGCGGTGAAGGGTGTCGATACGGTCCTCCTGAGCCTCCATCCTCTCTCTAAATGAAGTCTCATAGCTAGCTTGCCAAGTCAACTGTTGAGTCTCCAACTGCTGCTGATGAGCCGCCTGCCAAGCATCCTGACGGCGGTCAAAGTGAGTGGTCATGGAGGAGGCGAAACTGGACTGCCACGCCTGCTGCTGCTCAAGCATGGACCGCTGGTACTCGGTCTGCCATGCCTGGTGTTGTGTAGTCAAGGTTGCCATCTGAGCCGTATACTCTCCATGGACTGACTATCGTGTCCTGCCGTCGGCATCTCCTCATCAATAGTGTGGGCCCGGCTGGAGCCGGCTGCGTACCTCCCAACAATATCTACCTGAGGCCGTCCGTCTCGGAGGAACTAGGTCAGCTGGTACATATAGATCGGAGAGCTCGTCTCCCAATGGAAGTCGTCGAGGGAGGTATGTGATGTGACTCCCATCTGCTAAAGAGAGCCAAAAACGATGCTCCCCGTCTCTCTTGAGGAGCCTGCATCTCCTCAATACCCTTCACTGTATAACGGTGCCTTCAAACCTTCTTCCAATGCAGGAAGATCCATCACCTGTGCAGCCAATAATGATATTATCCCGCCTCCCACGATGTCGCGAAGCTCATTCTTCCTAATCCGCTTAAGAGCGGTAAAGAAGAAATACGCCCAATCAGGCACCCAATCGTTCGTGGAAAGGCAAGCATATATCAATGGAAGGTCCTTGAGAGCGATCTTATTCTCCTCCTTGTGTCCACAGAAGACACTCATGAAGACCTTTGAGATGAGCCTCAAACAGGGGTGAGTGAATTTGTTGGAGTACTCACCCCTTGCATGAAATTGTGACCTAGTGGCTGCCTGTAAAAACTCAAGCAAATCAGGCGTCGGAATGGGTTACCACCAGTCATCGGAAGCTACAATGGTTACTCCTAATGCCTCCTGCAATTTGGTGTCATATAATGTATACTTCTTCCTGTTGTACTTGAATGAGAGTATAACACACACGTGATCCTCTGTTTCCATTTTGAACGTAGCGATAAATTGCCGGCTGAGGTCTGGGTGTGTTGGAGCACTTTTGATCAGGAAATCTCCCAGCCCGGCATTATTGAGAAATTCATGCATACTTTCTAACATACCAAATTCTCCAATGTTGGAACGTCTAGGAACCGAGTTGCATACACTTCCCGGCTTTGAGCAATCCTATACCGATCCTTCTCTCCTTCTGATAACTTATATTTCTCCTGGTTCTCCATTTCTTGTAGTGAATCAAGCAAAGGAGCTAGAAAGTTCAGAAATTGGATCAAGAGACGAACCTTCTGTCGTGATTTACGCAGGGGTGGCTGCAATAGGCGCAGGGGCGGCTTGACGCAGGGGCGTGAGCTTGCAGGCGCAGGAGCGGGCGAAGAACAGAAGGCGATTTGGATGTTCGACAAAGGTGGTGGCGATGGGATTTTCCCGACATCTTCTTTGCCGTTGCAGACGTCGCTGGAGGTGGGACAGTGGAGGAGAGAGAAAGGGTTGGGTGTGTGTGTGTGGTGGAGATGGTTGGTGTTGCAAAAGGGGTGGCGACACTAGGTTTCCGGAGGTGGCACAGGGGCGCGACGAGGTGGTGGGCGAGAGCTTCCGGAGGGCGCAAGGGCGTGGGAGGTGAGACGGCTAGGTTTCGAAGAATGAATGGAGAGGGAGTGAAGAGGGCGGTAGATGTAGGTTATTTTTGGGAAATGTATTTTTTTTTCTTTCCTTAACTGAACCGCAGGTGCGGTGTTTGTCGCCGCGGGGGCGGTGACAAGGAAGAGAGGGACGCAACCTTTGCGCCGGGGGCGGAGCTGAGGATGCGTGTCAAGGGTGGCCGCCGCAGGGGGTAGGGGTGTCACCGCGGGGGCGGTGGCCTACCTGAGCAGATGCTGGACCAGCGCCGGGGGCGGCGCGGGCCAAGGGTGTCACCGCAGGGGCGGGGACTTAGAGCCGCAGGGGCGGTATTCTTGACAGAAACTCCTCTTCTTATTTCTTCGGGTTGCCTCCCGAGCAGCGCCTTTGGTTTACGTCGTTGGCTCGACGTAGATATTCTTCTTCTATGATGGAGCCTCTTCCAACATCACCTTTGGGTTTATAACCGTTTGAGAAGGTAATCCGCCGGAAGCCCTAGTTTCAATTCTTGTAATGGCGTCCGCCATTTGACCAACCTGTTTCTCAAGGTTCTTGATGCTAGATTCTGTTGTTTGGACATGAGTAGCAAAGTGTTTAGTCAAAACCTGCAACATATCTTTAGTTGAGTGGTACTTACCTTGGCGGGGTTGTTGTTGTTGGTTTTGTTGATCCCTCCAATGAAAATTTTGTTGGTCACGCCAATATGGCATGAAATTTTGTGCACAGGGATCGTTCCTAGGTCTTTGCTGCTGTGGTTGTCCATAACCCATTGCGTTTACCTCAGCATCGTCATCCTGGACTTGTGGGTACATGTCCGTTGGATGATACGGGTCTGCACAAACTCCACAAGCTTTGAGCTGTTGTGGTGTTCCCATAAGTGTTAGCCTCTTCACCATTTCCTTCAATTCTGCGAGCTTGGTGGAAATCTCACTCTTCCCGGAACTCACAGCATGAACTCCTTTCTTAGCCGGGGTCCTTCCAAAGTTCCGAGTTCCTTCCGCTAGTTCCTGTATCTTTTCCAAAGCAAGGTCAGGAGTAGAGTTAAGAATATTACCTCCGCAAGCCGCATCGACGATCCTCCTTTCATTGTCTAGCAAGCCATTGTACAAGTACAAGACTAGATCTTGAGTTGAATATCCGTGAAAAGGACAGCTGGATCGGAGGCGTGCAAACCTTTCGAAGTACTCGTAGAGAGTTTCGGTTGCCTCTTGCTCGATGTTGCTTATAGCTTTCTTCAAGCTATTGGCCTTCTTAGGTGGAAAGTATTTCTCCAAGAACGCTTTGTGAAGGTTCTCCCAAGTGTCAATACTCCCGGATGGAAGGTGGTAATACCAATCATCCACCGAATCTTTGAGTATGAAGCCGAATGCCCTCATCTTGATTTGTTCTTCGGTAATGTTGGCTGGCTTCATGCTCATGCACACGGTGTGGAACTTCCCAAGGTGCTTGATGGGGTCTTCACCACTTAGCCCATGGAAGGATGGGAGCAAGTGAATGAGGCCCGGCTTGAGCTCAAAGTTGACTCCTTCCCTTAGTGCCGGTATAGTGACCACAAGAGGGTTTTGAGCCAAGGTGGGCTGCGTAAGTTGACGAAGAGTACGGTCAGCCATCTCTTGTTGAAGTTGTTGTTGTCTTTGTTGCCGGGGAGTTTTAGTGTTTTATTGTTATTATTGATTATTGGTTTGAACCATAAAAATGGTTCAAACCAATAATCAATAATAACAATAAAACACTAAAACTCCCCGGAAACGGCGCCAAAATTTGACCGACGGTATTTCTATGGTCGTCTATACCCAATCAAAAGTAAATCCCGACTTAGCACTAAGAACAAGTATAGTGACTAAGTAAGGGTCGAACCCAAGAGAGTTAAGGTGTTTTAGATGTAACTATCGATTATTGTGACAAGTGACACAAGGGGGGGGGAGGGGGTTGGTTAAATTGATGCACAAAAAACTTATGAAAACGATTAATGCGACAAGTAAGACAATAGTGGATGAATCTACACTAGGTTGATTCTAAGCATGCAATTGCTACTTTGGTGAATTCCTTTTGCAAGTTTTCAAGTAATCTCCCGTCTCGATCATATATATGTGTTGAGCAAACCGGCATCAACACAACTTAACAGGTTAAAGTTCCGTAAACCTACAAGAACAAATAACAAGTTAGCTTTCAAACAAAGACTAAGGGATATAAAGAGAAGATTAAAACCGTTAAACTTATCATAATATTTGTGTTCCTTTTCTTTAAGTAATCACAACCCGTTATTACTTAAAGTTACTACTAGATTAAAGACCCGAACCCGGAACCTATTAATCCTAGTTGTTTACATGTACTTTAGAACCTAAGGTGATCAATCTCAAGTTATAGTAAACATGCAATTAGACAATGGAGATCAAGGAGACACAAAGTATTACTGAATGAAAACTTATAATATAAAGTACTTACAACCAAAGTAACAAGGCAGCTTCAAACCAACCTAATGTAGCAAGGGAATTAGCAACTCATTACAAGGTAGAAAGACAATCTAAGTGGAAAATTTGATGATTAACAAGATGATAAGATGGATCATTCTAGCAATCAACCAAGGACTATTTATACTACAAAAGATACTAAATAGGAGTAAATGGCCGGCCCAAAACAGCCACCTTAAATGTCATAAAGGTGGTGTAAACAGCCGGAGTAAAGCTTCTGGCGTTAAACCACTGGGGCGGCCTTCAGGAACCGCAAGGGCGGTTTAGGCAGAATCGGGTTGATCTTCTTCAGAACCGCTGAGGTGGCTACACAATTCTGCTGGGGCGGATCTTCAATGTTCTTCAACGTCTGACCTTTCGCCTTCTTGATGTTTCTGATGCCAAGCCGCCGGGGCCTTCCTACGTCGACGCAAGAGTGGTGACATAGCCCCTTCGCCTTCCAGCTCCCACGTTGAGGCGCAGGCAGGAGCGCAGTGGGAGACGCAGGGGAGCTGGTCTTCATTTCTTCAAGGCAGGTCACCGTAGGGGCGCCAAGGAGTGGCTCAGGGGCGGTGACACACTTCATGGCTGGCGCTGGTGAAGGCGCAGGGAGCGCTCCAGTGGAAAACGTCATCCGCAGGGGCGGCTGCAGGGACCCGCTGGGGCAGTGAGCCAACAGAAGTTTTGCTTCATGATCGATCTTCACTCCTAAGTGCTTATAACTTCTTCTTTAGCTTCTTTTAGGATTCTTCTTCTGGACCAAGGAGTTAGTAGCATAAACCGACAGTAATGCCATAAAAAGACTCTAAAAACTATCCTAATTGATAGTGATTTCATCACCTATCAACGGTATTGCAGATTTTGAGGGATAGAGAGTTGTACCCCAAGCTCTCTAAGTGCGAGTTTTGGATGTCTGAGGTTGCTTTCCTTGGACATATTGTCTCCGCCGATGGGATCATTGTTGACCCGGCGAAGATCGAGTTTGTTGCTGCATGGACGACACCGAAAAACGTCAAGGAAGTGCGTAGCTTTCTTGGCTTAGCCGGTTATTATAGACGCTTTGTGGAATGATTTTCTGTGATTGCCCGCCCACTGACTAGTCTTTTGAGGAAGACTACTAGATTTGTATGGACCGACCAATGTGCTCTAGAAGTTGTTGCTGAGATGTTGTTGTTGTGTTGAGGCTGAATGAGGTGTGGATGCTCCATAGTTGCAACCTAGGTTGGTGTGGTAAGTTCCTTCTCTTCTTCTCTCTTCTTCCTTCATCCTTACTTCTTTCTTCTTCATTCTAGCCTAGAATCACAAGTTGGACTTGTGATTGGATCCTTCCTGGATGTTGTGATGATCATATGTGTGTATATATGCATATATGTTGTTGTGGTGTGTTGAAGATGTAAAGAGAGTCGAGAAAGAGGTCGAAGAGAATCCGGGACCAACCCTCTGCACAGTTGGCCGCCCCTCCGCTTGTCCTGAGCCGCACCTGCGCCTGCTGTGGACCGCCCCTGCGCCTTTGGTGAGCCGTCCTTGCGCCTCACTGGGCTGGTTGGTGTGTTCTTGCTTCTTTTGGTGTATACCTTGTTGGTATGTCTTCCTTCCTTCCTTTCCTTTGGCCTTGGCTAAGTTAATAGCTAGGTTAGGATGAATTGTATGTTAGAGATGTGTCTTAGGCACTTGTGTTGATGTTGAGAGTATGCTTTAGGCATATGTGAGCTTGTGTTGATCTTTAGGTTGTTGGTTGGTTCTGGTTATGGAGACGAGTCTCCTATCTCCTTTCAGGTTGTGATGTTGTGTGCCTTGCTCTTGTAGGCGTTGGTTACTTCCCCGAGGGGAAGCTATGACGTGGTAGAGGATACGAGTGTATCAGGTAAGTCCATAGGACTTACTTAGCGTACGGTTGTGGATTGTATGATTGTAATGGTTGTGTGTGTTCATATGGTTGTGCATTTATATCTTGGGACTAGGACGACCTTTCATTACATTTATATGGCCCAAGTGTATTATTACGGGCGGTAACTGTAAGCATGAAATATTGTGATACTTTAGGCACGTTTTCTAAACGTATTTGATTCATATTGATAGTCATTTATTGAGCATTGTTGCATATGTGAGCTAGTTTGCCTATATTGTCGATATAGATGTCTACACAAGCTTTATGTTGATTATAGGTACTTAAGAGCTATTTCCGAACGGAATCGAGCAAAGAAGAGCTGATTGGATATGTCCATGGATTGAGGACATTCTTAGGAGCAAAAAGGAGTTCAACTTGAGGAGTGCACGAGGCTAGGGAAGAATCACGTTCTTGCCCTAAACCACGCTCTAAAATACGGCCGTACTACAAACCACGTTCAGTTCCACGGCCGTGGAACCTTGCAAGAGAGGCGTGATACATTCCAGTAACTATTACGGTCGTGGAATCCATGGTTCAAACCGTGACACTTTCCACGCTCTAAATTACGGTCGTGGAACCTTCCACGACCGTGATCTTGGCGATCTTTTTCGCCACACTTTGAAGCCACGATCTTTTGAGAGATTGGGCCGGGTCGATATTTTATCTTGCCCTATAAAAAGACGGACGAAGGGAGATTCCGTCATCGACGCTTACCCCCGTTTAGATCCCCGCTTATGCTCGCTTACCCTCGCTTAGACGCATTGAGATCTTATTGGAGATCTACGTTCGCGCTTGGATTTGCCCAAATCTCGCACTTTGGTGGAGATTATCGTTGGGATTTCCAGATTTCCCGGATTGACGGAAGATTCGGAGGATTGTTGCAAGAAGATTTCTCTTCTTGTTTAGGTTTGATTTTAGAAGACGGATTGACATCCCGTTCTTCCTTCTTACCTAAGATTGTGTTTACTTGTTCTATTCTGGAATTAGTGACATTATCTGTTCTTGATTGTGACTTTGAGATTGGTTTGGAGTTTATTGAAATTTTCGGAAGTTTTCATCTTTCAATTTTTTAATTTTTGAATTTGATATCAACATGACTGTTATTGGCTAAAAACCTTTAACAATTCTAAGGTGAAGGGTTGATAGTTGTGGCTTAGATAATGATAGATCGATCGTAAACAGATTAGACCCTGAGAGTTAGAGAGAATCGTCGACGAACCCTAAATCACGGTTTGTTCTTGAGTTCCACGACCGTGGAATCTCAAGATCTGCCCGTAATTTCCCTTAAGTTTACGAGTCTGCTTTTACTTTAATCCAAAGTTAAAGATTTGCTTTAGCTTAGTCTTGGCTTGCCTTTTCTAGGTGGTAGTGAATCCTCAACAACCTCTACCTCGATTATGAGTGTCACAACCTTAATCGGTTAAGTTAGTTTTGACCTTTGGATTATAAGTTTGGGTATTTGATATTAATTCTTACCTTTAGAACCTTTCTATATTGAAGCCTCAACAACCTGTATAGAGAGTGTCTTGTAGGTGAGTCATATAAGGTTTTTGGAACTTCACCGTACGATTACCTTACATTCGTATACTTTTGCATATCTCAACTCTGTCTTTATATCATTAAGTATATCTTGAATCGATTGCCACAGCTGGTTACTTGGATCTTTAGGATTGTTGTTTTCCCAATATATTGCAAAGCTCTTATACAAACTGCTTGATAATCTACTATTGAAGTTAACGATCTAAAGGATATGATGTTCCAGATGAGGTTAGAAATAAGCGACCTTAAGAATCCGGGAAGCAAGAAATCCTCAAGAAGAGCATCAAGATCAAGAAGAAGAAGTCACTCATCCGCTGATGATAGTGACTCTTCCATGCCACCGCTAGAAGAAATTGATCCCACGATCAATGTAAATCCTTTCCATCCACAAGGAGCTGCTAATCGCCGTGTTCCACCTAGGAACGCAAGGATCGAACGTGTGGATAATGAGCCAAGAACTCTGGGCCAAAGGATGGATCCAACACAACAACCGCGCCGTTTGGGCGTGAATTTTGATGCTTAAGATGTACAAGGGTTTAGCTTCAACCCTCAAGTTATTACTCTTGTTCGCCAAAACCAATTTGGCGGGACAAGCGCTGAATCTCCACACCAACACTTGTAAAACTTTGAGTGTATGATGGAGACGATGAGACCGAAGAATGCTACTACCAACAGCTACAAGCTCAAGCCCTTCTTCTTCTCTTTGAAGGGGAAAGCGTTGTCTTGGTACCAAGCTCTTCCTAGTGGGAAACTAGATACGTGGGAAAGCCTTTCCACGGAGTTCCTCACCAAATTCTTTCCGCCTTCCAAAACAGCGGAACTTAGAGGTAAGATTAATGCTTTTTCCATTAGACCTAACGAAAGTTTGTTTCAATCTTGGGAAAGGTTTCAGGATTTGCTCTTGGATTGCCCTCATCATGGTATATCCAAACTTGCCTTGCTGGAGATTTACTATAAGGGGCTGGATGCGGGAATGCAATTCAACCTCCAATCCCTCTCATGTGGAACATTCATGGACATGAGAGAAGATGACTCTTGGGATTTCATTGAGAAGCAAGCAAGAGTCATAGAGAAGTATTCCCACCGGAAAGTGGAGGGAAATCGTGTGGAGCAAGGAGCAAAGCTCACACATGAAGCTCAAAATCATATTTTCTCCCTCAACAATGAAATCATGGAGTTGAAGGAGGCTATCAAGACCAACTTCCCAAAGCAACAAGGGAAGGATGTTGGTTATTTGGGCAACAACAATGGCGGTGATAACACAAACCGCAACAGCAACAACAACAACAACCGGAATAATAACCGGAGCAACAATTGGAATGGCAACAACAACAATAATAACGGCCGGAACAACAATTGGAACAACAATAGGGGTTCAAGTAACAACAATTGGCGCTCCAATCAACAAAATTCCGGTAACTCTTATCCTTCCAATTCTAATTCACTAACTCCACCTTCCTCTTCCTCTACTCCTTTGAGAAGCCAGGGGCAAACATCAAATGGAGGAAACACTTCGGGAAAGGAGAAGCCCGATCCCATGTTGGAAACGATTTTGGGAAAGCTTCAAGGGTTGGAGAACCGCATCATTAAGGTTGATGACCAAGTTTCCAGGGTTGATAAAGCTCAAAAGGTTTTAGAAAACCAAATGTTCAACCATGCGGAGGAAGTTCCTAGGAATCAAGGGAAGCTTCCAGGAAAGACGGAGGACAACCCTAAGGGAAGGGTGATGGCAATTACGACTAGGAGCGGAGTGACTACCACCGATCCGCAGCCTAAATTTGTTGAAGTCCCCGTAGAGAAAGACAAAGACAAGGGGAAGGAGAAGGAAGATGTCTACGTTCCTCCTCCGGCTTAAAAACCTCCCCTACCATTCCCTCAATCTAGAGCGCGAGCGCGCCTAGATAAACAATTCGGTAAGTTCATAGAACTCATGAGTAAGCTGCATATTAATATACCCTTCATTGATGCTATTGTAGGTATGCCGGCTTATGGCAAGTTCTTGAAGGAGCTCCTCTCTAACAAGAGGAAGCTAGAAGACTTCGGTGAGGTCAAGATGAGTTCGGATTCTTCGGATCTCATCAAGACCATGAAGGAGAAAATGCCCCCAAAATTGAAGGATTCGGGTTCATTTTGCATTCCCATTGGAGTGGGAGATGTCACATATGACGCTTTATGTGACTTAGGAGCAAGTGTGAGCATCATACCACTTGCATTGTGCGGATCGATCCATCACTCGCCCCGTCGGTATCGTAGAAGATGTCCCGGTCAAGCTAGGTAAATTCTTTGTTCCCATTGATTTTGTCCCGGTCAAGCAAGTGTGAGCATCATACCACTAATCTATTGATGAAGGATGCAGTTTTTGAGTTTTCGCATGAATGCTTGGATGCGTTTAACACAATTCGGCAAGCTCTAATTTCAGCACCTATTATCCAACCTCCGGATTGGACTCTTCCCTTTGAGGTTATGTGCGATGCTAGTGACGTAGCTATTGGAGCTGTTCTTGGACAACGAAAGGAAGGGCGAACCCACGCCATATACTATGCTAGCAAGACGCTAGATGAAGCGCAGCTCAACTACGCCACTACCGAGAAAGAGTTTTTAGCCATTGTCTACGCTATTGACAAGTTTCGCTCTTATCTTGTAGGTGCAAAGGTGATTGTCTACACGGATCATGCTGCGATCCGATACCTCCTTGCGAAGAAAGACGCGAAACCAAGGCTAATTAGATGAATTCTTCTCCTACAAGAATTTGATCTTGAGATCCGCGACAAGAAAGGTTCAGAAAATTCTGTTGCGGATCATTTGAGTCGCCCAACACATCTAGAGGACGACCATTTACCCATTGATGACTCCTTTCCGGACGAACACCTACACATCATAGAGGAGTGCATCAACGTGATCTCCAAAGGTAACGAACCATGGTTTGCTGATTTTGTTAACTATTTGGTTTGCCAGGAGACACCGCCCGGATTATCCTACGCACAAAGGAAGAAGTTCTTTAAGGATGTCCGGGAATACTATTGGAACGAGCCTCTCCTCTTTAAGAGAGGTCCGGATGGCATCATTCGGCGATGTGTGCCGGAAGACGAGATGCAAAGTGTCATCCGCCATTGTCATTCACTACCTTGTGGAAGACACGCTAGTTCGAACAAGACTAGCGCAAAGGTATTGCAATCTGGATTTTTTTGGCCTACTTTATTTAGAGATGTGCAATCCTTTGTTTCTTGCTGCGATGCTTGTCAAAGAACAGGCAATATTTCTAGAAGGAATGAGATGCCCCTCAACAACATCCAAGAGGTGGAGATTTTCGACGTTTAGGGAGTTGATTTCATGGGACCATTCTCATCCTCTTGTGGAAACCAATACATACTATTGGCGGTGGATTATGTTTCTAGATGGGTGGAAGCAATTGCCTCTCCCACAAATGATGCCATGGTGGTGGTTAAGTTCTTCAACAAGACCATCTTCCCGCGATTTGGGACACCAAGGACTATCATTAGTGATGGAGGTTCTCACTTCATAGCCCGTCGCTTTGAAGCTCTTCTAGCTAAATATGAGGTTACTCACAAGGTCACTACCCCTTATCATCCACAAACTAGTGGACAAGTTGAGATCTCAAATAGGGAGATCAAAGGAATTCTGGAGAAGACGGTTTCAAGGACTAGGAAGGATTGGTCCTTGAAGCTTGACGATGCATTATGGGCATACCGGATTGCGTACAAGACTCCCATAGGAACCACACCATACAATCTTGTGTATGGAAAGTCTTGTCACTTGCCGGTGGAGTTGGAGCACAAAGCGTTTTGGGCTATTAAGTGGCTGAATTTCGGCATGAAGGAAGCGGGAGAGAAGCGTCTCCTAGACCTTAATGAGCTGGATGAACTCCGCTTGAACGCATATGAAAACGCTAAGATCTACAAGGAGAGAGCAAAGCGTTGACATGATAAGCATATCAATCCAAAGGACTTCAAAGAAGGAGATCAAGTTCTTCTCTTCAATTCAAGGCTTCGCCTCTTTCCAGGTAAGCTTAAATCCCGTTGGACCGGACCTTTTCTAATTAAGCGAATTTTCTCTCATGGTGCAGTTGAAGTATGGGGTGAAGCGAGCGGAAGTTTTAAGGTGAACGGCCAACGACTAAAGAAGTATACGCCGGAACTCCAAGCTGAAGAGTTCGCGCCTACCGCACTCGAATAAGTGCGAGATTGGTCTAGCTACGGACCTTAAACAAAGCACTTCTTGGGAGGCAACCCAAGGTAATGCATTCTTGTTTTTGTTTTCGATTCATAGTTTAGCTTAGTTTAGACGTTTTTGCTTTATTTTGCCTCGATTTCTTCCGGTATGTCCGTGTTTTTGGATGTAGGAACGATAGAGAAGGAAAAGGGAAGGATATTGTTGAAGAAAAGTGACGAAATTTGGACTTTGGAGCTATACAGAGAGTTCCACGGCCTAAACCACGGTCGTGACAGCTACAGTACCCGTAATTTCCAAAAGCCTTTGAAAAATCACCAAAACCACGGTTCCGTACATTTCCACGGCCGTGGAACACCTCGACAGACCGTGATTTTCAAAAATTTTGCCTGTGACTATATGAACCACGTTCTTCACAAAAATCACCCCAAAACCCCTCTTCCACGACCTAATAGCCGAAATCCACGACCCTCTCTCAAATCCTCGTTTCTTAATCGTTTTTAACGATTCTTCTTCCTAAACCGAAGCACATTCGACCACCAACAAGATCCAAGCGACGAATCGAGCGGAAATTCACCAAGGAACGCGCAATTCGGATTTTTCAATCCGAAAAATAGGTTTTTCCACTCCTCTTGATCTTTGTCGATTTGGTTCGTTTTTGTTAGAGATTTTAGGAAGAACTGATTGAGATTGGAAGAAATTAGAATAGGACTGCCTGTTTGTGGAGATTGAGTGTTGTTTGCTGAGATTTGCTAAAGAAACAGACTAACCAAGGTCTCTGGGAGAATTACGGCCGTGGAATTGCAAGAACAGCCCGTAATTTCTGACAAATTGGATTTTGTGAGGAGAGTTTCGGGGAGGATAAAAGAGAAGAAGAATGATCAGAATAAGAAGAGGAAGGGTAATCCCTCTTCTTCCTCATTCTCTAGAGCACCACCACCCTCTTCCCCTTCACCTCCATCCTCACCTTCACCTCCATCCTCACCTCCTCACCCTAGAGTCCCGACCATACATGAGGATCATCTCAATGCACTCGAGAGGATCAAGGAGAGGGCTATGATTGGTCCTAGGTACTTGTTGTTGGAGGATCTAGCTCCTCTCAACATTATAGAGGACCTTACTTGGCTCTTGGATAGAGCCGGACTAGTTGTCTTCTCGGCTATCCGAGAAGACGCTTATGAGGAGATTACACGGGAGGTTGTGACGTCTTTCGAGCATAGCCATGTAGACAGGACCGTCTCTTTCCGTCTTATGGAAAGAGACTATCATTTTAGCATCCGTGAGTTTGGGACCTTTTTCAGGTTTCAGGAGACCTTTAACGGTCGATTTCCTAGTGGCGTTTACGCCAAGGACTTTTGGGAGGAGGTAGCTATGATTTACGCCAACGAGGACCGTTGGCAACCTGCTGATACCAAGGCTAGGTTGATGTACCACCTAGCCTTGAAGATTGCTCACCGTGTTCTTTCGGAGTGTCTCTTTCCTAGGACGGAGACGCCCCAAAAGATCAAGACGGATGAGCTCTTTTTGTTGTACTCCATGTTGTACGGGCGCCGGGCTGATTGTGCCACTCTCTTGGCTGCTACTATGAGCAAGCTCAAGAACAAGAAGAAGGGCAACATAGGATATGGTGGGATAGTTACCCACATTGCTAGGAGCTTGGGTGTTGATTTCTCTGCATGCACCCGCATACCAGCCGTTCCCTTAGGACTCCATGCCTTCATGACTAGGGGTCTCATCTTCCCCACACATAGAGGTCTGCCTTATGCGGGCATGCCTTGGGAGAGCATAACGGGTAGGGGTATAGAGTGGCTACCGGAGTACTCCATTATGGCGGGACGCCATAATTGGAAGGAGACGTTCGCTGCTATGCATGCGAACAGGATAGTAGCTCCCCCGTATGTCCCACCACCAGTTGTCGAGGAGGAGGACATGAGAGATCAATTTGAGGGTGGAGGAGGAGCCGAGCAGGAGTTTGGCACGTTTCCGGATCAGCCGGAGGCGGCCCCCGATGTACCGAGACGTTCTCCACGTCCAGCTAGAGCTTCAGGCTCGTCTTCTCGCCGCGCTAGCGTGAGTGAGAGACCTACGTGGATGACCACACCTCCTACATGGTATGGCGTTCCCCCTCCTTGGTCCACAGACCAGCACCATCACCATCCGACGCTCCAGCATGGTACAGTCAGGCTCCGGGATGGTACGAGCAGATGCCGGATTGGGCTACTGGCCTTTCAGAGAGAGTAGGAGCATTGGAGATCCGAGCCGATGCTAGAGATGGACGCTTAGACGACCTCGACCACATGATGAGGGATGTCTACCGCCAGCAGTTTGGGCGGTTTTATGATCCTAGCTTCTCTCCATTCCCGCCTCCACCAGCGCCGCTGTGATTGATTGCATGACCGTTCGCTTTAGCCATTCCACCGCCACTTTGTGAGTTTCTTTTTCTTTTCTTTCTTTTCTTTCTTTCTTTTGAACATTAGGGACAATGTTCGTCCTAAGTATGGGGTGGGATGTACTAAAAGTTTGTAATAACTTCTACTCACTATGTTTGCTTTTATTCGAGACTATCATTGCATGTTCATTATATTGTTGCATGTTTCATTATTGCATTGCATGAAAAAGAACTTGAAAAACCCATAAAAATTGAAAAATTTTGAAAATTTTGTGCTTCTAATGAATTGAGATGATTTCCATGATAATCACTACTTGTGAATTGAGTTTGGTGACAATTGCATGCTTAAAAGAATAGTGAATTGAAAAGAATTTGAATGAATGAATTTTACCTCTTTTGCAAGTTTCATAATGTGAAGAATATTACCTAAATCATGTTGAGAAATTGAAGTTGAAATCACACTATAAGTTCTTATGCTTCTTGTTGAGATGATTAAGGCAATTCGATATTTTCTTTCTTCTTTCTTTGATCATTTAGCTCCTCATTGAAATATTAACCTCCTTTACCTATCCGGGAACTTGGAGAAGTGAATGAAAAAGGCATGTTTGATGTGGGAGGGCCATGAAAGCAATTATTTGCAATCAAAAGAATAGAAAGAAATTGTAGGTTTGGGGAAGTCAATCATGACGATGAGTAACTCGGCACCATTCACATAGCCGGGTGTTTGTGTCTTGCCAAAGTCGGATTGAGTGATATTCCTAGCGGATTATGGTATGTGCGCTAAGGGTTTGAGGCATCTCATGAAAATTGAGAAACGCCGATCTCTTAGGCTTCGGTTTTTGTGCACCTCTATCCATAACTCCAAAAGTAAAGTCGAAAAATGAAAGGAAGAGAGCGAAGCTCTAAGTTGAAAGTGCTGCGGAAACCGCAAAAGAAGAAGAAGGAGTAGTTGTCCACTTTCCCGGATTCATGCACCACATTCCCTAAAAGTTTCTTTCCCTTCCACATTCTAGACCTTTTCTTTGAAAGTCCTTAAGATCAAAAGAATGTTATATGACTTTGTGGTCTAAATTGAGGTTTCTTATGATTGATTTTGATAATGTTTGAAGGTTATGATGCGTGTATTGAAGTTTAATTGATTCATGAGTTTTCTTTGCTTTTTACTCTTTGGATAAGTGTATGAAAGTCTTATAAACGATTGAAGCAAGGTTTGAGAATGATCTATTCTTTAGAAGGCACATTCATCCAAAAGAAGTATTGCTTTGAGAAGGTACACATATTTCATCCTAACTCTTATTCTAAAAGCTTTTTGAGAAACCTTGCTTAGGGACAAGCAAGTTGCAAATATGGGATTATTTGTTAGCATGAAATATTATGATACTTTAGGCACGTTTTCTAAACGTATTTGATTCATATTGATAGTCATTGATTGAGCATTGTTGCATATGTGAGCTAGTTTGCCTATATTGTCGATATAGATGTCTACACAAGCTTTATGTTGATTATAGGTACTTAAGAGCTATTTCCGAACGGAATCGAGCAAAGAAGAGCTGATTGGATATGTCCATGGATTGAGGACATTCTTAGGAGCAAAAAGGAGTTCAACTTGAGGAGTGCACGAGGCTAGGGAAGAATCACGTTCTTGCCCTAAACCACGCTCTAAAATACGGCCGTACTACAAACCACGTTCAGTTCCACGGCCGTGGAACCTTGCAAGAGAGGCGTGATGCATTCCAGTAACTATTACGGTCGTGGAATCCATGGTTCAAACCGTGACACTTTCCACGCTCTAAATTACGGTCGTGGAACCTTCCACAACCGTGATCTTGGCGATCTTTTTCGCCACACTTTGAAGCCACGATCTTTTGAGAGATTGGGCCGGGTCGATAATTTATCTTGCCCTATAAAAAGACGGACGAAGGGAGATTCCGTCATCGACGCTTACCCCCGTTTAGATCCCCGCTTATGCTCGCTTACCCTCGCTTAGACGCAATGAGATCTTATTGGAGATCTACGTTCGCGCTTGGATTTGCCCAAATCTCACACTTTGGTGGAGATTATCGTTGGGATTTTCAGATTTCCCGGATTGACGGAAGATTCGGAGGATTGTTGCAAGAAGATTTCTCTTCTTGTTTAGGTTTGATTTTAGAAGACGGATTGATATCCCGTTCTTCCTTCTTACCTAAGATTGTGTTTACTTGTTCTATTCTGGAATTAGTGACATTATTTGTTCTTGATTGTGACTTTGAGATTGGTTTGGAGTTTATTGAAAGTTTTCGGAAGTTTTCATCTTTCAATCTTTTAATTCTTGAATTTGATATCAACATGACTGTTATTGGCTAAAAACCTTTAACAATTCTAAGGTGAAGGGTTGATAGTTGTGGCTTAGATAATGATAGATCGATCGTAAACAGATTAGACCCTGAGAGTTAGAGAGAATCGTCAACGAACCCTAAATCACGGTTTGTTCTTGAGTTCCACGACCGTGGAATCTCAAGATCTGCCCGTAATTTCCTTTAAGTTTACGAGTCTGTTTTTACTTTAATCCAAAGTTAAAGATTTGCTTTAGCTTAGTCTTGGCTTGCCTTTTCTAGGTGGTAGTGAAGCCTCAACAACCTCTACCTCGATTATGAGTGTCACAACCTTAATCGGTTAAGTTAGTTTTGACCTTTGGATTATAAGTTTGGGTATTTGATATTAATTCTTACCTTTAGAACCTTTCTATATTGAAGCCTCAACAACCTGTATAGAGAGTGTCTTGTAGGTGAGTCATATAAGGTTTTTGGAACTTCACCGTACGATTACCTTACATTCGTGTACTTTTGCATATCTCAACTCTATCTTTATATCATTAAGTATATCTTGAATCGATTGCCACAACTGGATACTTGGATCTTTAGGATTGTTGTTTTCCCAATATATTGCAAAGCTCTTATACAAACTGCTTGATAATCTACTATTGAAGTTAACGATCTAAAGGATATGATGTTCCAGATGAGGTTAGAAATAAGCGACCTTAAGAATCCGGGAAGCAAGAAATCCTCAAGAAGAGCATCAAGATCAAGAAGAAGAAGTCACTCATCCGCTGATGATAGTGACCTTTCCATGCCACCGCTAGAAGAAATTGATCCCACGATCAATGTAAATCCTTTCCATCCACAAGGAGCTGCTAATCGCCGTGTTCCACCTAGGAACGCAAGGATCGAACCTGTGGATAATGAGCCAAGAACTCTGGGCCAAAGGATGGATCCAACACAACAACCGCGCCGTTTGGGCGTGAATTTTGATGCTTACGATGTACAAGGGTTTAGCTTCAACCCTCAAGTTATTACTCTTGTTCGCCAAAACCAATTTGGCGGGACAAGCGCTGAATCTCCACACCAACACTTGTAAAACTTTGAGTGTATGATGGAGACGATGAGACCGAAGAATGCTACTACCAACAGCTACAAGCTCAAGCCCTTCTTCTTCTCTTTGAAGGGGAAAGCGTTGTCTTGGTACCAAGCTCTTCCTAGTGGGAAACTAGATACGTGGGAAAGCCTTTCCACAAAGTTCCTCTCCAAATTCTTTCCGCCTTCCAAAACAGCGGAACTTAGAGGTAAGATTAATGCTTTTTCCATGAGACCTAACGAAAGTTTGTTTCAATCTTGGGAAAGGTTTCAGGATTTGCTCTTGGATTGCCCTCATCATGGCATATCCAAACTTGCCTTGCTGGAGATTTACTATAAGGGGCTGGATGCGGGAACGCAATTCAACCTCCAATCCCTCTCATGTGGAACATTCATGGACATGAGAGAAGATGACGCTTGGGATTTCATTAAGAAGCAAGCAAGAGTCATAGAGAAGTATTCCCACCGGAAAGTGGAGGGAAATCGTGTGGAGCAAGGAGCAAAGCTCACACATGAAGCTCAAAATCAGATTTTCTCCCTCAACAATGAAATCAAAGAGTTGAAGGAGGCTATCAAGACCAACTTCCCAAAGCAACAAGGGAAGGATGTTGGTTATTTGGGCAACAACAATGGCGGTGATAACACAAACCGCAACAACAACAACAACAACAACAACAACCGGAACAATAACCGGAGCAACAATTGGAATGGCAACAACAACAATAATAACGGCCGGAACAACAATTGGAACAACAATAGGGGTTCAAGTAACAACAATTGGCGCTCCAATCAACAAAATTCCGGTAACTCTTATCCTTCCAATTCTAATTCACTAACTCCACCTTCCTCTTCCTCTACTCCTTTGAGAAGCCAGGGGCAAACATCAAATGGAGGAAACACTTCGGGAAAGGAGAAGCCCGATCCCATGTTGGAAACGATTTTGGGAAAGCTTCAAGGGTTGGAGAACTGCATCATTAAGGTTGATGACCAAGTTTCCAAGGTTGATAAAGCTCAAAAGGTTTTAGAAAACCAAATGTTCAACCATGCGGAGGAAGTTCCTAGGAATCAAGGGAAGCTTCCAGGAAAGACGTAGGACAACCCTAAGGGAAGGGTGATGGCAATTACGACTAGAAGCGGAGTGACTACCACCAATTCGCAGCCTAAATTTGTTGAAGTCCCCGTAGAGAAAGACAAAGACAAGGGGAAGGAGAAGG
Source organism: Fagopyrum esculentum (assembly GCA_033239045.1). NCBI lineage: Eukaryota > Viridiplantae > Streptophyta > Magnoliopsida > Caryophyllales > Polygonaceae > Fagopyrum > Fagopyrum esculentum. Next base: position 51,393,275 of record BSUD01000004.1, read on the forward strand.
AAGATGTCTACGTTCCTCCTCCGGCTTACAAACCTCCCCTACCATTCCCTCAATCTAGAGCGCGAGCGCGCCTAGATAAACAATTCGGTAAGTTCATAGAACTCATGAGTAAGCTGCATATTAATATACCCTTCATTGATGCTATTGTAGGTATGCCGGCTTATGGCAAGTTCTTGAAGGAGCTCCTCTTTAACAAGAGGAAGCTAGAAGACTTCGGTGAGGTCAAGATGAGTTCGGATTCTTCGGATCTCATCAAGACCATGAAGGAGAAAATGCCCCCAAAATTGAAGGATCCGGGGTCATTTTGCATTCCTATTGGAGTGGGAGATGTCACATATGACGCTTTATGTGACTTAGGAGCAAGTGTGAGCATCATACCACTTGCATTGTGCAGGAAGATCGGTTTAGGCGATCCTAAACCGGTAAAGATGACGTTGTACATGGCGGATCGATCCATCACTCGCCCCGTCGGTATCGTAGAAGATGTCCCGGTCAAGCTAGGTAAATTCTTTGTTCCCATTGATTTTGTCGTGCTTGATATTCCTGCAGATAGTCCGGTCCCGATCATACTCGGAAGACCGTTTCTTGCAACTTCCGGCTGCATAGTCGATTGCAAGAATGGTAGACTCGCTTTTGATATTGGGGAAGAGAAAGTAGAGTTCGTTCTTTCCACTCTAGTGAAGGAGCCAATCATTGACGAGGATATATTCGATATCCAAGATGAAGAAGGTTTGTCTAGGGATGAGGTAAGTGCGATTCTCTTCAATGACCCCTTACAAAAAGTTATCACTATGAGTCTAACCAATGTAGGGGAAGAAGAAGAGTGTAATGAGGCAATTGAAGCCTTAGAAGCACAAGAAGAGATACATGAAGTGGAGTTTGAGAAACTCCACGATGAGGCTGAAAATGTGAGAATTCACGGTCTTACA
>BSUD01000004.1:51394213-51524466 GCA_033239045.1 Fagopyrum esculentum
ATCCCGTTCTTCCTTCTTACCTAAGATTGTGTTTACTTGTTCTATTCTGGAATTAGTGACATTATTTGTTCTTGATTGTGACTTTGAGATTGGTTTGGAGTTTATTGAAAGTTTTCGGAAGTTTTCATCTTTCAATCTTTTAATTCTTGAATTTGATATCAACATGACTGTTATTGGCTAAAAACCTTTAACAATTCTAAGGTGAAGGGTTGATAGTTGTGGCTTAGATAATGATAGATCGATCGTAAACAGATTAGACCCTGAGAGTTAGAGAGAATCGTCAACGAACCCTAAATCACGGTTTGTTCTTGAGTTCCACGACCGTGGAATCTCAAGATCTGCCCGTAATTTCCTTTAAGTTTACGAGTCTGTTTTTACTTTAATCCAAAGTTAAAGATTTGCTTTAGCTTAGTCTTGGCTTGCCTTTTCTAGGTGGTAGTGAAGCCTCAACAACCTCTACCTCGATTATGAGTGTCACAACCTTAATCGGTTAAGTTAGTTTTGACCTTTGGATTATAAGTTTGGGTATTTGATATTAATTCTTACCTTTAGAACCTTTCTATATTGAAGCCTCAACAACCTGTATAGAGAGTGTCTTGTAGGTGAGTCATATAAGGTTTTTGGAACTTCACCGTACGATTACCTTACATTCGTGTACTTTTGCATATCTCAACTCTATCTTTATATCATTAAGTATATCTTGAATCGATTGCCACAACTGGATACTTGGATCTTTAGGATTGTTGTTTTCCCAATATATTGCAAAGCTCTTATACAAACTGCTTGATAATCTACTATTGAAGTTAACGATCTAAAGGATATGATGTTCCAGATGAGGTTAGAAATAAGCGACCTTAAGAATCCGGGAAGCAAGAAATCCTCAAGAAGAGCATCAAGATCAAGAAGAAGAAGTCACTCATCCGCTGATGATAGTGACCTTTCCATGCCACCGCTAGAAGAAATTGATCCCACGATCAATGTAAATCCTTTCCATCCACAAGGAGCTGCTAATCGCCGTGTTCCACCTAGGAACGCAAGGATCGAACCTGTGGATAATGAGCCAAGAACTCTGGGCCAAAGGATGGATCCAACACAACAACCGCGCCGTTTGGGCGTGAATTTTGATGCTTACGATGTACAAGGGTTTAGCTTCAACCCTCAAGTTATTACTCTTGTTCGCCAAAACCAATTTGGCGGGACAAGCGCTGAATCTCCACACCAACACTTGTAAAACTTTGAGTGTATGATGGAGACGATGAGACCGAAGAATGCTACTACCAACAGCTACAAGCTCAAGCCCTTCTTCTTCTCTTTGAAGGGGAAAGCGTTGTCTTGGTACCAAGCTCTTCCTAGTGGGAAACTAGATACGTGGGAAAGCCTTTCCACAAAGTTCCTCTCCAAATTCTTTCCGCCTTCCAAAACAGCGGAACTTAGAGGTAAGATTAATGCTTTTTCCATGAGACCTAACGAAAGTTTGTTTCAATCTTGGGAAAGGTTTCAGGATTTGCTCTTGGATTGCCCTCATCATGGCATATCCAAACTTGCCTTGCTGGAGATTTACTATAAGGGGCTGGATGCGGGAACGCAATTCAACCTCCAATCCCTCTCATGTGGAACATTCATGGACATGAGAGAAGATGACGCTTGGGATTTCATTAAGAAGCAAGCAAGAGTCATAGAGAAGTATTCCCACCGGAAAGTGGAGGGAAATCGTGTGGAGCAAGGAGCAAAGCTCACACATGAAGCTCAAAATCAGATTTTCTCCCTCAACAATGAAATCAAAGAGTTGAAGGAGGCTATCAAGACCAACTTCCCAAAGCAACAAGGGAAGGATGTTGGTTATTTGGGCAACAACAATGGCGGTGATAACACAAACCGCAACAACAACAACAACAACAACAACAACCGGAACAATAACCGGAGCAACAATTGGAATGGCAACAACAACAATAATAACGGCCGGAACAACAATTGGAACAACAATAGGGGTTCAAGTAACAACAATTGGCGCTCCAATCAACAAAATTCCGGTAACTCTTATCCTTCCAATTCTAATTCACTAACTCCACCTTCCTCTTCCTCTACTCCTTTGAGAAGCCAGGGGCAAACATCAAATGGAGGAAACACTTCGGGAAAGGAGAAGCCCGATCCCATGTTGGAAACGATTTTGGGAAAGCTTCAAGGGTTGGAGAACTGCATCATTAAGGTTGATGACCAAGTTTCCAAGGTTGATAAAGCTCAAAAGGTTTTAGAAAACCAAATGTTCAACCATGCGGAGGAAGTTCCTAGGAATCAAGGGAAGCTTCCAGGAAAGACGGAGGACAACCCTAAGGGAAGGGTGATGGCAATTACGACTAGAAGCGGAGTGACTACCACCAATTCGCAGCCTAAATTTGTTGAAGTCCCCGTAGAGAAAGACAAAGACAAGGGGAAGGAGAAGGAAGATGTCTACGTTCCTCCTCCGGCTTACAAACCTCCCCTACCATTCCCTCAATCTAGAGCGCGAGCGCGCCTAGATAAACAATTCGGTAAGTTCATAGAACTCATGAGTAAGCTGCATATTAATATACCCTTCATTGATGCTATTGTAGGTATGCCGGCTTATGGCAAGTTCTTGAAGGAGCTCCTCTTTAACAAGAGGAAGCTAGAAGACTTCGGTGAGGTCAAGATGAGTTCGGATTCTTCGGATCTCATCAAGACCATGAAGGAGAAAATGCCCCCAAAATTGAAGGATCCGGGGTCATTTTGCATTCCTATTGGAGTGGGAGATGTCACATATGACGCTTTATGTGACTTAGGAGCAAGTGTGAGCATCATACCACTTGCATTGTGCAGGAAGATCGGTTTAGGCGATCCTAAACCGGTAAAGATGACGTTGTACATGGCGGATCGATCCATCACTCGCCCCGTCGGTATCGTAGAAGATGTCCCGGTCAAGCTAGGTAAATTCTTTGTTCCCATTGATTTTGTCGTGCTTGATATTCCTGCAGATAGTCCGGTCCCGATCATACTCGGAAGACCGTTTCTTGCAACTTCCGGCTGCATAGTCGATTGCAAGAATGGTAGACTCGCTTTTGATATTGGGGAAGAGAAAGTAGAGTTCGTTCTTTCCACTCTAGTGAAGGAGCCAATCATTGACGAGGATATATTCGATATCCAAGATGAAGAAGGTTTGTCTAGGGATGAGGTAAGTGCGATTCTCTTCAATGACCCCTTACAAAAAGTTATCACTATGAGTCTAACCAATGTAGGGGAAGAAGAAGAGTGTAATGAGGCAATTGAAGCCTTAGAAGCACAAGAAGAGATACATGAAGTGGAGTTTGAGAAACTCCACGATGAGGCTGAAAATGTGAGAATTCACGGTCTTACATTGTATTTCACGGCCGTGGATTTCACAACCAAAACCGTCCTCCACTCCAGAGAGTTATACGGTTGTGGAGAAGACATGACAACCGTATTTCCCTTCCACGCTCTAAACCACGGCCGTGGAAGACATGGGGAGCCCGTAATTTTCGCCGTGGTAGAGAGTGATCGGGACACTTCTTCAACTTTTTATGATTCTTCTCCAACCCACTCAACTCCCTTAGAAAATTCTAAGGAGACATCGGATGCTCCTCAAGGATCATTGGAAGCTCCGAAAGCAATGGAACTAAAACCACTTCCTACCCATCTAAGGTACGCTTTTCTTGGATCTAATTCTACCTTTCCGGTTATTGTTAGTTCCGATCTTAGCATAGATGAACATGATCAACTTATGATTGTCCTTAAGAAACACAGGAAAGCTTTAGGCTATACTATAGAGGACTTAGTAGGAATTAAACCCTCCCTATGCATGCATAAAATACTAATGGAGGAGGACTTTAGAACTTCAAGACAACCTCAAAGGCAGTTAAATCCGACCATGAAGGAGGTTGTCGAGAAGGAAATTCTTAAACTTCTTGATGCAGGTATCATCTACCCTATCTCCGATAGTAAGTGGGTGAGTCCGGTTCAAGTAGTTCCGAAGAAGGGAGGAATGACGGTCATCACCAACAAGAACAACGAGCTCATTCCTACCCGGACCGTGACAGGATGGCGGATGTGCATAGACTACCGAAAGCTCAACAATGCAACGAGGAAGGACCACTTCCCGTTGCCATTCATTGATCAAATGCTTCAAAGGTTAGCAAAACATTCACATTTCTGCTATCTTGACGGTTATAGTGGTTTCTTTCAGATCCCGATACATCCGGATGATCAAGAGAAGACCACATTTACGTGCCCATGGGGTACGTTTGCCTATAGGAAAATGCCATTCGGGCTTTGTAACACCCCAGCCACCATTCAACGGTGCATGATGGCCATCTTCTCCCAATACATAGAGGAAATCATGGAAGTCTTTATGGACGACTTCTCCGTATACGGTTCCTCTTTTAACGATTGCCTTTCTAACCTTTCTCTTGTTTTGCAAAGGTGTGAAGACACTAACCTAGTTCTTAATTGGGAAAAGTGTCAATTTATGGTTAAGGAAGGAATCGTATTAGGTCACTTAATCTCTAGTAGAGGGATAGAAGTAGATAGAGCTAAGATAGAGACCATAGAGAAACTTCCTCCCCCAACTTCGGTGAAAGGGATAAGAAGTTTCCTAGGACATGCTGGATTCTATAGACGTTTCATTAAGGACTTTTCTAAGATATCAAAACCACTCACTAATCTATTGATGAAGGATGTAGTTTTTGAGTTTTCGCAGGAATGCTTGGATGCGTTTAACACAATTTTGCAAGCTCTAATTTCAGCACCTATTATCCAACCTCCGGATTGGACTCTTCCCTTTGAGGTTATGTGTGATGCTAGTGACGTAGCTATTGGAGCTGTTCTTGGACAACGAAAGGAAGGGCGAACCCACGCCATATACTATGCTAGCAAGACGCTAGATGAAGCGCAGCTCAACTACGCCACTACCGAGAAAGAGTTTTTAGCCATTGTCTACGCTATTGACAAGTTTCGCTCTTATCTTGTAGGTGCAAAGGTGATTGTGTACACGGATCATGCTGCGATCCGGTACCTCCTTGCGAAGAAAGACGCGAAACCAAGACTAATTAGATGGATTCTTCTCCTACAAGAATTTGATCTTGAGATCCGCGACAAGAAAGGTTCAGAAAATTCTGTTGCGGATCATTTGAGTCGCCTAACACATCTAGAGGACGACCATTTACCCATTGATGACTCCTTTCCGGACGAACACCTACACATCATAGAGGAGTGCATCAACGTGATCTCCAAAGGTAACGAACCATGGTTTGCTGATTTTGTTAACTATTTGGTTTGCCAGGAGACACCGCCCGGATTATCCTACGCACAAAGGAAGAAGTTCTTTAAGGATGTCCGGGAATACTATTGGAACGAGCCTCTCCTCTTTAAGAGAGGTCCGGATGGCATCATTCGGCGATGTGTGCCGGAAGACGAGATGCAAAGTGTCATCCGCCATTGTCATTCACTGCCTTGTGGAAGACACGCTAGTTCGAACAAGACTAGCGCAAAGGTATTGCAATCTGGATTTTTTTGGCCTACTTTATTTAGAGATGTGCAATCCTTTGTTTCTTGCTGCGATGCTTGTCAAAGAACAGGCAATATTTCTAGAAGGAATGAGATGCCCCTCAACAACATCCAAGAGGTGGAGATTTTCGACGTTTGGGGAGTTGATTTCATGGGACCATTCCCATCCTCTTGTGGAAACCAATACATACTATTGGCGGTGGATTACGTTTCTAGATGGGTGGAAGCAATTGCCTCTCCCACAAATGATGCCATGGTGGTGGTTAAGTTCTTCAACAAGACCATCTTCCCGCGATTTGGGACACCAAGGACTATCATTAGTGATGGAGGTTCTCACTTCATAGCCCGTCGCTTTGAAGCTCTTCTAGCTAAGTATGGGGTTACTCACAAGGTCACTACCCCTTATCATCCACAAACTAGTGGACAAGTTGAGATTTCAAATAGGGAGATCAAAGGAATTCTGGAGAAGACGGTTTCAAGGACTAGGAAGGATTGGTCCTTGAAGCTTGACGATGCATTATGGGCATACCGGACTGCGTACAAGACTCCCATAGGAACCACACCATACAATCTTGTGTATGGGAAGTCTTGTCACTTGCCGTGGAACCTTGCAAGAGAGGCGTGATGCATTCCAGTAACTATTACGGTCGTGGAATCCATGGTTCAAACCGTGACACTTTCCACGCTCTAAATTACGGTCGTGGAACCTTCCACGACCGTGATCTTGGCGATCTTTTTCGCCACACTTTGAAGCCACGATCTTTTGAAGATTGGGCCGGGCCGATATTTTATCTTGCCCTATAAAAAGACGGACGAAGGGAGATTCCGTCATCGACGCTTACCCCCGTTTAGATCCCCGCTTACGCTCGCTTACTCTCGCTTAGACGCATTGAGATCTTATTGGAGATCTACGTTCGCGCTTGGATTTGCCCAAATCTCGCACTTTGGTGGAGATTATCATTGGTATTTCCAGATTTCCCGGATTGACGGAAGATTCGGAGGATTGTTGCAAGAAGATTTCTCTTCTTGTTTAGGTTTGATTTTAGAAGACGGATTGACATCCCGTTCTTCCTTCTTACCTAAGATTGTGTTTACTTGTTCTATTCTGGAATTAGTGACATTATTTGTTCTTGATTGTGACTTTGAGATTGGTTTGGAGTTTATTGAAAGTTTTCGGAAGTTTTCATCTTTCAATCTTTTAATTCTTGAATTTGATATCAACATGACTGTTATTGGCTAAAAACCTTTAACAATTCTAAGGTGAAGGGTTGATAGTTGTGGCTTAGATAATGATAGATCGATCGTAAACAGATTAGACCCTGAGAGTTAGAGAGAATCGTCGACGAACCCTAAATCACGGTTTGTTCTTGAGTTCCACGACCGTGGAATCTCAAGATCTGCCCGTAATTTCCCTTAAGTTTACGAGTCTGCTTTTACTTTAATCCAAAGTTAAAGATTTGCTTTAGCTTAGTCTTGGCTTGCCTTTTCTAGGTGGTAGTGAAGCCTCAACAACCTCTACCTCGATTATGAGTGTCACAACCTTAATCGGTTAAGTTAGTTTTGACCTTTGGATTATAAGTTTGGGTATTTGACATTAGTTCTTACCTTTAGAACCTTTCTATATTGAAGCCTCAACAACCTGTATAGAGAGTGTCTTGTAGGTGAGTCATATAAGGTTTTTGGAACTTCACCGTACGATTACCTTACATTCGTATACTTTTGCATATCTCAACTCTGTCTTTATATCATTAAGTATATCTTGAATCGATTGCCACAGCTGGTAACTTGGATCTTTAGGATTGTTGTTTTCCCAATATATTGCAAAGCTCTTATACAAACTGCTTGATAATCTACTATTGAATTCGTACCCCCAAATCCCTGAGTTCGATACTCTGGAATACTTGATAATCTACGCCGATCCATACACTGCGGGTTCGCTGCTTTTATTCTAGTTTTATAAATTTAAAGCTTGATTGCACGCACGTTTAGGAGCGAACAGTAACCACCGGTCTTCGCCTGTTGGGTTAGGAGGAGGTGCCCTGAAGATGATCTCACAGGAGGGGGCGAGTGATGATCACCCCATGCAAAACTCCTGTGTTACGTTTGATAGGACGGGGTTCTTGAGGCTCCTCGTGTTACAAAAGAAGTTGAATTAGTAATGGAATAACGTAATTAAAGATAATAAATGAATGTGTGTGACATTGCTTGTATGAGATGTTGTAGTGTGTTTGTTCTATTACTTCATGCTTATCTATTGCTGTAGCTAATGGTGTATACCGTGTTGTAGATGATCTGCAGGTTAGGAAGACTACAGAGTCAGTCAGATGGTGTGGCCAGCCGAGGACTTCTGTACATTAGGATGCATGGGTTGGGGATCTTTTGTATCAGTGATGTTGTTGTTATGGTTTTGTACTCGGCTTTGAGTTTGTAAACTCTTTTGTTGTATCATACAGCATTTATGTATTTGTTTTTATTCTACTTGTGCCTTGTTGTAAGATCCAGTGAACTTGTTGTCAGGCTAGGGTCAGGATCCATTGTGAGATCCTAGCCCAATGTAGCATTTCGAGTCCACCGGATTCGGGGTGTTACAGTTCTACGCATCATCGACTTTGTTCACTACATTGATCGAGTATACCGAATGAAGATACGCGTCAACGGATGAAGATCTATCTTACCTTTCTTTCCATTCATCTATTTTTATTTTGAGTTATCTTTTCACTGGTCGAATGTTTTTTGAGTTTATCCTATTAAAGTTAGGATTAGGCTTCTACAATAAATAAAACCAATGTATCATGAATTTAAAATTCCATTTTCCAGAATTTGACTTAGAGCAATATTGAGGATTTTTCGTGATTAACTCGATCATACATGTCGATCGGCTCGATCATTGACAACTTTTCAAATTCAATTCAAGTTACAATTTTGTAAGTTACTTCCTAAATCCTTTATTCGAGAGTTTGGAATGCCAACTTGATTGATAAATCTATGATTTTTATGATTTAAGTATATGTCTTTTGTGATGATGAGTTATCATATTTTATTATAGTTCTTATTATTGTCTATAACAAGTTGCAAGAGCTACATTTATATAATTATTAGGTTCTAAGTGCTTAAAGGTTTTTGTTTATAAGATGCTAGAGTTGGGTTAATATAAATCTATGCTTCCTAAAGGTACAAGAGTTGTTTAGGAATGTAACTGGTTAATATAATTGACAATACGATTGATAGCACTCGAAATAGAGTATCTTACTATAATCATTCTATTTCATTCTCTATTCTTTTAATCTCAATGAATACATGTTTTTGGTCTATTTCCATTATATTCCTATTTCGAGGTTTTACTAGTTAGTTTATAAAATTGCAATCATTCTAGGCATTATCAAAGCATAAATGACACATATATTGTTGAATGGTCTGATACACACGATGGGCTTCCCTACGGTCATTTTAAGTCAAGATCATGAGGAATTGACTATAGTCCGATAGTGAAGAGAAGAACATCGGGAGAAGATCCAGGAGTGATAAACTAGGCCCATGTTAGACGATGACTTGCTCTTCACCTTTGCATTGAACCCCGAAATGATCACCCATTGTTGCTAGTAAAACCTTGGAGCAAATCTAGACCAGGCCCACACTCTTGGCCCATGAGGTCGGACAACGATTGACAATATATTTTCATGCTATGTTTATAGATGTATTTTTGTGTGGCATTACCTTTGTGAATTACACTATATATATGTATATATAGGGTGTGGTTCCCATGAGAACACCCCTAACGTGTATACATGAGAACAATCGTACACCGTTGGATGGTGAGTATTAAGGGTTGAGATTTAGAGTAGATATCATAATTAATAATAACTAGGAATAATAATAATTAGGAATCCAACAATAACTAAGAATAATACATAAAACGATATAGCACATTCGTAACAAAATTAATAATAATTACGAATATGTTCTCATGTATACACGTTAGGGGTGTTCTCATAGGATCTATACTCTCTCTCTCTCTCTCTCTATATATATATATATATATATATATATATATATATATATAGAGAGAGAGAGAGAGAGAGTGAGAGAGAGAATAGATCATATGAGAACAAGCTTATAGTGTAATCATGAGAACAAATTCGTAATTATTATTAGTTTTGTTACGAAGGTGTCATATCGTTTAATGTATTATTCGTAGTTATTGTTGGTTGAGTGGATTATTCGTAGTTATTACTAATTATGATATCTACTCTAAATTTCGACCCTTAATACTCACCATCCGACGGTCTAATATTGTTCTCATGATTACACGATAAGCCTGTTCTCATGGGAACCGCACCCTATATATTTATATCTATATATATATATGTATGGAAATGATTGAGTGAGAACGTGTATTACGGTAAGAAATGAGAACAAACAGACAACACGATTTAATTCATTTATCGGGTATGATGAAATATTTATATTTAGGCAATATTTAATGTGAATTACGGTATTTACTTAATTCTTTGTATAAGATATCTTCGATTATTACCAAAATCTTCAATTAATCACCGGTTATTGTTTATTTGTTCACGTATTGTTACGCTAAAAAGTGATGCGCAAATGGGTTTTAAATTTATAACTCGAACTAAATCCTAACTACTTAGCGAAACCCGCAGTGTACGGGACGTTTGTAGAAAGATAAGTATTCCGAGGTCGAACACAAAGACTAAGGTGAAATTGATTCAAGTTGTGATTGAGTTTAGCAAAGATCTAAGTCTAAAGAAAAGAAAGAAATAAAGGAAGGAAAAATCTCAATTGTTTTTGGTTGGTTTTTGGTGATCAATCAAATATCACAATTCATGCAAAGTAAACAATCAAACTAACTAAAAATAAGCACAATAGACAACTAAACGAGATAATGATCAAAGAGAGGAAAGACGGATTCTAGGGGTCGGAAATTCCGGTTATGGCATCGAACTCAAGTAATCTATTCATTCTTTGGATTTCACTATGATATGTTGGGATTAAGTGTTTCTAAATTGGGATCAATTACCGGGTAGGTCTCATGGTCCAACTAGTCCACACCTAAGGTCTCATTACCGGTTAGGTCTCTAAGAACCTAAGGTTAGGAATTCTACACAAACCGGATTTGTTAATTAGGGATCTAATCTATCCTTACCGGGTAAGTCTTGGAATGGGAAATCCTAAACAACTATCCTAGCACATCTAATCCAATGGCGACTTATTAGGCTCACCACTACCTAAGGGTTGCTATTTAAATTCTAAGGGCAAGGATCACCGGGTAAGTCTCTCCTAACACTTAGTCACTACGCTAGGTCACCCTAGGGTAGGTTAAACTTAGCAAACACTTAGGGTTTCAACATTTTATAGATCTAAGGCAAGATCCTTCGAACCAGGGAGAATCACGGTTTGTTCTACTGAATCCACGGCCGTGGTTCTTCAAGAACTACCCGTGGTTTCTAACAGCAGGTGCGTTCATAAACGAAAATCATCCAAAGGTAAATCTAAGTTCGTCCTATCATAGCTCTAGCCAAAACCATCCTTTCCTTACCCTAGAACCTCATCAATTTAGCCTACAACATTCATAATGGAAATCAAAGCAAGCAAACATAAAATCATAACATCCATTGCAAGATAATGAAAGAAAAGAGATGAACAAATGAACTTCAAAAACAAACCAATCTGAAAAATGGAATTAGAACAACTTACAACCCTTCCAAAAGAAGGTTCAAGGGTTCACAAAACTCTAGAAATAGAATCCGAAATACAAGAAAGCTATGGTGTGTGTTCTTCTCTCCTCTTCAATGGAACCTTTCTTCTTCTCTTTGGCACTTTCCTTCCTAGAAAAATCTTATTCTTTTTAGAATATATTTGTTAGAGAAATGGATAATGGACGAGCTGCTCCCAAACTACCCCAGCTGCTTCAAACAACCCATGAAGGACCACTTTTATAACAAATCTTGCATGAGCTGGCCATGAGAGTCGTGGCACAGCTGTCACGAGAATCTGGAAAAATCCACGGTCATTTCCACGGCCGTGGTTCTTCAGAGAACCGTGATTCGTTGCAGAAACTTCGCCTTGGATCATTAAGCTGTGGTTTGGTGCATGGTTTGTGTTGGCAAGGTTCCATGAGTCCTCCTTAGCCCTTGGCTCGTGTCCTAATGAGTCCGGGAGTGTGTCATCTAAATGAACGATCCTTAAACGCACCGTTTAATCTCCTAAACTTCCCGAAATACCTACAAAACGCGCACAAGCCCGTGTAGACGTCTATCTTGACAAAATACGTGAATTGGGTGCAAAACGTCTTGAACCAATGCTAGATTATGCATGAATGAGCGAGAATTCTATCTAAATGTACACCTAAAACTATGTTATAAATCGTGTTATCAAAATACCCCATACTTAAGGTTTGCTCGTCCCCGAGCAAATTCCCAACTATAGACTAAGAGATGACATGATTTATGTATGCAAAAAAAATGGCAAAATCTTTTTGGGTTTTGTGCTTCTACTATTGGATCACCTTCATAGTCATGATCAATGGCAATTTGATAGGCAATTATGTATCAAACAAGAAACGCATGGGAAGACAATTGTACTTAACTCAAATCATGCATGAAATGTGAGGATGAAGAGGTCAAGAAGATCAAGAGTCTATCCAATCTAGATTACTAAGTCTTACAAACATGCAAGTAGGTCATACGGGCTTGTGACATAAAAGGCCAAGCAACGTTGCAATTGGGTGGGGAATTCTCTAGGTTATGTGATGCTAATCCGGGAATGGAACTAACTCCACATCCTTGTCCTCGATCAACTTCCCCCAAGTGTATATTTTTCCCTATCTTGTTTTCTTTTCTTTTTCTTTAACTTATTTTTGAGACAATGGCATTGGTGTACAATAGCCGAAACCTCGGTGATCAGCCATCCTCGGGCTTTTTCTCTTTTTCGAGGTGCATCCACACCGGGCACACATACCAAAGCTCGTTAGGGCTATTGGCTCATTTGACTTTGGCAAGGCACCAACACCCGATTATGTGAAGTGTACCGAGTTACTTGTCATTTAAACCAACGCCCCCAAACCTATATTTTGGCTACACTTCCACAATAATTTCAGCATTTCATTCACGACATTCTTTTCATTACATCTTCACCCCACACTTGCTTTTCACACATTTCAACACACTAGCATGCTCCTATTCCCGGATGGGTTTAAAGGAGGTCGAATTTATATCAATTGAGGTGCTCAAGCAATCATGATCAAGATGAGAAGTAGAGAAAGATGAAATGCCTTATTCATTCCTAGATGGTATGCAAGAACTATCATGTAATTTCGACTTTCAATACTCAATCCATTCTAGGCAATCATCATGATCACAAGTCATTCATAGAATTTAAGAGAAGTAGTTCAAGTCCACATATGCATTTATCAATTCAACACATAAGGCCATCCATAGCCAATCACAAGACAAGTTTCATCATTAGGATCATATCCAAGCCTAGAAAGCACGAAAATTTTTAAATTTTCTGATTTTTATGGGATTTTTGGTTTAAGTATGTACAATGCAAGACATGTGCAAATATTAACCTATCCTAGATGCTCATCATGCAAAGGATCATGCGAACCCCACCCCATACTTAGAAACACATTGTCCCCAATGTGGTAGACAAGTAAAGAGAGTGAAAGAAGGTTCTCACAATGTAAGAGTGTTTGCTATGGTATTTGGAATTTCTCAAGTGAATTGATGTTGGATGATCCGTTCAACCATGGTAGAGAGCTCTAAGCATCCTTCAAAGCTTCGAAACCCGCGCTAGGCACCGCTAGCCGTCCAAGTTCCGCGTCCGCTCCACCCATAATTGGTGAGGGGTTCATCATCATCATTCATATGTCAAGGAAGGCTTCCAATGCCACTAATGCTTCTAGCATACACACGAAGTAGACAAAAACACACAAATCACACAAAAACAGAAAAATCTAAGCAAAAATAGAAAATGAAAAAGGAAAAATGTTACCAATGGGTTGCCTCCCACCAAGCGCTTCTTTAAGGTCACTAGCTTGACCAAACTCGGGAGCGTCTATTCAAGGTGAAGCGAGGCAATCATGTCTATCGGGGCTCCCGGAATATACTTCTTCAAGCGATGCCCATTCACTTTGAAATTTCCACAATGCTCCCCTCCTATCTCAATAGCTCCATGGGGAAAGATCTTCTTTACCACATATGGCCCGGTCCATCTTGATTTGAGCTTTCCGGGAAAGAGCCTTAGCCTCGAGTTGAAGAGAAGGACAAGATCTCCTTCACTCAACTCCTTTGGGATAATCCTCTTGTCATGCCATCTTTTGGTTCTCTCCTTGTAGATCCGGGCATTCTCATAGGCTTCCAACCGGAGCTCCTCAAGGGCATTGATATCAAGCAACCTCTTCTCTCCCGCCTCCTTGAGGTCAAAATTTAGCCACTTAATGGCCCAATAAGCTCTATGCTCCATTTCCACCGGAAGATGGCAAGACTTGCCATAGACTAACTTGTAAGGAGTGGTGCCAATTGGTGTCTTGAAGGCGGTTCTATATGCCCACAAAGCGTCATTGAGCTTCATAGCCCAATCCTTTCTAGTTCTAGACACTGTCTTCTCGAGGATGGCCTTTATCTCTCGGTTGGAGATCTCCACTTGACCACTAGTTTGGGGGTGGTAAGGTGTTGCCACCTTATGAGTCACCCCATACTTAGCCAAAAGTGCCCCAAAATTCCTATTTGTGAAGTGCTTCCCTCCATCACTAATGATCACCCTTGGTGTTCCAAACCTAGGGAAGATCACTCGGTTGAAGAACCGCACCACCACCTTGGCATCATTTGTAGGAGAGGCGATTGCCTCCACCCATCTTGACACATAGTCCACCGCCAATAGGATGTAGAGATTGCCACATGAAGAAGGGAATGGTCCCATGAAGTCTACACCCCATACATCAAAAATTTTGACTTCTTGGATGTTGTTCAAGGGCATTTCATTCCTCTTTGAGATGTTCCCCGTCCTTTGGCAAGCATCACATGCCGCTACAAAACCTTGCACGTCTCTAAACAAGTTAGGCCAATAAAAACCGGATTGCAATACCTTTGCACACGTTTTGTGTGAGCTAGCATGGCCTCCACATGGTAAGGAGTGACAATGCCGGATCACACTTTCCATTTCATCTTCCGGTATGCATCTCCTAAGCACCCCATCCGGGCCTCTCTTGAATAGAAGTGGCTCGCTCCAATAGTAATGCCTTACATCGTTGAAGAACTTTTTCCTTTGTGTATATGTTAATCCGGGAGGCACTTCCTCACACACTAAGTAGTTCACGATGTCGGCGTACCAAGGCTCACTTCCTCTAGCCACTTGGAACAAGCATTCTTCCATCATTTGCAATTGTTCATCCCGGAATGAATCATCTATCGAGATGTTGTCCTTCCCAAGCTCCAATGGTGGGAGTCTACTAAGGTGATCCGCCACGGAGTTCTCGGATCCCTTCTTATCTCGTATCTCCAAATCAAACTCTTGAAGAAGAAGAATCCACCGAATCAACCTTGGTTTGGCATCCTTCTTTGTAAGTAGATAACGGATCGCAGCATGATCTGTATAAACTATAACCTTCGCTCCAACAAGGTACGAGCGGAACTTCTCAAATGCATACACCACCGCCAACAACTCCTTCTCGGTGGTAGCATAGTTTAGTTGGGCATCATCTAGAGTCTTGCTAGCATAGTAAATAGCATGAGTGCGCCCTTCTTTCCTTTGCCCTAAAACGTCCCCAACGGCCACATCGCTTGCATCGCACATGATCTCAAATGGAAGACTCCAATCCGGAGGTTGCATTATAGGTGCGGAGATCAAGGCGTTCTTCAACCTACAAAAAGCTTCAAGACAATCCTTGGAAAAGACAAAATCGACATCTTTCATTAGTAGGTTAGTGAGGGGCTTAGAAATTTTAGAGAAGTCTTGAATAAACCTCCGGTAAAAACCGGCATGCCCTAAGAAACTCCTTACCCCCTTCACCGAGGTAGGTGGTGGCAACTTCTCTATTGTTTCAATCTTAGCCCTATCAACCTCAATGCCACGGTTAGACACCAAGTGTCCTAACACAATCCCTTCACTTACCATGAAGTGGCATTTTTCCCAATTTAAGACAAGATTTGTCTCCTCACATCTTTGCAACACTAATGACAAGTTAGCCAAGCAATCATCAAAAGAAGAACCATAAACAGAGAAATCATCCATGAACACTTCCATGATATTTTCTATGTATTCCGAAAAGATAGCCATCATATACCTTTGAAAGGTGGTGGGTGCATTACACAATCCAAATGGCATTCTCCTATATGCAAAGGTACCCCACGGACATGTAAAAGTTGTTTTCTCTTGGTCATCGGGGTGGATAGGGATTTGGAAGAATCCACTATATCCATCTAGATAGCAAAAGTGAGAGTGTTGAGCTAACCTTTCTAGCATTTGGTCAATGAAGGGGAGGGGGAAGTGATCTTTTCTAGAGGCCATGTTCAATTTCCTATAATCAATGCACATCCTCCACCCCGTAACCGTCCTAGTCGGTATTAGTTCATTGTTCTCATTAGTTACTACCGTCATTCCACCCTTCTTAGGCACTACATGAACGGGACTAACCCACTTACTATCCGAGATAGGATAGATAATTCCCGCATCTAGCAACTTAATGATTTCCTTTTTGACCACCTCTTTCATTATAGGATTTAATCTCCTTTGATGTTCTATAGAGGGTTTGTGGTTATCTTCCATCATTATCTTATGCATGCACAAAGATGGCTTAATGCCAACCAAATCATCAATAGTATAACCAATGGCTTTCCTATGCAATCTTAGTTCATGCAGCAATTTAGCAAGTTCATCATCACTCAAGCATGCATTAACAATCACAGGATATGTAGAATTGTCACCAAGAAATGCATACTTTAAATGAGAGGGGAGGGGTTTAAGTTCAAGTGAGGGAGGACCTTTATCGGTTGTAGATGATCCAAATAAGGTTGGATTAGATGAATCCAAAGCAAATGAAGACTCCCCATGGCTCCTAGAAGCTTGATCATTATCAAGAGCTGATTCAGGGAAAACCACGGTTGGAAACACGGGTTGCTCATTTTCCACGACCGTGGTTTTTGCCAAGTTTGCTTCTCGGAGTTGTCTAGAAAGTTTGACGGCCGTGGTTTGTAAATCTCGACCGTGGAACTTGCAGCTGTTCAACACTTCTTCGTGGCTTTCAAATCCAAATCTCGGCTCCTCATCCAAGGCTTCCAAGGCCTTGATCTCTTCATTGCAGGCCTCTTCAACACCTTCCTCCATCATGCTTAAGGTGAGAACCTTTTCTAAAGGATCCTTGATCAAGATAGAGCTCACAATTTCTCTAGATTCTTCTTGCTCGACTATGTTGAAGATATCCTCATCAAGGGTTGGCCCTTTCATCATTGTGGACAGCTTGAACTTGATGTTCTCTTCCCCGATGTTGAAGGAGAGAGTCCCGTTCTTGCAATCCACTAAGCATCCGGAAGTGGCTAGGAAAGGTCTTCCTAAGATGATAGGGACCGGATAATCCGCCGGAATGTCCAACACTACAAAATCAATAGGCACGTAGAATCCTCCTAGCTGCACCGGAATGTCCTCTAGAATCCCAACCGGATGAGTGATAGAGCGGTCCGCCATATAGAGGGTCATCTTGACCGGCTTTGGCTCTCCTAGCCCGACCTTGTTGCTAAGTGCAAGCGGTATGATGCTTACACTTGCCCCAAGATCACAAAGGGCCTCGTACTTCACGTCTCCTACCCCAATTGGAACGCAAAAAGAGCCCGGATCTCTTAGCTTGGGAGGCATTTCCTCCTTCATCGTTTGGATCAACTCCGAGGATCTCTTGGTCATCCTTATCTCCCCATACTCCTCCAACTTCCTTTTGTTGGAGAGTATTTCCTTCAAAAACTTCCCATAAGCCGGCATTCCTAAGATGGCATCCATGAACGGAATGTTAATATGTAACTTGGACATTAGTTCAAGGAACTTACCAAAGTGATTGTCCAAACGAGCTCTTGCTCTTGATTGTGGGAACGGTAGCGGTGGCTTGTATGGAGGCGGTGCCACATAGGTCGGCTCTACATCCTTGCTCTTGCCTCCATCTTCTTGCTTTCTTCCCTCTTCTACAACTACTTGCTTTCCCTTAGCTTGGTCTTTTGGCAAAGGATCGTTCATACTCAACCCACTCCTTGTTGTGATAGCCAACACTTGGCCTCTTGGGTTGTCTTCGGTTCTTCCCGGAAGCTTTCCCGGATCTCTATGTGCTTCACCCGCCTTTTGAAAGACTTGTGCTTCCAAGACCTTTTGAGCCTTAGAGATTGAAGTCACGGTGCTCTCAAGTCCACTCAATCTTCCTAGCAATTGTTCAAACATGACTTCGGTTCTATCCTTTGAAGGTTGAGAAAAACCGGGTGGAGGTTCTTGTGAAGCTCTTTGTGGTGGAGTTGTGCTTGTGGAGGTGGGAGGGTTCAAGGCTCCATCCGGGTTAGAGTAAGAAAATCCGGGATGGTTGTGGTTGGGCCGGTAATTGTTGAATTGCCGGTTGTTGAAATTTCTTGGGCCTTGGTAATTGTTGAAGTTGCCCCTTCCCATATAATTCACATCCTCCTCCTTGGAAGACAAGTTAGCTTGTGGAAGCACTTGAGGAGTTGTTTGGCTCTTCAAGGTTGTAGTACACAACTCTCTCAAGGATTTCAACTCGTTGTTGATGGCGTCAAGCTTGAAATTGCTCATGGTGACTTCGCTCACCTCATAAGCCCCCGCCTTTCTTCCTTCACTCTTCCTATGAGAGTACTTCTCAATCACTAGATCTTGCTTCTCCACAAACTCCCAAGCATCATCTACATGTTTCTCCATAAATGTCCCACCGGAAAGAGATTGAAGCTTGAATTGGCTATCCTCATCAAGTCCCTTGAAATAGATCTCCAATAGCTCAATCTTCGGTATGCCATGGTGTGGACAATCTAGGAGAAGGTCTTTAAATCTCTCCCAAGACTTGAACAAACTTTCTCTATCTCTCATCACTAAGGCATTGATCTTCCCTCTCAATTCGGTGGTCTTGGAAGGTGGGAAGAACTTGGTCAAGAACTCGGTTGTCATTTCCTCCCAAGTACCAACTCGTCCTTGTGGAATAGATTGGTACCAAGCCAAGGCCTTATCCTTAAGAGAGAAGGAAAAAGCCCTAAGCTTATGGTTGTTGCTCTCTAATCTTGGCGGCCTAAGAGTCTCCATCAAAATCTCATAGTTCATCAAGTGTTGATGAGGAGACTCTCCTTCCATCCCTCCAAACTGATTATGCCGGATCATTTGTAGAACTTGAGGGCGGAGCTCATAGTTGTGGGTTGCGGGATCTCCTAGATTCACACCCGGTCGGTGTGCTCTTTGTGCCGATCCATACGTCTCCCTAGGGTTTGTGGCTCCTCAATAGCAATGGGAACAACCCTAACATTGGCCGCCGGCTGCGGTTGTGGTGGAGGAGGTGGAGGTTGTCGGCGATTAAGCTCTCCTTGAACAAGGGCTTGCCTAATCTCTTCAATCTCCCTCCT
The DNA here is from genome assembly GCA_033239045.1 of Fagopyrum esculentum. Classification (NCBI taxonomy): domain Eukaryota; kingdom Viridiplantae; phylum Streptophyta; class Magnoliopsida; order Caryophyllales; family Polygonaceae; genus Fagopyrum; species Fagopyrum esculentum. The sequence goes on from BSUD01000004.1 coordinate 51,413,356, forward strand.
AGTTTCCTCTTGCCTCTCATTGGCAAGTCTCCTTTCTTCCTCCAAGAGCTCATCTCTTAGCCTTATTTGCTCTAAGGCTTCATCCAACTCAGCTTGAAGATTTCTACCGGTCATCTCTTTCTCTTTTCGGATGTTCTTAGATCTAGATCGAAGGGTTTTCTCCGGTTCGGGATCGAATGGAGCTAAATCCTTGCCACGAGATCTTCGCATACACCTAAAGAGTGATAGATGTCCTGTAAAGCAAAGACACAAACCAAAAAGAGATCAAAAGCAACAAGAAAGATCTACACTAGAAACAATCACAAAATAGACTCAATCTAGACCTAGACCCCGGCAACGGCGCCAAAAACTTGTTACGCTAAAAAGTGATGCGCAAATGGGTTTTAAATTTATAACTCGAACTAAATCCTAACTACTTAGCGAAACCTGCAGTGTACGGGACGTTTGTAGAAAGATAAGTATTCCGAGGTCGAACACAAAGACTAAGGTGAAATTGATTCAAGTTGTGATTGAGTTTAGCAAAGATCTAAGTCTAAAGAAAAGAAAGAAATAAAGGAAGGAAAAATCTCAATTGTTTTTGGTTGGTTTTTGGTGATCAATCAAAGATCACAATTCATGCAAAGTAAACAATCAAACTAACTAAAAATAAGCACAATAGACAACTAAACGAGATAATGATCAAAGAGAGGAAAGACGGATTCTAGGGGTCAGAAATTCCGGTTATGGCATCGAACTCAAGTAATCTATTCGTTCTTTGGATTTCACTATGATATGTTGGGATTAAGTGTTTCTAAATTGGGATCAATTACCGGGTAGGTCTCATGGTCCAACTAGTCCACACCTAAGGTCTCATTACCGGTTAGGTCTCTAAGAACCTAAGGTTAGGAATTCTACACAAACCGGATTTGTTAATTAGGGATCTAACCTATCCTTACCGGGTAAGTCTTGGAATGGGAGATCCTAAACAACTATCCTAGCACATCTAATCCAATGGCGACTTATTAGGCTCACCACTACCTAAGGGTTGCTATTTAAATTCTAAGGGCAAGGATCACCGGGTAAGTCTCTCCTAACACTTAGTCACTACGCTAGGTCACCCTAGGGTAGGTTAAACTTAGCAAACACTTAGGGTTTCAACATTTTATAGATCTAAGGCAAGATCCTTCGAACCAGGGAGAATCACGGTTTGTTCTACTGAATCCACGGCCGTGGTTCTTCAAGAACTACCCGTGGTTTCTAACAGCAGGTGCGTTCATAAACGAAAATCATCCAAAGGTAAATCTAAGTTCGTCCTATCATAGCTCTAGCCAAAACCATCCTTTCCTTACCCTAGAACCTCATCAATTTAGCCTACAACATTCATAATGGAAATCAAAGCAAGCAAACATAAAATCATAACATCCATTGCAAGATAATGAAAGAAAAGAGATGAACAAATGAACTTCAAAAACAAACCAATCTGAAAAATGGAATTAGAACAACTTACAACCCTTCCAAAAGAAGGTTCAAGGGTTCACAAAACTCTAGAAATAGAATCCGAAATACAAGAAAGCTATGGTGTGTGTTCTTCTCTCCTCTTCAATGGAACCTTTCTTCTTCTCTTTGGCACTTTCCTTCCTAGAAAAATCTTATTCTTTTTAGAATATATTTGTTAGAGAAATGGATAATGGATGAGCTGCTCCCAAACTACCCCAGCTGCTTCAAACAACCCATGAAGGACCACTTTTATAACAAATCTTGCATGAGCTGGCCATGAGAGTCGTGGCACAGCTGTCACGAGAATCTGGAAAAATCCACGGTCATTTCCACGGCCGTGGCTCTTCAGAGAACCGTGATTCTGTGCAGAAACTTCGCCTTAGATCATTAAGTTGTGGTTTGGTGCATGGTTTGTGTTGGCAAGGTTCCATGAGTCCTCCTTAGCCCTTGGCTCGTGTCCTAATGAGTCCGGGAGTGTGTCATCTAAATGAACGATCCTTAAACGCACCGTTTAATCTCCTAAACTTCCCGAAATACCTACAAAACGCGCACAAGCCCGTGTAGACGTCTATCTTGACAAAATACGTGAATTGGGTGCAAAACGTCTTGAACCAATGCTAGATTATGCATGAATGAGCGAGAATTCTATCTAAATGTACACCTAAAACTATGTTATAAATCGTGTTATCACGTATTCTCCTGTGGTATTGCATGAATAGGTTATTACAAACTTAAATAATATATCCACGACTGCAATTTAAAAACAAATGAATATACTCATGCATGACTAGGTATTGCAAACATGCATGACTAGGTATTGTGGTCGCGCCCCGCGACCGCAACACATTGGCTATCCGCGGGCGCGGCCTGATTTCGCGCCGCCATGGACGCTGCTACTGTTTCCCGCGGATACGGAGAAACGACAGATTACGCCTTCGTTACCATCGGGATTCTTTCCTTAAAGAAGAATCTCGATCTTTCTTTCCACGCTTTGTTGTCTGTTCTTAATCCTACCCTAAACCCTAACCGCAACCTTCTCTTTTTCCTCTTCTTACGTGTCTTCCATTCCCTCTTCTCTTCAATCACGTAATTCTCTTTTTTTTGTTCAACTCTTATTCTCGATCGTTTTCACGTACACCTTCCAATGAGCCATTCTACTTCGGTCTTCTACACGCAGTGATAATCTAGTGAGGGAAGGAGCCGCCGTGCGAGTCTTTGGACGCGGTAAGCGGATCTCCTTTGTCTTTCTTCTTCTCCTTCTTCTTCCCAAATGTTTGAATCAATAACTTCCCTTAATTCTCCCATTCGTGTTCATGTTTTGTGGTAATTGATGAATTCAGGAAGTTAAGAGTTTTCCTAGTTTGTAGTGGACAATAGGAGGAGAGAAACGCCAAACAAGGAAGCACCAAGGCTCGCTACACATCGAAGAACGTATCATTAGATGTTTCTGGAGTTTCGCCGCGGTGGCGCCAACATCTGGCCACAGTCGCGCTTGCCTTTTGATACCGCACCCGTGCCATTAGACCACCGCGGTCGCGCCAACATCTGGCCGCAGTCGCGCTTGCCTTGTGTCACCACACCCGCGCCCTTAGACCACCGCGGTCGTGGCAAGTCACTGCGGTCGCGCCTCAATGTCGCCGCGGTCGCACCGACACTCCATTCCCACGGCCGTTCCTTCATTCCTCCGCGGTCGCGGAATCACTCCAGAAGGTTCCTAAGTTCGAGCTTTCGACTTAGGAACTTTTGTTTTCTATAAGATCCCTTCCCTAAAGCTTTCTAGTAATTGGTTTATGTATAAGGGAGTTTGGCATATCATGTGTTAGAGTTGGTTTCCGTTAGTTATGATATGTGTTTAATCCTTAAGGACTAAAAGTTGGAGACTTCTAGTGACAGGATAGGTTTTGATATTGTTGTCTTGGATTAAATCACGTAGTTGAGGTTGCTAGTACGGATCAGGAAGTGTATAATGTGGACTTAACCTATTACATGTAAGTCATTTGGGCTTACTTAACTGTTATCGTATATTGGTTGAGTACATGATGGTGGTTCTTTATGTGGGTATTTTATGTTATTGGTTTAGTATAACCGACGTGTAATTGACCCAAGTGTAACGGGTAGTGGCATCTGATAACACAATTTATGACGTTAGTTTAGGCATCCATTTAGATAGTTTTTCCCGCTATTCATGCATGGTTTGGCATTAGTTCATGACGTTTACGTTTAATTCATGCATATTGTCGAGATAGACGTCTGCACAAACTATTGTCGGTTTTGTAGGTGTTTTGGGGAGCTTTTGGAGCTTAATCGATGCATTCGAGGATCATTCCTCGTGGTGACACACTTCCGGACTCATTAAAAGGCAAGCTAGGAGCTAAGGAGAACACATAGGACCTAGTTGGTGCATGCCTTGCACTAACTCATGGCTTAACTATCAAAAGAGAGTTGTCTGAGCAAAACCACGGTCCAGACCCAGATTGCACGCCCGTGGTTCTGACCGTGATTCTCTCTGGACAGTTGTGAACCATAACCGACTCTTGCCCTTGATGGAGGATATAAGTGGTCCTGCAGGCTAATGCTAGAGACATTCTCTCCCACACTCTTTCATTCTATAATCACTCCATTGGAGGCTACTCTTGGAGGGAGGCAAAAACACTCTCATTCGGAGAAGAAGAAGAACATTAGTTTTAGAGTTTTTCATAGTTTTTGAGAGATTTTTTAGTGAACTTGTTGAAGACATTTGCAAGGCTTTGTAAGGAACGATTTGTACCTTCTTTTGAAGGGTTGTAAGTCTTTCTTAACATTTATTCAGCTTGGTTTACTTGTTCTACTTGTTTTCATTTCTCTTTCATTTCATTTTCTTGCTATGGAAGCCATGAATGTATGCTTGTTAAGTTTGATTGTTAAAATGCATGTTGTTGGCTAAGTAGTTGAGATTCTAGGGTAATGGAATGATGGTTATGGCTTGGACTATGATAGAATAGACTTAAATGTATCTTTGGATGAATTGCTTGCTCGAACTTAACTGCTGTTGAAAATTACGGATTGTTCTTCCTCTTCCACGGCCGTGGTTTTGATGATTTGCCCGTGATTTGATTCTGTTGTGCCTGTATTGATAAATCTAAATGTTAGGATGTTAGATTGTTGAAATCCTAGTGTTTGTTAAGCTTAATCTAGCCTAGGGTGACCTAATGCTAGAAATCTAAGTGAGAGAAGAGACTTACCCGGTAATTCTCGCTCTTAGATACTAAAGATGATGAACGCTAGGTAGTAGTGAGCCTCATAAGCCGCTATTGGATTGAGTGTGCTAGGATTGATGTTTAGGACTTGCCTTCCCGAGACTTACCCATTGAGGAGAGGTTAGACCCCTAGATAGCAATCCGGTTTGCGTAGATTTCCCAACCTTAGGCTCCTAGAGACTTACCCGGTGATAGGACCTTAGGTGCGGGATTAGTGGATCATGAGACCTACCCAGTAATTGACCCCATTTGAGAAACATTCCTTCCCAACATACCATAGCTAGTCCAAGGTCGATTAGAACCTTCAGTCCAATGCCATAACCGGAATTCCTAACCCCTAGAATCCGCTTTTCTCTCTTTGATCACATATCTCGTGTTTGTTTTGCTTGTTTGTGTTGCTAGCTTAGTTGTTCGTTTGATTCGTTAATCATGCATGATTTGTGATCCTTGCTTGATCACCCCAAAACCAATCCTAAAACATTGTGATTTTCTTTTCTTTATTCCTTTCTCTTTTCTTAGACTAGATTTACACTATCCTTAGTAACTTATTTGATTCGAATTCACCTTAGTCTTTGTGTTCGACCTCTGAATACTATCCTTGCTACAAAACGACCCATACACTGTGGGTTCACTAGGAGTTAGGAAAAATATATCGAGTTATAAATTTAAGACTTTTGCGTGCATACAATTCTAGCGTAACAAGTTTTTGGCGCCGTTGCCGGGGACTAGGTCTAGATTGAATCATTGTTGTGATTGTTTATATTGTAGGTCTTTCTTGTTGCTTTTGATCTTGTTTGGTTTGTGTCTTTGCATTTTCAGGACATCTCTCATTCTTTTGGTGCATGTGAAGATCTCGTGGCAAGGACTTAGCTCCATTTGATCCCGAACCGGAGAAAACCCTTAAAGCTAGATCTAAAAGCATTAAGAAGAAGAAGGAGATGGCCGCAAGAGATCTTCAAGCTGAGTTGGATGATGCTTTAGAGAAAATTCGGTTAAGAGATGAACTCTTGGAGAATGAGAGGAGACTTGCCAATGAGAGGCAAGAAGCAACTAGGAGGGAAATTGAAGAGATTAGGCAAGCTCTTGTGCAAAGGGAGCTTAATCGTCAACAACCTCCACCACCGCCGCCACCGCAGCCAGCGGTTAATGTTCGGTTCGAACCAATCATGATTGAGGAGCCACAAACGTTAGGGCAACGTATGGATCCAGCCCAAAGAGTGCACCGTCCGGGTGTAAACTTAGGAGATCCCGCATCCCATGATTATGAGTTCCACCCTCAAGTGCTACAAATGATCTGGCACAATCAATTTGGAGGGATGAAAGGAGAGTCTCCTCATCAACACTTGATGAACTATGAGATCTTGATGGAGACTCTAAGGCCGCCTAGATTGGAGAACAACAACCATAAGCTTAGGGCTTTTTCCTTCTCTCTTAAGGATACAACCTTGGCTTGGTACCAATCGATTCCACTAGGACGTGTGAGTACTTCGGAGGAGATGACAACCGAGTTCTTGACAAAGTTCTTCACACCTTCTAAGACAACCGAGCTTAGAGGGTAGATCAATGCCTTCGTGATGAAGGATAGAGAGAGCCTATTCAAGTCTTGGGAGAGGTTCAAGGACCTCCTCCTAGATTGTCCACACTATGGTATACCGAAGATAGAGCTATTGGAGATTTATTTCAAGGGGCTTGATGAGGATAGCCAATTCAAGCTTCAATCGTTTTCCGGTGGTTCATTCATGGAGAAGAATATGGATGAGCTTGGGAGTTTGTAGAGAAGCAAGCCTTGCTAATAGAGAAGTACTCCCATAGGAAGAGTGATGGGAGGAAACCGGGAGTATATGAAGTGAGTAAATCACCATGAGAAACTACAAGCCCAATCAACAATGAGCTTAAGTCTTTGAGGGAGTTGTGTGCCACAACCTTGAAGAATCAAGCAAGTCCTCAAGTGCAAGTACAAGCCAACTTGGCTTCCAAAGAGGAGGACATTAACTACATGAGAAGGGGCAATTACAACAATTATCAAGGCCCAAGGAACTTCAACAACAACAGCCGGAAATTCAACAATTACCGGCCTAATCACAAACATCCCGGGTTCTCCTATTCTAACCCGGATGGTGCCTTGAACCCTCCCGCTTCCACAAGCGCAACACCACCACCTAAGGCTTCATAAGAGCCTCCACCCGGTTTTTCTCAACCTCCAAAGGATAGAACCGAGATGATGTTTGAACAATTGCTTGGAAGGTTGAGTGGACTTGAGAGCACGGTGACTTCCATTTCTAAAGCTCAAAAGGTGCTAGAAGCACAAGTGTTCCAAAAGGCGGGTGAATCACAAAGGGATCCGGGGAAGCTTCCCGGAAGGACCGAGGATAACCCAAGGGGCCAAGTGTTGGCCATTACAACAAGAAGTGGGTTGAGGATGAAAGATCCCTTACCCAAGGAGAATGCTAAGGGAAAGCAAGTGGTAGTGGAGGAAGAGCCATTGCAAGAAGAAGGAGGCAAGAGCAAAGATGATGAGCCAATATATGTGGCACCACCTCCATACAAGCCACCACTACAATTCCCACAATCACGAGCAAGAGCTCGCTTGGACAAACATTTCGGTAAATTCCTTGAACTTATGTCTAAATTGCATATTAACATTCCGTTCATGGATGCTATTCTAGGTATGCCGGCCTATGGAAAGTATTTGAAGGAGATACTCTCCAACAAGAGGAAGTTGGAGGAGTATGGAGAAGTGAGGATGACAAAGAGATCTTCGGAGTTGATTCAAACTATGAGGGAGGAGATGCCTCCTAAGCTAAGAGATCCGGGATCTTTTTGTGTGTCAATTGGGGTTGGAGAAGTGCAATATGAAGCCCTATGTGATCTTGGAGCAAGTGTAAGCATTATCCCGCTTGCACTTTGAAAACAAGGTTGGGCTAGGAGAGCTAAATCCGGTCATGATGACCCTCTATATGGCGGACCGTTCAATTACTCACCCCGTAGGAATTCTAGAGGACATACCGGTTCAGCTTGGGAAGTTCTATGTGCCGATTGACTTTGTTGTTTTGGACATCCCGGCGGACTACCCGGTTCCTATCATCTTAGGGAGGCCATTCTTAGTCACATCTGGATGTTTAGTGGATTGCAAGAATTGTATTCTCTCCTTCAACATAGGAGAAGAGAACATTAAGTTCAAGCTATCCACAATGATGAAGGGGCCAAGCCTTGGTGAAGATGTGTTCAACATTGTCGAGCAAGAGGAATGTAGAGAAGTTGTGAGCTCAATCTTGATCAAGGATCCCTTGGAGAAGGTTCTTAGCTTGAGTTTGATGGAAGAAGGAGTTGAGGATGATTGCAATGAAGAAATCAAGGCTTTGGATGCATTTGAAGTGCACGAAGTTGTGTTGAACCACTGTAGGAACCACGGCTAGGGAGAGGGAACCACGGCCGTAATTTTGCCCGTGGAACTCTCTAGAATGCTCAAATGTGCCAACTTCTCATATTCCACGACCGTGGTTGTGCCAGAGACCGTGGTTTTGCCCGTGGTTTCTCCAAAAAGTGTCTTAGTTGTTGATCAAGCTTCAAGGAGCCTTGGAGAGTCTTCCATGACTTTGGAATCATCTCAACCTAAATTGTATAGAGCGTCTCCAACCGATAAAGGTCCTCCTAAGCTTGAACTTAAAACCCTTCCCCTCTCATTTAAAGTATGCTTTTCTTGGTGCAAATTCTACTTATCCGGTGATTGTTAATGCATCTTTGAACGATGATAAGCTTGATAGATTTTTGCATGAGTTGAGATTGCATAGGAGAGCTATAGGTTATACCATTGATGACTTAGTTGGCATTAAACCTTCCTTGTGCATGCATAAAATCTTGATGGAAGATAATCATAAACCTTCAATTGAACCTCAAAGAAGATTGAACCCTATAATGAAAGAGGTAGTCAAGAAAGAGATCCTTAAATTGCTAGATGCGGGAATTATTTTCCCGATTTCGGATATTAATGGGTTAGTCCCGTTCATGTTGTTCCTAAGAAGGGTGGTATGACCGTAGTAACTAATGAGAACAATGAACTAATCCCAACTAGGACGGTTACGGGGTGAAGAATGTGTATTGACTATAGGAAGCTTAATGTTGCCTCTAGGAAAGATCACTTCCCTCTTCCCTTTATTGACCAAATGGTAGAGAGATTAGCTCAACATTCACACTTTTGTTACTTAGATGGCTATAGTGGGTTTTTCCAAATCTCTATTCACCCGGATGACCAAGAGAAAACAACATTTACATATCCTTGGGGAACATTTGGATATAGGAGAATGCCATTTGGGTTGTGTAATGCACCCGCCACCTTTCAAAGGTGTATGATGGATATTTTTTCTGAATATATTGAGAACATTATGGAAGTGTTTATGGATAATTTCTCGGTGTATGGATCTTCATTTGATGATTGCTTAGCTAACTTGTCTTTGGTATTAAAGAGAAGTGAGGAAACTAACCTTGTTTTGAATTGGGAGAAATGCCATTTCAAGGTGAGTGAGGGCATTGTATTGGAACATTTGGTTTCCCAAAGAGGCATTGAGGTTGATAGAGCAAAGATAGAAACAAAAGAGAAGTTGTCACCACCTACCTCGGTGAAGGGGGTAAGGAGTTTCTTAGGGCATGCCAGTTTTTACCGGAGGTTTATAAAAGATTTCTCTAAAATTTCTAAGCCTCTCACTAACCTACTAATGAAAGATGTTGAGTTTGTTTTCTTCAAGGATTGCCTTGAAGCGTTTTATAGATTGAAGAATGCCTTGATCTCCGCCCCTATCATGCAACCTCCGGATTGGAGCCTTCCGTTTGATAATGTGTGATGCAAGTGATGTGGCCGTTGGAGCTGTTTTGGGACAAAGGAAAGAGGGTCTTACACATGCCATCTATTATGCTAGCAAGACGGTAGATGACGCCCAACTCAACTATGCCACAACCGAGAAGGAGTTGCTAGCGGTGGTGTATGCCTTTGAGAAGTTCCGGTCATATCTTGTGGGAGCCAAGGTCATTGTGTACACGGATCATGCTGCGATCTGTTATCTCCTCACAAAGAAGGATGCCAAGCCTCGCCTCATTCGGTGGATCCTTCTCTTCCAAGAGTTTGACTTGGAAATTCGGGACAAGAAGGGTTCCGAAAATTCAGTGGCGGACCATCTTAGTAGGCTACCACCATTGGAGATTGAAAGAGATACATCCCGATTGATGACTCATTCCGGGATGAGCAATTGCAAATGATGGAGGAGAGCTTGCTTCAAGTGTCTAGAGGGAATGAGTCATGGTATGCGGACATAGTGAACTACCTTGTGTGTGAGGATGTGCCACCCGGTCTATTATATGCCCAAAAGAAGAAGTTCTTCAAGGATGTGAGGCATTACTATTGGAGCAAGCCTCTCTTGTTCAAGAGAGGACCGGATGGAGTCTTTAGGAGGTGCATCCCGGAGGATGAGGTGGAGAGTGTGATCCACCATTGTCACTCCTTGCCATGTGGAGGCCATGCTAACTCACACAAGACGTGTGCAAAGGTATTGTAATCCGGCTTTTATTGGCCTAACTTGTTTAGGGATGCACATAATTTTGTGGTGGCATGTGATGCTTGTCAAAGAACGGACAACATCTCAAGGAGGAATGACATGCCCTTGAACAACATACAAGAGGTTGAAGTGTTTGATGTGTGGGGTGTGGACTTCATGGGGTCATTCCCCTCTTCATGTGGCAAACTATACATTCTCTTGGCGGTGGACTATGTGTCGAGATGGGTGGAGGCAATCGCCTCTCCCACAAATGATGCCAAAGTTGTGGTGCGGTTCTTCAACCGATTCATCTTCCCTAGGTTTGGAACACCAAGAGTGATTATAAGCGATGGAGGGAAGCATTTCACCAATAGGAACTTTGGTACACTTTTGGCTAAGTATGGGGTGACTCATAAGGTGGCAACACCTTACCATCCCCAAATTAGTGACCAAGTGGAGATCTCCAACCGGGAGACAAAGGGGATACTTGAGAAGACGGTTTCTAGGACAAGAAAGGATTGGGCTATGAAGATCGATGATGCTTTGTGGGCTTATAGAATCGCCTTCAAGACACCGATTGGCACCACCCCCTACAAGCTAGTTTATGGCAAGTCTTGCCACCTTCCGGTGGAGATGGAGCATAGGGCGTATTGGGCCATAAGGTGGCTGAATTTTGACCTCAAGGAAGCCGGCGAGAAGAGGTTGCTAGACATCAATGCTCTTGAGGAGATCCGGTTGGATGCCTATGAAAACACCCGGATCTACAAGGAAAGGACCAAGCGTTGGCATGACAAACGTCTCATCCCAAAGGAGTTGAGAGAAGGTGACCTTGTCCTTCTCTTTAACTCAAGGTTTTGGCTCTTTCCCGGAAAGCTAAAGTCAAGATGGACGGGTCCTTATGTGGTGAAGAAGATCTTTCCCCATGGAGCGGTTGAGATAGGAGGGGAGCATTGTGGAGATTTTAAGGTGAACAGGCACCGTTTGAAGAAGTATATCCCGGGAGCTCCGGTGGATATGATTGCCCCACTTCACCTTGAGTGAGACGCCCCCGAATTTGGTCAAGCTAATGACCTTAAAGAAGCGCTTAATGGGAGGCAACCCACTGGTACATGTCTTTCCCTTTTTGTTTTGGTTTTCATTTTTCTTTTTTTGTTTTTGTGTGTTTGTGTGTGTTTGGTGTTTGTGTGCTAGAGTCTAAGTAGCATGGAAGTCTTGCATTGGCATGTGGATGATGATGATGAATACCACATCAATTGTGGGTGGAGTGGACGTGGAACTTGGACGGCTAGCGGTGCCTAGCGCGGGTCCCGACGCCATAATGAACATCAAGAGCTCTCTACCACCTTTGATTGATCATCCACCATCACTCCACATGAGTGAACCAAAATACCAAAGCAACATCATTTTTACATTGTGAGGACTCTCTTTCACTCTTCTTTACTTGATTTGCACATTGGGGATAATGTGTTTCTAAGTTTGGGGTGGGGTTTTCATGATCATTTGCATGATTAGCATCTAGGATAGTTTAATATTATCACATGTTTCATTATGTTTTGAATTGTACATATATATTTCGAAAATTCCAAAAAAAATCAGAAAATTTTTAAAAAAAATTAGTGCTTCTAAGTTTGGGTATAACCCTTATGATGAGATTGTCTTGTGAATTGGCTATGGATAGCCTTGTGTGTTGAATGGATGCATGTATATGTGGACTTGAAATACTTATCTTGAATCCCATGTATGAATTGTGATTATGATGTTTGCCTTGATTAGATTGAGGATTGATGGTCGAAATTACATGCTAGTTCTTGCACATCATTTATGAGTGATTAAGGCAATTCATCTTTCTCTACTTCTCATCTTGATCATGTTGTTTGAGCAGCTCAATTGATATAAAATTTGACCTCTTTTGACCCATCCGGGAATTGGAGCATGCTAGTGTGTTGATGTGTGTGAAAAGCAAGTGTGGGGTGAAGTTGTTGATGAAAGAATGTTGTGAATGAAGTGCTGAATTTGTTGTGAAAAGTGTAGAAAAAATATAGGTTTGGGGACTTTGGTTTTAATGACGACTAACTCGGCACCATTCAAATAATCGGGTGTTTGTGTCTTACCAAAGTCGGATAAACCGAATGTCCTAACGAGCCTTGGTATGTGTGTCCGGTGTGAGGCACCTCAGAAAAAAACCGAGGTCCGCTAATCACCAAGGTTTCGGCTTTTGTACACCAATGCCATTGTCTCAAAATAAGTGAAAGAAAAAGAAAATGAAAAAGAAAAGAAAAGAAAGAAAAGATGGAGAAAAATATACACTTGTGGGAAAGTTGATCAAAAATGAAATTGTGGAGTTAGTTCATTTCCCGGATTAGCATCACATGACCTAGAAAAATTCCCACCTATTCACAGCGTTTCTTAGCCTCTTCTTTTCTAAGCCCTTGTGACCTATTTGCATGTGTGCAAGACTTAGTGATCTAGATTGGATGTACTCATGATCATCTTGACTTCTTCACTTTCACCTTTCATGCATGCATGCTTTCGAGTTAAGTATAATTGTCTTTCCATGCCTTCATTCGTTTGATGCATGATTGTTTGTCCATTGCCATGAAACATGACTATAAAGGTGATCCAATGTTAGAAGCACAATTCCAAAAAGATTTTGTTTTTTTTTCTGCATGCATAAATCATGTCATCTCTTGGCCTATAGTTAGATCTTGCTCGAGGACGAGCAAACCTTAAGTATGGGGTATTTTGATAACACGATTTATGACATTAGTTTAGACATCCATTTAGATAGTTTTTCCCGCTATTCATGCATGGTTTGGCATTAGTTCATGACGTTTACTTTTAATTCATGCATATAGTCGATATAGACGTCTACACGAACTATTGTCGGTTTTGTAGGTGCTTTCGTAAACACAACAAGTATGAAAAATCCTTTAAGCATTTACAAAATCCAAAAAAGACCAACAAGAGCCTCGATTTTGGCAAATGAGCTAGAAAATGTACGAAGATCGGAAGTTTCTACGATAATTAGAAATACTTGAAGTATATGGTAGACGTTAATCCCGTAAACCAAATTATTTTCAATTCTTATCAAAAAAACCAACACACTTTTAACAAAATACCATTTTTATGAAAATAATCTTTTATAAATGTCGTTTCTTTTGAAGGTAAATAAAAGATAAGAACGGAACACATTAAAATGAAGCAATTCCCTACATATCTCAATTTAACAAATTCATATAAATAGTTTTAAATTAGTCACCATAAGGTTCAACCATCCCTTACATCATAAGAAATCATATAGATATAATAAAGAAATTAAAGCAAGATTATAAGGAAGAAACTTGCAAAAATCTCAAAGTATGAATCAAGTACAAAGAGATGAACCTTCAAAATCTCTAAAAGCGGAGGAAATTTGTATAGAGTTGTCGAACTCTCAAGCTCCCACTAATCTAACCTAAAAAGGTCTAAGATAGTATTTACAGCAAGCCCATGCACGTAGATAAAAGGCTCACCTGAAAATAGAAGATATACTCTCCTTTCAACATTTGATAGCTTTTTGACAATTCTTTAAAACAAACTTTCCCGATGCTCTTGTTGGAACAACGAGACCCGCAATTAATACTTTCAAAGATCTACAACTTTTTAGTTGACATTAACGTTGAATCAAAAGGAAGATAGTCAAAAACGGACATCTCTCAGCGATCGTAAAATATCAACTTTCAACTCCATCGACTTCTACTTGGCTCTTCAATTTCCAATTGATCTTGATGTAATGACTCAAGGGTAGATTGAATCCTCATGTTTAATCATTTTCATTCGATTATGCTCCAAAAATGGCATTTAAAGCTTAGAACACGAAACAAATCGAAGTTGACACCATAATATGCTATAGAAGGGTTCATGCCAAATTAGACATGAAACACATGAATCTAACAACTAAAAAGACGTATGTTTAGATGTCATCAAATAACTAAAAGTATATATTATTAATATATACAATCTATTTTAGTTATTTTATAGAAATATTTATTAATACCATTAATATGTAATTTTTAATTGAAAATGGCAAGAGGTTTGGGTGGATCACATTTGATAGTTGATTCATCTAAAATTTCTGTACAGATTAGGGGCGTGTTTACTAAGGGTTTGAGTTTATTCGGGTTTATAAACTAACGAGTTTAAAAACCCAAATAAAAATAACCTCATCTTGAGAAGGTTATTTTTTACGGGTTTAAAAACCCAAATAAACTATCATTTAGTTTATAAACCCGCAAGGTAAACGGTTACACAAAATCAGCAAAGGTTTATAAACTATCATTTAGTTTATAAACTCGCAAGGTAAACGGTTACACAAAAATCAGCAAAGGTTTATAAACTATCATTTAGTTTATAAACCCGCAAGGTAAACACGCCCTAGAATACAAAGTTTGCCATCATCGATATATTTTTGTGAGTAGAGATGACAATCTCATCCGCATTCGATGGATGCCCGCAAACCCGCCACTAAAAAACGGTTGAAAATACGTTAACATGCGGGCGACACTCTAGTAATGGGTGCAACAGAAGATTGGGTATGAGTGAACAACTCAAGACCCACCTACCGATCCACCACCCATTTAATATAAATAATATCTATACTTTAAAAATAGATAAGATTGGTTCAAAATATTTTGATATAAATTTGTTTTATACTCAGATAATAAAATATATTTTACATTCAGATGTCATGAACTCAGTTGCTAACCTTTTGATGTCATATTTACCTTTTTTTAATGTCTTATTTACCTTTGTGACATTCTCGGTGGTACTAACTTTCAAGTTATGTGTTTTTTAATAGTAATATATTTTTGGTAGTACAATACTTTTTAGTTTTTAAATCGAAATGAATGATTTTTTTATTAATTTTTTCATAAATCATTTGATTTACTAAAGATAAAGTCAAATAGAGTGTTTAAAATTTGATATTGTTATGGACATTGAATAAAACTTTGTGTAATGCTACTGATTAAATAATTTTGATTTTTTCACTTTCTTACCATTTTATGTTATGAAACTATATAATATATTTTGTATTTATATTTTTATTTAAACCATTTTAGGAGGTAATTCATAAACCGGATTGAAACATATTTTATTTTAACTTGCACAATTTCACTCTATTTTAAATTTTAGTTGTTCATTAGCTCTTAAAGTAGGTTAAATTTCAACCAAAAAACGCGATCCTCCTTTCCACCTAGCGGTTACATATAACAAAAGCTACAAGTCGAGTGACGGGTCGAAAAAATATTTTTAATGACGAATCAGGTGATAGAAGTGGTACATCCACTCATCATCCGATCCATTAGCACATTTCTCGTTGTGAGGGGTCGATATATGATTCAAATGAATCAGTAACATATATAGATAGGTTCTAACAAATAAAAACATAGATACTTTTGGCTATAATATTTACTTGGGAGGTTTTTGGATGAATCGTTAGAATTTTTATATTAAAATTATAAATAATGATTGACACTGCTTATCGGGTGTCACGTTTCTCTCTTTGATGACGAACTTAGATATAGCAAAACATAATGCTTTCATTTCACATCCTACTTGTTTGCGAAGCCACTCACATCGTTTTCTTTCTTATCTCTTCTTCATTGGTCAAGATTCCACTCACCTCACCTTTCCCACACACAGAGACTCGAATCACTCATGTCACGACAAAATCAATTATTCATGCTTTCTTACTAACACAGGTGTTCCCTTTTATTATTATACCATTACCAGTTTTTATATTAATTTATTTTTAAATGGAAAGCGGTTCGAAATCATAACCGTCACAAAGGATCACAAATAAAGTAGAAAAGAAATGCACAAAAATACATTAAAATGAACCGAAACTAAAAAAGTTTTAGGAAAGGAGGACTAATTGTTTTATTTTTATTCAAACATTTTTATACTTTTCGTTCTTACTAATTAAAGACTGCCTTCATCACCTTCCGGGACCGGTTGATGCAAAAAAATTTCTTAAAAAACCAAAACACATGAAACTCTCTTAATCTCAATCACAAAATATTTAGGGGCCGTTTGAAATCAGTAAAAATCACTTCCGGAATGAAATAATTTCAAATAAATCAAATATTATGTTAGTGACTATAATAGAATGTTACAGACTTTTTAACAATGAAAGTAACATAATCATTTTCATTTTATTTTATCCCCTTAACCATTTTCATTCCACCACTTTATATAATGATAAGGCATGGTATTTACCTTCTTGGGAGAGACGGGCTCACGAAAGGCACCAGATGTGATTCCACAATAAAAGTGATTTTATAGGTTACTTGAAATCCCTTTTTTAAAACCTCTAAGAGTAGCAGTTCTATTTGATTTAAGGGAATTCATTGTCCCCACTCATATGGCTTGTGAAGTCATGTATGGAAGGGAAACATCTATAATCTTTTCAATTATACTGAGCATCAAAGAGAACTCCTTGCATGGAATCGGTGATGCTCTCGGCGCCAAACAAGCAATCCGGAACACAAATAAGTTAATCACAAACAACTCGAAAATGACTCTATATTCAAGAAAGTAGAGATCGGGATGATTTGATTATATATACATTGTTTTACCGCATTAACTATTGCAAACATAGATAATTGACCTATGACCTACTCACTTTGTTAAAACTACAAACACCAATACAACTTTGAATCCAAAATTTTGTATAAGACAATGATGGAAGTATAGGTAAACACTGGAGGACTATAAAAACTTCTACATTGTTTGCGATACCTTCCTTATCTCTGACATTGATGTCTAGCAATTATGCATTGTATTCCATCCTCTTTTACATTCATATTCATAGCGTATTGTTTCGCATGTTCTTAAAGAAAAATCCATTAAGTTTGTTATTTTGAAGATCTACTTCTTCATAGAAATGAAATGTAGACATTGGACACCTTTTTGAACACCATTTGTCATCACCTGAGGAGTATCAGAGTATGTGACCAACTTGTCCTAGATAATACGTTCTACGCATCATCGACTTTGTTCACTACATTGATCGACTATACCGATTGAAGATACGCGTCAACGGATGAAGATCTATCTTACCTTTCTTTCCATTCATCTAATTCTATTTTGAGTTATCTTTTCACTAGTAGAATGTTTTTTGGATTTATCCTATTAAAGTTAGGATTAGGCTTCTACAATAAATAAAACCAATGTATCATGAATTTAAAAATCCATTTTCCAGAATTTGACTTAGAGCAATATTGAGGATTTTTCGTGATTAACTCGATCAGACATGTCGATTGGCTCGATCATTGACAACTTTCCAAATTCAATTCAAGTTACAATTTTCTTAGTTACTTGCGAAATCCTTTATTCGAAAGTTTGGAATGCCAACTTGATTGATAAATCTATGATTTTTATGATTTGAATGTCTTTTTGATGATGAGTTATCATATTTTATTATAGTTCTTATTATTGTCTATAACAAGTTGCAAGAGATACGTTTAGATAATTATTAGGTTCTAAGTGTTTAAAGGTTTTTGTTTATAAGATGCTAGAGTTGCGTTAATATAAGTCTATGCTTCCTAAAGGTACAAGAGTTGTATAGGAATGTATCTAGTTAATATAATTGACAATACGATTGATAGCACTCCAAATAGAGTATCTTACTATAATCATTCTATTTCATTCTCTATCCTTTTAATCTCAATGAACATATGTTTTTTTTGTCTATTTCCATTATATTCCTATTTCGATGATTTACTAGTTAGTTTATAAAATTGCAATCATTCTAGGCATTTGCAAAGCATAAATGATACATCTATTGTTGAATGGCCTGATACACACAATGGGCTTCCCTACGGTCATTTGAAGTCAAGATCATAAGGAATTGACTATAGTTCGATAGTGAAGAGAAGAACATCGGGAGAAGATCTAGGAGTGATCAACTAGGCCCATGTTAGACAATGACTTGCTCTTCACCTTTGCATTGAACCCCGAAATGATCACCCATTGTTGCTAGGAAAACCTTGGAGCAATTGTAGACCAGACCCACACTCTTGGCCCATGAGGTCGGACAACGATTGACAACATGTTTTCATGCTATGTTTATAGATGTATTTTTGTGTGATATTACCTTTGTGAATTACAATATATATATATATATATATATATATATATATATATATATATATATATATATATATATATATATATATATATATATATATATATATATATATATATATATATATATATATATATATATATATATATATTGAGCGAGAACGTGTATTACGGTAAGAAATGAGAACGAATAGACAACACGATTTAATTCATTTATCGGGTATGATGAAATATTTATATTTAGGCAATATTTAATGTGAATTACGGTATTTACTTAATTTTTTGTGTAAGATATCTTTGATTATTACCAAAATCTTCAATTAATCACCGGTTATTGTTTATTTGTTCACGTATGCTCATGTGGTATTGCATGAATAGGTTATTACAAACTTACATAATATATGCACGACTGCAATTTAAAAACAAATGAATATACTCATGCATGACTAGGTATTGCTGTCGCGCCCCGCGACCGTGGCACGTTGGCTATCCGCGGCGCGGCCGGATTTCGCGCCGCCACGGGCGCTACTATTGTTTCCCACGGGTACGGAGAAACAATAGATTGCACCTTCGTAACCATCGGGATCCTTTCCTTAAAGAAGAATCCCGATCTTTCTTTCCCCGCTTTGTTGTCTCTTCTAAATCCTACCTTAAACTCTAACCGCAACCTTCTCTTTTTCCTCTTCTTACATAGCTTCCATTCCCTCTTCTCTTCAATCATGTAACTCTCTTTCTTTCTTCAACTCTTATTCTCCTCCATCGATCATTTTCACGTACACCTTCCAATGAGCCATTCTACTTCGGTCTTTTGCACGCAGTGATAATCTAGTGAGGGAAGGAGCCGCCGTGCGAGTTTTTGGACGTGGTAAGCGGATCTCCTTCATCTTTCTTCTTCTCCTTCTTCTTCCCAAATGTTTGAATCAAGAAATTCCCTTGATTCTCCCATTCATGTTCATGTCTTGTGATGATTGATGAATCCAGGAAGTTAAGAGTTTTCCTAGTTTGTAGTGGACAATAGGAGGAGAGCAACGCCAAACAAGGGAGTTTGGCATATCATGTGTTAGAGTTGGTTTCCGTTAGTGATGGTATGTGTTTAACCCTTAAGGACTAAAAGTTGGAGACTTCTAGTGACATGATAGGTTTTGATATTGTTGTCTTGGATTATATCACGCAGTTGAGGTTGCTAGTACGGATCAGGAAGTGTATAACGTGCACTTAGCCTATTACAAGTAAGTCATTTGGGCTTACTTAGCTGTTATCGTATATTGGTTGAGTACATGACGGTGGTTGTTTATGTGGTTATTGTATGCTATTGGTTTAGTATAACCGACGTGTAATTGACTCAAGTGTAACGGGCAGTGACATCATCTGCTCAACTCTTGATGGAGACTGGGAGGTTCTCCGCGACAAGGCCATACATGGTATACGGGGAGGGTACTGATCCACTCCATATGGTATACGGGGAGGTGCGGTAATCCACTCCAACTAGATAAAGGGACGGAAGCGAAAGTCTTAGAATTCTCATGCCACAAGTGTAAATGTATTATGATTGTATGACCTTAAGAAAGATAACGGATTTTGTGATAGTATGCTCTTTGTTTACATTCCTGCATTATGTGTGTTTGTGCTTATGTATTCTTCTCATATATGGATGGTTAGCTAATGGTTTATCCGTGTTGTTAGATGTCTTGCAGGATAGGGTAGTTGTTGTGATCCAAATGGTGTGTGTAACACTCCAAATCCACGGGACTCGGAGTGTCACATTGGGCTAGGATCTCACAATGGATCCTGACCCTAGCCTGACAACAAGTTCACTGGATCTTACAACAAGACACACGTAGATGAAAACCAAATACATAAAGTTGTATAAGATACATCAAAAGGGTTTTACAACAACAAAGTCGAGTACAAAACAACATCCATAAACATCAGATACAAAAGATATCCCATATCCCACGCAATCCTAATGTACATAAGTCCTCGGTTGGTCACCCCATCTGACTCACTCTGTAGTCTTCCTAACCTGCATATCATCTACAACACGGTATACACCGTTAGCTACAGTAATGAATAAGCATGAGGGTAAATGCACAAACACACATCAACATCTCATACATGCAATGCCACACATATTAATTTATTATCTTTCAATTATGTTATTCCCTTACTAATTCAACTTATTTTGTAACACGAGGAGCCTCAAGAACCTCGTCCCTTCCAACGTAACACATGGGTTTTGCATGGGGTGATCATCACTCGTCCCCTCCTGTGAGATCATCTTCAGGGCACCTCCTCCTACCCGCAGGCGGAGGCAAGTGGTCACGACCCGTTATAATACACTTGGGCCATTTAATATAATAATTGGTCATCCTAGTCCGGTTTAGGTTATAAATGCACAATCATATGAACATACACAACCATTACAATCGTACAAACCCATAACTGAACGCTAAGTAAGTCCTATTGACTTACCTGTAATACTCATAACCAGTACCACGTCACAGCTTCTCCTTGGGGAAGTAATCAACACCTGCAATAGCAAGGCACACATTATACATACTGTAAGGTTTAGGTGACTCGTCTCCATATCAATAACCAACCTACAACCTCAATCTAAACCTCGAGATCATAACATGCTCACAGATGCCTAAGGCATAACCTCAACATAAACATAAGTGCCTAAGGCACATCTCAATCATGCAACTCATCATACTCATCCTAACCAAGCTAGCCTAACCCACATCTAAGTCAAGGCCAAAGGAAAGGAAAGAAGGAATCATACAACAAGGTATGCCCTGAACGCACCAACGGAAACAAAGGACGCAGGGGCTGAACCAGTGAGGCGCAGGGGCGGCTCACTCAAGGCGCAGGGGCGGTTCACAGCAGGCGCAAGGGCGGCTAGGTTCAGGCGCAGGGGCCGCTATCTGTGCAGAAGGTTGGCCCCGACTTCTCTTAGATCTCTTTCTCGACTCTCTTCACTTCTTCATCACACAACAACATACCACATACATATATACACATGTATGAACATGAGAACGGCCAGCAAAGGATCCACACAAGCTCAGATTGTGATCCTAAGCTAAAGATGGAAGAAAG
Organism: Fagopyrum esculentum; assembly: GCA_033239045.1. NCBI lineage: Eukaryota > Viridiplantae > Streptophyta > Magnoliopsida > Caryophyllales > Polygonaceae > Fagopyrum > Fagopyrum esculentum. Next base: position 51,434,816 of record BSUD01000004.1, read on the forward strand.
AAGCAAGAAAGAAGAAGGAAAGAAGATGGAGATGGAAACATTACCACAACAGAACCCTAAGCAGTAAAGAAGAGAAACCACAATACCTCACATCCTTAGCACATCAGCAACAACACTCAGCAACAAGCTCAAGATCATCCAACCTCACAACCACAATCAAACTCTCAAAACTCTCTCACAAGATCAAAGGGAGATCAAAGAAGAGGAGAGGAAGAAGAAGAGCGTACAGAGGGGAAAGGAGTTGAAGAGGGTGAAGAAACCCTCTCACAAAAGCAATGGGAGGCTTATAAAGGAAGCCAGCCGCAAAGCACTAGTCAAAGGGTCAACGAAGGCGGCTGCAACCACACAGAGCCGCAGGTGCGGCCACCTAGGTCCGCAGGGGCTGCTGCCAAGGTCAGCACAAAGCTCAGCAAGGACTCAAGGCTCCTAAGACTAAGGCTCTTACATCACACTCCCCTAAAAACAAGTTTCGTCCCGAAACTTGCAAGATCCCAAATCCTCTCGGACCCATAAGCCGAGGTATAACTCTCTCTCTCAGAGGTATCATCATAACCTATAACATCCTTATATCCCCAAACGCATCATGGAGGAATCATCACTCCAGCACACCATCATCAACTCTAAACAAGGCCTAGAGGAAGATTATCTCTAGCCAAACACTAACCACATCACACTGGCATGGAGGAAAGCCATCTCCATCCAATACGTATACATAATACTACTACGTGGAGGAAAACCGTCTCCACTCACACTATGTCCATCACTGATAGCATGGAGGAAGGAACCATCTCCAGCTAATCCTAGCACATATACAATAGCATGGAGGAAAGAACCATCTCCAGCTATATCTATCTCGCGCTAGCAACCAAGATCTAATAGATCATATGCACATACAACTAGCAGGAAAAGCACATCATATCACATAAGCACTTATCTTAACATGCACTCACCAAGGTGGCACTAAGATCTACTCGTGGATCCTACTGGTGCATCTATCTCGGCGTAGAACTCTGGATAGTTCCTCTGGATACTATCCTCAGTCTCCCATGTAGCCTCATTCGGTCCTCGTCTAGACCACTGTATCCTCAACAAAGGAATATCCTTCGAACGTAGGCGTCTCACACCTCGCTTTAGGACTGCAATAGGGTACTTTGCAAAAGTGTGGTCCGGCTTTACCACCAGATCATCAAAACTCACAATGTGCCTCAGATCTGGTATGTACTCCCTCAGCTGAGACACATGAAACACAGGGTGAACACCCTCTAACCTCGGAGGCAATGCTAATCTGTAGGCTGCTCTCCTGACTCTATCCAATATTTCGAAAGGACCGCATATCGGGGACTCAACTTCCCCTTTATGCCAAAACGTCTAACGCCTCGCGTCGGAGATACTCTCTGTTACGCTCAGGATATGTGCACAATAAGTCTTAAATTTATACTCGTTATATTTCTCCTAACTCCTAGCGCACCCGCAGTGTACGGGACGTTCGTAGTGTGGATAGTATTCCGATGTCGAACACAAAGACTAAAGTGAGATTGATTCGGTTTATGATTAAGTCTAGTGAAGATCTAAGTTAAGAAATGAGAAAGGGATAAAGAAATGAAAAATCTCAATTGTTTTTGGTTGGTTTTTGGTGATCAATCAAAGATCACAATTCATGTAAAAGTAAGCAATCAACTAAGCTAACGAATCAAAACAAAGAAACAAGCTAAACATGATATAGATCAAAGAAAGAAAAAGACGGATTCTAGGGGTTGGAAGTTCCGGTTATGGCATAGGATTCAAGCTATCTATTCATTCTTTGGATTAACTATGTTGGGGTTAAGTGTTTCTAGATTGGGATCAATCACCGGGTAAGTCTCATGATCCACTAGTCCATTTCCTAGGTCTTATTACCGGGTAAGTCTCTAAGAACCTAAGGAACGGAATTCTACACAAACCGGATTGTTACCTAGAGATCTTAACCTATCCTTACCGGGTAAGTCTCGGAAAGGGAAGTTCTAAGCAACTATCCTAGCACACTTAATCCAATGGCGGCTTATTAGGCTCACCACTACCTAAGGTTTGTTACCTTTGGAATCTAAGAGTAAGGATTACCGGGTAAGTCTCTCCTAACACTTAGTTGCTAACACTAGGTCACCCTAGGATAGATTTAACTCAACAAACACTTAGGATTTCAACATCCTAACAATCTAAGACCAGATCCATCGAACCAGGAAAATCACGGGTTGTTCTACCTAAACCACGGCCGTGGTTGTCAAGAACCAACCGTGATTCCTAACAGAGGCTACGTTTATCCACACAAGTCATCCAAAGATAAATCTAAGTTCGTCCTATCATAGCCCTAGCCATAACCATCCTTTCCTTACCCTAGAACCACATCTATTTAGCCTACAACATTCATAATAGAAATCGAAACAAGCAAACATAAAATCATGACATCCATTTGCAAAATGATGAAGGAAAAGAGATGAACAAATGAACTTAAATCCAAACCAAGCTGAAAATAGAATTAGAGTAACTCACAATCCTTCCAAAAGAAGGTTCAAATGGTTCATACAACTCTAGAAATAGAATCCGAAACTCTTCACTACAAAGCTATCAAAGTGTGGCAATGGTGTGTGTGCTCCTTCTCCTCTTCAATGGAGCTCTTCCTCTTCCTCTTTGACACTTTCCTTCCTAGAAAAACTTCTTGTTGAGAGAATATTTTTGTTAGAGGAAATGGATAATGGATGAGCTGCTCCAAGATTGCTCCCAGCTGCCTCTCACAGCCCATGAAGGACCACTTTTATAACAAACTTGCATGAGCTGGCCATGAGAGTCGTGGCACAGCTGTCACAAGAATCTGGCAAAATCCACGGTTGATTCCACGGCCGTGGAGTGTCAGAGAACCGTGATTCTGTGCAGAAACTTCGCCTTGGATCATTAAGCTGTGATTTGGTGCATGGCTAGTGTTGGCAAGGTTCCATGAGTCCTCCTTAGCCTTTAATTCGTGTCCTAATGAGTCCGAGGGTGTGTCATCTAGATGAACGATCCTCAAACGCATCGTTTTAGCTCCTAAATTTCCCGAAATACCTATAAAACACGCACAAGTCCGTGTAGACGTCTATCTCGACAAAATACATGAATTGAGTGCAAAACGTCTTGAACTAATGCTAAACCATGCATGAATGAGTGAGAAATCTATCTAAATGATTACCTAGAACTAAGTCATGCTATCTCGTATTCTATATTTGAGCATTTGCTCGTCCCCGAGCAAATGCTCAACTATAGAATACGAGATAACATGATTTATGTATGCAGAAAAATGGCAAAATCTTTTTGGGTTTGTGCTTCTACTATTGGATCACCTTCATAGTCATGTTAAATGGTAATGGACAAACAATTATGTATCAAACAAATGAAGGCATGGAAAGACAATTGTACTTAACTCAAAGACATGCATGAGATGTAAAGATGAAGAGGTCAAGAAGATCAAGAGTATATCCAATCTAGATTACTAAGTCTTACAAACATGCAAGTAGGTCATAAGGTCTTGTGACATAAAAGGCCAAGAAACGTTGTGATTGGGTGGGGAGTTTTCTTGGTTATGTGATGCTAATCCGGGAATGGAACTAACTCTACCTCCTTGTCCTCGATCAACTCCCCTCAAGTGTATATTTTTCCCTATCTTGCTTTCTTTTCTTTTTCTTTGACTTATTTTTGAGACAATGGCATTGGTGTACAATAGCCGAAACCTTGGTGATTAGCAATCCTCGAGCTTTTTCTATTTTTTTCGAGGTGCATCCACACCGGGCACACATACCAAAGCTCGTTAGGGCTATTGGTTCATTTGACTTTGGCAAGGCACCAACACCCGATTATGTGAAGTGTACCGAGTTACTTGTCATTTAAACCAACGCCCCCAAACCTATGTTTTTTGGCTACACTTCCACAATAATTTCAGCATTTCATTCATGACATTCCTTTCATCAACAACTTTTACCCCACACTTGCTTTTCACACACTTCAACACACAAGCATGCTCCTATTCCCGGATGGGTTTAAAAGAGGTCAATTTTATATCAATTGAGGTGCTCAAGTAATCATGATCAAGATGAGAAGTAGAGAAGGATGAAATGCCTCATTCATTCCTAGATGGTATGCAAGAACTATCATGTAATTTTGACTTTCAATACTCAATCCATTCTAGGCAAACATCATGATCACAAATCATTCATAGAATTTAAGAGAAGTAGTTCAAGTCTACATATGCATTTATCAATTCAACACATAAGGCCATCCATAGCCAATCCACAAGACAAGATTCATCATTAGGATCATATCCAAGCCTAGAAAGCACAAAAATTTTTAAATTTTCTGATTTTTATGGGATTTTCGAAATATGTATCTACAATGCATGACATGTGCAAATATTAAACTATCCTAGATGCTCATCATGCAAGTGATCATGCAAACCCCACCCCATACTTAGAAACACATTGTCCCCAATGTGTAAATGAAGTAAAGAGAGTGAAAGAAGGTTCTCACAATGTAAAAGTGTTTTGCTATGGTATTTGGGATTCTCAAGTGAATTGATGTTGGATGATCCTATTAACCATGGTAGAGAGCTCTAAGCATCCATCAAAGCTTCGGGACCCGCGCTAGGCACCGCTAGCCGTCCAGGTTCCGCGTCCGCTCCAGCCATAATTGGTGAGGGGTTCATCATCATCATTCATATGCCAAGAAAGGCTTCCAATGCCACTAATGCTCTAGCATACACACGAAACACGAAACACACAAAGCACACAAAAACAGAAAAATCTAAGCAAAAAAAACGAAAAATGAAAAGGGAAAGATGTCACCAATGGGTTGCCTCCCACCAAGCGCTTCTTTAAGGTCATTAGCTTGACCAAACTCGTGGGTGTCTACTCAAGGTGAAGTGGGGCAATCATGTCCACCGGAGTGTACGGGATATACTTCTTCAACCGGTACCCATTCACCTTAAAGTTCCCACAATGTTCCCCTCCTATCTCTATAGCTCCATGGGAATAGATCTTCTTTACCACATATGGCCCGGTCCATCTTGATTTGAGCTTTCCGGGAAAGAGCCGCATCATTGAGTTGAAGAGAAGGACAAGGTGTTCGCCCCTAGAGGTGTGTGCAAATAAGCTTTAAATTTATAAAACTAGAATCAAGCAAGCGAACCCGCAGTGTACGGATCGACGTAGTTAAGCAAAAATTCCAGAGTATCGAACACAGGGATTTGGGTGGGAACGAACTCGATTGCAGGTTATCAAGCAAGTAAATATGAGAGTTTTGTAAATATTGGGAAAACAACAATCCTAAAGATCCGGGTATTCAGCTGTGGCAATCGATTCAAGATATACTTAATGATGTAAAGACAGAGTTGAGATATGCAAAGGTATACTAATGTAAGGTAATCGTACGGTGAAGTTCCAATAACCTCTTATGACTCACCTACAAGGCACTCCCTATACAGGTTGTTGAGGCTCAATATAGAAAGATTCTAAAAGCGAGAATTAGTATCAAATACCCAAACTTATAACCTAAAGATCATGACTAACTTAACCGATTGAGGTTGTTGAGGCTCACAATCGAGGTAGAGGTTGTTGAGGCTCACTACCACCTAGAAAAGACAAGTCTAAACTAAGCCAAAGTAAATCTTTAACTTTGGATTAAAGTAAAAGCAGGTTCGTAAACTTGAGGGAAATTACGGTTGGATCTTGAGATTCCACGGTCGTGGAACTCAAGAACAGCCCGTAATTTGGGGTTGTCGGCGATATTTCTCTAACTCTCAGGGTCTAATCTGTTTGCGATCAATCTATCATCATCTAAGCCACAACTATCAACCCTTCACCTTAGAATTGTTAAGGGTTTTTAGCCAATAACAGTCATGTTGATTTCAATTCAAGAATTAAAAGATAAAAAGATGAAACTTTCAAGAACTTTCAATGATCTTTAATTCAATCTCAAAGTCACAAAGAGAACAAGTAATGTCAAAAGATTCAAAGTATAACAAACAATCACCACCTTAGGAAAGAAGAGAAAACGGGATGTCAATCCGTTTTCCAAATCAAACCTAATCAAGAAGAGAGATCTTCTTGCAAAATCTTCCACGAACTTCGATCTCTCCAAGAGATGTCAAATGCTTCCCCCGCAAAACTAGCGAAGAATCTTCGTCTGAACGTCGATGTGCGACGATCGTAAGCCGGCGTAAGCGAGAATCTAAACGATAATGACTGAGGGTAAGCGAAGATGACGGAACGTAAGCGAAAATGTAAGCGGTCATGACGGAATCTCCTTTCTTCCGTCTTTTTATAATGCAGGGCAAAGTGTCGGCCCGGCCCAATCTTCAAAAGATCGTGGCTTCGAAGTGTGGCGAAAAGATTCGCCAAGATCACGGTCGTGGAAGTGTTCCACGACCGTAATTTAGAGCGTGGAAACAAATACGGTTTGCAACGTATGTTCCACGGCCGTGTAATCCCCTGGAATGAACACGAATTTCTGACTCCAAATCCACGGCCGTAATTCTGAACGTGGTTTGTGATGCGGCCGTATTTTAGGGCGTAATTTAGGGCAAGAACGTGATTCTTCCCTAAACTCGTGCATTCCTCAATCTAAGACTCCAAATTGCTTCCAAAGAGTGTCCTCGATCTATGGATATATCAACTCAACTCTCCTTTGCTCGATTCCGTTCGGAAATAGCTCCAAATCACCTATAATCAACATAGAACTAGTGTAGACATCCATATCGACAATATAGGTAATACTAGCTCACATATGCACAAAGATCAATCAAAGACTATCAATATGAATCAAATACGTTTAGAAAACGTGCCTAAAATATCACAATATTTCATGCTAACAAATAACCCCATACTTAACACTTGCTTGTCCCTAAGCAAGGTCTTCCAAAAAGCTTTAAAGCAAGATTTAGGATGAAATATGTGTACCTTCTTTTGGATGAATGTGACTTCTAAGGAATAGATCATTCTCAAACCTTGCTTCAATCGTTTTTCAAACTTTCACACACTTAATCAAAGAGTAAAAGGCAAGGAAAATTCATGAACCGATTTAACTTCTAAACAAGCATTATAACCTTCAAACATTATCAAAATCAATCACAAGAAACTTTAATTTAGATCACCAAGTCATATATCATTCTTTTGATCTTAAGGACTTTCAAAGAAAAGGTCTAGAATATGGAAGGGAAGGGAAAACTTTAAGGGAAAGTGGTGCATAAATCCGGGAAAGTGGACAACTACCTTCTTCTTCTTATGCGGTTCCCGCAACACTTCAACTTAGAGCTTCGCTCTCTTCCTTTCATTTTTCGACTTTACTTTTGGAGTTATGGATAGAGGTGCACAAAAACCGAAGCCTAGGAGATCGGCGTTTCTCAAATTTGCAAGAGATGCCTCAAACCCTTAGCGCACATACCATAATCCGCTAGGAATATCGCTCAATTCGACTTTGGTAAGACACAAACACCCGGCTATGTGAATGGTGCCGAGTTACTCATCGTCATGATTGACTTCCCCAAACCTACAATTTCTTTCTATTCAATTGATTGCAAATAATTGCTCTCATGGCCCTCCCACATCAAACATACCTTTTTTCTCATTCACTTCTTCCAAATCCCCGGATAGGTAAAGGAGGCTAATATTTCAATGAGGAGTTAGATGATCAAAGAAAGAAGAAAGAAAGTATCGAATTGCCTTAATCATTTCATCAAGAAGTATAGGAACTTATAATGTGATTTCAACTTCAATTTCCTAACATGATTTAGGTAACATTTTCACATTATAAAACTTGCAAAAGAGGTAAAATTTACTCATTCAAATCCTTTTTCAATTCACAATCCTTTTAGGCATGCAATTGTCATCAAACTCAATTCGCAAGTAGTGATTATCATGGAAATCATCTCAATTCATTAGAAGCACAAAATTTTCAAAATTTTTCAATTTTTTTATGGGTTTTTAAAGTTCTTTTTCATGCAATGCGAGAATGAAACGTGTAACACATAATGAACATGCAATGATAGTCTCGAAATGAAAGCAACATAGAGAGTAGAGTTATTACAAATTTTTAGTACATCCCACCCCATACTTAGGACGAACATTGTCCCTAATGTTCAAAAGAAAGAACAAAAGAAAGAAAAGAAACTCACAAGTGGTGGCGGGAATGTCTAAAACAACGATCGTGCATCAATCACTGCGGCGCCGGCGGAGGTGGGAATGGGGAGACGTCCCTCATCATGTGGTCAAGGTTGTCTAGGCGTCCGTCTCTAGCATCCGCCCGGATCTCTAGCGCTCCTACTCTCTCTGAAAGTCCGGTAGCCCAATCCGGCATCCTCTCATACCATCCGGGGGCGTGATCATACCATGCGGGGGCATCGGCCGGTGCTGGCGCTGGTGGTGGCGGTGGTGCTGCTGGCTGCGTCGTGGACCAAGGAGGGGGTGTGTCGTACCAAGTGGGAGGTGTAGTCATCCACGTGGGCCTCTCACTCACGCTAGCGCGGCGAGATGACGAGCCTGAAGCTCTAGCTGGGCGTGGAGAGCGCCTAGGTACATCCGGGGCCGCCTCCGGCTGATCCGGAAACGTGCCGAACTCCTGCTCCGCTCCTCCACCACTCTCGTACTGATCTCCCATGTCCTCCTCATCCACAACCGGTGGTGGAACGTAAGGGGGAGCTACTAGCCTGTTCGCATGCATCGCAGCGAACGTCTCCTTCCAATTGTGGCGTCCCGCCACAATGGAATACTCTGGCAGCCACTCAATACCCCTGCCTGTCCTAGTCTCCCAAGGCATGCCCGCATAAGGCGGACCTCTATGTGTGGGGAAGATGAGTCCCCTAACCATAAAAGCATGCAGCCCTAAGGGAACCGCCGGTATACGGGTGCAAGCGGAAAAATCTACACCAAGCGTCCTAGCAATGTGGGTCACTATCCCACCATATCCAATGTTCCCCTTCTTCTTGTTCTTGAGTTTACTCATCGTAGCCGCCAAAAGAGTGGCAAAATCTGCGCGGCGACCATATAGCATACAATAGAGCAAGAATAGCTCATCCGTCTTGATCTTTTGGGGCGTCTCCGTCCTAGGAAAGAGACACTCCGAAAGAACACGGTGAGCTATCTTCAAGGCTAGATGGTACATCAATCTAGCCTTGGTATCGGCGGGTTGCCAACGGTCCTCGTCGGCGTATATCATCGCAACTTTCTCCCAAAAATCCTTAGGGTAGACACCGCTAGGGAATTGACCATTGTAGGTCTCGTGGAACCCGAAAATGGTCCCAAACTCAACAATACTCAAATGATAGTCTCGTTCCATGAGACGGAAGGAGACGGTCCTATCAACGTGGCTGTGCTCGAAAGACGTCACAACCTCTCGGGTAATCTCCTCATAGGCGTCTTCACGAATGTTCGTGAAGACAATCAATCCGGCTCTATCCAAGAGCCATGTAAGATCCTCAACTATGTTGAGAGGATGTAGATCCTCCAACAACAAATACCTAGGACCTATCACTGTCCTCTCCTTGATCCGGTCTAGTGCAACAAGGTGGTTCTCATGTATGGTGGGGATGCTAGGGTGAGGAGGTGAAGATGGAGGTGAAGGTGAGGATGGTAGTGAGGGAGATGAGGGTGGTGGTGCCCTAGAGGTGGAGGGATTTCCTTTCCTTTTCTTATTTTGTTCTCCTTTCTTCTTCTTTATCCTTCCTGACACTCTCCTTACGAAATCCATTTTTCAGCAAAATTACGGTCTGTTCTTGGGAAATTACGGCCGTGGTTTACCGAGAGACCGTGATTCGTCTCAGAAATTCGTGAATCTCAGCAAATTCACCAACAATCACCACAACAAGCAGTCCTAATCTAATTCCTTCCAATCTTTGTCAGTTCTTCCTAAAGATCTATAGCAAAAACGAACTAAATCCGCTAAAATCAAGAAGAAAGAAATAACCTCTTTTTCGGATTGAAAAACCCAAAATGCGTGTTTGTTGATCGATTTCCACTCGATTTGTTGCTTGGATCTTGTTCGTGGATGGATTTGCTGCAGTTTAGGATGAAGAATCGTTGGAAACGATTAGAGAATGAAGAATTGGGAGAGGTGGAGGGTTTTCGGTATCTAGGTCGTGGAAAGGGGGAAGATTTTGGTTAAGTTTGTGAAGAATGTGGCTTATATAGTGGCCGGCAAAATTTCCAAAAATTACGGTCTGTCGGGGCATTCCACGGCCGTGGAAGTGTACGGAACCGTGGTTTTGATGATTTTTCAAAGGCTTTTGAGAATTACGGCCACTGTAGCTATGACGACCGTAATTTAGACCGTGGAACCTTCTGTAAAGCTTCAAAGTCCAAATTTCGTCACTTTTCTTCGACATTATCCTCCCTTTCTCCTTTTCCATCGATTCTACAGCCAAAAACACGAACATACCGGAAGAAAATCGAGGCAAATCAAAGCAAAAACGTTTATTCTAAACTAATCTATGAATCGAAAACAAAAACGAGAATGCAATACCTTGGGTTGCCTCCCAAGAAGCGCTTTGTTTAAGGTCCGTAGCTAGACCAATCTCGCACTTATTCGAGTGCGGTAGGCGCAAACTCCTCAGCTTGGAGTTCCGGCGTATACTTCTTGAGTCGTTGGCCGTTCACCTTAAAACTTCCGCTAGCTTCACCCCATACTTCAACTGCACCATGGGGAAAATGCGCTTAATTAGAAAAGGTCCATTCCAACGAGATTTAAGCTTACCTGGAAAGAGGCGAAGTCTTGAATTGAAGAGGAGAACTTGATCTCCTTCTTTGAAGTCCTTTGGAATGATATGCTTATCATGCCAACACTTTGCTCTTTCCTTGTAGATCTTAGCGTTTTCGTAGGCGTTCAAACGGAGTTCATCCAGCTTGTTGATGTCTAGGAGACGCTTCTCTCCCGCTTCCTTCATGCCGAAATTCAGCCACTTGATAGCCCAAAACGCTTTGTGCTCCAGCTCTACCGGCAAATGACAAGACTTCCCATACACAAGGTTGTATGGTGTAGTTCCTATGGGAGTCTTGTACGCAGTCCGGTATGCCCATAATGCATCATCTAGTTTCAAGGACCAATCCTTCCTAGTCCTCAAAACCGTCTTCTCTAGAATTCCCTTGATCTCCCTATTTGAGATCTCAACTTGTCCACTCGTTTGTGGATGGTAAGGGGTAGCGATCTTGTGAGTAACCCCATACTTGGCTAGAAGAGCTTCAAAGCGACGGGCTATGAAGTGAGAACCTCCATCACTAATGATCGTCCTTGGCGTCCCGAATCGTGGAAAAATGGTCTTGTTGAAGAACTTAACCACCACCATGGCATCATTTGTGGGAGAGGCAATTGCTTCCACCTATCTAGAAACGTAGTCTACCGCCAATAATATGTATTGGTTTCCACAAGAAGATGGGAATGGTCCCATGAAATCGACTCCCCAAACGTCGAAAATCTCCACCTCTTGGATGTTGTTGAGGGGCATCTCGTTCCTTCTAGAAATATTGCCTGTTCTTTGACAAGCATCGCAACAAGAGACAAAGGATTGCACATCTCTAAATAAAGTAGGCCAATAGAATCCTGATTGCAATACCTTTGCGCTAGTCTTGTTCGAACTAGCGTGTCCTCCACAAGGTAGTGAATGACAATGGCGGATGACACTTTGCATCTCGTCTTCCGGCACACATCGCCGGATGATGCCATCCGGACCTCTCTTAAAGAGGAGAGGCTCGTTCCAATAGTATTCCCGGACGTCTTTAAAGAACTTCTTCCTTTGTGCGTAGGATAGTCCGGGCGGTATCTCTTGGCAAACCAAATAGTTAACAAAATCAGCAAACCATGGTTCGTTACCTTTGGAGATCTCGTTGATGCACTCCTCTATGATGTGTAGGTGTTCGTCTGGAAAGGAGTCATCAATGGGTAGATGGTCGTCCTCTAGATGTGTGAGGCGACTCAAATGATCCGCAACAGAATTTTCTGAGCCTTTCTTGTCGCGGATCTCAAGATCGAATTCTTGTAGGAGAAGAATCCATCTAATTAGCCTTGGCTTCGCGTCTTTCTTTGCAAGGAGGTACCGGATCGCAGCATGATCCGTGTAGACAATCACTTTTGCACCTACAAGATAAGAGCGAAACTTGTCAATAGCGTAGACAATGGCTAGAAATTCTTTTTCTGTAGTGGCGTAGTTGATCTGAGCTTCCTCTAGCGTCTTGCTAGCGTAGTATATGGCGTGGGTTCGTCCTTCTTTTCGTTGTCCAAGAACAGCTCCAATAGCTACGTCACTAGCATCGCACATAATCTCGAAGGGGAGAGTCCAATCTGGAGGTTGGATAATAGGTGCTGAAATTAGAGCTTGCCGAATGGTGTTAAACGCATCCAAACATTCCTGCGAAAACTCAAAAACCGCATCCTTCATCAATAGATTAGTGAGAGGTTTTGATATCTTAGAAAAGTCCTTAATGAAACGTCTATAAAACCCAGCATGTCCTAGGAAACTTCTTATCCCTTTCACCGAAATTGGGGGAGGAAGTTTCTCTATGGTCTCTATTTTAGCCTTGTCTACCTCTATCCCTCTACTAGAGACTAAGTGACCTAATACGATTCCTTCTTTAACCATGAATTGACACTTCTCCCAATTAAGAACTAGGTTAGTGTCTTCACAACGTTGTAGAACGAGAGAAAGGTTAGAAAGGCAATCGTTAAAAGAGGAACCGTATACGGAGAAGTCGTCCATGAAGACTTCCATGATTTCCTCTACGTATTCGGAGAAGATGGCCATCATGCACCGTTGAAAGGTGGCTGGGGCGTTGCAAAGCCCGAACGGCATTCTCCTATAGGCGAACGTACCCCAAGGGCACGTGAATGTGGTCTTCTCTTGATCATCCGGATGTATCGGAATCTAAAAGAAACCACTATAACCGTCAAGGTAGCAAAAATGTGAATGTTGTGCTAACCTTTCAAGCAATTGATCGATGAATGGCAATGGAAAGTGATCCTTCCGCGTTGCGTTGTTGAGCTTGCGGTAGTCTATGCACATCCGCCATCCAGTCACGGTCCGGGTAGGAATGAGTTCGTTGTTCTTGTTGGTGATGATCGTCGTTCCTCCCTTCTTCGGAACTACTTGAACTGGACTCACCCAATTGCTATCGGAGATAGGATAGATGATACCTGCATCAAGAAGTTTAAGAATTTCCTTCTTGACAACCTCTTTCATGGTCGGATTCAACCGCCTTTGAGGTTGTCTTGAAGTTCTAAAGTCCTCCTCCATTAGTATCTTATGCATGCATAAGGAGGGTTTAATTCCTACTAAGTCCTCAGTAGTATAGCATATGGCTTTTCTATGTCTCCTAAGGACAATCATGAGCTGTTCATGTTCATCTATGCTTAATTCGGAGCTAATGATAACCGGAAAGGTAGAATTAGATCCAAGAAAAGCGTACCTTAGATGAGTAGGAAGTGGTTTGAGTTCCATTACCTTCGGAGCCTCCAATGATCCTTGAGGAGCTTCCGACGTGTCCTTAGAAGTTTCTAAGGGTGTTGAGTGGTTTGGAGAAGAATTAGAAGAAGTTGAAGAAGTTTGCCGGTTACCCTCTTCAACGGTCAGAATTACGGCCTCCTCATGTGTTCCACGGCCGTGTAATCCCCTGGAATGGAGGTCGATTTTGGTTGTGAAATCCACGGTCGTGGAATACAGGGTATGACCGTGGATTCTTACATTCTCAGCCTCATCGTGGAGTTTCTCAAACTCCAATTCATACATCTCTTCTTGTGCTTCTAAGGCTTCAATTTCCTCTTTGCACTCTTCTTCTTCTCCTTCATTGGTTAGACTCATAGTGATAACCTTTTGTAAAGGATCGTTAAAGAGAATCGCACTTACCTCCTCCCTAGACAAACCTTCTTCGTCTTGGATATCGTAGATGTCCTCGTCAAAGATTGGCTCCTTCACTAGAGTGGAAAGAACGAACTCTACTTTCTCTTCTCCAATATCAAAAGCGAGTCTTCCATTCTTGCAATCGACCATGCAGCCGGAAGTTGCAAGAAACGGCCTTCCGAGTATAATCGGGACCGAACTATCTGCAGGGATGTCAAGCACGACAAAATCAATGGGAACAAAGAATTTACCTAGCTTGACCGGGACGTCTTCTACAATACCGACGGGGCGAGTGATGGATCGATCCGCCATGTATAACGTCATCTTTACCGGTTTAGGATCGCCTAAACCGATCTTCCTACATAATGCAAGTGGTATGATGCTCACACTTGCTCCCAAGTCACATAAAGCGTTGTATGTGACGTCTCCCACTCCAATGGGAATGCAAAATGACCCCGGATCCTTCAACTTTGGGGGCATTTTCTCCTTCATGGTCTTGATGAGATCCGAAGAATCCGAACTCATCTTGACCTCTCCGAAGTCTTCTAGCTTCCTCTTGTTGGAAAGGAGCTCTTTCAAGAACTTGCCATAAGCTGGCATACCTACAATAGCATCAATGAAAGGTATATTAATATGCAGCTTACTCATGAGTTCTATGAACTTACCGAATTGTTTGTCTAGGCGCGCTCGCGCTCTAGATTGAGGGAACGGTAGGGGAGGTTTGAAAGCTGGAGGAGGAACATAGACATCTTCCTTCTCCTTTCCCTTTCCTTTTTCTTTCTCTACGGGGACTTCAACGAACGTAGGCTGCGGATCGGTGGTAGTCACTCTGCTCCTAGTTGTAATCGCCATTACCCTTCCCTTAGGGTTGTCCTCCGTCTGTCCTGGAAGTTTCCCTTGATTTCTAGGTACTTCCTCCGCATGGTTGAACATTTGATTTTCCAAAACTTTTTGAGCCTTGTCAACCTTAGAAACTTGATCATCAACCTTGATGAGGCGGTTCTCCAACCCTTGAAGCTTTCCCAAGATCGTTTCCAACATGGGATCGGGCTTCTCCTTTCCCGTATTGTTTCCTCCATTGGATGATTGCCCCTGGCTTTTCAAAGGAGTAGAGGAAGAGGAAGGTGGAGTTAGTGAATTAGAATTGGAAGGATAGGAGTTACCGGAATTTTGTTGATTGGAGCGCCAATTGTTGTTGCTTGAACCCCGATTGTTGTTCCAATCATTGTTCCGGTTGTTGTTGTTTCCATTCCAGTTGTTATTCCGGTTGTTACCCCGGTTATTGTTGTTGCCGCCATTATTGTTGCCCAAATAACCAACATCCTTCCCTTGTTGCTTTGGGAAGTTGGTCTTGATAGCCTCCTTCAACTCTTTGATCTCATTGTTGAGGGAGAAAATCTGAGTTTGAGCTTCATGTGTGAGCTTCGCTCCTTGCTCCACACAATTTCCCTCCAGTTTCCGGTGGGAATACTTCTCTATGACTCTTGCTTGCTTCTCAATGAAGTCCCAAGCGTCATCTTCTCTCATGTCCATGAACGTTCCACATGAGAGGGATTGGAGGTTGAATTGCGTTCCCGCATCCAGCCCCTTGTAGTAAATCTCCAGCAAGGCAAGCTTGGATATGCCATGATGAGGGCAATCCAAGAGCAAATCCTGAAACCTTTCCAATGATTGAAACAAACTTTCGTTAGGTCTCATAGAAAAAGCATTGATCTTACCTCTAAGTTCCGCCGTTTTGGAAGGCGGAAAGAACTTGGTGAGAAACTCCGCGGAAAGGTCTTCCCACGTGTCTAGTTTCCCATTAGGAAGAGCTTGGTACCAAGATAACGCCTTCCCTTTCAAGGAGAAAAAGAAAGGCTTGAGCTTATAGCTGTTGGTAGTGGCGTTCTTTGGTCTCATCGTCTCCATCATACACTCAAAGTTTTGCAAGTGTTGGTGTGGAGATTCAGCGCTTGTACCGCCAAATTGGTTTTGGCGAACAAGAGTGATAACTTGAGGGTTAAAGCTAAACCCTTGAACATCTTCAGCATCAAAATTCACACCTAAGCGGCGTGGTTGTTGTGTTGGATCCATCCGTTGGCCAAGAGTTCTTGGCTCATTATCCACACGTTCGATCCTCGCATTCCTAGGTGGGATGCGGCGATTAGTAGCTCCTTGTGGATGGAAGGGATTTATATTGATCGTGGGATCAATCTCTTCTAACGGTGGCATGGAAGAGTCGCTATCATCAGCGGATGAGTGGCTTTTTCTTCTAGACCTTGATCTCTTTCTTGGGGACTTCTTGCTTACCTTATTCTCAAGGTCGCTCATCTTTATCCTCATTTGGAAGAGCATGTCTTGTAGACCGTTAACTTGAGATTGATGACGATCCATCTCATCCTGGCGGAGAGTCTCATTCCATCAGAGTTGAGCTTCCTTTTCCGCCAACTCCGTTTGAATATCACGTTCGTTTTCTTCGGCCATCTTCTTTTCCTTGCGCTTTTGCCTTAAGGTTTTCTCTAGCTCTTGATCAAGAGGCAAGAGATCTTCGGTGTTCCTAGACCTGCGCATGCACTCAAAGTAAAATCAAACAACGAGAGCAAGCTCCCAAGCTTGACAACCGGCTACCGGATTCGGCCGAAACCAAATCCCCGGCAACGGCGCCAAAAACTTGTTCGTCCCTAGAGGTGTGTGCAAATAAGCTTTAAATTTATAAAACTAGAATCAAGCAAGCGAACCCGCAGTGTACGGATCGACGTAGTTAAGCAAGAATTCCAGAGTATCGAACACAGGGATTTGGGTGGGAACGAACTCGATTGCAGGTTATCAAGCAAGTAAATATGAGAGTTTTGCAAATATTGGGAAAACAACAATCCTAAAGATCCGGGTATTCAGCTGTGGCAATCGATTCAAGATATACTTAATGATGTAAAGACAGAGTTGAGATATGCAAAGGTATACTAATGTAAGGTAATCGTACGGTGAAGTTCCAATAACCTCTTATGAGTCACCTACAAGGCACTCCCTATACAGGTTGTTGAGGCTCAATATAGAAAGATTCTAAAAGCGAGAATTAGTATCAAATACCCAAACTTATAACCTAAAGATCATGACTAACTTAACCGATTGAGGTTGTTGAGGCTCACAATCGAGGTAGAGGTTGTTGAGGCTCACTACCACCTAGAAAAGACAAGTCTAAACTAAGCCAAAGCAAATCTTTAACTTTGGATTAAAGTAAAAGCAGGTTCATAAACTTGAGGGAAATTACGGTTGGATCTTGAGATTCCACGGTCGTGGAACTCAAGAACAGCCCGTAATTTGGGGTTGTCGGCGATATTTCTCTAACTCTCAGGGTCTAATCTGTTTGCGATCAATCTATCATCATCTAAGCCACAACTATCAACCCTTCACCTTAGAATTGTTAAGGGTTTTTAGCCAATAACAGTCATGTTGATTTCAATTCAAGAATTAAAAGATAAAAAGATGAAACTTTCAAGAACTTTCAATGATCTTTAATTCAATCTCAAAGTCACAAAGAGAACAAGTAATGTCAAAAGATTCAAAGTATAACAAACAATCACCACCTTAGGAAAGAAGAGAAAACGGGATGTCAATCCGTTTTCCAAATCAAACCTAATCAAGAAGAGAGATCTTCTTGCAAAATCTTCCACGAACTTCGATCTCTCCAAGAGATGTCAAATGCTTTCCCCGCAAAACTAGCGAAGAATCTTCGTCTGAACGTCGATGTGCGACGATCGTAAGCCGGCGTAAGCGAGAATCTAAACGATAATGACTGAGGGTAAGCGAAGATGACGGAACGTAAGCGAAAATGTAAGCGGTCATGACGGAATCTCCTTTCTTCCGTCTTTTTATAATGCAGGGAAAAGTGTCGGCCCGGCCCAATCTTCAAAAGATCGTGGCTTCGAAGTGTGGCGAAAAGATTCGCCAAGATCACGGTCGTGGAAGTGTTCCACGACCGTAATTTAGAGCGTGGAAACAAATACGGTTTGCAACGTATGTTCCACGGCCGTGTAATCCCCTGGAATGAACACGAATTTCTGACTCCAAATCCACGGCCGTAATTCTGAACGTGGTTTGTGATACGGCCGTATTTTAGGGCGTAATTTAGGGCAAGAACGTGATTCTTCCCTAAACTCGTGCATTCCTCAATCTAAGACTCCAAATTGCTTCCAAAGAGTGTCCTCGATCTATGGATATATCAACTCAACTCTCCTTTGCTTGATTCCATTCGGAAATAGCTCCAAATCACCTATAATCAACATAGAACTAGTGTAGACATCCATATCGACAATATAGGTAATACTAGCTCACATATGCACAAAGATCAATCAAAGACTATCAATATGAATCAAATACGTTTAGAAAACGTGCCTAAAATATCACAATATTTCATGCTAACACAAGGTCGCCTTCACTCAACTCCTTCGGGATGAGGCGCTTGTCATGCCATCTTTTGGTCCTCTCCTTGTAGATCTGGGCATTCTCATAAGCTTCCAACCGGATCTCCTCAAGGGCGTTTATATCGAGCAACCTCTTCTCTCCCGCTTCTTTGAGGTCAAAATTTAGCCACTTAATGGCCCAATAAGCTCTATGCTCCATTTCCACCGGAAGATGGCAAGACTTGCCATAGACTAATTTGTAAGGAGTGGTTCCAATTGGTGTCTTGAAGGCGGTTCTATATGCCCATAAGGCATCATTGAGCTTCATAGCCCAATCCTTTCTAGTCCTAGACACCGTCTTCTCAAGGATGGACTTGATCTTCCGGTTGGAGATCTCCACTTGGCCACTAGTTTGGGGATGGTAAGGTGTTGCCACCTTATGAGTCACCCCATACTTGGCCAAAAGCGCCCCAAAGTTCCTATTTGTGAAGTGCTTCCCTCCATCACTAATGATCACCCTTGGTGTTCCAAACCTAGGGAAGATCACTCGGTTGAAAAACCGCACCACCACCTTGGCATCGTTTGTAGGAGAGGCGATTGCCTCCACCCATCTTGACACGTAGTCCACCGCCAATAGGATGTAGAGGTTGCCACATGAAGAAGGGAATGGTCCCATGAAGTCCACACCCCACACATCAAAAATCTCCACTTCTTGGATGTTGTTCAAGGGCATTTCATTCCTCCTTGAGATGTTGCCCGTCCTTTGGCAAGCATCACATGCCGCTACAAAACCTTGCACATCTCTAAACAAGTTAGGCCAATAAAATCCGGATTGCAATACCTTTGCACACGTTTTGTGTGAGCTAGCATGGCCTCCACTTGGTAAGGAATGACAATGCCGGATCACACTCTCCACTTCATCTTCCGGTATACATCTTCTAAACATTCCATCCGGCCCTCTCTTGAATAGAAGTGGCTCACTCCAATAGTAATGCCTCACATCATTGAAGAACTTTTTCCTTTGAGCATATGTCAAACCGGGAGGCACTTCCTCACACACTAAGTAGTTCACGATGTCGGCGTACCATGGCTCATTTCCTCTAGACACTTGGAACAAGCATTCCTCCACCATTTGCAATTGCTCAACCCGGAATGAGTCATCTATAGGGATGTTATCTTTTTCAAGATCCAATGGTGGGAGTCTACTAAGGTGATCCGCCACGGAGTTCTCGGATCCCTTCTTGTCCCGTATTTCTAAATCAAACTCTTGAAGAAGAAGGATCCACCGAATCAACCTTGGTTTGGCATCCTTCTTTGTAAGTAGATAACGGATCGCAGCATGATCCGTATAAACTATGACCTTCGCTCCAACAAGGTATGAGCGGAACTTCTCAAATGCATACACAACCGCTAGCAACTCCTTCTCGGTGGTAGCATAATTGAGTTGGGCATCATCTAGCGTCTTGCTAGCATAATAAATAGCATGAGTACGCCCTTCTTTCCTTTGCCCCAAGACAGCCCCAACGGCTACATCGCTTGCATCACACATGATCTCAAACGGTAAACTCCAATCCGGAGGTTGCATGATAGGTGCGGAGATCAATGCGTTCTTCAACCTGCAAAAAGCCTCAAGACAATCCTTGGAAAAGACAAAATCAACATCTTTCATTAGTAGGTTAGTGAGAGGCTTAGAAATTTTAGAGAAATCTTGAATGAACCTCCGGTAGAAACCGGCATGCCCTAAGAAACTCCTTACCCCTTTTACCGAGGTAGGTGGTGGCAATTTCTCTATAGTTTCAATCTTGGCCCTATCAACCTCAATGCCACGGTTAGACACCAAGTGTCCTAACACAATGCCTTCACTTACCATGAAGTGGCATTTTTCCCAATTTAAGACAAGATTCGTCTCCTCACATCTTTGCAATACTAATGACAAGTTAGCCAAGCAGTTATCAAAGGAAGAACCATAGACAGAGAAATCATCCATAAACACTTCCATGATATTTTCTATGTATTCCGAAAAGATAGCCATCATACACCTTTGGAAGGTGGCGGGTGCATTACACAACCCAAATGGCATTCTCCTATATGCAAAGGTACCCCATGGACATGTAAAGGTTGTTTTCTCTTGGTCATCGGGGTGGATGGGGATTTGGAAGAATCCACTATAGCCATCTAAGTAACAAAAATGAGAGTGTTGAGCTAACCTTTCTAGCATTTGGTCAATGAAGGGGAGAGGGAAGTGATCTTTCCTAGAGGCCATGTTCAATTTCCTATAATCAATGCACATCCTCCACCCTGTAACCGTCCTAGTCGGGATTAGTTCATTGTTCTCATTAGTCACTACGGTCATCCCACCCTTCTTAGGTACTACATGAACGGGGCTAACCCACTTACTATCCGAGATAGGGTAGATAAATCCCGCATCTAGCAACTTAATGATTTCCTTTTTGACCACCTCTTTCATTATGGGATTTAATCTCCTTTGATGTTCAATAGAGGGTTTATGGTTATCTTCCATCATTATCTTATGCATGCATAAAGAAGGCTTAATGCCAACTAAATCATCAATAGTATAACCAATGGCTTTTCTATGCAATCTTAGTTCATGTAACAACTTAGCAAGTTCATCATCACTTAAGCATGCATTAACAATCACCGGATATGAAGAATTTTCACCAAGAAAAGCTTATTTCAAATGAGAGGGGAGGGGTTTAAGTTCAAGCGAAGGAGGACCTTTATCGGTTTAAGACGACCCAAATAAGGTTGGATGAGATGAGTCCAAAGCAAATGAAGACTCCCCATGGCTCCTAGAAGCTTGATCACCATCAAGGGCTGATCCAGGGAAAACCATGGTTGGAAACACGGGTTGCTCATCTTCCACGGCCGTGGTTCTTGCCAAGCTTGCTTCCCGGAGTTGTCCAGAAAGTTTGACGGCCGTGGAACATAAATCTCGGCCGTGGAACTTGCAGTTGTTCAATACCTCTTCGTGGCCTTCAAGTCCATCTCTTGGCTCCTCTTCCAATGCATCCAAGGCCTTGATCTCTTCATTGCAAGCCTCCTCAACACCTTCCTCCATCATACTTAAGGTGAGAACCTTCTCCAAGGGATCCTTGATCAAGATCGAGCTCACAACTTCTCTAGATTCTTCACGCTCGACTATGTTGAAGACATCCTCATCAAGGGTTGGCCCTTTCATCATTGTGGACAACTTGAACTTGATGTTCTCTTCTCCAATGTTGAAGGAGAGAGTCCTGTTCTTGCAATCCACTAGGCATCCGGAAGTGGCTAGGCAGATCTTCCTAAGATGATAGGAACCGGATAGTCCGCCGGAATATCCAAGACGACGAAGTCAATTGGCACATAGAATCCACCTAGTTGCACCGGGATGTCCTCTAAAATCCCAACCGGATGAGTGATAGAACGATCCGCCATATAGAGGGTCATCTTGACCGGTTTTGGCTCTCCTAGCCCGACCTTGTTACAAAGTGCAAGCGGTATGATGCTTACACTCGCTCCAAGATCACAAAGGGCCTCGTACTTCACGTCTCCCACTCCAATTGGGACACAAAAAGAACCCGGATCTCTTAGCTTGGGAGGCATCTCCTCCTTCATTGTTTGGATCAATTCCGAGGATCTCTTGGTCATTCTTATCTCCCCATACTCTTCCAACTTCCTTTTGTTGGAGAGTATCTCTTTCAAAAACTTGCCATATGCCGGCATTCCTAAAATGGCATCCATGAACGGAATGTTAATATGCAATTTAGACATTTGTTCAAGGAACTTACCAAAGTGATTGTCCAAACGAGCTCTTGCTCTTGATTGTGGGAACGGTAGTGGTGGCTTGTATGGAGGCGGTGCCATATAGGTTGGCTCTACATCCTTGCTCTTGCTTCCATCTCCTTGCAACTTTCCCTCTTCTACCACTACTTTCTTTCCCTTAGCATTGTCCTTGGGCAAAGGATCTTTCATACTCAACCCACTCCTCGTTGTGATAGCCAACACTTGGCCTCTCGGGTTGTCTTCGATTCTTCCGGGAAGCTTTCCCGGGTCTCTATGGGTTTCACCCGCCTTTTGGAACACTTGTGCTTCTAAAACCTTTTGAGCTTTAGAGATTGAAGTCACGGTGCTCTCAAGGCCACTCAACCTTCCTAGCAATTGCTCAAACATTATTTCGGTTCTATCCTTGGGAGGTTGAGTAAATCCGGGTGGAGGTTCTTGTGAAGCTCTTGGTGGTGGAGTTGTGCTTGTGGAAGCGGGAGGGTTCAAGGCTCCATCCGGGTTAGAGTAAGAAAATCCGGGATGGTTGTGGTTAGGCCGGTAATTGTTGAATTGCCGGTTGTTGTTGAAACTCCTTGGGCCTTGGTAATTGTTGAAGTTGCCCCTTCCCATGTAATTCACATCCTCCTCTTTGGAAGACAAGTTGGCTTGTGGAAGCACTTGAGGGGTTGCTTGGTTCTTCAAAGTTGTAGCACACAACTCCCTCAAGGACTTCAATTCGTTGTTAATGGCGTCAAGCTTGAAATTGCTCATGGTGACTTCACTCACCTCATAAGCTCCCGCCTTTCTCCCTTCACTCTTCCTATGGGAGTATTTCTCAATCACTAGAGCTTGCTTCTCCACAAACTCCCAAGCTTCATCTACATGCTTCTCCATAAAAGTCCCACCGGAAAGAGAGTGGAGCTTGAATTGGCTATCTTCATCAAGTCCCTTGAAGTAGATTTCCAATAGCTCAATTTTCGGTATGCCATGGTGTGGGCAATCAAGGAGAAGATCTTTGAACCTCTCCCAAGACTTGAACAAGCTTTCTCTATCCTTCATCACGAAGGCATTGATCTTCCCTCTTAACTCGGTAGTCTTGGAAGGTGGGAAGAACTTGGTCAAAAACTCGGTTGTCATCTCCTCCCAAGTACCAACTCGCCCTTGTGAAATGGATTGATACCAAGCTAAGGCTTTATCCTTAAGAGAGAAGGAAAAAGCCCTAAGCTTATGGTTGTTGCTCTCTAATCTTGGCGGTCTAAGAGTCTCCATCAAAATCTCATAGTTCATCAAGTGTTGATGAGGAGACTCTCCTTCCATCCCTCCAAATTGATTATGCCGGATCATTTGTAGAACTTGAGGGCGGAGCTCATAATTGTGGGTTGCGGGATCTCCTAAGTTCACACCCGGACGGTGTGCTCTTTGTGCCGGATCCATACGTCTCCCTAGGGTTTGTGGCTCCTCAAATGCAATGGGAACAACCCTAACATTAGCCGCCGGCTGCGGTTGTGGTGGAGGAGGTGGAGGTTGTTGACGATTAAGCTCCCCTCGTACAAGGGTTTGCCTAATCTCACCAATCTCCCTCCTAGTTGCTTCTTGCCTCTTATTGGCAAGTCTCCTTTCTTCCTCCAAGAGCTCATCTCTTAGCCTTATTTGCTCTAAGGCTTCATCCAACTCAGCTTGGAGATCTCTTCCGGCCATCTCTTTTCCCTTCTTAATACTCTTGGATCTAGATCTAAGGGTTTTCTCCGGTTCGGGATCGAATGGAGCTAAATCCTTTCCACGAGATCTTCGCATACACCTAGAGAATAAGAGATGTCCTGAAAAGCAAAAACATACACCAAAGAGAGATCAAAAGCAACAAGAAAGATCTACACTAACAAACAATCACAAAATAAACTCAATCTAGACCTAGTCCCCGGCAACGGCGCCAAAAACTTGTTACGCTCAGGATATGTGCACAATAAGTCTTAAATTTATACTCGTTATATTTCTCTTAACTCCTAGCGCACCCGCAGTGTACGGGACGTTCGTAGTGTGGATAGTATTCCGAGGTCGAACACAAAGACTAAAGTGAGATTGATTCGGTTTATGATTAAGTCTAGTGAAGATCTAAGTTAAGAAATGAGAAAGGGATAAAGAAATGAAAAATCTCAATTGTTTTTGGTTGGTTTTTGGTGATCAATCAAAGATCACAATTCATGTAAAACTAAGCAATCAACTAACCTAACGAATCAAAACAAAGAAACAAGCTAAACAAGATATAGATCAAAGAAAGAAAAAGACGGATTCTAGGGGTTGGAAGTTCCGGTTATGGCATAGGATTCAAGCTATCTATTCATTCTTTGGATTAACTATGTTGGGGTTAAGTTTTTCTAGATTGGGATCAATCACCGGGTAAGTCTCATGATCCACTAGTCCATTTCCTAGGTCTCATTACCGGGTAAGTCTCTAAGAACCTAAGGAACGGAATTCTACACAAACCGGATTGTTACCTAGAGATCTTAACCTATCCTTACCGGGTAAGTCTAGGAAAGGGAAGTTCTAAGCAACTATCCTAGCACACTTAATCCAATGGCGGCTTATTAGGCTCACCACTACCTAAGGTTTGTTACCTTTGGAATCTAAGAGTAAGGATTACCGGGTAAGTCTCTCCTAACACTTAGTTGCTAACACTAGGTCACCCTAGGATAGATTTAACTCAAAAAACACTTAGGATTTCAACATCCTAACAATCTAAGACCAGATCCATCGAACCAGGAAAATCACGGGTTGTTCTACCTAAACCACGGCCGTGGTTGTCAAGAACCAACCGTGATTCCTAACAGAGGCTACGTTTATGCACACAAGTCATCCAAAGATAAATCTAAGTTCGTCCTATCATAGCTCTAGCCATAACCATCCTTTCCTTACCCTAGAACCACATCTATTTAGCCTACAACGTTCATAATAGAAATCGAAACAAGCAAACATAAAATCATGACATCCATTTGCAAAATGATGAAGGAAAAGAGATGAACAAATGAACTTAAATCCAAACCAAGCTGAAAATAGAATTAGAGTAACTCACAATCCTTCCAAAAGAAGGTTCAAATGGTTCATACAACTCTAGAAATAGAATCCAAAACTCTTCACTACAAAGCTATCAAAGTGTGGCAATGGTGTGTGTGCTCCTTCTCCTCTTCAATGGAGCTCTTCCTCTTCCTCTTTGACACTTTCCTTCCTAGAAAAACTTCTTGTTGAGAGAATATTTTTGTTAGAGGAAATGGATAATGGATGAGCTGCTCCAAGATTGCTCCCAGCTGCCTCTCACAGCCCATGAAGGACCACTTTTATAACAAACTTGCATGAGCTGGCCATGAGAGTCGTGGCACAGCTGTCACAAGAATCTGGCAAAATCCACGGTTGATTCCACGGCCGTGGAGTGTCAGAGAACCGTGATTCTGTGCAGAAACTTCGCCTTGGATCATTAAGCTGTGATTTGGTGCATGGCTAGTGTTGGCAAGGTTCCATGAGTCCTCCTTAGCCTTTAATTCGTGTCCTAATGAGTCCGAGGGTGTGTCATCTAGATGAACGATCCTCAAACGCATCGTTTTAGCTCCTAAATTTCCCGAAATACCTATAAAACACGCACAAGTCCGTGTAGACGTCTATCTCGACAAAATACATGAATTGAGTGCAAAACGTCTTGAACTAATGCTAAACCATGCATGAATGAGTGAGAAATCTATCTAAATGATTACCTAGAACTAAGTCATAAATCGTGTTATCACTCTCAACCAAACATGAGCTCCTACCCTGAACTCTAGAGGTCGACGCCTCTTGTCTGCATATGACTTCTGGAGACTCTGTGCAACATGCATCTTCTCTCTGTTCAGCGCTACTCGAGCCATATCATCCAGAATCTGATCTAGCGCTATCCCACTGATACTGCTACGCTCATCCCATCATAAAGGTGTACAACATCTATGTCCATGCAGTACCTCATAAGGAGCCATCCCAATAGATGCATGCCAGCTGTTGTTGTATGAGAACTCAATGAGTGGGAGGTAATCAGAACATCCTTGTCCCCAATCCAACACATAGGCTCGCAACATGTCCTTTAAGGTATGGATGGTCCTCTCTGACTGACCATCTATTTGGGGGTGAAACGCAGTCGTGAAGTGTAAACTTGTCCCCAAATAAGTTTGAATCTGCTGCCACAATCTCGAAGTAAACCGTCCATCTCGATCAGAGTCAATCGTCCTCGGTACCCCATGAAGTCGCACTATTTGTCTAGTGTACTTCTCAGCCAATCTGCTCACCGGCCATGTCTCTCTGATGGGAATAAAACGTGTCATCTTCATCAGTTTATCCACAATCACCTAGATAATATCAAAGTTCCTACTAACCCTCAATCCGGTCACAAAATCCATGGAGACGTCCTCCCACTTCCACTGCGGTACTGGCAGTAGATGGAGTTCACCTCTAGGTCTGAAATGCTTGACCTACTGACAGGTTGCACACTGAGCCACAAATCTGGCTACATCGGGCTTCAGCCCTCCCCACCAATATGAGCGTCTCACATCATGGTACATCTTACTCGTACCTAGATGTACCAAGTAAGGTGTACAGTGAGCCTCCTGTAAAATCCGTTGTCTCAGCTCTGCATCAGCAGGTACATAAATACGATAATGATGCCTCATAACTCCATCTGCTCCTATGGAGAGTTGTGGTGCCTCTCCACGAGACATCCTCTCTCTGATCCTCGTCAAGATTAGGCAGGTCCCCTGCTTTTGATGGATCTCATCCAACAGACCCGGTAGAACCTCTAAAGCAAACAATTGGGCATCCTCATCTGGAACTTGGATGTCCATCTCTAGCCAGAGTAGATCCCTCTAAAGTTGAGGTTGTACAGTCAATCTTGCAATCGCCTTCTCTCGAGGCGTCTTCCTGCTCAAGGCGTCATCTACAACATTCACCTTTCCAAGATGATACAAAATCTCAAGGTCAAAGTCCTTGATCAACTTAAGCCATCGACGCTGGCGGTTATTCAATCCCCGCTGTGTGAAAATATAAATCAGACTCTAAATGGTATGTTAAGATCTGACATGTGGCACCATACAGGTAATGTCTCCAGATCTTCAATGCATGAACTACTGCTGCCAACTCGAGATCATGAGTCGGGTAGTTCTTGTCATATGAGCTGTCGAGATGCATATGCAATCACTCTGCCTCTCTACATCAATACACATCCCAAGCCTAGCTTGGATGCATCACTATAGACCACAAAATCATCAGAACCCTCTGGCTGTGCCAAGACAAGAGTAGAAGTCAAATACCTCTTCAACTCCTCAAAACTCTGAGCACACTGGTCAGTCCATAAAAATCTGGTGGTCTTCCTCAAAAGACTCGTCAGTGGACGGGCAATCGTAAAAAATCCTTCCACAAAATGTCTATAATAACCGGCTAGGCCAAGAAAGCTACGCACTTCCTTGACGTTCGTCGGTGTCGACCATGTAGCAATAGACTCAAACTTCGCCGGGTCAACCATGATCCCATCGGCGGAGACGATGTGTTCAAGAAAAGAAACCTCAGACATCTAGAACTCCTACTTAGAGAGCTTAGCATACAACTCTCTATCCCTCAAAATCTGCAAAACCGTCCTCAGATGACTAGCATGCTCCTCTTTGCGACGAGAGTATACCAAAATGTCGTCAATAAAGACCACCACAAACTAATCTAGAAAGTCGATGAAAATACTGTTCATCAACTCCATGAAGACTGTTGGGGCATTTGTCAGCCCAAATGGCATCACTACAAACTCGTAGTGTCCATAACGGGTACGAAATGCCGTTTTGTGCACATCTTGCTCTCTCACCCTCAGCTGGTGATATCTAGAACGCAAATCAATCCGGGAGAACACCGTCGCTCCCTGAAGCTGCTCAAGCATATCATTAATACGAGGCAATGGATACTTGTTCTTGATGGTCACCTTGTTCAGCTCTCTGTAGTCGATACATAATCTCAACGATCCGTCCCTCTTTTGCACGAAGAGGACAGGTGTATCCCATGGTGATACGCTAGGGCAGATGAAGCCCTTCTTATCCAACTCCTCGAGTTGCTTCTTCAGCTCCAACATCTCGACATGCGTCATACGATATGGGGCCTTCGAGATCGGTCTCGTACCAGGCTCCAACTCGATGCCAAAGTCTACACTTCTTTGAGGCGGCAAGCTAGACGGCTGTTCGCCACTCAAAGTCTTCTCAAGTTCTTGATCAAGAGGTAAGAGGTCTTTGTTGTTCCTAGACCTACGCATATACCTAAGGTAACCTGCAAATATCACTCAAAGGAGATATCAAATAACAAGGGCAAGCTCCCAAGCTTGACAACCGATAACCGAATTTGGCCTAAACGAAATCCCCGGCAACGGCGCCAAAAAACTTGTTCGCCACTAAGCGTGCGTGCAAATAAGCTTTAAATTTATAAAACTAGAATCAAGCAAGCGAACCCGCAGTGTACGGATCGGCGTAGTAAAGCAAGAATTCTAGAGTATCGAACACAGGGATTTGGGGTGAACAAATTCAGTTCGCAAATCGTCAGGCAAGTAAATGTATAAGCTTTGCAAATATTGGGGAAAATAGCAACCCTAGAGATCCACGTTTCTAATTGTGGCAATCGATTCAAGATATACAAAAGAACTAAGGACAGAGTTAAGAGCTGCAAAGGTATGCTAAAGTAAAGCAATGTACGAAGAAGTTCCAAGCCTTTATATGACTTATCTAAAGACACTCTCTATAAAGGTTGTTGAGGCTTCAGTATAGAAAGAATCTACGAATAAGAATTAATCTCAAATACCCAAACTTGCAACCCAAGGATCAAGATGAACTAAAACGATTAAGGTTGTGACACTCGAAATCGAAGTAGAGGTTGTTGAGGCTTCACTACTACCTAGAAAAGGGCAAACCTAGACTAGATTAAAGCTAATCTTTAACATTGGATCAAAGTAAAAGCAAAGTTTGTAAACTAGGGTAAATCACAGGTAGTTCTTGAGTTCCACGGCCGTGGAAGTTCAAGAACAGACCGTGATCTTGGTTCGTCGACGAGATCTCTCTAACTCTCAAGGTCCAATCAATTTACGATCGATCTATCATCATCTAAGCCACAATTATTAACCCTTCACCTTAGAATTGCTAAAGGGTTTTAGCCAATAATCATTGTCATGATATCACAAATCAATTTAAGAAGAATGAAAGATGAAAGCCTTCGAAAACTCAATAATAATCAAATTCAATCTCAAATCCGAAACACAAATCGGAATATTCAATGGATACGGAATAGAACACAAAACCTCACAATGATCCTAGGCAAACACAAAGAACGGGATGTCAATCCGTCTTCAATATCAAAACCCTAGGAAAAAGGGCGCAACTTCCGCCACACAAAATCTTCCGAAATCCAAATTGCCGGCGCTTCCGCTAGATCCTCTCGAACTCTCTCCAACAACCCTAAGCAAGGCTAAGCGATAAGCGTCGATGTCCGAAACTCTCTTTTCTCACCCTTTTATAAGAAAGGATAAAATAACCGTCTGGCCCATGTGCGTAAATCACGGTCGCAATACTTAATTCGTCAAAAGATCGCCTAAATCACGGTCTCATGGGTTTCCACGACTGTGGTTTAGAGCGTGGAATTGGATTACGGTTCCATATGATTTCCACGACCGTACTTTATACCGTGTAACTCTCTGGAATACTCCACGTTCATGATGCCAAGATCCACGGCCGTGGTTTAGAGCGTGGAATTCTCTATGACCGTATTTTATAGCGTGGAAGTGTAAATTGCTTGTGCTTTCCTTTGTGTCGTGTCGTTCCTCATCCTAGCATCTCCTTTGACTTCTTTGATGTGTCCTTAATCCTTGGATGTGCTCAAATCTTCTCCTATCTCTCTCAAATGGTTCGGTTTTAGCTCTTATTCACCTATAATCAACCCAAAGCTAATGTGGACCTTCATATCGAAAATATACACAAACTAGCTAACAAATGCTTCAATGCCTTATCAATGAACACTATAATGGATGAAAAACAACTATAAAAAGTGCCTAGAATATCGCAATATTTCATGCTAACAAAATACCCCATACTTGCCACTTGCTTGTCTCCAAGAAAGGTCTTTTAAAAGCTTTAGAACACAAGTTAGGATGAAATATGCATGCAAACTCAAAAACAAAACATCCTTTAGGTAAATGTGCTTCTAGTCAATAGATCATTCTCAAACCTTGCTTCATTCATTCTTGAAACGCTCATATACATAACCAAAGAATGTAGAGGAAATAAACATCATGAATTGATCAAACTTCAATGTAAGCATCATAACCTTCAAACATTATCAAAATCAAGCATAAGAAACTTCAATTTAGATCGCCAAGCCAAATAACACTCTTTTGATCTTAAGGACTTCCAAATAAGGTCTAGAATGCGGAAGGGAGGGAAAACTTATAAGGAGTGTGGTGCATGAATCCGGGAAAGTGGACGTCTAACTCTTTTCTTTTTATTTCGATTTGCAACACCATCAACTTTGAGCTTTGCTCTCTTCTTTTCACATCATTTTTCGACTTTACTTTTGGAGTTATGGACAAAGGTGCACAAAAACCGAAACCTAGGAGATTGGCGTTTCTCAAATTCCGAGATGCCTCAAACCCTTGATGCACATACCATAATCCGTTAGGAATATCGCTCAATCCGACTTTGGCAAGACACAAACACCCGGCTATGTGAATGGTGCCGAGTTACTCATCGTCATGATTGACTTCACCAAACCTATTATTTCTATTCTTTGAATGCAAACAATTGCTTTCATGGCCCTCCCACATCAAACATGCCAAAACATAACTCCTCCAAATTTCCGGATAGTTAAGGGAGGCAATTATTTCATTGAGGGGCTAAATGAACAAAGAAAGGAGAAAGAAAGGTCGAATTGCCTTAATCATTTCATAAAGAAGTATAAGAACTTATCATGTGATTTCAACTTCGATTTCCCAATATGATTTAGAAAAAAACTCTTCACATTATGAAACTTGCATGAAAGGATAATCAACACATTCAATTCCTTTTCAATTCATTATTCGTTTAGGCATACAATTGTCATAAAAAACTTAATTCACAAGTAGTAATTATCATAGAAATCATCTCAATTCTTAGAAGCACAAAACCTTTTAGAATTTTCAAACTTTTTCAATTTTTATGGGTTTTTCAAAAGCTTTTTCATGCAATGCAATAATGAAACGTGTGACAATGAAATGAAACATGCAAAGTGTTCTCGAATCAAGGCAAGCAAAGTGAGTAGAGTTATTACAAACGATAGTCACACCCCACCCCATACTTGAGACAAACGGCGGTGGAGTGGCTAATATTGTCAATCATCCATGGTCATCACTGAGGTGGAGGCGGTGGTGGAAACGGGAAGAAGCCGGGGTCGAAGTTCCGCCCAAACTGCTGGCGGTAGATATCTCTCATCATCCTATCATGCTCATCAACTCGTGCGTCCCTAGCGTCCTGCCGGATCTCCAAATCTCCCACTCTATCGGAGAGGTCGGTAGCCCAGTCCGGTAGCTGCTCATGCCACCCCGGTGCCTGGCTGTACCAAGCTGGTGCATCTTGTGGGGCTGGTGCTGACGGCGGCTGTGCATACCATGTCGGTGGAGCTCCCATCCACTCCGGCTGTGATCTATACCAAGCAGGAGGGGTATCCATCCATGTCGGCCTCTCACTCATGCTAGCACGGCGAGAGGAAGAGACTCCCGAAGGTCCAGCTGGTCGTGGTGAACGCCTAAGAGGGTCAGGGAAATGTGCCGGCTGATCCGGGAAAGTGCCAAAGTAATGCTCCTCACCTCCTCCCTCAAAACCATCACCTCCTTCTATCTCCTCCTCATTTGCAGACGGTACCTCAACGTGGACGTAGGGAGGTGCTACTAACTTATTCGCATGCATAGCAGCGAATGTCTGCTTCCAATTATGGCGTCCAGCCATAATGGAATACTCAGGGAGCCATGGAACGCTTCTACCTCCTCTATCCTCCCATGGCATGGCAACGGTAGGTGGACCTCTATGTCTAGGAAAGATCAAACCTCTAGTCATGAGGCTCTGGAGACCCAACGGTCTCGCCGCTATCCTAGTGCAAGCAGAAAAATCTATCCCCAACTGTCTAGCGATGTGAGTGACCATACCACCATATCCAATGTTCCCGGCTCTCTTATTCTTGAGCTTACTCATGGTGGAGGCTTGAAGGGTAGCACAGTCAGCAGGTCTACCGTGCAACATAGCATAAAGGAGGAACAACTCATCTGTCTTAATCTTCAGAGGGGTCTCGGTCCTAGGGAAAAGACACTCAGAAAGTACTCTATGGGCTATCTTCAAGGCTAAGTGATAGATAAGCTTAGCCTTGGTGTCAGCTGGTTGTCAGCGGTCCTCCATGGCATAGATCATAACAATGTCCTCCCAGAAATCCTTAGCGTATACACCGCTAGGAAAACGACCATTGAAGGTCTCTTGGAACCCAAAGAAGGCTCCGAACTCTAAGATCGAGAACTCGTAGTTCTCCTCCATCAGCCTAAAGGAAACTGTCCTATCCACATGGCTATGCTCAAAAGAGATCACAAACTCTCGAGTAATCTCCTCATATGCGTCCTCCCTAATAGTGGATAAGATGATCAAGCCGGCTCTATCTAAAAGCCATGTAAAGTCACTCACCACATTCAGTGGCTCTAACTTCTCAAGAACTAAGTAGCGTGGTCCTATGACCGCCCTCTTCTCGATCCTTTCTAAGGCATCGAGGTAATCCTCATGGGTTTTTGGAAATCTAGGGGGTGGGGGTGATGGTGGCTCGCTAGGAGGTACTTGGGAGGAGGAGGAAGCATCACCTTTACTCTTCTTGCTTCTAGTAGACATTCTCCTAATCAAATCCATTTCAGAGGAAAAATTACGGCCTGTTCTACAGATTCCACGGCCGTGGTTTACCCAGAGACCGTGGTTCGGCTCTGAATTTCTCAAAACTCAATCAATTCACACCAAATTCACCAAGCAGCAGTCCTAGACTAATTCCAATCAAATTTCAATCAGTTTTCCAAAAAATTCTTGCAAAAATTGAGCCAAATCGACAAAGTAGAGAAAGAGAAGAAAACCTAGGTTTTGGATTCTTAAAATCCAAATTCCGTCTTCTTCAGGGATCGTTCGCTTGATTTGTTGATTGGATCTGTAGATGGTTGAATTTGCTTCACTTTAGGCTCAAGAATCGTTCGAAACGATTACCGAACGAAGATTTGAGAGAGGAGAGATGGGTTCGGTGATTTGGGCGTGGAAGAGGGTCGTGGAATGGAAATTTTGTGTGGTTTTTGTGAAGAAGGTGGTTTATATAGTGCCCGTAAAAGTTTTGGAAAATTACGGTCACTCGGGGTGTTCCACGGCCGTGGTTTTGTACG
This sequence comes from Fagopyrum esculentum, assembly GCA_033239045.1. Lineage (NCBI taxonomy): Eukaryota > Viridiplantae > Streptophyta > Magnoliopsida > Caryophyllales > Polygonaceae > Fagopyrum > Fagopyrum esculentum. The sequence goes on from BSUD01000004.1 coordinate 51,468,282, forward strand.
GAACCGTGGTTTTGGTGATTTTTCTCAGAATTTTGCAAATTATGGTCACTGTAGCTTTCACGACCGTGGTTTTGGGCGTGAAACTCTCTGTAATGTGCCAAAATCCAAGTTTTGTCAATTTCCTTCAACTTTTCCTTCTCCTTCCCTCTTCCATCGCTCTTACATCCAAAAACACGAACATACCGGAAGGTATCGAAGGCAAAACAAAACAAAAACGTCTAAACTACTCTAATCTATAAAAGATAAACAAAAACATAAGTGCAATACCTTGGGTTGCCTCCCAAGAAGCGCTTGTTTAAGGTCCCTAGCTAGACCGTACTTACACTTATTCGAGTGCGGTAGGTGCGAACTCCTCAGCTTGGAGTTCCGGTGAGTACTTCTTGAGTCGTTGACCGTTCACCTTGAAGCTTCCGCCCTTTTCACCCCATACTTCAACTGCACCATGGGGAAAAATACGTTTGATTAGATAAGGTCCGGTCCAACGAGATTTAAGCTTATCTGGAAAGAGACGAAGTCTTGAATTAAAGAGGAGAACTTGATCTTCTTCTTTGAGGTCCAACAGATGCTTCTTGCCCGCTTCCTTTATGATGAAATTCAACCACTTTATTGCCCAGTACGCCTTATGTTCTAGCTCTACCGGCAAGTGACAAGACTTCCCAAACACAAGGTTGTATGGTGTCGTACCTATGGGAGTCTTATATGTAGTCCAGTATGCCCACAATGCATCATCTAGCTTCAAAGACCAATCCTTCCTTGTCCTTGAAACCATCTTCTCTAGGATTCCTTTAATCTCCCGGTTTGAAATCTCCACTTGTCCACTTGTTGTGGATGGTAAGAGGTGGCGATCTTGTGAGTCACCCCATACTTAGCTAGTAGAGCTTCGAATTGTCGGGCAATGAAGTGAGAGCCTCCATCACTAATGATAGTCAGTGGTGTCCCAAATCGCGGGAAAATGGTCTTGTTAAAGAATAAGACCACAACCATGGCATCATTAGTAGGAGAGGCAATTGCTTCAACCCATCTCGAAACATAATCTACAGCTAGAAGTATGTATTGGTTTCCACAAGATGATGGGAAATGTCCCATGAAGTCTACTCCCCAAACGTCAAAGATCTCTACCTCTTGAATGTTGTTAAGAGGCATCTCGTTTCTCCTAGAGATGTTCCCTATTCTTTGACAAGCATCGCAGCAAGAAACAAAGGTTTGCACATCTTTAAATAAAGTAGGCCAAAAGAATCCAGATTGCAATACCTTAGCGCTAGTCTTGTTCGAGCTAGCGTGTCCTCCACAAGGTAGTGAATGACAATGATGGATGACGCTTTGCATCTCGTCTTCCGGCACACATCATCGAATGATGCCGTCAGGACCTCTCTTAAAGAGGAGAGGTTCATTCCAAAAGTATTCCCGAACATCCTTAAAGAACTTCTTTCTTTGTGCATAGGATAATCCGGGTGGTAATTCCTGGCAAACCAAATAGTTGACAAAATCAGCAAACCATGGTTCATTACCTTTATTGATCTTGTCGATGCACTCCTGTATGATATGTAAATGCTTGTCCGGAAAGGAGTCATCTATAGATTGTCGTCCTCTAGATGTGGTAGACGACTCAAATGATCCGCAACAGAATTTTCCGAACCCTTCTTGTCACGGATTTCTAGATCGAATTCTTGTAGGAGAATAATCCATCTAATTAGCCTTGGTTTCGCATCCTTCTTTGCAAGTAAGTACCGGATCGCAGCATGATCCGTGTATACAATCACCTTTGCACCTACAAGATAAGAACGAAACTTTTCAAATGCATATACAATTGCTAGAAATTCTTTCTCGGTAGTGGCGTAGTTAAGTTGCGCTTCATCTAGCGTCTTGCTAGCATAGTAGATAGCATGGGTTCGTCCTTCCTTCTTTTGCCCAAGCACGGCTCCTATAGCTACGTCACTTGCATCACACATAACCTCGAATGGAAGATTCCAATCCGGAGGTTGAATAATCGGGGCTGAGATTAGAGCTTCCCGAATCTTATTTAACGCATCTAAACACTCCTGCGAGAAATCAAAAACTGCATCCTTCATCAATAGATTAGTAAGCGGTTTTGATATCTTAGAGAAATCCTTTATAAAGCGTCTATAAAATCCAGCATGTCCTAGAAAGCTTCTTATCCCTTTCACCAAAGATGGAGGAGGGAGCTTTTCTATAGTCTCTATCTTAGCCTTATCCACTTCAATCCCTCTACTAGAGATCAAGTGTCCTAATACAATGCCTTCTTTCACCATAAATTGACACTTTTCCCAATTAAGAACTAGGTTAGTATCTTCATACCTTTGTAGCACAAGAGAAAGGTTAGAAAGACAATTTTCGAAAAAGGAACCATAAACAGAAAAGTCATCCATGAAAACCTCCATGATTTCCTCTATGTACTCCGAGAAGATAGCCATCATGCACCTTTGAACGGTGTTTGGGGTGTTGCAAAGCCCAAACGGCATTCTCCTATAAGCAAACGTACCCAACGGGCATGTGAATGTTGTCTTCTCTTGATTGTCCGGATGTATCGGGATTTGAAAGAAACCACTATAACCGTCAAGATAACAGAAATGTGAGTGTTGTGCTAACCTCTAAAGCATTTGGTCGATGAATGGTAGTGGGAAGTGATCCTTCCTCATTGCGTTGTTTAGCTTGCGGTAGTCTATGCACATCCTCTATCCCGTCACGGTTCGTGTAGGAATGAGCTCATTGTTCTTGTTGGTAATGACCGTCATTCCTCCTTTCTTTGGAACTACCTGTACGGGGATCACCCACTTGCTATCGGAGATAGGATAGATGATACCTGCATCAAGTAGTTTAAGAATTTCCTTCTTGACAACCTCCTTCATGGTCGGATTTAACCGCCTTTGAGGTTGTCGCGAAGTTCTAAAATCTTCTTCCATTAGGATCTTATGCATGATTTGTGAAGGCTTGATTCCTACTAGATCCTCTATAGTGTGACCTAAGGCTTTCCTATGTTTCTTAAGAACAACCATAAGGTTACTATGTTCATCTATACTTAGATCGGAACTAACAATTACCGGAAAGGTAGAATTAGGTCCTAGAAAATACGTACCTTAGATGTGCGGGAAGTGACTTCAATTCCATCACTATAGGATTCTCTAATGACTCTTGAGGAGTGTCCACTGCTTCCTTAGAAGTCTCTAAGGGTATATAAGTTGTTGGAGAAGAACCAAGAGAAGTGGTAGAAAGAACGTAATTGTCCTCAGATTTTCCCAAAATTACGGCTCCCTTGTTTCCTCCACGGCCGTGGTTTTGGGCGTGGAAGTCAATTATGGTGCCTCTGCTTGTTCCACGGCCGTGGTTTTAGCCGTGTAACTTACTGGAGTTCTCTGAATAGCTGATTACGGTCATGTTGGCGGAAACCACGGCCGTGGAATAGCACGACTGGCCGTGATTCCTCACGTTCTCTGACCCATCGTAGAGTTTTTCAAACTCTTCTTCATACACTTCCTTTTGCTTCTCTAAAGCTTCAATTTCCTCATTGCATTCCTCTTCTTCCCCTATATCCATAATGCTCATAGTAATCACCTTTTGCAAGGGATCTTTGAAGAGAATCGAACTTACTTCCTCTCTAGATAGCTCTTCGTCATGGATGTTGAATATATCCTCTTCAAAAGTTGGTTCTTTCATCAAAGTGGAAAGAACGAAATCTACCTTTTCCTCTCCTATGTCGAAGGCGAGTCTAGCATTCTTGCAATCAACCATACAACCGGATGTTGCAAGAAACGGTCTTCCGAGTATGATTGGAACCGGACTATCTGCAGGAATGTCAAGCACAACAAAATCTATTGGAACATAGAACTTACCAAGCTTGACCGGGACGTCTTCAACTATGCCGACGGGACGAGTTATGGATCGATCCGCCATGTATAACATCATCTTCACCGGTTTAGGTTCGCCTAAACCGATCTTCCTGCATAAGGCAAGCGGAATGATGCTAACGCTTGCTCCTAAATCACATAATGCATCATATGTGACATCTCCCACTCCTATGGGAACACAAAATGACCCCGGATCCTTCAGCTTTGGGGGCATCTTTTCTTTCATCGTCTTAATGAGATCCGACGAATCCAAACTCATCTTGACTTCTCCAAAATCCTCTAATTTTCTCTTGTTAGAGAGAATCTCCTTTAAAAACTTTCCATAAGCTGGCATACCTACGATTGCATAAATGAAAGGTATATTAATATGCAGTTTGCTCATGAGTTCAATAAACTTACCGAATTGTTTGTCTAGACGCGCTCTTGCTCTAGATTGTGGGAATGGTAGGGGAGGTTTGTAAGCTGGAGGAGGAATGTAGACGTCTTCCTTCTCCTTCCCTTTTTCCTTCTCTTTTCAGACGGGAACTTCCACAAACTTAGGTTGCGGGTCGGTGGTTGCTGCTCCGCTCCTAGTTGTGATAGCCATCACCCTTCCTTTGGGAGTCTTATATGCAGTCTAGTATGCCCACAATGGATTCGGAATAGAACACAAAACCTCACAATGATCCTAGGAAAACACAAAGAACGGGATGTCAATCCGTCTTCGATATCAAAACCCTAGGAAAAAGGGCGCAACTTCAGCCACACAAAATCTTCCGAAATCCAAATTGCCGGCGCTTCCGCTAGATCCTCTCGAACTCTCTCCAACAACCCTAAGCAAGGCTAAGCGATAAGCGTCAATTTCCGAAACTCTCTCTTCTAACCCTTCTATAAGAAAGGATAAAATAACCGTTCGGCCCATGTGCGTAAATCACGGTCGCAATAATTAATTCGTCAAAAGATCGCCTAAATCACGGTCTCATGGGTTTCCGCGACAGTGGTTTAGAGCGTGGAAGTGGATTACGGTTCCATATGATTTCCACGACCGTACTTTATACCGTGTAACTCTCTGGAATACTCCACGTTCATGATGCCAAGATCCACGGCCGTGGTTTAGAGCGTGGAATTCTCTATGACCGTATTTTATAGCGTGGAAGTGTAAATTGCTTGTGCTTTCCTTTGTGTCATGTCATTCCTCATCCTAGCATCTCCTTTGACTTCTTTGATGTGTCCTTAATCCTTGGATGTGCTCAAATCTTCTCCTATCTCTCTCAAATCGTTCGGTTTTAGCTCTTATTCACCTATAATCAACACAAAGCTAATGTGGACCTTCATATCGAAAATATAGATAAACTAGCTGACAAATGCTTCAATGCTTTATCAATGAACACTATAATGGATGAAAAACAACTATAAAAAGTGCATAGAATATCGCAATATTTCATGCTAACAACGGCTCTGCAAACACGTCTGTAAACTCGCAGACCACTAGTATGTCCTCCAAAGCTGGGCTATCTCCTTCCTTCATGGAATAACACCAGAAGGCATCACATCCCTGTGCTAGCAGTCTCGCTGCTCGTATAACATTGATAACAGATCCCGTCTTCCCAAGGTCCCAACCCCGGAAGACCTATATCGAACCTACGTCGGTAGAGATTGTAACAATTCTTTTACCCACATCTAAAACAGCACGGTGTCTATGCATCCAATCATTACCTAATATGACTTCTTCATGCATCAAGGGCATGACAAAGAAGTCAACAAGCAACATCCGCGTCCCTAAACGAAGGGGACAACTACGTATCCCACGGGTACCTCGGACCCGACTACCATCAGGTAACCCTATGCTAAAGGGGGTCCCCTCTATCGTAGATAAACTCAAACGCTCAACACATGCAGCATAAATAAAGGAATGCGTAGCATACGTATCAAATAAAACTCTAACAGGTAAACCATGTAATGAATGGTACCTGTAGCAACTGGTGTTGGTGGCTCCTCAGCACTCCTCGGCTCAAAAACTCTGCCTCGAGCTCCTCGGGCATCACTAGTACCAGCATCTCTACCCTTACCTCTACTCGGTCATAGAGCTGAACCTTGAGTAGCAATTGTGTCTGGAACTCTCTGCTGTCCCCGTGCCTGATGCTGAGGCGGTCTCTGTCCACCTCCTGCCGCACCTACAGGGGAAGAACCCTGTTGTGATGACGCCTTGCCCTGACGGCAAAACGTAGCTCTGTGGCCTGGCTTCCCACACGAGAAGCAAGTCAGTGGTGCTCTTGGGCACTCACCCTCAAATTCCCATAGGCCCCGCAGTTGTAACACTGCCGGCCTCTCTCAGTCGTCTATGCAGACAATAGACCACTCGAGCGGCCCTGAGACTGGCATCGCCCGTATCCAGATGCTCTTGCACCAGTCTGTCCTATGCGTTGTCTCTTCTCATACCGACCCGTCTGAGAAGTCCTCATCTGGCTAGCTCTCTCTCGCTCATAAGCAGAGACGCGATCCTGGTAGTCTGCCAATGAATCACTGTGGAATACCGCCATATACGAACGTGTGCTCTCCATGAGACGACGGGAGAACATATACACATGCTGGTCCTCATATGGTGCAGCTGGACCCAACAATGCTAACTCGGTCTGGAAGCGGCGAATAGCATTTGTAATAGGTACGTCCTCAAAACCCGCCTCCATAATATTATGCAGCTTCTCCCTCCTCAATGAGGTAGGGCAGAACTACTCCCTCAACAAAGTCCTCATCTGGTCATAACTCGTAACTCGTGCTCGAACTGTCCTCCACCACTAATGTGCCAGGTCATGGAATAGAGACTGAACTAGATCTATCCGTCTGTCCTCAAGACACCTAATAGACTCTAAAGCTGAGTCTACATGTCCTATCCATATCTCGGTCTCTAACCCAATCTATCCTAAGAAGGGTGGTACTCCCTGTTGATGAAACGCCTTCAACCAGGTGTCTGATCGAGGCCTTCTAGTCTCCTCTATAGCTCTAGCAGTCCCAGCAGCGTGTTCTGGCATAACTAGCACCTGAGTTGCTCCATGGGATCTCTCAAATGATCTCTCATGCCCTGGTAGATCTGGGGCTCGTCTGCATGCTCTGATGGCATCCTCAAAATGTCTGAGGTACTCTCTAAACTCTGGTCCTCCCATGGAGACACGATTTGAGTCATCAGACTAGGTTCGATGAGCCTGCTGTCTCGTGGATCCACCACTCCTCGTCTCTGGGACGACACTCTCAGCAACCTCTTCAGGAGCTTCCTCCACCACTAGTGGATCAGCAGCGGGGGCTGGTCCATGTCCTATCCCTCCTGGAGGAAGAGGTGGTCTACCTCTACCTCGGCCTACAGCAGCAGTAGCTCTAGTCCGAGCCATCTGCGGGGTATGCATACCTAACTTATAAGCCTCTATATAGGTCATATGTATAGATATATATAATACTTAGTATTACATGCATACACATCAGCACATAGAAGATATCTATATATATATATATATATATACTGTGGAGATCCTTAGAAGGGTGACGACTTCTGTACATACTATCTCAAAACACATGTACTTGCTTTAAAACCAAAACCTTTTCAAAAGGTCAGACCCCTTTCGGGTTTTATTTATTTATCCCAAAACACTTGTACTCGATCATTGGAATCCCATGATGAGGGCAACCCAACAAAAGGTCCTTGAACCTTTCCCATGACTTAGACAAACTTTCTTTTTCCTTCATGATAAAAGAATTGATCATACCCCTCAATTCAGCGGTCTTTGATGGGGGAAAGAACTTAGTAAGAAACTCCGTAGTCATCTCTTCCCAAGTGTTGATTTTTCCAGCCGGAAGAGATTGATACCAAGTAAGCGCCTTGTCTTTCAATGAGAAGTAGAAACACCTCAACTTGTAATTGCTATTCTCCACTCTTTATGGTCTCAAAGTCTCCATCAGAATCTCATAATTTTGTAAATGTTGATGTGGAGATTCTCTCTCCAAACCTCCAAATTGACATTGTCGAATCATTGTTAGAACTTGAGGTTCAAGTTCATAATCATGGTCACTTGGATCTACTAAATTGACTCTTGGACGCCGCACTTGCTGATTTGGGTTTATCCTCTAACCTAGGGTTTGTGGAACTCCAGCAAAAAGAACACCTCGGTCTACCATCGCCGACATCCGAGGTGGTGGGTGTATCTTGACCGGTGCAACTAGGACTGGGTCTTGCCTCGGTCGAGCAACTAGGACCGGTCGAGGTAAGATTTAAGCTTGTAGAGCGGCCATATTGTTTGCCCTAAAACGTGCGTGCAATCAAGTCTTAAATTTATAAAACTAGAATAAAAGCAAGCGAACCCACAGTGTACGGATCGGCGTAGATTAGCAAGTATTCCAAAGTATCGATCACAGGGATTTGGTGAAACAAAATCAGTTTCAAGTAATCGAGCAATGAAAAGCGTAGAAGCTTTGCAAATATTGGGAAAATAGCAACCCTAAAGATCCAGGTATCAAATTGTGGCAATCGATTCAAGATATACTAACGAACTAAGGACAGAGTCAAGAGTTGCAAAGGTATGCTAAAGTAAAGTAATGTACGGTGAAGTTCCAAGACTTTATATGACTTATTTAAAGGCACTCTCTATAAAGGTTTTTGAGGCTGCAATATAGAAATGATCTATGGACAAGAATTAAACTCAAATACATAAACTTGTAACCCAAGGATCAAGATAAACTAAAACGATTAAGGTTGTGACACTCGAAACCGAAATAGAGGATGATGAGTCTCACTATTACCTAGAAAAGGGTAAGCCAAGACCAGATTAAAGCTAATCTTTAACCTTGGATCAAAGTAAAAGCAAAGTTCGTAAACTAGGGTAAATCACGGTCAGATCTTGAGAACCACGTCCGTGGAAACCCAAGAACAGGCCGTGATCTAGGTTCGTCGACGAGATCTCTCTAACTCTCAAGGTCCAATCAAATTACGATCGATCTATCATCATCTAAGCCACAACTATCAACCCTTTACCTTATAATTACTTAAGGGTTTTAGCCAATAACCATTGTCATAATATCAATATTCAATTTAAAGAGAATGAAAGATGAAAACCCTCGAATACTCAATAAACTTCAAAACCAATTCTCATATCCGAAACACAAGAAGTGATATTCAATGGATTCAGAATGTATAACACAAAACCTCACAATGATCTAAGGTAAGTATGAAGAACAAGTTGTCAATCTGTCTTCAATATCAAAACCTAAGAAAGAGGGTAACCCTTCGGCGATCTTCAATCAACCCTAGGCGAAAATGCTCCAAGCAAAGTAAGCGGCCGTCTATCCCCAAGTGGATGCGAGATGTATGCGGCCTCTAAGAGGCGATAAGCAGGGATCCCCGAAACAATCTTTTCCGACCTTTCTATGAGACGAGAAAGAATATCCGTCCAGGCCCATTGCATAAATATCGTGGCAAATAAAGACACTTTAAAAGATCGCCTAAATCACGGTCTCAAGGGTTTCCACGACCGTGGTTTAGAGCGTGAAAAAAGGTTACGGTGTCTTGTAACTTCCACGACCGTACTTTAGGCCGTGTAACTTACTGGAGTGCTCCACGTTCATGATGCCAAGATCCACGGCCGTGGTTTAGAGCGTGGACTCTTCTACGGCCGTAATTCAGGGCGTGGAAGTGTAAACTACTTGTAATTTCCTTTGTGTCGTGACATTCTTCATCTTAGCTCCTTCCTTAGCTTCCTTGGTGTGTTCCTAATCATCGAATATGATCTATTACTCTCTTTTCTCTCTCAATTGCTCTTATTTAGCTTCTTTTCACCTACAATCAACACAAAGCTAGTGTAGACATCCATATTGACAAAGTACACGAACAAGCTAACAATTGCTTCTAAACTTCATCCATGTACACAATAATAAGGGAAAAACAACTAAAATAAGTTCCTAGAATATCGCAATATTTCATGCTAACACATATCAGCTTGAAGTTCTTCAGTTCTTGCCCGAGTCCTGTCTTTCTCTCTCTACAATTCTTCTTGACTGAGACGAAGTTGTTACAACACCTCCTTCAATTCGGCTTCAAGATCTCGATTATCTTGATTGCCCATCTTAGCTTCTTCCAATCTTCTTTTGTATGACTTTTGTGGTTCGGGATCGTAAGGAATGATTTCCTTTCCATCACGAGTTCTTCGCATAACCTAAGGAACGATCCTGTGACATCACTCAAGTGAAGCAATCAATAGCAACAAGGGCAGCAACCCCAAAAGACAACCAAAACCGAACTTGGTCTTGACCAAGTCCCCGGCAACGGCGCCAAAAACCTGTTCGCTCCAAAAGGTGTGTGCAAGCTTTAATAGTTATATCAAGAATAATTGCAAATAAGAGAACCCGCAGTGTACGGATCGATTGTAATAAAAGCAAGAATTCCAGGGTTGAACACATGGACTATGGTGAAATTAATATCGGTAATTCAGGTTGTCAATTTAAAACAAGCAACAAAGCAAAGATATCAAAGATGATGTAATAACCAGGTAAAGAGAATGCATATTCTAGAGATTAAAGCATCCAGTAGTGGTTCCGACTCAAGATCTCAAAAGATAACGTGGACAAAGCTGAGGTTTGCAAAGAGAAGGTGTTTCTAAGGTGGAAATAGATCACCGGGTAAGTCTCACTACTCACTATCCCAAACCAAAGATCCTCTCACCGGGTAAGTCTCAAGGTACTAAGGAAAGAAACTATAATCTCAAACCAACATACCACCCAAGGGGATAGAATCAACCTTTACCGGGTAAGTCTCAGGCTAACTCTCAAAGCTGGAATGAAGGCACACTCAAACCCCAATAAAGGATAAACCTTTATTACCTACACTCATGATCTTGGGTATACAAACAAAGGAATCACCAGGTAAGTCTCATCCTAGGCTTGCGTTGAACCAGGAAAGGTATAACAAGGATAGGATTTGGCAAACTGAAACCTCAACTCAGATAAGGATCAAGAAAGGTCTCGCCTCGCTTAGTTAGTGTCCCATCTCGGTCGAGATGTTTTACGACTGACCAAGGTGTTTGTCGGTTAAGGTAAAGGCTCGAGCATTCAGGATCCACTAAGGTAAAGGCTCATTCTTTCATCGTCTTTCCCACAACCTTCAGCCAATCACCCTAGAATTGCATAAAGAACTTAGCCAACAATCATCATGATAACAATAATCAAATGTATAAGAAAGGAATCAATATTCAAACAAGAAAACCTTAACAAAAAAGTCTCAATAACTCAATCAAACAAACAATCAAACTGCGTTCCTCAATCACAATCAGAAAGACAACAAATGAAAACAAACTAAGAAAATCTTACTACTTCCTTCAACCTTCCTTCAAACTAGCTTCCTTTCTTCCTTGATCTTCAACCTTACAAACTTCCTTCAAAACTTAAACTCTAGAGAACTGCAACTCCAGGATCTCCCTGATTCCGAGATTATTTCTCTCCACAAAATCAACCTCTTTATATAGGAGAATCACCTTCCTAAGATAAAATATCTTTAAAGACAATTTCCTTCCTTAGAATATCTTCCAATCTTTCAAATAGATCAGCCAAAAAGATATGCTTCCATCTAGAAAATCATCCTAAAATATAGGAAATTCACTTTCCAAAAATAGAAGATCTCAACCAAAAATAAAGATCTTGTGGCTGTTATAATATTTGCCTCGGTCCATCCTGTCCAGAAGATCACCTCGGTCGAGGTAGCTCTGTAGCCAACCGAGGTGAATCTCATATGAGTGTAAATCTCTCTAATCTGGTCCAAAATCAATCTTCCATTCCATTTCCATGCTTCTTGAGCCTTTCTTGTAGCTCCTCAATGCTTCATAATGTATCTCCAATGACTCCTTAGCTCTCTTAGCTCCATTTTGTTCCAAAACGTGCTATTTTTCCTACAATCACAACGAAACTAGGTTTAGACCTCGATTCTCGCAAATGTAAACAAAAGAACATAATAATCAAAGAATATACATCCATACATGCAGATTTATTAAGATAAAACGTCCAAACCAATCCCAAAATATAGACTATAATACATGCTATCAAAATACCCCATACTTGTTCCTTGCTTGTCCCCAAGCAAGATCCAAATCTTAGATACAAGATAGAATGGATTATAAGTCAAAAAAATCAATGAAAAACATTTCAAAATCTTTAATGGTGTGCTCCATTCATCGACCACCCTAAGAGAATGTTTCACGGTAAATAAAATCAAAACATGATCAAAACATTTTATAAATATAAGAAAGTTGTTCATCTTTGCATAAAATTATAGAATGCATAATAAATTATATTTATCGAAATCAATCATGTATAATCCAATTTAAACCACCAATTCAATCAACATACTCGAGGTCTCAAGGGCTTCCAAAAGAGGTCAAGAAACGTGTCAGGGTGGGATGTATATAGGGTAATGTGGTGCTAGAATCCGGGAATTGGATCGTTTCTTCACTTTCTTTGAATCACAACATCTTCCACCAATAAGATTTGCTTATTTTTACTTTACTTTACTTTTTGGGAACATGGACAGTGATGCACAATAACCGAAGCCTAGGAGATTAGCAATCATCAATTTCTCGAGATTCCTCAAACCCTCGATGCACATACCATGACCCGTTAGGACTATCGATCAATCCGACTTTGGAAAGACACAAACACCCGACTATGTGAATGGTGCCGAGTTACTCATCATCAAGATCAACGTCCCCAAACCTAAATATTTTTCTTTCTAACACTTTCAGCCAAGAAGAATGTGAGAGAACTCATAATGTGGTGTCAACCTTCGAATCCAACATAATTTTGATAAAAACAAAGGATTAAACATGCTAGAATTTCAAACAAAGCATTTAGCAACTTAAACATATCATAAAACCTTTTGAGCATATAAAGATTTCAAAACCAATCTGCAAACAAATATCTTCATCGAGGTCCCAGGAAGAATGTGAGAGAACTCATAATGTGGTGTCAACCTTCAAATCCAACATAATTTTGATAAAAACAAAGGATTAAACATGCTAGAATTTCATACAAAGCATTTAGCAACTTAAACATATCATAAAACCTTTTGAGCATATAAAGATTTCAAAACCAATCTGCAAACAAATATCTTCATCGAGGTCATATCCAAAATAGAAGCACAAAACGTTTCGAAAATCTTTCACTTAAAAACCATCTCGGTCGAGGTGTTCTGACGGTGTCCGAGGTGTTCAACCGAGATGTGCCTCGGTTTTCACGACCTCGTTTGGTCAAGAACGTCTCGGTCGAGCTAAAAAAAAATTTTCAAAATGGTTTTTGACGTTTTTCTCAAACAGAAATCTGTATGTATGCAAGTAATGACACATAAGCACATAGAGCCAAATAAGACAATAATATCCAAGAGTCATACAAGCCATAGTCAAACAAGTCAAATAATACATCAAATACCCCATAATTGGGACACATTGTCCCAATGGGTCAAATATAAGTCTTAAGGAACAAAGCACTCACCGCACCTAGCTGAACTACATAATAAAGATAGAAAATAAATCTATGAAGCTCTCAGTCCTCATCAGTTGGTGGTGGTGGTGGTGGAATGTAGGGATGCTGGGAAGGATCGAATGGATAGCCCATCATCTGCTGGAATGGTATCTCCTACATCTGACACTGGAAATGCTGGCTCTCCTCCATCCGGTACTGCCATCCCTCCATGGATCTGCACTGATCATCGAAGCGTTAGGAGATATCAACTGTCATGGCGGCATAAGAGTCTATCATTTGCTCAGTAAGATCATCGATCCGCTGATGTGCCTCGGGATCTCTACGGCGGCGGGATCAGCGCTGAGGTGGCGGTGGTGGTGCAGGTGCCTCTCTCTCGTCCTCCGTGGCCTTCTTGTCAAGGTCAACAGTGGGAATATTGGGTCTGCCGGTATCACTACCGGTGTCCATAGCACCTCCATACCCAACATCATCTTCATCCTCCTCCTCAAGTGCGTCTCTAGCTGCAGCATCCTGCATGTAAGGAAACCACACAGCTGACCAGTACTAGCGATCATAGACAAAGAACTAGGAAGACCAAAGAATGCCCTGAGGAGACTTCGTTTCCCATGGCATGGCAACATAGGGTGTGCCAAGGCCACGGGGAACGAGAATGCACCGTGTGATCATCTCCTGCAACCCCTAGCGGATTCGGAGCCGAGACCAGTGTACATCCAGACACATCTAATCCCAAGAAAGTGGCGATGTGGGTCACCAGCCCACCGCAGCAGATATCTCCCTTCGACTTCCCCTTGATCTTGTGCAAATTATCTGCTAACATGGCAGCAAAATCTCGAACTCCTCCGGTGACCATGCAAAGCAGACTCAAAAGCTCACCTTGTCTAACCTTCTGGGGCGTCTTAGTACGCGCTTGAAGTGTCTCACTGAATATCCTATGAGCTAAGCGGAAGGTGAGGTGAAAGATAATCTGCTCCCGGGAATCTCCGGGTCGCCATCTGTCTGTGTGATTTGTAACATGGGTTATCTCGCCCCAGAAAATCCGAGCCACCGCTCGAGAAGGAAAATTTGTCACTGTAGGGGGGGGGGGGGAAGCCAAAGATCTCCCCAAAGATCGAGGGAAGGAATCTACTTTAGAATTGATTCCACGCGTTGACATGCTTCTACCTTTCATTTCTTTTCCTCGACTGATCCAAAGGAACCGCGTAGTTCCTGTTCAGCAACCTATACTTGATCCCTCGATGCTATGGCACATAGGTAACTGAACTAAGGAACTCCAACATCGGCTCTAGATAAGTCGACGCTCTAATGGCCAAGAAATCCTCCAAGCCAACCATAGACATCATCTTCTTCAAGTCCTTCATCACGTGGAGGCACTCGAAGGCATCAATATGTAGGAATCGTGGGGCAATGATGGGGCGCCCACAAATCTGGTCATAATCCCGCTGATGTCTCTCATGGATGACCAGGATGGTAAATTGTGCTGCAGAAGGGGAGGAGTGGTGTGAATTGCTGGGCCTATCCCTCAAGGCCAACTGACGATCAAATTTGCGTGAACTGCTCATGACTGGAAGAACACCTCGGCCGAGACACAGTCGAGTCGACCGAGGCGAAGTGCTGTACGAAGCGAACTTCTAAATCTGCAAGATTTTTCCCCCAAAAACACTACGAAAAGCCTCCTATGGGGTACTTATATCTTTTTCAGTAGCAACTTATGGCAACCAAAGTCAGATCTATGCAGAATCGAGAAAAATAGGAAGAGTTAGGGTTTATGTCGAAAGACCCCAAAATTTGCAGATTCGAAGCGTTTGCTGTGTTGTTTGTTGCTTGGGAAGTAAATCTCTTGCTTCCTCTACTGATTTGGAGCCAAGAATCGTGGAAAACAATCGAGAACTGAGAATTTGAGTGGAGAAGGGGTCGCGGTCGAGGTGAGCGTGGAGAGGGAAAAGTGAGAGGAGAGAGAAAACGTCGCGCCTTTTAAACCCCTTACTGAATTTGATTACACCTCAATCGAGATATTCCTGAGTGGACCGAGGTGTCAGAGTGGATGTTAGACCTAATCACCTTGGTTGACGGAGAACATCTCGGTCGAGGTCCTCTAACAACACCCGAGATGTGTCTCAGTCAAACTCCGTCTTCTCAATTTCTCGAACTCCTGTCCTTCCATGTAGCTCTTGAGTTTGTAATTTCTTCTTAGAGAGTACCTTATTCTTGTCTAGGAGGACGCAAAAACACGAAGCAAACTATCTAAACTAAGTTAGAAAAGGGAAAAGAAAGAAATACCTTGGGTTGCCTCCCAAGAAGCACTTGGTTTACGGTCGTTAGTTGGACCGTACATCATCCTCAAACAAGGTGTAAGGTGTCCTCACCCCATACTTCATCTTCATCATGGGGTGAAAAAAAGGATTTCATCCAATGCTTCATAAAATAAAAGTGCTCATCGGGAAACGAACCATCAATGGGTAGGTCATCCTTCTCGAGCGAGATAGGTGGTAGCCGGTTGAGGTGATCCGCTACGGAATTCTCGGATCCCTTCTTATCGCGAATCTCTAGGTCAATCTCTTGAAGCAAGAGGATCCAACGAATAAGGCGCGGCTTTGCATTTTTCTTGGCTAACAAGTATCGAATAGATGCATGTAAGTGTAAACAATAACTTTCGCTCCCACTAAGTAAGAGCAAAACTTCTCAAAAGCATAAACAACTGCCAAAAGCTCCTTTTCGGTGGTGGAGTAGTTCAGTTGAGCTTCATCTAGCGTCTTGCTAGCATATTAAATGGCATTGGTCCGGCCATCCTTCTTCTGTCCAAGTACCGCTCCTACGGCCACATCACTAGCATCACACATGATCTCAAAGGGCAAGGTCTAATCGGGAGGTTGAATGATGGGAGCGTAATCAACGCTTCCTTTATCTTGTAAAAAGCATCAAGGCATTCTTGTGAAAACTCAAAAACAACATCCTTATTCTAAACATTAGTGAGCGATTTAGAGATTTTTAGAGAAATCCTTAATGAACCTCCTGTAGAAACCTGCATGACCGAGAAAACTCCGCACACCCTTAACAGAACAAGGGGGAGGAAGTTTCTCAATAATCTCGATCTTAGCTCGATCGACCTCGTTACCTCGGTTGGAAACGAGGTGTCCTAAAACAATTCCTTTGCTAACCATGAAGTGACACTTCTCCCAATTCAAAACAAGATTAGTGTCTTCACAACGTTGTAACACTAGAGAAAGGTTAGCCAAACAGTTATCAAAAGAGGAACCATATATCGAAAAGTCATCCATGAATACCTCCATGATATCCTCAATATACTCGGAAAAGATATCCATCATACAAAGCTGAAAAGTAGCAGGTTCTTTACACAATCCAAATGGCATCCTCCGATAAACAAATGTCCCCCATGGACAAGTGAAAGTGGTCTTCTCTTGATCATCCGGATCGATAGAATCTGAAAGAAGCCACTATAACCATCTAAATAGCAAAAATGGGAGTGTTGTGCTAACCGTTCGAGCATTTGGTCGATGAATGAAAGATGGAAATGGTCCTTTCGAGTGGCCATGTTCAGCTTCCTATAGTCAATGCACATCCTCCAGCGGTAACGGTCCTACTAGGAATCAATTCGTTGTTCTTGTTTTTCACAACGGTCATCCCTCCCTTCTTTGGAAGTACATGCACCGGACTCACCCATTTGCTATCCGATATGGGAAATATGATACCTGCATCCAACAACTTAAGAATCTCCTTCTTCACAACCTCTTTCATGATCGGATTTAACCGTCTTTTTGGTTCCCGTGAAGTCTTATGATCGTCTTCCATTAGTATCTTATGCATATAAAGAGAAGGCTTAATGCCAACAAGATCATCAATAGTGTAACCCAAAGCCATTCTATGTTTCCTCAGCACATGCATCAATTTAGACAATTCATCTTCAGAAAGAGAAGAACTAATAATGACGGGATAAGTAGAATCCGGACCAAGGAAAGCATACCTCAAGTGAGTTGGGAGCGGTTGCAGTTCTAAGACAGGGGGTGCTTTCAGAGGTGGATCTGTACCTTCTTTCTTCAGTGAAGAGGATTTAGATCGAAGTACTGGACTAATGGAAGTATCAGTTGACATCATCTCGCTTGTTGTCGTGGTCCGAGATGGGTGACCGAGGTGTTCTTCAGATAAGATCACCTCGCTTGCTCCGGAAAGTGTCTTGTTCGAGGTACTGGAACGGGGACCGAAACCTAATGTGCTTTTCTTCTCCTGAATCAGTTTATCAAATTTAGTTCTTGGATATGATTCCAATGTTTCCAAGCTTTGCACATCTGCATCACACAAGACATCTATACCTTCCTCCATCATACTAAAACTCAAAACTTTCTCAAGAGGGTCTTTAATAAGGACAGAGCTCACCAATTCTTGAGAATCTTCTTCATCATAGATGTTGAAGATGTCATCTTCCAAAGGCTCTCCCTTCATTGCAGCCAATAGTGCAAACTCCACATGATCGCCACTAATGTTGAACTTCAACTTGGCGTTCTTACAATCAATGTTGTAACCCGATGTTGTTAGAAATGATCTTCCGAGAATGATAGGAATGGGATAATCTATGGGAATGTCTAACACAAAAAAGTCTATAGGTATGTAGAAATTACCGAACTTGATGAGAATGTCCTCCAAGATACCAACAGGACGGGTAATGGAGCGATCCGCCATATATAACGTCATCTTCACGGGCTTAGGCTCTCCAAGGCCGACTTTCTCACAAAGTTCCAAAGGAATGATGCTCACACTTGCTCCTAGATCACAAAGTGCATCATAAGTCACATCCCCAACTTGGATTGGAATGCAAAACGAACCGGGATCTCTCAACTTAAGAGGCATCTTCTCCTTCATGATTTGAATGAGCTCGGAAGATCTAGAGGTCATCCGTACTACACCAAAGTCTTCCAACTTTATTTTCCTTGACATGATCTCTTTCAGAAACTTCCCATAGGCGGGCATTCCTAAGATAGCATCAATGAAAGGGATGTTAAAATGCAGTTTCATAACGTCAAGAAACTTACCAAAGTCCTTGTCTAGATGTGCCCGCGCCCTTGACTGAGGGAACGGGAATAATGGTTTATAAGCAGGAGGTGGAACATAAAATTCAGCTTTTTCTTTCACTTTCTAGGGCTCCATCTTGGTTGGCACCTCGACCGAGGTGTTCCTCGTCTGATCGTGGTCCGACCGAGGTACTAGATCTATAGTCTTCAATCCACTACGTGTTGTGATAGCCATGACTTGCCCTTTTGGGTTGTTCTCTGTCATTCCTGAAAGTTTTCAAGGATCTCTTGGTGCTTGATTATCCTTGTTTAAAAATTGTTGTTCTAAGGCTTTTTGTGCCTTCGAAAATGAGTTCATAGAAGTCTCCATAGCATTGAGCTTGATCAATATAGCCTCCAGCACAACGTCCGGTTTCTTGGGTGGCTGGGACGAGCTTGATGATGGCTCCTGGCTTCTCAATGGAGTAGAAGAAGAGCAAGGGGTGTTAAGAGCATTTTCAGCATAAGAATAAGGGTTACCGGAATTTTGTTGATTCGATCTCAAATTGTTATTGAAATTCCTGTTGTTGTTATTGTTGTTGTAGTTGTTGTTGTAATTGTTGTTGTTCTGCGGCCCTTGATAATTTCTTCTTCCTTGGTATCCAGCATCTCGCTCCTTCTTAGTTTGAGCTACTAAAAGCTCCATCAATGCCTTGACTTCATTGTTGAGCGAGGTTAGTTGAGCTGCATTTGATGTTGTATCCTGAAAGCTAACTCACCTTGCTCCATCTTCACCCCTTTGATGAAAATATTTCTCCATGTGTAAAGCTTGATTTTTTATGAAATCCCAAGCTTAATCTATCGGCATATCCATGAAAATGCCAGCGGAAAATAATTGGAGTTTGAATTGAGTGTCTCCATCAAAACCCTTGAAGTATATCTCCAGCAACTCGATCTTTGGAATCCCATGATGAGGGCAATCCAACAAAAGGTCTTTGAACCTTTGCCATGACTTAGACAAACTTTCTTTTTCCTTCATGATAAAAGCATTGATCTTACACCTCAAGTCAACGGTCTTTGATGGGGGAAAGAACATAGTAAGAAACTCCGTAGTCATCTCTTCCCAAGTGTTGATTTTTTCAGCCGGAAAAGATTGATACCAACAAGCGCCTTGTCTTTCAATGAGAAGTAGAAAGACCTTAAATTGTAATTGTTATTGTCCACTCTTTATAGTCTCAAAGTCTCCATCAGAATCTCATAACTTTGTAAATGTTGATGTGGAGATTCTCTCTCCAAACTTCCAAATTAACATTGTCGAATCATGGTTAGAACTTGAGGTTGAAGTTCATAATCATGCTCAGCTGGATCTCTTAAATTGACTCCTGGACGCCGCACTTGCTGATTCGGGTTCATCCTCTGACCTAGGGTTTGTGGAAATCCAGCAAAAATAAAGCCTCGGTCTACCATCACCGGCATCCGAGGTGGTGGGTGTATCTTGACCGGTGCAACTAGGACTGGGTCTTGCCTCGGTCAAGCAACTAGGACCGGTCGAGGTAAGATTTGAGCTGGTAGAGCAGCAATATTAGCTTAAAGTTCTTTAGTTCTTGCACGAGTCTTGTCTTTCTCTTTATGTAGTTCTTCTTGACTGAGACGAAGTTGTTCCAACGCCTTCTTCAATTCGGCTTTAGGATCTTGATTATCTTGATTGGCCATCTTAGCTTCTTTCAATCTTCTTTTGTATGTCTTTTCTGGTTCGGGATCGTAAGGAACGATTTCCTTTCCAGCACGAGTTCTTCGCATAAATCTAAGGAAAGATCTTGTGAAATCACTCAACTAAAGCAACCAATAACAACAAGGGCAGCAACCCCGGAAGACAACCGAAAACGAACTTGGTCTAGACCAAGTCCCCGGCAACGGCGCTGATGACATGAATTATAACCTATTTTTAGGCAGAAATTTATATAGATTTTCCCTTTATTTTGCATACATAGACATACGTTCATGGCATTTACGGTTATATTCACCTACTTTGCAAGAATAGAGGTGTACACAGAGTTTTATACATTTGTAGGTAATTTGATGATTTATGGAGCGAAATAGCACATTTAAGGATTAAGCCTTGAACGGGACAAAAAGGAGCGATAAAAGGAAGTTAAGATGCGCTCAAAGTATCTTCTGATACCATCAAACGCGTCAAAGTATCTTCTGATACCGTCAAACGCGCCAAAGTATCTTCTGATACCGTTTGACGCGCCAAAGTATTCTCTGATACCTGCTGAGGCGGCCCAGAGTATTTTTTGATACTAGTGGCTCGACTTCTTTTCAGCCCAAATATTTAGGGTTTCATCGTTAAACCCTAGTTTTATCCCTACAAATATTCGAGAGCTTCAACATTGAAGGGGAGTCAAATTTTCCAAAGGGAGACTCAAAGGACCCAAAATCTCCAAAAGACTTAGGGCGGTGATAGCCCCAGGATTTGGATCCCCAAAGAGAGCGAGGCTTGAAGATTTTAT
The DNA here is from genome assembly GCA_033239045.1 of Fagopyrum esculentum. Lineage (NCBI taxonomy): Eukaryota > Viridiplantae > Streptophyta > Magnoliopsida > Caryophyllales > Polygonaceae > Fagopyrum > Fagopyrum esculentum. The sequence continues at coordinate 51,489,141 of BSUD01000004.1, forward strand.
TGCGTACAGGGAAGATTCGGAGAAGGACGCATTTTGGAGATTGTGTACTTCGAGATTATCTTAGGGTTTACCTTTGGAGACGGATTGACACTCCGTTCTTCATTGTTACTTAAGATTGTTGTGAGGATTTCTATTCCTTTTTTCTGCATTCATTCAATACAAATATTTGTTATTGGATATGAGATTGGTTATTTGATAGTCATTGAGTTTTTGAGGTTTTCATCCATTTTCTCTTTAAACTTGATTATTGAATTGATGATGATGGTTATTAGCTAAAACCCTTTAGCAATTCTAAGGTGAAGGGCTGATAGTTGTGGCTTAGATAATAATAGATTGATCATAAATTAATTGGACCCTGAGAGTTAGAGAAATATCGTCGACAACCTAAATCACGGCCTGTTCTTAGGTTTCCACGGCCGTGGTTCTCAAGATCTGACCGTAATTTACCCTAGTTTATGAACTTTGCTTTTACTTTGATATGAGGTTAAAGATTAGCTTTAATCTAGTCTTGGTTTACCCTTTTCTAGGTAGTAGTGAGACTCATCACTCTCTATTTCGATTTCGAGTGTCACAACCTTAATCGTTTTAGTTTGTCTTGATCCTTGGGTTACAAGTTTGGGTATTTGAGGTTAATTCTTGTCCATAGATCCTTTCTATACTGAAGCCTCAACAACCTTTATAGAGAGTGTCTTTAGATAATTCATATAAAGTCTTGGAACTTCACCGTATATTGCTTTACTTTAGCATACCTTTGCAACTCCTAACTTTGTCCTTAGTTCTTTAGTATATCTTGAATCGATTGCCACAATTAGATACTTGGATCTTTAGACTTGCTGTTTTTCCCAATATTTGCAAAGCTTTACCTTTTATTTGCTCGATAACTTGAGACTGGGTTTTGTTTCACCAAATCTCTGTGATCGATACTCTGGAATACTTGCTAATCTACGCCGATCCGTACACTGCGGGTTCGCTTGCTTTTATTTTAGTTTTATAAATTTAAAACTTATTTGCACGCACGTTTTAGGGCGAACAAGTTTTTGGCGCCGTTGCCGGGGACTGTTCTTGCTTTTTCTATTGATTTTTCTGCTTGAGTGTTCTTGCAGATTTGTGTTCTTAGGTACATTTGAAGTTCTCGTTCCGGCAACGGAACAGAGTTTCGCCAAAGAACAAGTTTTTGGCGCCGTTGCCGGGGATTTGGTTTAGGCCAAATTCGGTTTTCGGTTGTCGGGCTTGAGAGCTTTTTGCTTTTAATCTTTTCGTTGTGACTTTTTGAGTTTTCAAGTTTTCCAATTGCTGCATGGAGCTATGAACCTGCATTTGATCTAGCCTGGATAGCATGGCAATGTGCTAGGGCGGACCATTATGATTATTTGGAGGAGAAGTATGCCTATTATTGTGTTAACGACGAAAGAGAAAGAGAGGAAGCCGTTGAGGATGAGCTCACATATTGGGATGAACTTAATCCCCCTCATACGTTTTATGAGCAACCTCCTCAAGTGCAGCCTCCACAACAACCATCCGAGGATGGAACACAGATGATGCTGGAAAAGATATTGAAAGTGTTGGACAAGATGGAAGACAAAATAAAGGATATTTTTGAAGCTCAAAAAGCTTTGGAAAATCATTTATCCATCGAGGAAGAACTTTACAAGGATATTTATGAAGCTCAAAAAGCCTTGGCCAAATTACTGAAACTTTGGTCAAGGTTGAAGAGGATCCAGCTGAATTGGGAGATATTTCATGTGTGAATTATCATCCCAACATGAAACTTGCCCCAAGCATTGAAGAACTTTACAAGTTACATTCTCTTACTTCATTTAAAATTCCTATTAAAATTTTTGATTTTTTCAGGAATGCACCGGAGAGTTGGAGGTCTCTTCCAAAAGAACCTCCTAAGGTGAAGATGAAACCTCCATTGACTTTGCTAGAGGTAGATGTTCCTTGGACTACAAGGAGAAAATTTGGCAAGCACTTCAACGCTTATGCCAACAAGTGTTTCTTGTTCAAGTATTGGGTCATTCACATGACGAAGACCATACATCATCCCCAAACTGGAGATGGGGAAGCTAGGAGGATTGTCGAGAAATTGATTTCTTGATCTAGGAAAGGATGGGACACAAGGCTGAAATATGTCCCATTAAAGCATAGGAAAGCTAGAAGGATTCCGGTGAGAATCAAACCGTACAAGCTTGTACGTGGGAGATGTTACCACTTGCCTGTGAAATTAGGAACCAAAATCTTTTTTGAGGAATTATATGATGAGTTTGATGAGCAATCCAAGATGTTCAAGGTGCATTGAGTCATCTATGGAGATAGGTCTAGCTAGCGACGTTAAAACAGGCGCTTCTTGGCACGCAATCCAAGGTAATGCATCTTTTTCCCTTTTCTTTTTCTTAGGATAGTTAGCTTGTTTGTTTTGTTTTTGCTTTGTTTTTTTTCCCCCTCAATGCGCTCTCGGTTTGTTTGTGTCATTGATCGCAGGAACTAGGTATAATCTTGAGGAATTGATGAAAAAGGCGATACAAGTGTGCCTAAGACCTTTTCAAGGACCAAAAGGCAAGAAATCGACTTACAAAAGAAGATCGGTCGATTTAGGCTTCAGAGCAAGTCGATTTTTGGCAACAGGAGGAAAAATCGACCAAAAAATCTAGCCCCTCAATGAAAATGTTTACCTGCCTTACCTATCCGGGAACTAGGAAGAGTTGAATTTTGGCATGTTTGATGTGGGAGAGCCATGAAAGAAAAATTTGAAATTCAAAGTTAGAAAAATAGGTTTGGGGAAGTCAATCTTGATGATGAGTAACTCGGCACCATTCACATAGCCGGATTTTTTTTTGTCTTGCCAAAGTTGGATTGAGCGATATTCCTAACGGATTATGGTATGTGCATCAAGGGTTTGAGGCATCTCGAAATTGAGAAACGCCAATCTCCTAGGCTTCGGTTTTTGTGCACCGCTGTCCATATTTCCAAAAGTAAAGTCGAAAGATTTTGTGCAAAAAGTAAAGATCTAAGCTCTAAATTGGTGGTTAGTTCAAATAGTAAAAAGAAAAAGAGTTTGTGTTGTTCCTTTTTCCGGATTCATACACCACATTCCTTAATAAGTTTCCCACCTATTCATGTTTCTTGACCTTTGCTTGAAAGACCTTAAGATCTTTGAGTATGTTGTTTGGCTTTGTGGTCTAAACTGGATTCCTCATGATTGATTTTGATATATTGCAAGTTATGATGCATGTTATGATTGTTTTCCAAAGAGTGATTATCCTTTTCATGATATAATTCCTTTTGATCATATGATGATTTTCATTAGATATAAAGCAACCATTTGAGGGTGATCTATGAATAGAAGAACAACCAAAATATTGTGGTTTTTCTTTATTTTTGCATATTCATAAACCATATCATCTTTTATTTTAAGTTTGAACCTTGTTTGGGGACAAGCAAGAGGCAAGTATGGGGTATTTTGATGACATGAATTATAACCTATTTTTAGGCATGAATTTATATAGATTTTTCCTTTATTTTGCATGCATAGACATACATTCATGACATTTATGGTTATATTCACCTACTTTGCAAGAATAGAGGTCTACACAGAGTTTTATTACATTTGTAGGTGATTTGGCAAATAATGGAGCGAAATAGCACATTTAAGGATTAAGCCTTGAAGCGGGACAAAAAGGAGCAATAAAAGGAAGTTAGGATGCGCTCAAAGTATTTTCTGATACCGTCAGACGTGCCAAAGTATCTTCTGATACCGTCATACGCATCAAAGTATCTTCTGATACGTCTGACGCGCAAAAGTATTCTTTGATACCTGCTGACGCGGCCCAGAGTATTTTCTGATACTAGTGGCTCGACTTCTTTTCAGCCCAAATATTTAGGGTTTCATCGTTAAACCCTAGTTTTATCCCTACAAATATTCGAGAGCTTCAACATTGAAGGGGAGTCAAATTTTCCAAAGGGAGACTCAAAGGAGCCAAAATCTCCAAAAGACTTAGGCCGGTGACAGCCCCAGGATTTGGATCCCCAAAGAGAGCGAGGCTTGAAGATTTTATTGCGTACAGGGAAGATTCGGAGAAGGACGCATTTTGGAGATTGTGTACTTCGAGATTATCTTAGGGTTTACCTTTGGAGACGGATTGACACTCCGTTCTTCATTGTTACTTAAGATTGTTGTGAGGATTTCTATTCCTTTTTTCTGCATTCATTCAATACAAATATTTGTTATTGGATATGAGATTGGTTATTTGATAGTCATTGAGTTTTTGAGGTTTTCATCCATTTTCTCTTTAAACTTGATTATTGAATTGATGATGATGGTTATTAGCTAAAACCCTTTAGCAATTCTAAGGTGAAGGGCTGATAGTTGTGGCTTAGATAATAATAGATTGATCATAAATTAATTGGACCCTGAGAGTTAGAGAAATATCGTCGACAACCTAAATCACGGCCTGTTCTTAGGTTTCCACGGCCGTGGTTCTCAAGATCTGACCGTAATTTACCCTAGTTTATGAACTTTGCTTTTACTTTGATCTGAGGTTAAAGATTAGCTTTAATCTAGTCTTGGTTTACCCTTTTCTAGGTAGTAGTGAGACTCATCACTCTCTATTTCGATTTCGAGTGTCACAACCTTAATCGTTTTAGTTCGTCTTGATCCTTGGGTTACAAGTTTGGGTATTTGAGGTTAATTCTTGTCCATAGATCATTTCTATACTGAAGCCTCAACAACCTTTATAGAGAGTGTCTTTAGATAATTCATATAAAGTCTTGGAACTTCACCGTATATTGCTTTACTTTAGCATACCATTGCAACTCCTAACTTTGTCCTTAGTTCTTTAGTATATCTTGAATCGATTGCCACAATTAGATACCTGGATCTTTAGAGTTGCTGTTTTCCCAATATTTGCAAAGCTTTACCTTTTATTTGCTCGATAACTTGAGACTGGGTTTTGTTTCACCAAATCCCTGTGATCGATACTCTAGAATACTTGCTAATCTACGCCGATCCGTACATTGCGGGTTCGCTTGCTTTTATTCTAGTTTTATAAAGTTAAGACTTGATTGCACGCACACTTTTGAGGGAACAGGCGCCAAAAACTTGTTCGCTCCAAAAGGTGTGTGCAAGCTTTAATATTTATACCAAGAATAATTGTAAATAAGCGAAATTGCAATGTACGGATCGATTGTAACAAAAGCAATAATTCCAGGGTCGAACACAGGGACTATGGTGAAACAAGAATCGGTAATTCAGGTTGTCAATTAAAAACAAGCAACAAAGCAAAGATATCAAAGATGATGTAATAACCACGTAAAGAGAATGCGGATTCTAGAGATTAAAGCATCCAGTTATGGTTCCGACTCAAGATCTCAAAAGATAACGTGGACAAAGCTGAGGTTTGCAAATGGAAGGTGTTTCTAAGGTGGGAATAGATCACCGGGTAAGTCTCACTACTCACTATCCCAAACCAAAGATCCTCTCACCGGGTAAGTCTCAAGGTACTAAGGAAAGGAACTATAATCTCAAACCAACATATCATCCAAGGGGATAGAATCAACCTTTACCGGGTAAGTCTCAGGCTAACTCTCAAAGATGGGATGAAGGCACACTCAAACCCCAATAAAGGATAAACCTTTATTACCTACACTCATTATCTTGGGTATACAAACAAAGGAATCATCGGGTAAGTCTCATCTTAGGCTTGCGTTGAACCAGGAAAGGTATAACAAGGATAGAATTTGGTAAATTGAAACCTCAATTCAAATAAGGATCAGGAAAGGTCTCGCCTCACTCAGTTAGTGTCCCATCTCGGTCGAGATGTTCTACGACTGACCGAGGTGTTCGTCGGTTAAGTTAAAGGCTCGAGCTTTCAGGGTTCACTGAGGTAAAGGCTCATTCTTTCATCGTCTTTCCCACAACCTTCAGCCAATCACCCTAGAATTTCATAAAGAACTTATCCAACGATCATCATGATAACAATAATCAAATGTATAAGAAAGGAATCAATATTAAAACAAGAAAACCTTAACACAAAGGTCTCAATAACTCAATCAAACAAACAATCAAAATGCATTCCTCAATCACAATCACAACAAATCAAAACAAACTAAGAAAATCTTACTACTTCCTTCAACCTTCCTTCAAACTAGCTTCCTTCCTTCCTTGATCTTCAACCTTCCAAACTTCCTTCAACTCTAGAGCTGCAACTCCAGGATCTCCATGATTCCGAGATTATTTCTCTCCACAAAATCAACCTCTTTATATAGGAGAATCACCTTTCTAAGATAAAATATCTTTAAAGGCAATTTCCTTCCTTAGAATATCTTCCAATCTTCCAGATAGATCAGCCAAAAAGATATGCTTCCATTTAGAAAATCATCCTAAAATATAGGAAATTCACTTTCCAAAGATCTCAACCAAAAATAAAGATCTTGTGACCGATAATATTCGCCTCGGTCCAGCCTGTCCTGAAGATCACCTCGGTCGAGGTAGCACTGCAGCCAACCGAGGTGAATCTCAGCTGAGTGTAAATCTCTCTATTCTGGTCCAAAATCAATCTTCCATTCCATTTCCAATCTTCATGAGCCTTTCTTGTAGCTCCTCAATGCTCCATAATGTAGTTTAATTACTCCTTAGCTCCCTTAGCTCCATTTTTTTCCAAAACGTGCTATTTTCCCTACAATCACAACGAAACTAGGTGTAGACCTCGATTATCGCAAATGTAAACAAAACAACATAATAATCAAAGAATATACATCCATACATGCAGATTCATGAAGATAAAACGTCCAAACCAATCCCAAAATATAGTCTATAATACATGCTATCAATGCACGTACTTCAGCTTGACATGATTAGATGATAATACCTCGTACAAATGGCACGTACAAGGATTGTTGTGACTTTGGAATGAGGTAGAGGTCGTCCACCTCTTCCACCAAGTGGACGGGGTAGGGCAATAGAACTCTTACGGTCCGAGGTCAAGAACAAGGAAGTAGACCTCCAGTAGCTAGAGGTCGGGGATGTGTCCCCATTGTTAAGTCACTAGTGGATGATGATCGAGTCAAGGAGGTTGTTGAGAGTATAGCTCCCGAGGTCGGGAATGAGAGTGTTGTTAGGTCAAGAGCTCAAATAGAAAAGTCGGCCGAGTCAGGTCGCGTCTCTATAGGAGCGACAAAGTTTTGGGAGTATGTTGGCGAGTAGAGGAGACAGTTGGATAGGTGAACCTGTTTCAGACCCACCAGTACCTGCGAGATCAGTTGAGGTCTTATAGAGAGTGACTCAGGTTCCAACTGCATCCGAGAGAGGAGTGGAGATTGACAGGGCTCGGAATGATCCGAGAGCACCGAGACCAGACTCATGGTTGAAGACTTTCGACCACATGAGAGTACCCCCCCCCCCCATTCGATGGGAAGTTGGGACTAGATGTGGAGCACTAGTTGGGGTACATTGAGACCACGTTGGAGTCGATACGTTGCCTAGAGGAGCGGCGAGTAGAGTTAGTACAAATCTTTTTAAGAACAGCAGACTCAATATTGGTTAAGGACCGTCCGTACTACAATTATTGGGTTTGACCAAATATAGAGTCTCATCCGTGAGCGTTTCTGCCTTGTCGCATTGAGGACGGAGAGACTACAAGACTTCCTAGAGGCGGGGTATGAGGACATCCCGATCTCAAAGGCTATCAGGAAGTTACTGGAGGAGCTTTCACTATTGGGTCCGGTTGCACCACTTGTAAACCAGTACGTGTACTTGTTCTCCCGTGGGCTAAGGCAAAGTACACGTTCTTATCTAGCGGGTTTCCGCCGTGAGTCGCTGATGGATTGTAAAGATAGAGCGTCAGTATATGAGAGGGACCGTATGGGTCCGAGGATAGTTGCTAAGTATAGAGGGACAAAGAAGAGACAGAGGACTGTACAGGCTACTGATGGGGTTGGAGCATCGGGATATGGACGAGTTCAGTCACAAAGTCGACCGAGTTCCCAGCCTGAAGCTCCTCTTCCAGAGGGAAAAAGATAATATTTCAATTGTGGGGTACGCGGATATATCAGGCCATCTTGCCAGAGGCATCTTGTGACCTACTTCACTTGCGGCAAGACCGGACATAAGACTATCTTCTTCGGTTAAGGCTCAGCTCCATAACAACATGGGTCCTTTCCTATAGGAGCACAGAGTGGTGGGCTGAGACCACCACAGTTCCAGTCTTAAGGGAAGAAACAGCACCGAGCTCCCGGGCATGCTCTTCCACACGGTCATGCTCAAGCATCAGGTCGAGGCAGGGGACGTGGTGGAGGTACGTTAGACACGAGGGGTACTCAGGCACGGGTGTTCGAGATGAGAAACACTGAGGATCCGGCAACACCGACGACTATAGGTTCCATTTAGATTAATGGCTCACTTGTTAGAGTATTATCTGATACGGGTGCTAGGCATTCAAATATTTCAGATACTTGTGGAGAAAGGTTGTCCTTAGATATAGTATAGGGAGATTCACGATTGTCCTACCCGTTTGGGAAATCATTATTGGTTAGTGGACTTCTTCGCAATATATTTAGTACATGGGGAAGTCATCTTGGGGATGGACTAGCTGAACCGGCATGGTGCGGTCCTTGATATCGGTAGGAGGACCGTGACGGTCACTACCGAGGCTGGTATTGTTGAGATATTCCAAGGATGGAACCTCGGAAAGACAGGTATCATTATCAGGGTCTTTGGGGCGGCGAGACTGATTGGATAGGGATGTGAGGCCTTTTGATGTTACAATATGAAGGAGAGTAAGAGCCCGCCGTTAGAGGAGAATCCTATAGTAAGTCAGTTCACTGACATATTCGGTGAGCCACCAGGGTTGCCAACGTAGAGGAGCGTAGAATTCAGCATTGAGTTGGAGCGGGGTACGAGACCGATCTCGATGGCACCTTACCGCATGGTGCCTTTCGAGCTGCTTAAGTTGAAGAAGCATCTCGAGGAGTTAGCCGGGAAGGGATTCATTCGCCCTAGTGTTTCTCCATGGGGCTTAGCGGTGTTGTTTATGAGGAAGGAGGACGGGTCGATGAGGTCATTGACTATAGGGAGTTGAACAAGGTGACTATAAAAAATAAGTTTATGTTGCCCTGATAGCATGTATTATAGTCTATATTCTGAGGTTAGTTTAGACATTTTATCTTCAATAATCTGCATGTATGGATGTATATTATGTGATTATATTGTTGTTTCATCTACCTTTACGGGAATCGAGGTCTACACCAAGTTTCGTTGTAATCATAGGCAAAATTGCACATTTTGCATCGAAATAGAGTTAAGGAGCTAAGGAGTCATTGGAGCTACATTCTGGAGCTTAAGGAAGAACTCATGAAGCATAAAAATAATTAAGAAGATTTACTTTAGACCAGATTCGAGAGATTTCACATTCAGTTGAGATTCACCTCGGTCAGCTACAGTGTCACCTCGACCTAGGTGATCTTGAGGAGCGTCCCGACCGAGGCGAACACCCTGCCGCCAGCGAGATATATATTTTTGGCTGAGATCTTTTATTTTTGGAAAAAAGATATCTTATATTTTTAGGCTGGATTTCTAGAAGGAAGATATTATTTTTGGGAGATCTATTTTAGAGATATGGATATATTTTATAGAAAATTATCTTTCTAAGATATTATTATTTTTGGAAGATAATTCTCCTATATAAAGGGTTGGATTTTCCACAATTCATCCATCTTCAGATCCTGATATAGTCGGATCTTCTACACACCCGATTAGGGACATTTTCTGGAAGTTTGAAGGAAGGATTGAAGGATTGAAGATCAAGGAAGGAAGATCTAGTTTGAAGTTAGCTTTTGAGGGAGTTTGTAAGACTTTCTTTGATTCCCTTTTTGGTTTGTTGTCTTAGATGAATTGTGATTTAAGGAACGCTGATTTGTTGTTATTTGATTCAGTTATTGAGACCTTTTTCTTAAGGTTTTCTTGTTCGAAAATTGATTCCTTTTCCATTGAATTGATTATTGTTATCATGATGATTGTTGGCTAAGTTTCTTATGTGATTCTAGGGTGATTGACTGAAAGTTGTGGGGACGACGATGATAGAATGATCTTAATCCCAGCAGGACCCTGAAAGCTCGAGTCTTTAACCTTAACCCTAGAACACCTAGCTCAGTCGACGAACATCTCGACCGAGATGGTACATATACTGAACGAAGTGAACCTTTCCTGATCCGAAATTGAGAGTTAAGTGTTCTAGTTTGCCAAATCCTATCCTTATTACACCTTTCCTGGTTCAATGCAAGCCTAGGATGAGACTTACCTGGTGATTACTTTGTTTGTTTACCCATGATCAATAGTGTAGGTAATAAAGGTTTAGCCTTTATTGGGGTTTGAGTGTACCTTCATGCCATCTTTGTGAGTTAGCCTGAGACTTACCCAGTAAAGGTTGATTCTATTCCCTTGGGTGGTGTGTTGGTTTGAGATTATAGTTCCTTTCCTTAGTACCTTGAGACTTACCCGGTGATAGGAGCTTTGGTTTGGGATAGTGAGTACTGAGACTTACCTGGTAATCTATTCTCACCTTAGAAACACCTTTCCTTTGCAAACCTCACCTTTTTTCGCGTTATCCTTTGAGATCTTGAGTCGGAACCACAACTAGATGCTTTAATCCCTAGAATCCGCATTTCCCCTTACTTGACTTTTACATCATCTTTGATTACTTTAACTGCTTTTGGTTAATTGTAATATTTGACAACCTATTATGTGCTTTGTTTCACCTAAGTCCTTGTGATCGACTCCTGGAATTCTTGCTTTTTATTACAATTGACCCGTACATTGCGGGGTCGCATCTTTGTTCAAGCATACTTCTTGGGTTATAAATTTAAAGCTTGCACACACTGTTTGGAGCGAACATCATCCCTAAACATGCTGGAATGTGTCCTCACCCCATACTTCACCTTCATCATGGGGTGAGATAAAGAAGTCTATCAAACATTCCAGCAAATACAAGTGCTCGTCGGGGAATGAGTCATCTATGGGTAGGTCGTCCTTCTCGCGTGAAGAGGGAGGTAGCCGGCTTAGGTGATCCGCAACGGAATTCTCGGACTCCTTCTTATCGCGAATCGCTAAGTCAAACTCTTGAAGCAAGAGGATCCATCGAATAAGGCGCGGCTTCGCATCCTTCTTAGCAAGCAAGTAACGAATAGCTGCATGGTCAGTGTAAACAATAACTTTCTCTCCTACTAAGTCAGAGCGAAACTTCTCAAAAGCAGCTATTCGTTACTTGCTTGCTAAGAAGGATGCGAAGCCGCGCCTTATTCGATGGATCCTCTTGCTTCAAGAGTTTGACTTAGAGATTTGCGATAAGAAGAAGTCCGAGAATTCCGTTGCGGATCACCTAAGCCGGCTACCTCCCTCTTCACGCAAGAAGGACGACCTACCCATAGATGACTCATTCCCCGACGAGCACTTGTATTTGCTGGAACGTTTGATAGACTTCTTTATCTCACCCCATGATGAAGGTGAAGTATGGGGTGAGCACTTGTATTTGCTAGCGACCTTAAATCAAACGCTTCTTGGGAGACAACCCAAGGTATTATTTTCTTTTCCCTTTTCTAGTTTAGTTTTAGATAGTTTGCTTTTGCTTTGCTTTGTTTTGTTTTGTTTTTGGCATCCTAGACAGAAGGAGTCTGAGAATTCCGTTGCGGATCACCTAAGCCGGCTACCTCCCTCTTCACGCGAGAAGGACGACCTACCCATAGATGACTCATTCCCCGACGGGCACTTGTATTTGCTGGAACGTTTGATAGACTTCTTTATGTCACCCCATGATGAAGGTGAAGTATGGGGTGAGCACTTGTATTTGCTAGCGACCTTCAAGCGCTTCTTGGGAGACAACCCAAAGTATTATTTTCTTTTCCCTTTTCTAGTTTAGTTTTAGATAGTTTGCTTTTGCTTTGCTTTGTTTTGTTTTGTTTTTGGCATCCTAGACAGAAACCAAGTACTCTCTAAGGAAGGATTACAACTCTGGAGCTCCACTTGAAGGACAAAAGTTCGAGAAATTGAGAAGACGGAGTTTAACTGAGACACATCTCGGTTGCTGTCACAACACCTCGACCGAGATGTTCTTGGGCAACCGAGGCGACTAGGTCTGACAATCCAGTCAGCCACCTCGGTCCGGTCGGGACCACCTCGACCAAGGTGATACCAAATTCAGCGAGGGGTATAAAAGGCAAAACGGATTTCTCACTTTTCCCTCTCACCCTCTTCTCGACTGCGACGCACCATTCACCTTGCTTCTTCGTTTCTCACTTTTTTTCCACAATTTTTGCTCCGATTTCACCAAGAAAAGCAAGAGGATCGGATTGCAAGCAACAAACTGCAAGATAAACGCCTCGAATCTGATAAATTTAGGGTAAATTATCAAAAACCTTAACTTCCCTCTTTGCTGATTTAGGAGAAATTTGGCTTTGGTTGCCATCGATTATTACTGAAAAGAGTATAAGTACCCCATAGGAAGCAATTGGTAGTGATTTTGGGGGAAAAGAACTGAAAATCAGAGAGTGGAAATCGCACAGCACTTCGCCTCGGTCCAGTCGAGCTGTGTCTCGGCCGAGGTGTTCTTCAGCTTGTCAGAGCAACCGAGGTGACCTTCTGTCACAAATCATGAGTACCCATTTTGATCTTCAGCTTCTTTTGAGAGATGCTCCCAGCGGTTCTTCCCCTTCCCCTTCCTCTCGCCCTTCTATACCGGTGATTCATGAGCGTGTTACGAGACGGATTTTGATCGTATTTGTGGGCGTCCCATAGTTGCCCCGCGTTTCTTGGATATAGCTGCCTTCAAGTGCCTCCACGTGGCGGAGGACTTGAGGAAGATGATATCTATGGTAGGGCTGGAGGATTTTATGGATATCCAAGCTCCAGCCTACTAAGAGCCGACTATGGAGTTTGTGAGTTCTGTCACTCACATGACGGAGAGGAACAACATCAAGTACCGGTTGCTAAACCGGAACCACATTGTGCCGATGGATCAGTTCCGAGAGGTGGTTGGCTTCCCGACTCCCACCGTGACTGACTTTCCATCCCGAGAAGTGGCTCGAGATTTCTGGGGGCACATAGCCCATGTCGTAGAGCACAATGACAGATGGACACCTGGAGACTCCAGGGAACGCATTATTTTTCACTTAGCTTTTTGTCTAGCCCACCGTATTTTCAGTGAGACTCTTCTGGCGCGTATTGAGACGCCCTAGAAGAACAGACAGGGAGAGCTTCTGAGCTTGTTTTGCATGGTGACTGGTGGAGTGCTTGACTTTCGAAGCATGCTGGCTGAGGACTTGCATAGAATCAAGGGCAAGGCCAAGGGAGATATTTGTTGCGGAGGTTTAGTGACCCATATTACTACAACCATGGGTCTGGATTTTAGTGCCTGTATATTGGTAGCGGCTGCGAAGCCGCTAGGACTTCAGGAGATGATCAGAAGGCGGATTCTTGTTCCTCGTGGCCTTACTACACCATACGTCGATATGCCTTGGGAGTAGACTGCTCCTCGGGGTATCCTATGGTCAGCTCAGTTCACAGTTTTCGATTCGCAGTACTGGTCTTCTGCTTGGCTTTCCTACTTACAGGATGCTAGAAATGCTGCACCGGGAGAGGATGAGGAGGAGTACGATGATGGCGGAGCTGCCATGGAGACCGGTAATGATACCGCCGGTCCTAGTGCGCCAGTTGTCGATCTAGATGACGAGGCTACAGAGGAGGAGGCAGCAGCACCATCACGACCTGCCCGGCATAGACTCCGCAAAGAGAGAGATCCAGTAGCTCACCGACGGATTGATGAGTTGACAGACCAGATGATCGACTCTTACGCAGCCTTGATAGTGGATGTTATGGAGATTAGAGAGTGCCAGCACTACCAGCAGAGGATGATGGAGATCCAGTTTCAGCACACGATGGGTTATCCATTTGATACATCTCAGTATCCTTTCATCCCATATCCACCACCACCAGCGGATCAGGACTAGAGGAGCATGGATTTTCTATATTATTTATTTTTGCAGCTCAGCTATATCCGGTGAGTTTTCTGAATTTAGACTTATTTTGACTCATTGGGACAATGTGTCCCAAGTATGGGGTATGTGGATGTACTTATTTGACTATGTGTGTATGATTGTATGACTCTATTTGGATATTTATGATCTTATTTATGCTTCATGTGATTATCTGCCATTACATGCATGCATACAGGTTTTTGTTTGAGAAAAACGTCAAAAACTAGTTTAAGGGAAAAAAAAATTACGACCTCGACCGGGATGGTTCTGGCCAAACGAGGTTGAACACCTCGGATGACCTAGAACACCTCGACCGATGTGGGTTAACTGAGAAGTTTTTGAAACGATTTTTGTGTTTCTTCTCTGGATATGACCTCAGTGATGATTCTGTTTGCAGATTGGTTTTGAAATCTTTATATGCTTGAAAGGTTTTCTGATATGTTTAAGTTGCAAAATGCTTTTTTTGAAGTTTTGGCATGTTTAATACTTTGTTTTTATCAAAATTATGTTGAATTTGAAGGTTGACACCACATGATGAGTTCTATCACATTCTTCCTGGGATGATTAAGGCAATTCATTCTCTTCTCTTCTTCTTCTTGATCATTCTTTAGCCCCTCATATACATATTTGCCTCCCTTTACCTATCTGAGAATTTGGAAGCAAGCAAAGAAAAGCAAGTGAAAGTGAAGTTGAGATGTTGGATGAAAGTGTTAGAAAGAAACAAATAGGTTTGGGGAAGTCAATCATGATGATGAGTAACTCGGCACCATTCACATAGCCAGGTGTTTGTGTCTTGCCAAAGTCGGATTGAGCAATATTCCTAATGGGTCATGGTATGTGCATCAAGGGTTTGAGGCATCTCGAGAAATTGATGATTGTTGATCTCCTAGGCTTCGGTTATTGTGCACCTCTACCCATGCATCCCAAAGAGTAAAGTAAATAAGAAAAGCTTATTGGTGGAAGATGTTTCGTTTCAAAGAAAGTGAAGTAAGATCCTTTTCCCGAATTCTAGCACCACATTCCCTATATACATCCCACCCTCACACGTTTCTTGACCTCTTTTGGAAGCCCTTGAGACCTCGAGCTTGTTGATTGACTTGGTGGTTTAAACTGGATTATACATGATTGACTTCGATAAATAGGATTTATTATGCATTCTATGATTTTATGCAAATATGAACAACTTTCTTATATATGTAAAATGTTTTGATTATGTTTTGATTTTATTTACCATGAAGCATTCTCTTAGAGTGATTTATGAGTGGAGCACACCACCAAAAATATTTTGAAATACTCTTCATTGATCTTTATGACTTATAATCCATTCTATCTTGTACTTAAGATTTGGAACTTGCTTGGGGACAAGCAAGGGACAAGTATGGGGTATTTTGATAGCATGTATTATAGTCTATATTTTGGGGCTGGTTTAGACGTTTTATCTTCAATAACCTGTATGTATGGATGTATATTATGTGATTATATTTTTGTTTCATCTACCTTTACGGGAATCGAGGTCTACACCAAGTTTCGTTGTAATCGTAGGTAAAATGGCACGTGTTGCATCGAAATGGAGCTAAGGAGCTAAGGAGTCATTGGAGCTACATTCTGGAGCTTAAGGAACAACTCAGGAAGCATGGAAATAATTAAGAAGATTTACTTTAGACCAGATTTGAGAGATTTCACATTCAGTATAGATTCACCTCGGTCAGCTATAGTGTCACCTCGACCGAGGTGATCTTGAGGAGCGTCCCGACCGAGGCGATTACCCTGCCGCCGGCGAGATATATATTTTTTGCTGAGATCTTTTATTTTTGGAAAGAAGATATCCTATATTTTTGGGCTGGATTTCTGGAAGGAAGATATTATTTTTGGGAGATCTATTTTAGAGATATGGATATACTTTATAGAAAATTAACTTTTTAAGATCTTATTATCTTTGGAAGATAATTCTTCTATATAAAGGGTTGGATTTTCCACAATTCATCCATCTTCGGATCCTGATATAGTCGGATCTTCTACAAACCCGATTAGGGAGATTTTTTGGAAGTTTGAAGGAAGGATTGAAGGATTGAAGATCAAGGAAGGAAGATCTAGTTTGGAGTTAGCTTTTGAGGGAGTTTGTAAGACTCTCTTAGATTCCCTTTTTGGTTTATTGTCTTAGCTTAATTGTGATTTAAGGAACGCTGATTTGTTGTTATTTGATTCAGTTATTGAGACCTTTTTCTTAAGATTTTCTTGTTCGAAAATTGATTCCTTTTCCATTGAATTGATTATTGTTATCATGATGATTGCTGGCTAAATTTCTTATGCGATTCTAGGGTGATTGGCTGAAAGTTGTGGAGAAGACGATGATAGAATACTCTTAATCCCAACAGGACCCTGAAAGCTCAAGTCTTTAACCGTAACCCTAGAACATCTCGCTCAGTCGACGAACATCTCGAGCGAGGTGGTACATAAACTGAACGAGGTGAACCTTTCCTGATCCGAAACTGAGAGTTAAGTGTTCTAGTTTGCCAAATCCTATCCCTATTACACCTTTCGTGGTTCAATGTAAGCCTAGGATGAGACATACCCGGTGATTCCTTTGTTTGTTTAACCATGATCATAAGTATAGGTAATAAAGGTTTAGCCTTTATTGGGGTTTGAGTGTGCCTTCATCCCATCTTTTTGAGTTAGCCTAAGACTTACCCGGTAAAGGTTGATTCTATTCCCTTGGGTGGTGTGTTGCTTTGAGATTATAGTTCCTTTCCTTAGTACCTTGAGACTTACCCGGTAATAGGAGCTTTGGTTTGGGATAGTTAGTAGTGAGACTTACCCGGTAATCTATTCCCACCTTAGAAACACCTTCCCTTTGCAAACCTCAGCTTTGTCCGCGTTATCCTTTGAGATCTTAAGTCGTAACCACAACTAGATGCTTTAATCCCTAGAATCCGCATTTCCCCTTACTTGACTTTTACATCATCTTTGATTACTTTAACTGCTTTTTGGTTAATTGCAATATTTGACAACCTATTATGTGCTTTGTTTCACCTAATTCCCTGTGATCGACCCCTGTAATTCTTGCTTCTTATTACAATTGACCCGTACACTGCGGGTTCACATCTTTGTTCAAGCATACTTCTTGGGTTATAAATTTAAAGCTTGCACACACCGTTTGGAGCGAACATGCCCCATATTGATGATTTGTTAGACCAGTAGCATAGAGCTATTGCATTTCCCGGATTGATCTGAGGTCAAGATATCACCAGTTGAGGGTAAGAAAGTAAGACTTGCCTAAGACGGCATTTCGGACCAGTTATTGTCAGTATGAATTTGTAGTGATGTCATTCGGATCCGTGCGTTTTCATAGGCATCCAACCGGATCTCCTCAAGATCATTGATGTCTAGCAATCTCTTCTCACCGGCTTCCTTGAGGTCAAAATTCAGCCACCTTATGGCCCAATACGCCCTATGCTCCATTTCCACCGGAAGGTGGCAAGACTTGCCATAAACTAGCTTGTAGGGAGTGGTGCCAATCGGTGTCTTGAAGGCGGTCCTATATGCCCACAAGGCATCATCGAGCTTCATAGCCCAATCCTTTCTTGTTCTAGAAACCGTCTTCTCAAGTATCTCCTTTATCTCCCGGTTGGAGATCTCCACTTGGCCACAAGTTTGGGGATGGTAAGGTGTTGCCACCTTATGAGTCACTCCATACTTAGCCAAAAGTGTCCCAAAGTTCCTATTGGTGAAATGCTTTTCCTCCATCACTTATGATCACTCTTGGTGTTCCAAACCTAGGGAAGATGACTCGGCTGAAGAACCGCACCACAACTTTGGCATCATTTGTGGGAGAGGTGATTGCCTCCACCCATCTCGACACATAATCTACCGCCAATAGAATGTAGAGGTTGCCACACAAAGATGGGAATGGTCCCATGAAGTCCACACCCCACTCATCAAACACTTCAACCTCTTGTATGTTGTTCAAGGGCATCTCATTCCTCCTTCAGATGTTACCCGTCCTTTGGCAAGCATCACATGCCACTACAAAATTCTGCACATCCCTAAACAAGTGAGGCCAATAAAAACCGGATTGCAATACCTTTGAACACGTATTGTGTGAGCTAGCATGGCCTCCACATGATAAGGAGTGACAATGGCGGATCACACTCTCCACCTCATCCTCCGGGATGCACCTTCTAAAGACTCCATCCGGTCCTCTCTTGAACAAGAGAGGCTCGCTCCAATAGTAATGTCGTACATTCTTGAAGAACTTTTTCCTTTGGGCATAGGACAAACCGGGTGGCACCTCCTCACACACAAGGTAGTTCACTATGTCGGCATACCATGGCTCATTCCCCCTAGACACTTGAAGGAAGCACTCCTCCACCATTTGCAATTGCTCATCCCGGAATAAGTCATCAATCGGGATGTCATCTCTCGATCTCCAATGGTGGGAGCCTACTAAGATGGTCCGCCACTGAATTTTCGGAACCCTTCTTGTCCCGAATTTCCAAGTCAAACTCTTGGAGGAGAAGGATCCACCGAATCAACCGAGGTTTGGCATCCTTCTTTGTGAGGAGGTAACGGATCGCAGCATGATCTGTGTACACAATGACTTTGGCTCCCACAAGATACGACCGGAACTTCTCAAAGGCATACACCACCGCTAGCAACTCCTTCTCGGTTGTGGCATAGTTAAGTTGGGCATCATCTAGTGTCTTGATAGCATAATAGATGGCATGTGTAAGCCCATCTTTCCTTTGTCCCAAAACAGCCCCAATGGCCACATCACTTGCGTCACACATTATCTCGAACGGAAGGCTCCAATCCGGAGGTTGCATGATAGGGGCGGAGATCAAGGCATTCTTCAACCTACAAAATGCTTCAAGGCAATCCTTGGAGAAAACAAACTCAACATCCTTCATTAGTAGGTTAGTGAGAGGCTTAGAAATTTTAGAGAAATCTTTAATAAACCTTCGGTAAAAACCGTCATGCCCTAGAAAAATCCTTACCCCTTTCACCGAGGTAGGTGATGGAAATTTCTCTATTGTTTCTATCTTTGCTCTATCAACCTCAATGCCTCGGTTGGACACCAAGTGTCCAAACACAATGCCCTCACTTACCATGAAATGGCATTTCGCCCAATTCAAAACAAGGTTGGTTTCCTCACAACTCTTTAGCACCAAAGACAAGTTAGCTAAGCAATCATCAAATGAAGATCCATAAACCGAGAAATCATCCATAAACACTTCCATGATGTTTTCAATATATTCAGAATAAATGGCCATCATACACCTTTGAAAGGTGGCGGGTGCATTACACAACCCAAATGGCATTCTCCTATATGCAAATGTTCTCCAAGGACATGTAAATGTTGTTTTCTCTTGGTCATCGGGGTGAATAGGGATTTGGAAAAATCTACTATAGCCATCTAAGTAACAAAAGTGGGAATGTGGAGCTAATCTCTCTAGCATTTAGTCAATGAAGGGAAGGGGGAAGTGATCTTTCCTAGAGGCAACATTAAGCTTCCTATAGTCAATACACATTATTCACCCCGTAACCGTCCTAGTTGGGATTAGTTCATTGTTCTCATTAGTTACTACGGTCATACCACCCTTCTTAGGAACAACATGAACGGAACTAACCCATTTACTATCCGAAATCGGGAAAATGATTCCCGCATCTAGCAATTTTAAGATCTCTTTCTTGACTAACTCTTTCATTATAGGGTTCAATCTTCTTTGAGGTTCAATTGAAGGTTTATGATTATCTTCCATCAAGATTTTATGCATGCACAAGGAAGGTTTAATGCCAACTAAATCATCAATGGTATAACCAATCGCCTTCCTATGCAATCTCAACTCATGAAACAATCTAGCAAGTTCATCATCACTCAAGGATGCATTAACAATCACTGGATAAGTAGAATCTTCACCAAGAAAAGCATACTTAAGATGAGAGGGGAGGGGTTTAAGTTCAAGTTTAGGAGGACCTTTATCGATTGGTGACGATCCATGTAGCTTCACATTAGATGAATCCAAAGCCATTGAAGACTCTCCAATGCTCCTTGAAGCTTGCTCAACTACTAAGGCACTTTCTGGAGAAACCACGGGCAAAATCACGGCCTCTGGCACAACCACGGCCGTGGAATCTGAGAAGCTGGAACGTTTGAGCATTCTAGAGAGTTCCACGGGTAAAACCACGGTCGTGGTTCTTGCTCCTTGGCCGTGGTTCCTACAGTGGTTCATCACACCTTCGTGCACTTCAAATGCAGCTCTTGTCTCCATTTCCAATGAATCCAAAGCCTTGATTTCTTCATTGCAATCATCTTCAACTCCTTCCTCCATCAAACTTAAGCTAAGAACCTTCTCCAAGGGGTCCTTGATCAAGATCGAGCTCACAACTTCTCTACATTCCTCTTGCTTGACAATTGAAGACATCCTCACCAAGGGTTGGCCCTTTCATCATTGTGGATAGCTTGAACTTTATATTCTCTTCTCCTATGTTGAAGGAGAGAATTCCATTCTTGCAATCCACTAAGCATCCGGATGTGGCTAAGAAAGGCCTCCCTAAGATGATAGGAACCGGATAGTCGATCAGGATGTCCAAAACAACGAATTGAAGTCTATTGGCACATAGAACTTCCCAAGCTGAACCGGTATGTCTTCTAATATCCATACGGGGTGAGTGATTGAGTGGTCCACCATGTAGAGGGTCATCTTGACCGGCTTTGGCTCTCCTAGCCCAACCTTGTTGCAAAGTGCAAGCAGGATGATGCTTACACTTGCTCCAAGATCACATAGGGCTTCATATTGCACTTCTCCAACCCCAATCGGCACACAAAAAGATTCCGGATCTCTTAGCTTAGGGGGCATCTCCTCCCTCATGGTTTGTATCAATTCCGAAGATCTCTTTGTCATTCTAACTTCTCCATACTCCTCCTACTTCCTTTTGTTGGAGAGTATCTCCTTCAAAAATTTTCCATAGGCCGACATACCTAGAATAGCATCCATGAACGGAATGTTAATATGCAATTTAGACATAAGTTCAAGGAATTTACCGAAATGTTTGTCCAAACGAGCTCTTGCTCGTGATTGTGGGAATGGTAGTGGTGGATTGTATGGAGGCGGTGCCACATAGGTTGGCTCATCATCTTTGCTCTTGCCTCCTTCTTCTTGCAATGGCTCTTCCTCCACCACTACTTGCTTTCCCTTGTCATTCCCCTTTGGTAAGGGATCCTTCATGCTCAGCCCACTCCTTGTTGTAATGGCCAACACTTGGCCTCTTGGGTTATCCTCGGTCCTTCCGGGAATCTTTCCCGGATCCCTTTGTGCTTCACCCGCTTTCTGGAACACTTGTGCTTCTAGCACCTTTTGAGCTTTCAAAATAGAAGCCGCCGTGCTCTCAAGTCCATTCAACCTTCCAAGCAATTTTTCAAACATCATCTCAGTTCTATCCTTTGGGGGTTGAGCAAAACCGGGTGGAGGCTCTTGTGAAGCCTTAGGTGGTGGTGTTGTGCTTGTGGAAGCGGGAGGGTTCAAGGCACCATCCGGGTTGGAATAAGAGAACCCGGGATGGTTGTGATTAAGCCGGTAATTGTTGTATTGCCGGCTATTGTTATTGAAGTTCCTAGGGCCTTGATAATTGTTGAAATCGCCCCTTCCCATGTAGTTAACATCCTCCTCTTTGGAAGCCAAATTGGCTTGCACTTGCACTTGAGGACTAGCTTGATTCTTCAAGGTTGTTGCACACAACTCCCTCAAAGACTTTAGCTCATTGTTGATTGCATCTAGCTTGTAGTTGCTCATGGTGACTTCACTCACTTAATAAACTCCCGGTTTTCTCCCATCACTCTTCCTATGGGAGTACTTCTCTATCACCAAGGCTTGCTTCTCTACAAACTCCCAAGCCTCATCCACATTCTTCTCCATGAATGTTCCACCGGAAAGCGATTGAAGCTTGAATTGGATATCCTCATCAAGCCCCTTCAAATAGATCTCCAATAGCTCTATCTTCGGTATACCATGGTGTGGACAATCTAGGAGGAGGTCCTTGAACCTCTCCCAAGACTTGAATAGGCTTTGTCTATCCTTCATCACAAAGGCATTGATCTTCCCTCTTAGCTCGGTTGTCTTGGAAGGTGGGAAGAACTTCGCCAAGAACTCGGTTGTCATCTTCTCCCAAGTACTCACACGCCCTAGTGGAATCGATTGGTTCCAAGCCAAGGCTTTATCCTTAAGTGAGAAGGAAAATTCCCTAAGCTTATGGTTGTTGTTCTCCAATCTAGGCGGCCTTAGAGTCTCCATCAATATCTCGTAGTTCATCAAGTGTTGATGAGGGGACTCTCCTTCCATCCCTCCAAATTGATTATGTCGGATCATTTGTAGCACTTGAGGGTGGATGCCTAAACTAACGTCATAAATCGTGTTATCAGGCCTCATGAATGCGCCCATCGTATTCATGGAGTTGATGAATGACATCTTCATTGACTTCCTAGATCAATTTGTGGTGGTCTTCATAGATGACATCCTAGTATACTCTAGGAGAAGAGAGGAGCATGCAAGACACTTGAGGACGGTGCTACGAGTCTTGCAAGATAGAGAGTTGTATGCTAAGCTCTCTAAGTGTGAGTTTTGGATGCCTGAGGTGGCCTTCTGTGGTCACGTAGTTTCCGCCGCGGGGATCAAGGTTGATTCGACGAAGATAGAGTCTGTATCTTCATGGGTGCCTCCGAGGAATGTTAAGGAGGTACGCAGATTCCTAGGCTTTGTCGGTTATTACCCTTGGTTTGTGGAAGGGATTTATGTAATCGTCCGACCACTCACCTGCCGATTGATGAAGACTACCTGGTTTATGTGGTCCGGGCCGTGCTAGCAGCGTTTTGAGCAGCTGGATAAGAGGTTGACTTTCGCCCTATCCTAGCACAACAAGAGGGCATAGAGGATTTTGTTGTGTATAGTGATGCATCCAAGTTGGGATTGGGATGTGTGTTGATGCAGCGAGGCAGAGTCATTGCGTACGCATCTATACAGTTGAAGATGTGTGAGAAGAATTATCTTACTCATGACCTCGAGTTAGCTGTAGTGGTAAGTGCACTGAAAATTTGGCATCATTATCTTTATGGGGTGACGTGTCAGATCTTCATAGACCATAAGAGTCTAAAGTACATATTCACTCAGCGGAGTTGAATAACAACTAGAAGAGGTGGTTTGAGTTGATTAAAGACATTGATTTGGAGATATTGTACCATCCGGGGAAGGCAAATGTGTCCGTCGACGCACTTAGCAGGAAGACGCCTCGAGAGAAGGCGATAGCTCGACTGATGGCTCATCCTCAGTTGCAAAGAGATCTAGCTTGGCTAGAGTTGGATATCCAATTTCCAAACACGGACAACCACTTGTCCACGTTAGAGTTGTTACCTGATTGGTTGGGAGAGATCCGACGAAAGCAAGAGAGTTGTCCATCACTGATTAGGATCGGAGACAGGATGTCTCAAGGTGAGACACCACAGTTTACTATAAATGCCAACGGAGTGATGCGACGCTACGAGCGCGTATGTGTGCCGTCACATAGAGAGTTGTGATAGAGGATCTTAGGCGAGGCTCATACTATACCTTATTCAGTGCACCCAGGTGTTAGTAAGATGTATTAGGAGGTGAGACACTCTTTCTGGTGGGGTAGGTTGAAGCCCGATGGGGCTAGATACATATCCAAATGTGTGACCTGTCAAAAGGTCAAGATTGAGGACCGCGGATCAAAAGGAGAGCTCCACCCACTGCAAATTCACAATGGAAGTGGGAAGACATCTCCATGGATTTTGATATCGGCTTGAGACCGAGTAGGAGCTTTGACATTATATGGGTTATAGTAGACCGATTGACAAAGACCGAACATTTCGTTCCTATAAAAGAAACGTGGTCAGTGAGTAGTGTTCACTCCAAAAGTTGTGTGTAGACAAACCTTTAAATTTATAATCCGAATAATAAACCTAATGATAAGCGAACTCGCGGTGTACGGATCAATCGTAGTAAGGGCTTATATTCTGGAGTCGATCTTAGGGAATCGGTAAGAACAATCACAGCAAAGCAATCTAACTTCGGAAACATGCAATAATATTGATCAAAAGCAAAAGACAAGATGTATATCAAGATGGGGAAATATAGATTCTAAAGATCATAGTATCCAATTGTGGTTTTGACTCAAGATCTCTTTGAATAACGTGGACAAAGCTTAGGATTGCGGAGGGACGTGTTGCTACTATGAGATAGATCACCGGGTAAGTCTCATTACCCACTATCCCAAACCAAAGCTCCTATCATCGGGTAAGTCTCAAGGAACTAGGGAAACGTATAAGCGCTCAAACCAACATCACTCACCTAAGGGTACAAAACTAACCATCACCGGGTAAGTCTCAGGTTAACTCTCAAAGGTAGGACGAAGGCAAACTCAAACCCTAATAAAAGGATAAACCTTTATTACCTAACACTCATCATCATAGGTATACAAGCAAGGAATCACCGGGTAAGTCTCATCCTAGGCTTGCGTGTAAATTAGGAAAGGTACAACAAGGATAGAATTTGGCAAACTATAACCTAAACTCAAGATAGGCAATGCAGTGGGTGATCTCGTTCTGTTCTATATCGATCACGGTAGAGATGCTCAACGAACAGCCCGAGACGGGTTTCGGATTGGGGTTAACTCAATCTTTCAGGTCCACTTGGATAAAGGTCTATTCTTTCATCGTCTATACCACAACCTTCAACTAATCACCCTAGATCGTAGGGGTGTTTAGCCAACAATCACCATCATCAATGCAATATCAATTATATCAAGAATATCAAGAAAGGCGAATAAAGCAAGCAATAGAGGTATCTCAATTATCAAAGCAAACAAATCAACAAGAGTATTAATAATGTGTTCCAAAAAGGGATGATAACAACTCACTAGCAATCCCCAAAGAAATCCTCGCTATCTAGGGTTACTCAAAGCCTAAGCAATCCTTCCTTCAAATCTTCCCTTCCTTCAATCCTTCAAATCAACCATCCAAGAATCCTTTGACCTCTCAGCGGTCGAGAGTCCAGCCTCCTGAAATCCATGTCCACCTTCCATTCTTATAGAATAATTTTAGGTCAAAAATATATTTTATCTTCTTGGGCTATTGGACGTCGACCTCGATCCAGGCCCAGTGGGCCATCTCGATTGACATGCATGGTTGTGTCCATCCGAGATCAGCAGTGATCTACGTGAATGAAATCATATCTTCGTCTGGATCTTTCTCTCTTCCCTCCAACATGGTTCTTATCTTTCTCCTTGTCCTTCCTAATGCTCTGAAATGTAGCTCCTTAGCTTCCATAGCTCTTTATGCTCCATTTCCACCCAAAGTGTACCACATTCCCTACAATTACAACAAAACATGGTGTAGACCTCGATTCTTACGATGTAACCGAATAATGACATAAACACTACAAATACATATACATGCATGCAGAATTATGATGAGAAAACAACAAAACGATGTCCAAAATATAGACAATAACTCATGCTATCAAAGTACCCCATACTTGCCTCTTGCTTGTCCCCAAGCAAGGTTCAAATCTTAGATACAAGATAGAATGAATTATAATCAGTTAAAACTCAATGAAAAACCTCAAAAACTTTTAGTTGTGTAATTCTTCCCATAGATCACCCTTAAAGAATGCATCATAGCTAATAAGAACCATATATGATCAAAACAAGTTATAGATATACAAAATCTAATCATACTTCACATGAGATCATAGAATGCATAGCAAATCATACTCATCAAAATCAGTCATGAATAATCCAGTTTAAACCACTAAGTCAATCAACAAGTTCAAGGTCTCAAGGATTTTCAATCAAAGGTCAAGAAACGAGTTAAGGATGGAGTGTATATAGGATATTGTGGTGCTAGATCCGGGAAAAGGATAAGAACTTCACAACTTCGAACTTCACTTCACTTCATCAACAAGATTTCCTTGTATCTTTCTGCATTTTTGCTTACTTTTTAATTTTTGAGAACATGGACAGAGGTGCACAATAACCGAAGCCTTGGAGATAAGCAAAATCTCAATTTCTCGAGATGCCTCAAACCCTTGATGCACATACCATGACTCGCTGGGACTATCGATCAATCAGACTTTGGCAAGAAACACCCGGCTATGTGAATGGTGCCGAGTTACTCATCGTCAAGATCAACGTCCCCAAACCTATTTTTCTATAACTTCTTCTCCTTTCATCATCGTCTTTCACTTGCTTTTTACTTTCTTTGCTTCCAAATTCCCGGATAGGTAAGGGAGGAAAACATATTTCAATGAGGGGCTAGAAGCCTGATCAAGAAGAGGAAGAAACAATAACGAATCACCTTAATCATTCCAAAAAGGATGTGAGAGAACTCATAATGCAAAGTCAACTATCAAATTCAGCAAGATTTGGACAAAACAGCTTACTAAACATACTTTAAGTTATAAACAAAGCAATCATACCTTAGATATATCATAAGTCATTTCAAACACATAAAGATCATATAAACTAATTAGCAATCAATATTCATTATTGGGATCATATCAAGATCAGAAGCACAAAATTTTTCAAAAATTCATGTTTTTCGAACCCATTTCGATCGATATGACTTTGAGGCGAACGAGGTGTTAGACCGAGGTAAGCTCCTGTTACGGTCACCTCATTTGGCCAAAGGTCATTTCGGTCGAGAAAAAAAATTTCAAACCAGCTTTTGCACGTTTTTTCGATCAAAAATCCTGCTGCAGTGCATGTAATGTACGTAATAGTTTCTAAGCACATAATGGAAGCAGCGGAAATATTCATAAGCACATAAGTCGGTTATTAAAAATCAAGGTATCTCAAAGCACCCCATACTTAGGACACATCGTCCCAATGGGTAAGAAGAAGTCTAGAAACACTTACAAGTTTCAATATAGAACCGCAAAATAAGAAAGAAAATATAGCAGCAACAGCTCCAAAGGAAGTCCAATCAAGCATCTGGAGTAGGTGGTGGCTGGAATGGGTACAAGGACGGATCGAAAGGATGACCCATGAGGTGCTGGAACTGCAGCTCCATCATCCGGCGCTGGTAGTGGTGGCTCTCCTACTTCTCCCGTTGCATGGTGCGCAACTCAGTCGTCTGCCTATCAAGCCGTCCTCCCATATCTATACGGAAAGACTCATCCATATGGCTACAGAGAGCATTGATCCTCTGATGGGCCTCGGGACCACGGCGTCGACGGTGGCGTTATTGGTGTTGTGGCATCTCCAAAGCGGGGGTCTCCGGTGCAGGCTGGTCATCCTCTGTCTCCTCATCATCATCATTCACCAGCTCGATCACCAGGGCAGATGGACCAGTAGTGTCCGTCCAAGTATCCATGGGTACTCCAGCATCCTCTTCATCGCTATCCGTGCCTAACTCTGCATCGATCTCTACGTCCCGCACGTACGATCTCCAAATTTTTCACCAGTTGGTCGGGTCATTGATGGTGAACTATGGAGACCAAGGAATCCCCTTCGGATCTTTGGTCTCCCAAGGCATGGCCACATAGGTGGACCACGGCCTTGAGGGATCAAAATCCGTCGGGTGATGAACTCCTACAACACTAAAGGTTTGGCCTTAGCGGCTAACGTGCATGCGGAAAGATCAATTTCCATCGCCCCTGCAATGTAAGTCACCAGTCCTCCAAAGCAGATATAGCCCTTTTCTTGTTCTTGACCTTGTCAAGCTCCTCTACCAGCAGGGTGGCAAAGTCCGGGACGCCCCCTGTAGTCATACAGAAGAGAGTAAGAAGCTCACCGTGTCGGATCTTCTGGGGAGTCTTTGTCCTTGCCAGCAGCGTCTCGCTCAAATCCTATGAGCGATCCGGAAGGAGGCATGGTAAATGAGTTTCTCCTTGGAGTCACCCGGATGCCAATAGTTAGCACTCGAGGTGACATGAGCAATGCCATTCCAAAAAGCATTCGGCTCTATCCTGCTGGGGAATTTTGTGACGGTCGGCTTAGGGAAACCAAAGAGCGTCCCAAAGTTCTCTACTGTAACTGCATACCCCTTGTTTATCAACCTGAACTTTACTCCCTTGTGCTCCGGCACATGGGTGACGGAACTGAGAAACTCGAGGGTAGGCTCGATATAAGCTGGTGTGCGGATGGCCATGAACTGCTCTAGGCCAACAAGAGATATAATCCGATGTAGATCCTCGACGACGTGGAGGCAATTGAAGTCCTCAACGTCGACGAAGCGGGGTAAGAGGATCGGTCGGGAGCAAATACGATCATAGTCCATCTAGAACCGACCAAGGATGACCGGTACCTGTGGTGGTGCAGGAAGGGAAGGTGAGTTATTTCCATCATCGGGACAGTCTCGTATCGCTAACTGTCTTTCTGAACGATGCATTTTTCTGAATTAGGGTCTAATCCCGGGTTGATCTTGAGGGGATTTCGGCCGAGATGCCTGGGTTTCAACCGAGGCGAACAGTGCTTCGATCGAACTCAAAATCCTGTAACTTTCTGCCCCCAAAATCACTACCAATTGCTTCCTAGGGGGCTCTCCAGTTATTCTCAACACAACACACAACATATATCTCCCAAATTTCGAGCAAAATCTTCCAAAATGCGAAAAGAAGGGTTTCAAGAGAGATTACCATTTTTTAGCAGATTTCGGAAGCTTGAAGTGTAGATTGATGTTGGAGAATTTGTTGTAGCGTTGTTCCCGTAAGTTTAGATCGAAGAATCGGTGAAAATGAGAGAGAAACGAGATTTTTGAGGATTAAGGCGTGGTTCGGTCGAGACGGCGTCAGGAGGGAGAAGTTGGGAAGAAAGAGAAAATTTGTTTCTCCTTTTATACCCTTCAGAAATTTTAACTGTATCTCGGTCGAGATGGTTGTCAGTGACCGAGGTGGTCAACCGAGGTCAATCCCTGTTGCCTTCATCTCGGTCGCTCGAAAGTGTTTCGGTCGAGATGAATTGATGATGTCCGAAATGGCCCTAGTATTTGTAAATTTTCCAGATTCTCAAACTGTAACTCTGTCCATATGTTTCCCCTATGTTGTTTTCTTTAGGTGGTACCTAGATCTTGTTATCATGGACACAAAAACGCAAACTACACTAATCTAAACTAGAAAGCAAGAAAGAAAGCAATACCTTGCGTTGCCTCCCAAGAAGCGCTTGTTTTAAGGTCGCTAGCTGGACCTAACTCTGTATGTTCAATTTAGACGCATGGATGCAATCTCCTCGGCCGGCGGTCTCGGTTTATGCTTCTTCAGCCGGCAACTGTCGACTTGAAAAGTTCCACAATGTTCACCCCATACTTTAACTGCACCATGAGAATAAACATTTTTTTATAATAAAAGGTCCTGCCCATTTTGACTTGGGTTTATTTCGGAGAGAACGAGAATGATAATCGTAAAGAAGAACAGTTTCTCCTTCTTTGATTCCTCTCTAGGTGATGTTCTTTTTGTGCCAATTCTTTGTCTGATATTTGTAAATCTTTGCAACTTTAGCTATCATTTTGCGAAGTGGTGGTTTCACCTTCTTATCTTTGTCTTGCAACGCATCGAAAGAGTTAAGGCATATGCTTGCATTACTTGATGTTGAAGAATCAATCACTTCGTTTGCCCTAGATATATCTCGACCGAGGTCTGTCCGAGGTGAGTCCTGTTGCCTTCACTTCGACCACTCCAAAAGTTTCTTCAGTCGAAACAACTTGCTCTTTGTCGAGGCAGTTTGTTGGTTCTTCTTCAAATTTTTCGAACACAACTGACGGATCATCCTCAAAGGTTTCAAGTTGTGTATATTTACATCACATGAAACATCTACACATTTCTCTATCATACTAAAGCTTAGAACTCTTTCAAGAGGATCTTTAGTAAGGATAGAGTTAACCAATTCACGAGATTCCTCTTCATCATACATGTTGTAGATGTCTTCTTCCAATCATTGGCCTTCCATCAAGGCTGATAGTATGAATTCAACCTGCTTTTCTCCAATGTTGAAAGACAACTTGGCGTTCTTGCAATCCACATAGGAACCGGATGTTGCGGGAAATGGTCTCCCAAGGATAATAGGAACCGGACAATTTGTAGGAATATCCAAAACCACAAAGTCTATGGGAATATAGAATTTACCTAGTCTTAAAGGAATGTCTTCCAACACGCCTAGGGGTCGAGTGATGGATTGGTCCGCCATGTAAAGTGTCATCTTAACTAGTTTACTGTTCGCCACTTAGCGTGCGTGCAAATAAGCTTTAATTATAAAACTAGAAATCAAGCAAGCGAACCCGCAGTGTACGGATCGATATAGTTGAGCAAGAATTCCAGAGTATCGAACACAGGGATTTGGGGGGTTAAATCCAATTATAGAACTGTCAAGCGAGTAAATGTATGAGCTTTGTGAATTATTGGGAAAATAACAATCCTAAAGATCCAGGAATCCAGTTGTGGCAATCGATTCAAGATATACAAAAGATATAAGGACAGAGTTAAGGTATGCAAAAGTATACGAATGTAAGGTAATCGTACGGTGAAGTTCCAAAAACCTTATATGACTCACCTAAAAGGCACTCTCTATACAGGTTGTTGAGGCTTCAATATAGAAAGGTTCTAAAGGTAAGAATTAACGTCAAATACCCAAACTTATAATCCAAGGCTCAAGACTAACTAAACCGATTAAAGTTGTGACACTCAGAATCGAGGTAGAGGTTGTTGAGGCTTCACTACCACCTAGAAAAGGTAAAGCCAAGACTAAGTTAAAGCAAATCTTTAACTTTGGATTAGAGTAAAAGCAAGTTCGTAAACTGACACAAAATTACGGGTAGTTCTTGAGTTCCACGGCCGTGGAAGCTCAAGAACAGACCGTGGATTAGGGTTGTCGGCGATTCTCTCTAACTCTCAGGGTCCAATCTGTTTACGATCGATCTATCATCATCTAAGCCACAACTACCAACCCTTCACCTTAGAATTGTTAAGGGCTTTTAGCCAACAATAGTCATATTGATATCAAATTCAAGGGTTAAAAGAATGAAAGATGAAAACTTCCGAAAACCTTTAATAACTTTCAAACCAATCTCAAATCCACAAATCAAGAACAATAACTTCAATAGATTCGGAATAACACAAACAATCACGAATCTTAGATAAGAAGGAAGAACGGGATGTCAATCCGTCTTCTAAATCAAACCTAAAGATAAAACGTAACCTTCTTGCGAACAATCTTCCAAACCTTCAATCTTCCGTCAATCCGGAAATCTTCAATAGCAAAGTGCGAAATCCTCAATCACAATCTCCACAAGATGTGAAATTAGGGCAATTCCAAGGTAAGCGGAAATAAGACTAAGCAGAGGTGACGGAATCTCTCTTCGTCCGTCCTTTTATAGTGTAAGATAAAATATAAGCCCGGCCCAATTGCGTAGAAGATCGTGGCTTAAATTGTGGCGAAAAAGATCGCCAAGATCACGGTCGTGGAAGGGTTCCACGACCGTAATTTAGAGCGTGGAAAGTGTCACGGTTTGACACAAGCCTTCCACGGCCGTAGAAATTGCTGGAATGAATCACGCTTCCCTTGCCAAGGTTCCACGGCCGTGGACTTGAACGTGGAATGTAGTACGGCCGTATTTTAGAGCGTGGTTTAGGGCTAGAACGTGATTCTTCCTTTCCCCGTGCTATTCTTCAAGTTAGCACATCCTTAGCTCCTAGGAATGTCCTCAATCCATGGACATGCTCAATCAAACTCCATCCTTGCTCAATTCCGTTCGGAAATAACTCTTAATTGCCTACAATCAACATAAAGCTTGTGTAGACCTCTATATCGACATTATAGACAAACTAGCTCACAAATGAATCAATGCTTAATCAATGACTATCAATATGGATGAAATGCTCTTAGAAAACGTGCCTAAAATATCACAATATTTCATGCTAACAAATAACCCCATACTTGCCACTTGCTTGTCCCTAAGCAAGGTCTTTCAAAAGGCTTTTAAAACACAAGTTAGGATGAAATATGTGTACCTTCTCAAAGCAATACTTCTTTTGGATGAATGTGCCTTCTAATCAATAGATCATTCTCAAATCTTGCTTCATTCGTTTATAAGACTTTCATACACTTAATCAAAGAGTAAAGAGTAAAGAAAGCTCATGAATCAATCAAAATTCCATGCAAACATCATAACCTTCAAACGTTATCAAAATCAATCATAAGAAACTTCAATTTAGATCACCAAGTCATATAACATTCTTTTGATCTTAAGGACTTTCAACAAGGTCTAGAATGTGGAAAGGGAAGGAAAACTTTAAGGAATGTGGTGCATGAATCCGGGAAAGTGGATAACTACTCTTTTCTTCTTCTCTTGCGGTTTCCGCAACACTTTCAACTTAGAGCTTCGCTCTCTTCCTTTCATTTTTCGACTTTACTTTTGGAGTTATGGATAGAGGTGCACAAAAACCGAAGCCTAGGAGATTGGCGTTTCTCAATTTTTATGAGATGCCTCAAACCCTTAGCACACATACCATAATCCGCTAGGAATATCGCTCAATCCGACTTTGGCAAGACACAGACACCCGGCTATGTGAATGGTGCCGAGTTACTTATCGTCATGATTGACTTCCCCAAACCTACAATTTATTTCTATTCTTTTGATTGCAAATAATTGCTTTCAAGGCCCTCCCACATCAAACATGCCAATATCAATCAACTCCTCCAAATTCCCGGATAGGTAAAGGAGGTCATAATTTCAATGAGGGGCTAAATGATCAAAGAAAGAAGAAAGAAAATCGAATTGACTTAGTCATCTCAACAAGAAGTATAAGAACTTATAGTGTGATTTCAACCTTATTTTCTCAACATGATTTAAGTAACATTCATCACATTATGAAATTTGCAAAAAGAAGCATAATCAACTCATTCAAATTCTTTTCAATTCACTATTTGTTTAAGCATGCAATTGTCATCAAAACTCAATTCACAAGTGGTGATTATCATAGAAATCATCTCAATTCTTTAGAAGCACAAAATTTTCAAATTTTTTCAATTTTTTTGGGTTTTTCAAACTCTTTTTCATGCAATGCAATAATGAAACGTGCAACAATATAATGAACATGCAAGATAGTCTCAATAGAAGCAATCAAAGTGAGTAAGAGTTATTACAAACTTTTAGTCACACCCCACCCCATACTTGGAACAAACATTGTCCCTAATGTTCAAAGAAAAGAAAAAGAAGAAAAGAAAGAAAGAAAAGACTCACAAAATGGAGGTGGAGCGGCTAAATTGTCGGTCCTCAAGGTCGTCACTAAGGTGGAGGCGGGAATGGAGAGAAGCTAGGGTCATAGTACCGCCCGAACTGCTGGCGGTAGACGTCTCTCATCATATGGTCAAGGTCATCCATACGTCCATCTCTAGCGTCGGCTCGGATCTCCAAGGCTCCCACCCTATCAGAAAGGCTAGTAGCCCAATCCGGCATCTGCTCGTACCATCCTGGAGCCTGGCTGTACCACCCCGGTGCATCTGACGGTGCTGGTGCTGGTGGCGGCGGTGCCTGAGTAGACCATGGTGGTGGAGCTCCGTACCACGCAGGAGGGGTCTCCATCCAAGTGGGTCTCTCGCTCACGCTGGCGCGGCGAGAAGATGAACCTGAAGCTCTGGCGGGGCGTGGAAAACGTCTAGGCACATCAGAAGCTATGTCCGGCTGATCCGGAAATGTGCCAAAATCCTCGTGAATGGTGGGTACCCTAGGGCTAGGAGGTGAAGGTGATGAAGGTGATGATGGAGGTGAAGGAGATGATGGTGGTGGTGCTCTAGAGGATGAAGAGGAAGAGGGGTTGCCCTTCCTCTTTTTATTCTTATCCTTCTCCTTATTCTTATCCTTATTTATCCCAGAAACTCTCCTCACAAAATCCATTACTGTTGAAAACCACGGTTTGTTCTTGGTGTTCCACGGTCGTGGAATTGACAAAGACCGTGGTTCGTCTCGACTCTTCGTAAAACTCAGCAATCAACAGCCAAACTCAGCAATCAAGTAGTCCTAGACTAATTTCTTCCAATTTCAATTAGTTCTCCTATAAATGCTAGCAAAAACGAAGCCGAATTGACAAAGATAGAGAAGAGCGGAAAAAACCTAGGTTTTGGATTTTAAAATCCGAATTCTGCGTTCCTTGGTGATTTGCCGCTCGATTCATTTCTTGGATCTCGTTGGTGGTTGGATTTGCTTCAGTTTGGGTCAAAGAATCGTTGAAAACGATTAACGAACGAAGAATTTAGGTGAGGGGCGTGATTTCGGCGAGAAGGGGGTGGAAAAGTTTTGTGAGATGTGTTTTTGTGAAGAACGTGGTTTATATAGTGGCCGGCAAAATTTTTGAAAACCACGGTATATCGGGGGGTTCCACGGCCGTGGAAATGTACGGAACCGTGGTTTTGGTGATTTTTCAAAGGCTTTTGGAAATTACGGTCACTGTAGTTGTCACGGCCGTGGTTTAGGCCGTGGAACTCTCTATAATGCTCCAAAGTCCAAGTTTCGTCACTTTTCTTCAAGATTACTCTTCCCCTTTCCTTTTCCACTATTCCTACATCCAAAAACACGAACATACCGGAAGGAATCAAAGGCAAAACAAAGCAAAAACGTCTAAACTAAGCTAAGCTATGAATCAAAAAACAAAAACGTAAATGCAATACCTTGGGTTGCCTCCCAAGAAGCGCTTTGTTTAAGGTCCGTAGCTAGACCAAATTCGCACTTATTCGAGTGCGGTGGGCGCGAACTCTTCAGCTTGGAGTTCCGGCGTATACTTCTTGAGTCGTTGACCGTTCACCTTAAAGCTTCCGCCCGCTTCACCCCATACTTCAACTGCACCATGGGGGAAAATACGCTTAATTATAAAACGTCCGGTCAACGAGATTTAAGCTTACCTGGAAATAGACGAAGCCTTGAATTGAAGAGGAGAACTTGATCTCCTTCTTTGAAGTCCTTTGGAATGATATGCTTATCATGCCAACGCTTTGCTCTCTCCTTGTAAATGTTAGCGTTTTCATAAGCATTCAAGCGGAGTTCTTCAAGCTCATTAAGGTCCAAGAGACGCTTCTCTCCCGCTTCCTTCATGCCAAAATTCAACCACTTGATGGCCCAAAACGCTTTGTGCTCCAACTCCACCGGTAAGTGACAAGACTTCCCATACACAAGGTTGTATGGTGTGGTTCCTATGGGAGTCTTGTATGCAGTCCGGTACGCCCACAATGCATCATCGAGCTTCAAGGACCAATCCTTCCTAGTCCTTGAAACTGTCTTCTCTAGGATTCCTTTGATCTCCCGGTTTGAGATCTC
>BSUD01000004.1:51531021-51555247 GCA_033239045.1 Fagopyrum esculentum
CGTCCTAGGGAAGAGACACTCAGAAAGTACCCGGTGAGCAATCTTCAAGGCTAAGTGATACATCAACTTAGCCTTGGTATCAGCTGGTTGCCAGCGGTCCTCGCTGGCATAGATCATGGCGACCTCTTCCCAGAAATCCTTGGCGTAAACGCCGCTGGGGAAACGACCATTAAAGGTCTCTTGGAACCCAAAGAAGGTTCCGAACTCCCGGATGGAGAAATCATAGTTCCTTTCCATCAGACGGAAAGAAGCTGTCCTATCAAAGTGGCTGTGCTCAAAAGACGTCACAACCTCTCTCGTGATCTCCTCATATGCGTCTTCTCGGATAGCGGAGAAGACAACAAGACCGGCTCTATCCAAGAGCCAAGTAAGGTCATCTATGATGTGTAGAGGAGCTAAATCCTCCAACAATAGGTACCTAGGTCCTATAACAGCCCTCTTGTGGATCCTCTCTAAGGCGTCGAGATGATCCTCGTGAATGGTGGGTACCCTAGGGCTAGGAGGTGAAGGTGATGAAGGGGATGATGGAGGTGAAGGAGATGAGGGTGGTGGTGCTCTAGAGGATGAAGAGGAAGAGGGGTTGCCCTTCCTCTTTTTATTCTTATCCTTCTCTTTATTCTTATCCTTATTTCTCCCAGAAACTCTCCTCACAAAATCCATTACTGTTGAAAACCACGGTTTGTTCTTGGTGTTCCACGGCCGTGGAACTGACAGAGACCGTGGTTCGTCTTGACTCTTCGTAAAACTCAGCAATCAACAGCCAAACTCAGCAATCAAGCAGTCCTAGACTAATTTCTTCCGATTTTAATCAGTTCTCCTATAAATGCTAGCAAAAACGAAGCCGAATTGACAAAGATAGAGAAGAGCGGAAAAAACCTAGGTTTCGGATTTTAAAATCTGAATTCTGCGTTCCTTGGTGATTTCCCGCTCAATTCGTTTCTTGGATCTCGTTGGTGGTTGGATTTGCTTCAGTTTGGGTCGAAGAATCGTTGAAAACGATTAACGAACGAAGAATTTAGGTGAGGGGCGTGATTTCGGCGAGAAGGGCGTGGAAAAGTTTTGTGAGATGTGTTTTTGAGAAGAACGTGGTTTATATAGTGGCCGGCAAAATTTTTGAAAACCACGGTCTATCGGGGGTTCCACGGCCGTGGAAATGTACGGAACCGTGGTTTTGGTGATTTTTCAAAGGCTTTTGGAAATTACGGTCACTGTAGCTGTCACGGCCGTGGTTTAGGCCGTGGAACTCTCTGTAATGCTCCAAAGTCCAAGTTTCGTCATTTTACTTCAAGATTACTCTTCCCCTTTCCTTTTCCACTGTTCCTACATCCAAAAACACGAACATACCGGAAGGAATCAAAGGTAAAATAAAGCAAAAACGTCTAAACTAAGCTAAGCTATGAATCAAGAAACAAAAACATAAATGCAATACCTTGGGTTGCCTCCCAAGAAGCGCTTTGTTTAAGGTCCGTAGCTAGACCAAATTCGCACTTATTCGAGTGCGGTGGGCGCGAACTCTTCAGCTTGGAGTTCCGGCGTATACTTCTTGAGTCGTTGACCGTTCACCTTAAAGCTTCCGCCCGCTTCACCCCATACTTCAACTACACCATGGGGAAAATACGCTTAATTATAAAAGGTCCGGTCCAACGAGATTTAAGCTTACCTGGAAAGAGACGAAGCCTTGAATTGAAGAGGAGAACTTGATCTCCTTCTTTGAAGTCCTTTGGAATGATATGCTTATCATGCCAACGCTTTGCTCTCTCCTTGTAAATCTTAGCGTTTTCATAAGCATTCAAGCGGAGTTCTTCAAGCTCATTAAGGTCCAAGAGATGCTTCTCTCCCGCTTCCTTCATGCCGAAATTCAACCACTTGATGGCCCAAAACGCTTTGTGCTCCAACTCCACCGGTAAGTGACAAGACTTCCCATACACAAGGTTGTATGGTGTGGTTCCTATGGGAGTCTTGTATGCAGTCCGGTACGCCCACAATGCATCATCGAGCTTCAAGGACCAATCCTTCCTAGTCCTTGAAACTGTCTTCTCTAGGATTCCTTTGATCTCCCGGTTTGAGATCTCTACTTGTTCACTAGTTTGTGGATGATAAGGGGTGGCGATCTTGTGAGTAACCCCATACTTAGCTAGAAGAGATTCAAAGCGCCGGGCAATGAAGTGAGAACCTCCATCACTAATGATAGTCCTTGGTGTCCCAAATTGTGGGAAGATGGTCTTGTTAAAGAACTTAACCACCACCATGGCATCATTGGTGGGAGAGGCAATCGCTTCCACCCATCTAGAAACGTAATCCACCGCCAAGAGTATGTATTGGTTTCCACAAGATGATGGGAACGGTCCCATGAAGTCTACTCCCCAAATGTCAAAAATCTCCACCTCTTGGATGTTATTGAGGGGCATCTCATTCCTCCTAGAGATATTTCCTGTTCTTTGACAAGCATCGCAACAGGAAACAAAGGTTTGCACATCTCTAAATAAAGTAGGCCAAAAGAATCCAGATTGCAATACCTTAGCGCTAGTCTTGTTCGACCTAGCGTGTCCTCCACATGGTAGTGAGTGACAATGGCGGATGACACTTTGCATCTCATCTTCCGGCACACATTGCCGAATAATGCCATCCGGACCTCTCTTAAAGAGGAGAGGTTCATTCCAAAAGTATTCCCGGACATCTTTAAAGAACTTCTTTCTTTGTGCGTAGGATAATCCGGGTGGTATCTCCTGACAAACCAAATAGTTAACAAAATCATCAAACCATGGTTCGTTACCTTTGGAGATCACATCGATGCACTCCTCTATAATGTGTAGGTGTTCGTCCGGGAAGGAGTCATCTATAGGTAAATGGTCGTCCTCTAGATGTGTTAGACGACTCAAATGATCCGCAACAGAATTTTCCGAACCCTTCTTGTCGCGGATCTCTAGATCGAATTCTTGTAGGAGAAGAATCCATCTAATTAGCCTTGGCTTCGCATCCTTCTTTGCAAGGAGGTACCGGATCGCAGCATGATCCGTGTATACAATCACCTTTGCACCTACAAGATAAGAGCGAAATTTGTCAATAGCATAAACAATGGCTAAAAATTCATTTTCCGTAGTGGCGTAGTTGAGTTGCGCTTCGTCTAGCGTCTTGCTAGCATAGTATATGGCATGGGTTCGCCCTTCTTTCCTTTGTCCAAGAACAGCTCCTATAGCTACGTCACTAGCATCGCACATAACCTCAAAGGGAAGGTTCCAATCCGGAGGTTGGATAATAGGTGCTGAAATTAGAGCTTCTCGAATCATATTGAACGCATCTAAACATTCCTGCGAAAACTCAAAAACCGCATCCTTCATCAATAGATTAGTAAGAGGTTTTGATATTTTAGAGAAATCCTTTATGAAGCGCCTATAGAATCCAGCATGTCCTAGGAAACTTCTTATCCCTTTCACCGAAGTTGGGGGAGGAAACTTTTCAATAGTCTCTATTTTTGCCTTATCCACCTCAATCCCTCTACTAGAGATTAAGTGTCCTAAAACAATTCCTTCCTTTACCATAAATTGACACTTTTCCCAATTAAGAACTAGGTTAGTGTCTTCACACCTTTGTAATACAAGAGCAAGGTTAGAAAGGCAATTGTCAAAAGAGGAACCGTATACGGAGAAGTCATCCATGAAGACCTCCATGATTTCCTCAATGTATTCGGAGAAGATGGCCATCATACACCTTTGAAAGGTGGCTGGGGCGTTGCAAAGCCCGAACGGCATTCTCCTATAAGCAAACGTACCCCACGGGCACGTGAATGTGGTCTTCTCCTGATCATCCGGGTGTATCGGAATCTGAAAGAAACCACTATAAGCGTCAAGATAGCAAAAATGTGAATGTTGTGCTAACCTTTCAAGCATTTGGTCGATGAACGGCAATGGGAAGTGATCCTTCCTTGTCGCATTATTAAGCTTGCGGTAGTCTATGCACATCCGCCATCCTGTTACGGTTCGGCTAGGAATGAGTTCGTTCTTCTTGTTGGTGATGACCGTCATTCCTCCCTTCTTCGGAACTACTTGAACCGGACTCACCCACTTGCTATCGGAGATAGGGTAGATGATACCTGCATCAAGAAGTTTAAGAATTTCCTTCTTGACAACCTCCTTCATGGTCGGATTCAACCGCCTTTGAGGTTGTCTTGAAGTCCTAAAGTCCTCTTCCATTAATATTTTGTGCATGCATAGGGAAGGTTTTATTCCTACTAAGTCCTCAATAGTATATCCTAAAGCTTTTCTATGTTTCCTAAGGACAACCATGAGCTCATTATGTTCATCTATGCTTAGATCGGAACTAACGATAACCGGAAAGGTAGAGTTAGGTCCTAGAAAAGTGTACCTTAGATGAGTGGGAAGCGGCTTTAGTTCCATTGTGATCGGAGTCTCCAATGGCTCTTGAGGAGCGTCCGGTGCCTCCTTAGAAGTGTCTAAGGAAGTAGAAGGTGTAGGGGAAGAATCAAGGGAAGTTGAAGAAGAGGCACGATCACCCTCTTCCACGGCCTGAATCACGGTTTCCCTGCATCCTCCACGGCCGTGGTTTAGGGCGTGGAAAGGAAATACGGTTGCTCTGTCTCCTCCACGGCCGTGTAACCCTCTGGAGTGAGCCACGCTTTGGTTGGTGAAATCCACGGCCGTGGAATATAGTGTATGGCCGTGGATTCTCACGTTTTCTGCCTCGTCGTGGAGCTTCTCAAACTCCACTTCACACACTTCTTCTTGTGATTCTAAGGCTTCAATTGCCTCATTGCACTCCTCTTCTTCCCCTACATTCGTTAGACTCATAGTAATAACCTTTTGCAAAGGATCTTTGAAGAGAATAGCACTTACCTCCTCTCTAGACAACCCTTCTTCATCTTGGATATTGAATATATCCTCATCAAAGATTGGTTCCTTCACTAGAGTGGAAAGAACGAACTCTACCTTCTCCTCTCCTATGTCAAAGGCGAGTCTAGCATTCTTGCAATCGACTATGCAGCCGGAAGTTGCAAGAAACGGTCTTCCGAGTATGATCGGGACCGGACTATCTGCAGGAATGTCAAGCACAACAAAATCGATGGGAACAAAGAATTTACCTAGCTTGACCGGGACGTCTTCTACAATACCGACGGGGCGAGTGATGGATCGATCCGCCATGTACAACGTCATCTTCACCGGTTTAGGGTCGCCTAAACCGATCTTCCTACATAATGCAAGTGGTATGATGCTCACACTTGCTCCTAAGTCACATAACGCATCATATGTGACATCTCCCACTCCTATGGGAATGCAAAATGACCCCGGATCCTTTAGATTTGGGGGCATTTTCTCCTTCATGGTCTTGATGAGATCCGAAGAATCCGAACTCATCTTAACTTCTCCAAAATCCTCTAACTTTCTCTTGTTAGAGAGGATCTCCTTTAAGAACTTGCCATAAGCCGGCATACCTACAATAGCATCAATGAAAGGTATATTAATATGCAGCTTGCTCATGAGTTCTATAAACTTACCAAATTGTTTATCTAGACGCGCTCTTGCTCTAGATTGAGGGAATGGTAGGGGAGGTTTGTAAGCCGGAGGAGGAACGTAGACATCTTCCTTCTCCTTCCCCTTCTCTTTGTCTTTCTCAACGGAGACTTCAACAAACTTAGGCTGCGGATCGGTGGTAGTCACTCCGCTCCTAGTTGTGATTGCCATCACCCTTCCCTTAGGGTTATCCTCCGTTTTTCCTGGAAGTTTCCCTTGATTCCTAGGAACTTCCTCCGCTTGGCTGAACATTTGGTTTTCTAAAACCTTTTGGGCTTTATCAACCTTAGAAATTTGATCATCAACCTTAATGATGCGGTTCTCTAAACCTTGAAGTTTTCCCAAGATTGTCTCCAACATGGGATCGGGCTTCTCCTTCCCCGAAGTGTTTCCTCCATTAGATGTTTGCCCTTGGCTTTTCAAAGGAGTAGAGGAAGAGGAAGGTGGAGTTAGTGAATTTGAATTAGAAGGATAAGAGTTACCGGAGTTTTGTTGATTGGAGCGCCAATTGTTGTTGTTTGAACCCCTATTGTTGTTCCAATTATTATTCCGGTTGTTGTTGTTGTCATTCCAATTATTCCGGTTGTTGTTCCGGTTATTGTTGTTGTTGCGGTTTGTATTCTCACCACCATTGTTGTTGTTGCCCAAGTAGCCAACATCCTTTCCTTTTTGCTTTGGAAAGTTGGTCTTGATAGCCTCCTTCAACTCTTTAATCTCATTGTTGAGAGAAAAGATTTGAGTTTGAGCCTCATGTGTGAGCTTTGCTCCTTGCTCCACACGATTTCTCTCAACTTTCCGGTGGGAATACTTCTCTATGACTCTTGCTTGCTTCTCAATGAAGTCCCAAGTGTCATCTTCCCTCATGTCCATGAATGTACCACATGAGAGGGATTAGAGCTTGAATTGTGTCTCCACATCCAGCCCCTTGTAGTATATCTCCAACAATGCAAGCTTGGATATGCCATGATGAGGGCAATCCAATAGCAAATCCTGAAACCTTTCCCAAGATTGAAACAAACTTTCGTTAGATCTCATGGAAAATGCATTAATCTTACCTCTAAGTTCCGCCGTTTTGGATGGCGGAAAGAACTTAGTGAGGAACTCCGCGGAAAGGTCTTCCCACGTGTCTAGTTTCCCACTAGGAAGAGCTTGGTACCAAGACAATGCTTTCCCCTTCAAGGAGAAGAAGAAAGGCTTGAGCTTATAGTTGTTGGTAGTTGCGTTCTTCATCCTCATTGTCTCCATCATACACTCAAAGTTTTGTAAGTGTTGGTGTGGAGATTCAGCGCTTGTTCCGCCAAATTGGTTTTGGCGAACGAGAGTAATAACCTACGGGTTGAAGCTAAACCCTTGTACATCATCAGCATCAAAGTTCACACCTAGACGGCGTGGTTGCTGTGTTGGATCCATCCTTTGGCCAAGAGTTCTTGGCTCCTCATCCACACGTTCGATCCTCGCATTCCTAGGTGGAACACGGCGATTCGCAGCTGCCCGTGGATGGAATGGATTCACATTGATCGTGGGATCAATTTCCTCTAATGGTGGCATGGAGGAGTCGCTATCCTCATTGGATGAGTTAGCTCTAACCGATCTTCCCGATCTCCTCTTTTTCTTTTTCTCCTTAAGGTTGTTTATTTCCAACCTCATTTGGAACATCATGTCCGTTAGATCATCAACCTTCGTTTAGTGACGATCCATCTCTTCTCTACGTGTCTTCTCACTCCATTGGAGTTGAGCTTCTCTTTCCGCTAGCTCCGATTGAAGATCACGTTCTTCAGCCATTTTCTTTTCCTTACGCTTTTGCCTTAAAGTCCTCTCAAGCTCTTGATCAAGAGGTAAGAGGTCCTCGGTGTTCCTAGACCTGCGCATACACTCAAAGAGATATCAAATAACAAGGGAAGAGCTCCCAAGCTTGACAACCGATAACCGAATTCGGCCTAGACCAAATCCCCGGCAACGGCGCCAAAAACTTGTTCGCCACTTAGCGTGCGTGCAAATAAGCTTTAATTATAAAACTAGAAATCAAGCAAGCGAACTCGCAGTGTACGGATCGATATAGTTGAGCAAGAATTCCAGAGTATCGAACACAGGGATTTGGGGGGTTAAATCCAATTATAGAATTGTCAAGCGAGTAAATGTATGAGCTTTGTGAATTATTGGGAAAACAACAATCCTAAAGATCCAGGAATCCAGCTGTGGCAATCGATTCAAGATATACTAAAGATATAAGGACAGAATTAAGGTATGCAAAAGTATACGAATGTAAGGTAATCGTACGGTGAAGTTCCAAAAACCTTATATGACTCACCTAAAAGGCACTCTCTATACAGGTTGTTGAGGCTTCAATATAGAAAGGTTCTAAAGGTAAGAATTAACGTCAAATACCCAAACTTACAATCCAAGGCTCAAGACTAACTAAACCGATTAAGGTTGTGACACTCAGAATCGAGGTAGAGGTTGTTGAGGCTTCACTACCACCTAGAAAAGGTAAAGCCAAGACTAAGTTAAAGCAAATCTTTAACTTTGGATTAGAGTAAAAGCAAGTTCGTAAACTGACACAAAATTACGGGTAGTTCTTGAGTTCCACGGCCGTGGAAGCTCAAGAACAGACCGTGGATTAGGGTTGTCGGCGATTCTCTCTAACTCTCAGGGTCCAATCTGTTTACGATCGATCTATCATCATCTAAGCCACAACTACCAACCCTTCACCTTAGAATTGTTAAGGGCTTTTAGCCAACAATAGTCATATTGATATCAAATTCAAGGGTTAAAAGAATGAAAGATGAAAACTTCCGAAAACCTTTAATAACTTTCAAACCAATCTCAAATCCACAAATCAAGAACAATAACGTCAATAGATTTGGAATAACACAAACAATCACGAATCTTAGATAAGAAGGAAGAACGGGATGTCAATCCATCTTCTAAATCAAACTTAAAGATAAAGCGTAACCTTCTTGTGAACAATCTTCCAAACCTTCCATCTTCCGTCAATCCGGAAATCTTCAATAGCAAAGTGTGAAATCCTCAATCACAATCTCCACAAGATGTGAAATTAGGGCAATTCCAAGGTAAGCGGAAATAAGCCTAAGCATAGGTGACGGAATCTCTCTTCGTCCGTCCTTTTATAGTGTAAGATAAAATATAAGCCCGGCCCAATTGCGTAGAAGATCGTGGCTTAAAGTGTGGCGAAAAAGATCGCCAAGATCATGGTCGTGGAAGGGTTCCACGACCGTAATTTAGAGCGTGGAAAGTGTCACGGTTTGACACAAGCCTTCCACGGCCGTAGAAGTTGCTGGAATGAATCACGCTTCCCTTGCCAAGGTTCCACGGCCGTGGACTTGAACGTGGAATGTAGTACGGCCGTATTTTAGAGCGTGGTTTAGGGCTAGAACGTGATTCTTCCTTTCCTCGTGCTATTCTTCAAGTTAGCACATCCTTAGCTCCTAGGAATGTCCTCAATCCATGGACATGCTCAATCAAACTCCATCCTTGCTCAATTCCGTTCGGAAATAGCTCTTAATTG
Source organism: Fagopyrum esculentum (assembly GCA_033239045.1). NCBI lineage: Eukaryota > Viridiplantae > Streptophyta > Magnoliopsida > Caryophyllales > Polygonaceae > Fagopyrum > Fagopyrum esculentum. The sequence goes on from BSUD01000004.1 coordinate 51,540,073, forward strand.
CCTACAATCAACATAAAGCTTGTGTAGACCTCTATATCGACATTATAGACAAACTAGCTCACAAATGAATCAATGCTTAATCAATGACTATCAATATGGATGAAATGCTCTTAGAAAACGTGCCTAAAATACCACAATATTTCATGCTAACATTTACGTTCCCCTAAGACAGCCTTCTCACACAATGCAAGCGGAATGATGCTCACACTTGCTCCTAAGTCACACAATGCATCATATGTGATGTTTCCAACTCCGATGGGAATACATAACGATCCCGGATCTCTTAGTTTGGGTGGCATCTTCTCCCTCATGATCTTGATGAGTTCCGATGACCTTGAGGACATCTTCACTTCACCAAAGTCTTCTAGCTTCCTCTTATTGGAGAGGATTTCTTTTAAGAACTTCCCATATGCGGGCATATCGAAGTGCTTGTCTAGATGTGCTCTCGCTCTAGACTACGGGAATGGTAGTGGCGATTTGTACGCAGGAGGCGGTACGTATATTTCTTCTTTATCTTTCGTTTCGGTTGACCTAGAAGCATTTCGGATGAGGTCTCTTCCGAGGTGACTCCCTGTTGGGGTCTCCTCGGTTGGCCTAGATTTCACCTCGGTCGAGGTGTTCTGCGTCACAGCGTCATTCGAACGAGGTTGTGGGTCAGCGGTCTTCAAGCCACTCTTTGTTGTAATTGACATGATTTGGCCTTTTAGGTTGTTCGTCCTGGGAGTTTCCCTGGATCTCTAGGGACTTCTCCAGCCTTGCTAAACACTTGATTTTCCAAGGCTTTTTGTGCCTTAGAAATCGAAGTAATGGTGCTCTCTAGTCCATCTTTCCGGCCAGCACTTCAATCATAGCTTCCAACTTAGAACTTGGTGATTGGTTCAAGCTTGATGATGGTTCTTGGCTCTTCAATTGAGTAGAAGAAGAAGAAGAAGAAGAAGAAGAAGAAGAAGAAGAAGAAGAAGAAGAAGAAGAAGAAGAAGAAGAAGAAGAAGAAGAAGAAGAAGAAGAAGAAGAAGAAGAAGAAGAAGAAGAAGAAGAAGAAGAAGGTGGTGTTAGAGCATTTTCAGCATGGGAATAAGGATTACCGGAATTGTTTTGATTGGATCTCCAATTGTTGTAGTTCTGGTTGTTGTTGTTGTTGTAGTTGTTGTTCCTGTTCCCTTGGTAGTTTCCTCTTCCAACATACCCAACGTCTTGCTCTTTGGTTTGTTACGTTTTCGCCTTTATGAGCTCCTTCAAAGTCTTCATCTCATTATTGAGGGCGTTGATTTGTTCCACACTAGAAGAGGTGAGATTCAGCTCATGAGGTCTAGAAGTTTGACCTCCCGTCTCCGTACTCCGGTTGGAGTATTTCTCCGTAGTGAGAGCTTGCTTCTCAACAAAATCTCACGCTTCATCAACTGGCTTGTCCATGAACGTCCTAGTTGAGAGTGATTGTAGTTTGAACTGCGCTTCCGTATCCAAGCCCTTGAGATAAATTACCAGCAGATCAATCTTTGGAATCTCGTGGTGTGGGAAATCCAACAAAAGGTCTTTAAACCTTTCCCATGATTTGAAGAGGCTTTCACCATTCCTCATCACAAATGCATTTATTTTGGCCATCAACTCCGCCATCTTTGATGACGGAAAGAATTTGGTGAGAAACTTTGCGGTCATCTCCTCCCATGTGTTCACACTACCGGTTGGAAGCGAATGGTACCATGCAAGTGTTTTATCCTTCAAAGAGAAAAAAAACACGCATCTTATAGTTATTATTATCACATCTAGAAGGTCTCAAAGTTTCCATCAAATTGTCATAGTTTTGCAAGTATTGGTGTGGTGATTCTCTCTCCATTTCTCCAAAACGATTCTGCTGAATCATTGTGATGACTTGAGGTTTGAATTCATAATCTCTGTTTGCTAGATCACCTAGGTTGACGCCGGGACGGCGTGTTTGCTGAACGGGATCCATACATTGACCAAGTGTTTATGGAATGCCCACAAATGGATCAACTAGCTCCACCCTTGGTGGAGGCGGTGGTGTTGGTACATTAGCGGGTGCTGGTGGAGGTGGGTTAATCACATCCCTAGGACCTCTCTCCTCTTCCACATGCACAAGTCACATATGCTCTCTCATTGCGGCCAAGTCGGCCTGAACTTGCTCCTGTTGAGTAAGTTGGTCAGCTCTCTCTTTCCTTAGAGCTTCTTCTTGTAGCCTTATTTGATATCAATCTGCAACTAATTCTGCTCTAAGATCTTCTACTTCCTTATAATTGGCAAAGGCCATTTTCGTGGCTTCCTTCAACCTTTTCTTGTAATCTTTTCTGATTAATGATTGTAAGGAACGATTTATTTACCAGTTCAAGTTCTTCGCATAAACCTAAGGAAAGGTCCTGCAAGAACACTCGGGCAAAAAAGATCAATAGTAAAGCAGGAAGCTTCCAAGTTGGACAACCGTACGCTGGATTTCTTGACCAATTCCCCGGCAACGGCGCCAAAACTTGTTCGCTCCAAAAGGTGTGTGCAGACAAAGCTTTAAATTTATAATCCGAATAATAAGCCTAACGATAAGCGAACCCGCGGTGTACGGATCAATCGTAGTAAGGGCTTATATTCCGGAGTCGATCTCAAGGAATCGGTGAGAACAATCACAGCAAAACAATATAACTTCATAAGCATGTAAAAAAATATTGATCAAAAGCAAAAGACAAGATGTATATCAAGATGGAGAAATGCAGATTCTAAAGATCATAGTATCCAATTGTGGTTTCGACTCAAGATCTCTTCGGATAACGTGGACAAAGATAAGGATTGCTGAGGGAAGGTGTTGCTACTATGGGATAGATCACCGGGTAAGTATCACTACCCACCTTCCCAAACCAAAGCTCTTATCACCGGGTAAGTCTCAAGGAACTAGGGAAAGGTAAAGGAGCTCAAACCAACATCACTCACCTAAGGGTACAAAACTAACCATCACCGGGTAAGTCTCAGGTTAAATCTCAATGGTAGGATGAAGGCACACTCAAACCCTAATAAAGAATAAACCTTTATTACCTAACACTCATTATCATAAGTATACAAGCAAGGAATCATCGGGTAAGTATCATCCTAGGCTTGCGTGTAAACAAGGAAAGGTGCAACAAGGATAGGATTTGGCAAACTATAACCTAAACTCAAGATAGACAATGTAGTGGGCGATCTCGTTCTGTTCTATATCGATCTTGGTCGAGATGCTTAACGAACACCCCGAGACGGGTTTCAGATTAGGGTTAACTCAAGCTTTTAGGGTCCACTTGGATAAAGGTCTATTCTTTCATTGTCTATACCACAACCTTCAACTAATCACCCTAGAATCGCAAGGGTGTTTAGCCAACAATCACTATAATCAATTCAATATCAATTATATCAAGATATTAAGAAAAGGGAATAAAGCAAGCAACAAAGGTATCTCAATTATCAAAGCAAACAAATCAACAAAAATATCAATAAAGTGCTCCAAAAAGGGATGATAACAACTCACTAGCAATCCCCAAAGAAATCCTCACAATCTAGGGTTACTCAAACCCTAAGCAGTCCTTCCTACAAATGTTCCCTTCCTTCAATCCTTCAAAATCAACCGTCCAAGAATCTTTTGACCTCTCAGCCGTCGAGAGTCTAGCCTCTTGAACTCCATGTCCACCTTCCATTCTTATAGAAGAATTTTAGGTCAAAAATATATTTTATCTTCTTGGGTTGTTGGACGTCGACCTCGATCCAGGCTCAGTGGGCCATCTCGGTCGAGATGCATGGTTGTGTCCATCCGAGATCAGCAGTGATCTACGTGAATGAAATCATATCTTCGTTTGGATATTTCTATCTTCCCTCCAGCATGGTTCTTGTCCTTCTCCTTGTCCTTCCTAATGCTCCTAAATGTAGCTCCATAGCTTCCTTAGCTCTTTATGCTCCATTTCCACCCAAAACATACCATATTCCCTACAATTACAACAAAACATGGTGTAAACCTCGATTCTTGCAAAATAACCGAAAAATGACATAATAACTACAAATACATATACATACATGCAGAATTATGATGAGAAAACAACATAATCATGTCCGAAATATAGACAGTAATTCATGCTATCAAGTAGGTTAGCTGAGGAGTTCACACTAGGTAGATAGTGAGATTCCATGGGGTACCGAGGACCATCGTCTCTGACCGAGATGGACAGTTTGTCTTGAGGTTTTGGCAGCATGTGGATGACGCCTTAGGGACGAGCCTTTACTTCATGACAATGTATCGCCTCAGATATACGGTCAATCTGAGAGGACTATCTAAAACTTTGAGGATATGTTGAGAGCTTGTGCGTTAGATTGGGGACAAGGGTGGCCAGATCACCTTCCTTTGGTTGAGTTTTCGTATAATAACAGCTGGTATGCATAGAACGGGATGACCCTTTATGAGGCGTTGTATGGGCGGAAATGCCATACACCTCTATGGTGGGAGGAGCTGAGTAACACTAGTGGAGTAGCTCTTGAGCATATAAAAGACGGCATCGCTCTAGTAGTGTTGATCCGAGAGTAGATGTTGGCCGCGCAGAGTCGTCAAAAGTCTTATGTTGGCAAGAGGCGCCAACCTCTATAGTTTAGAGTGGGAGCTAGGGTTTGGTTGACAGTATCACCGACGCGAGGCGATAGATGTTTCGGCATTAAGGGAAAGTTGAGTCCTCGATTTGGACCATTCGATATCTTGGAACCAGTCGGAGAGGTAGCAAACTGGCTAGCCTTACCACCGATACTAGAGGGTGTTCACCCAGTCTTTCACCTGCCTCAGCTGAGAGAGTACATACCGGGCCCGAGACACATTATCAGTTACGAGGACTTGGTGTTCGTTCCGGACCACACCTTTGTAGAGCATCCGGTAGCTATCCTAGAGAGGAGTACGAGACGCTAACGATCAAAGAACATACTGATGATGCGAGTCTAGTGGTTTAGACGAGGAGCCGATGAGGCTACGTGGGAGACAAAGGATAGTATTAGGAGGAACTATCCAGAGTTGTATGTTGAGTTATCTGCTGATATAGGATCGTCGGGTTAGTTCTCGGATCCTTACTTACGTATGTGTTATGTTGTTGTTACATGCTTTCATGTTTGTGTGGTTTATGATCATGAGGATCCTGTTGTGTTGTTTTTTATTTAATTGTGTGGATCACAACCCTCATCACTTCTCTTCATAAGGACCCTTCTTTGTAACGTCTTTTGCTATTTGTGCAGTGAAATACGACTTTTCTCTGTGAGAGCAAGGTACAGTGTTTTTCTCTAAACCTCTCTTGTCCTTCTTCAATTCCTCTAACATTTTATCTATCAATTTAAATGGGGTTGATTTTTATGCTCAATGTATGGAAAGTTGAAGCTATCAGAATTACAGGTTGCTTCTGATTTGGAGTTGCTTCCAAGTTGCATCGGCAAATTCTCAAACCTTATATTCTATTGGTTAAATTCTTTCAACTCGCATTTATGTAAATCTATTAAGACTTTTCATGTTGGTTTATGCAGTTGTGATTTCACCTATATCATGTGCTTACTGCAAAGGCCTCTTCTCCTTGATGTTGATTCCTCTACACGAGCAACTCTTCTTCGTCAAACAAAGCAGACACAAGCAGACAAGGCATTTGGAAACAGAAGTTATCCACACCTCAATCGTGCAAGCGAGCATCCATTCCTCCTCCTTGCATAAAAAAGAGAAACTCAAGAAGTGTCCTTATCCTAGGTTGAAACAAGTGCAAGAAATCAAGGGCTCTCTTTCATGGTCTTCATTTTTGCATTATCTCAAAAACATTATACTGAAATCATATATTCTGAGCTATGACTTATGAGTCATGTATAAATCGGTATAAAAGAATAGAACAAAACAAGAACGGGGAAGCTAATACATAGAAGTAGAACTGTTCATAGGTCCAGTCAAGATCGAATGAACTGAAAAACTTGTGATATTTACAAAATTATAGGTGCAGACCTGAACCGGACCGGACCGGACTGATTGTGGACCGAATTGGTTGGACCGAATACCAGACTTGTTGGTTTCGGTCCGGTCCGATCCGATCCAAAAATCGAACCGGATAAATGAACAGTCATACATAAAAGTCAAAGATCTCATATTGGACGTACCTAGAGACGAATACACAAGTCAAATATGTGATCCTAAGATATCCACTTTCTTTAGTTTAATAACCATATGAAAGTTCAGAAATAACTCGTGCACGCAACTCAGAGTGGAATCTCATTTCCAGCGCATTCAAGTATATGGAAGGGAGTTCCCACCAAAAAAAAAAGTATATGGAAGGGAGTTAAGAATTTCTTCTATAGTCATTAGTCAACATACATCGGAAGGTTGACTTCTTCATCAATATCATATAATCTCCACCGCATTGCACCGTTTTTTTAATCCAAACCTTAACAAAATTATAAGAAGTGATCTGTTTTAATCAACTTTGTTTTAATTAAACTCAGGTAGATACCTTACCACAAATCTAAGGAGATGAATGATTAATATGTTATATTAATTAGATTGCTAAATCAATTATTTAACTAATCCAAATCTTAATAATATCCACGCATAATTAAAAATTGCTTCATTAAAATATTTGATTTATTTGATAAATTTGATTGATAATATTTAAATAATTAAAACTGACCAAATTTGCTAAGTAGGTTTTTATAATATTTAAATGTATCTCATTTTTATCGATGTTAACAATGTTGTTGTTATAAGATTGGAATCAATTTCAACAAGTAGATTACAAGTTTTAACAAAATTAAATCGTAATTAAATATTTTTTATTTCGGAAATATGTAAATAATTAAAATCATTTGGGTTGTTGCTAGGAAAGCGATATGCTTAACAAAATTTTCTATGAAAGTTTAACGAGTAATGGTTTTAAGAAAGAATTGGTTGAAGTTGGCTCTTATTATTAAGGGTATATTTACTTAATAAATTAATGTTATAGTACTCTTAATAAAGTAATAGTGATAAAAGGTTTAGTTAACCATTTTACCCTTGTTTTAATAGGTTAAATGTTCGTAAGATTTGCATTTATAAAAAACTAAGAAGTTTTTAGTTAATCTAAATAAAAGGAAAACAAGATAATTTGGGGAGATATGACTAGAAAAGATTGTACCGAGATATGTTAAAGATGAATTTCAAATGTGATAAATTCTGCTTAATATATATAAGTTATAAACACAGATTTGTAATTTTTGTAATTCCAAATCTATCACAAAGGTCTAGAATTTAGGGGAAGATATTGGATGATTTTATATGTTTGTTTTTTTTATAGTGAGGTATAAAGTATGTAACACCCCCAAGTTCTGGGAACTCGAAACGTTACGGGTTAGGACCTAACAATGGGTCCCGACCCTCAGAGTAGCAACGACAGAACGAATCTTACAACAATGCACAAATAAATGAAAATCAAAACTCAATATAAAACCAAAGGTTATAACAAAGGGAAGCGTAAAAGACTCGCAACCAAGTTCAAACCAAAGGGAAAACAACAACAGAAATATAAACCCGATCCCGTCCTATAATGTACGGGAACCCCGGCTGACCACACCGTCCTGATCACTCGGCAACACCTATATCCCGCGAGACATCTACAACATCGGTATAAACCGTTAGCTAATTCTAGATATCAGAAAGACTATAAAGACACAAACACACATAAGGTAATATAAGCATATAGCATGCTCGCACTCAACCGATTATTATCTTTCATTAAGTTATCCATTACTAATTCAACTTCTCTTGTCACACGAGAATCTCCCGAAACTCGCATCCGCTTCCATCTTCCAACAGGAATAGATCATTACTATCCATTACCTGTGGGCTTGGGTTGCAAGAGCACCTCCTAGTCTCCTGTAGAACTAGACAAGTGGTCACCGCCCGGTTATCATACACTTGGGCCAATTATGGTTATAAGGTCAATCCTAATCCGTTAACAATAATAACAACACAACAAGCCAATACACTCAAACAAATATACGGAATGAAGATAAGTAAGTCCAGGGGACTTACCTCACTCGAAGGTAACTCAAAGATCAGCAAACAACTCAGTTTCCGTAGAAAAGAAGGACAGAAAGCCTGCTCAACAAGGCATAACGAATCAGGAACGAAACGGTTGCTAGAAGTCTATAACTTCTATTCTCAATAATCTCTAAAAGATCTACACATGTTAGGGTCACAATCCCTAGTCTTAAAGAACACCAAGGGTCAACAATATCCATACAAGCCAAGGAAAGAAATGAGGGAAGCAAGGAAGGAAGCAGCTCACAAAAGACGGGAGCAACTGGAGGGAAATAGCGGGGGCGGATAGACAACACCACAGGGGCGGCACTGGGCAGGATCCGCGGGGGAGGGGGCGGTGCACTGACGGAAGCCAATTTCGGGGTTTCTCTTGACAGAAACTCACAACAAGGGATCCAAAGCTCGATTCCTTCGATCCAAACACGTCAAGACTCAACCAAGGGAGCCTGAGAACAACAACGAATCAACAACGGGAACGCCAACAAGAATCAAGGCTCAACCTTGATTCTTGGAGAAGAAGAAAAGGAAGAACGAAAGAAGAAATCGAAACAAAAGGAAAAGGCATGCAGCAACACATGAACGTGAGGGAGAAACAAGGAAGGAGAAGACTTACACGTCCAGCAAGAGGTCACAGGGAAGAAAGGTTGCATCTTTCGAGGTTGAAGGAAAACGTATGCAAGAAACGGAAAAAAGAAGACAAAGAGGGAATTTATAGGAACGATGGAAAAAGATAGAAGGAAGAACGTTCTAGGGTTAAAAACGTGACAAGAAAGCCGGCACATAAGATAGAAGATCAGATCTTCTATATATGGAAAGAAATAAAACGGAATAAAAATAGATCGGGCGTGATTTGTAGCCAGCTGCAGGTGCAGGTGACCTTGCCGCGGGGCGGAACTCTTCATCGCCGGGGCGGTGAAGGCAAAACCGCGGTATTACAAAGTATATATTTATTTTAATAATTAATTAGTGTATATAAATTAGACCATTTTTTAATTATCCTTAAGAAAAGGAAAAATAAAGACAAAATTAATTAATAGTCTATATAAATTGGACCTAAGTCCTAATAATCCTAGGGAAAAATGGAAAACCACTATTTTATTACACAATATCTTAATATGCATGTGTGGTACCCAATATGTCAATATGTAACCGTAATATTTAATATGCTAATGTTCAATTCTAATAAACAATATGTTAATATGCAAGCTTCTTACCTAGTATGGTAACCAATTTACTTACCCAATTTTACTTATCCAATTTCACCTTTCATGGGGTGAGATGACCATCTTCCTCCATGGGGTGAGATGACCATCACCCTCCACGATGTAATCGTCATCATGGGTGTGAGGATTGACGGAGAGCCCTTACTGACACCGCTTTCTTCACATGACCGCACTAACTGGCTGAGCAAGGTGTTTCATATTACCAAGGCTGAGTTACGGTGACATTAGACGGCGTTATGTGTAGATGCCTTGAGTACGGCATTCACCACCATATGTCGCAACCCAGACACCCCAGCTGAGGATTTCACTTCCGTGTTCCTCCTCTTTTTCTTGGGGTCATCTTTGTTCGTCGATAAGTCGACGAACAAGATTCTCCCTTGGTTGATCGATTTAGCATGCAATCACCAGCGTACAGGAGGGTATGCATGGGGCGATGTTGTCTTGGTGTACTTATACTGGTACGTATAACTATCACTTTAGTTGAATATTTACATATTCATTTTTTATTAATACTAATCTTCAATTTAAAAAAACGCCGTATAGGATGATGGGCGACGACGCTTCACGGCTGAAGGTGAAGACGATCGCTGGTTGTGCATCACTGTTGTTGGTAAAATTTGTTACACATTCACAAACGCATAAATATGTACCTACTAATATCATAATTAAATGGTGCAGTTTTGGATTTATGCCCACTTCTCGTCACTAGATTGTTCTACGGCGGAGGATCTTGGGAGAGATGGATGAAGTAGGTGGGCTTCGAGACTTTCTGTCCCAAAGACCCCACCTCAAACATTAGAGAGATTGAGATCACTCCGCTCATATTTAGACTTGAGAGCGGAGGACATCAAGTTCATGTCCTACGGAGACAGAGTTTTAGATTTTAAGGACGAGTTCGCGGTTTCCACGTATAGAGGGACGATCCAATCTGATCATTTAACATCCTCTCGCGTGAAGTCTCTATTGAAGTTTATATCTTTCCGATCTGATCATTTACCATCAAGACGATGTTCTCCATCACCAACTGAAATCCTTGCACCCTCGAACGAAAGTACTCTTCAACAAAGAATGTGTGGACTCGCACCTAAGAACCATTATCAATTCAATATACTATGGCAGATTCACAATTAGAAAAATTATAAACAAGAAAAGATTGAATTATTATGTGTTTGTTCTCCTCGTGTCAAAGTGGATATGCAAGTCAAACTAAGCTCGAACAATTGCCTCATTTTATGGGATTAGCCATGTAGTTTCCAAATACTTCATCAACCTCGGATAACTTTTCCAATGCACTTTCATCTCTGTCAAACGCCTCTCGTAACTAGTAGAAGAATTGGATTCAAACACGGCATCGTAGTGCGATGCAAAGTATAAGATCCTTAGACTGGAGGAGCTGAGAGTGTAGTGAGGGTTCAGAAATGGCCTAAACCGCCCTTGTGTGTAGCAGAGGCCGCCCATGCGGTTTGTATGGGCCGTACCTGCGCCTCCGTGAGCCGCCCCTGCGGTTTAGGGTGTGTTGCAGCCGACTTTGTTGACTTTTGACTCGTGCTTTTGGGTTGGCTTTCTATATAATCCTCCCTTGCTTACAGATGAGGGTTTGCTTCATCTTCATGCAAATTCAACTTCTCTCTCACGTCCATCTTCTTCTCCTTCCTTCTTTGGATCTACATCTTGTTCTTCTTTGATCTTGAGAGAGTTTTGAAGAGTTTTGTGTGGCTTTGATTGTGGTTGATGATTGAGGGCGTTGTTGTGCTTGTGTTAGCCAGCCTTGAGGTTGTGGTGTGGTTATTCCCCTGATTAGGTTACAGCTTGGTAAGATTTTCATCATCCTCCCCTTTCTTTCTTCTTTTCTTCCTTCCTAGCTTAGGATTCCCCAAGATTGATCTTGTGGCAGCCTTCATAGGCTTCATTTGATGTATATATGTATGTATTGTACGTGCTTGGCTGTTGGCTGAAGAAGGTGTGAAGAGGTTCGAGTGAAGAAGTGAAGAGGAACTAAAAGTGTGCATTCTACACACCAGCCGTCCCAACGCCACCTTGGAGCCGCCCCAGCACCGGCCAGCCGCCGCCCTTGCGCCCACCTGCACCAACCTTGTCTTCTCTTGGTTCTGCAGGTGTGTCTTGCTTCTAGGCTTGCCTATGGATGGTATTGTCCCTTCCTTTCCTAGTATGAGTGTGTAGTATCATGCTAGGTGTAGTTGAGAGTGTGTTGATGATGTTATGATCATGTTATGCCTTGTATGGCTTCGAGGATTAATAGGTTATAAGGTTTAGGTTGAGAATGATCCTATGGATCCCTTGGGTCTAGGTGTGACCCCTTTGATTGATAAGAGATTGATATGTCTCTATGCCTTGTTATTAGTCAGTGTCCCTCTCAGGATTGGAGGTTGATCGTGGTTGTGTTTGTACGAGGTTGAGGTAAGTTCCTAAGACTTACTTAGCTACCATCCTTATATTGGGTGTTTGCATGAGTAGTGTGTGTTATGTGCTTGATAGCATGCGATAGTTGATTATTACTAATCTATGGTTTAGTGACCGTTCATTGTAGTGGTCGTGATAACCTTTCCCTTTCATCTTGTCATGGAGTCTGTGAGGTTTTCTGCAGTCAGGCCATACCTGGTTTACGGGAAGGGCGCAATCCACTCCCATAGGGTACACTGGTTGTGTGACCGATACCACTCCAGTTGGATATAGCACTCAGAGGCGAGGATGATACGTTCCTCGTGTCACATATTTTGATATATATACATATATATATATGTATACGATTTGAGTGAATGACTATTATATGTAAATAATAAAATGAGTAAATGTGTGATAGCATGATTATGTGTTTATCTTTCATGACTTGTGCTTGTGCTTATGCATTACCTTATATACGTATGGTTAGCTAATGGTTTCATACCATGTTGTAGATGCCTTGCAGGATAGGCAAGCTGCTGAGTGATCTGGGAGGGTGACAGGCCGAGGACTCTCGTACATTAGGGGATTATCGTTTTGGGGATGTTTATGTTTCCCTCCTGCGTGAGGATGATGTTTTGTATACCTCTTGTGCGAGGATGTTGCTTTATACTCGGCTATAATCTTGTTTACCTTTTGGTTGTACAGTTTATACGGTTTTATGTATTTGTTTTATATCTGTCAGTGTCATGTTGTAAGGTCTAGTGAATTTGTTGTTAGGCTAGGGTCAGGATCCACTGTGAGATCCTAGCCCAATGTGGCATTCCGAGTCCCGCGGATTCGGGGTGTTACACAAACACTGCTTGTACTTCCTTTGATCGTGTCACTACCCAAGATTTATATTGAATGTTGCACTTGACATGAAATGTGCAAACCATGTGTTTCACATACGGGGAAACGACACCAAGTGCACTATTAAGTCCAAGCTTTCTATTTGTCACAATCACCCCGGTGTAACATTTCCGCACACATTTCGAAGTCTCTACAATGTCCACTCGTAGTGATTCGAGTTTTCCTTAGCCATGAAAACAAATGCTATTGCAAACGTCAACCTCGTGCTAGTGATACTCACAACCTCTAACATGTACCTATATAGGGCACAAAATGAAGATTGTAGTTCTGTTGGATCTTAAATAAAATGTGCATGTAATAGATAAACACTCGTAAAAGGAATGTATATTAAGACTTACTTGTTCGTCTTGTATGTCGTGTCCATTATAATGATGTAAGGAAATAAGTTGAGAAGATGTCTTGAATATGGAAGCATGATAAAAAAAATCTGAAACTTCATTTGACTCCATATATCTCCTCACATTTACATAGAAACGACGTTCTCTAGTGTGGAGTGCTTATTGGAGTGGACCTCGTCCTTTAGCTTGTACCATCATAATCTTCAATGCAACATTGTATACTTGTGTTATTGTGGTGACGTTGTGGGGATCACCCAATTGTAGTGACTTCAAAATATTCCTCGGCTTGAAACCCGACCCAAGTTCACGTCCCACCTCCAAAAACTATTTCTGCGTCAATTGGTCAACATATGTGTGCCCCTTTAACAACTAGGGAAGTGTATGGTTGTGCATCCAAAGTATAACATGCAACATCCATTTATCAACTTCGTTTTATTTGCCCTCAAACTCAAATGAACAACCGTTTTTCTCAATTTTTGTGTTCGGCTAGACGACGACTCGGTATCAAGATCAACATCTTTCTTCTTCCGAGGGGTTTTGAACGTTTGCATCTCAAACAAAACGAAACGTAACGTAATGAATCCCATAACATTTCTCCATGACCTACTTATGACTAACATCATTTTCATAGTTCCTCCCATGAATCGAGCCCAATCCACCAATTTCTCGCGATCGTGGAAAAAACCGCGAATTTTAAACATGAGTGTATAATATGTCCCTTCATCACGCAAATAATTTTGTGTACCCTAGTTCCAAATAGAATAGAAATAAGAATTCTTATTTTTTTTTAGTTTAATGATAATGAACAATAAGTTAAAACATACTTCCCTCAAAATGTCGAAGAAACTCGTTTGGCTGACTAAATTTTGTATCATCGAGCGGAATCATCATCTCATCATGTCTTGTGTTGTCATTTTGAGTACCCTTGGAAGAGTTTGTGAGCATTATCACTTCTTCTTTGGCTCTCAATATATATATATATATATATATATATATATATATATATATATATATATATATATATATATATATATATATATATATATATATATATATATATATATATATATAAATAGATTTTAGTTCAAGTGAGGAGAGAGCTTGTAGATAGGAATTAGGAGGGTTGTGAGCCATTGGATGAGTTTAAATCAAGGGCTCTCATACACTCATCATTAATGGCATATTTGTAAATTGACTTAAAATTTTGAAATATTCCTTACGTTTACAAATAAGTCATCAGTGTTCATACTTTTATACGTCATTGTTCATGTTTTTGTTCATTGATGTTCATAGTTTTTTTATTCAGCGGTGTTCATAGTATTTTTATTCATCAAAGTGACATGTTCTTTTATTCTTTTGTGTTCATTTTATAATGCACGGATATTCATTTACAATATATAACTTCAAAAAAAAACTCATCACTAAACGTTAAAAGATAATCATAATATATTATGTATGTGTAAAAGTTATAGATAAGTAATCGGTGTTCATACTTTTATACGTCATTGTTCATGTTTTTATTCATCGGTGTTCATATTTTTCTATGTCGTTGTTCATGTAAATATTATAGGCAATTTTCTATGAGACATTTTGTCAAACAGTTTGTGTGCATCATAAAAAGAGCATATAAAATTTTCAATTGGAGCTATTAGACCAACTCATCATATATGTTTACATGTATTTTCTCAATCAAACCTATCAAACACAAAAATGATTCAAACAAATTTGATTTTGAAAACAAATATCAATCATACTAAAACCTAAACCTTAAGAATGGAAAGCTAAACCGTGAGAATATAAATTCCTAGAAAAATACTTGAATCGTCTTTTATTCTTTTTGATTTCACCATTTTTATGGAATCAATCTCTGATTTGGTTAAAAATCGGACAAATATGAAGCTTGTGGGATGAAGAATGTTAGTGAGGGTTGTGAGTCGTTGGAGTACGTCGAACAAACTAAGCCTAATTTTCTTCTTCTTTTTCCAGATTTATGTAATTATCAAATGCTATTAATGATGAGTGTGTGGGAGCCGTTAATTTAAATCTCATCCAAAGGCTCACATTCCTCCTAATTCCTATCCACAAGCCTTGTCCTCACCGGAACTCACCCTATATAAATATATGTATGTATATATATATATATATATATATATATATATATATATATATATATATATATATATATATATATATATATATATATATATATATATATATGTATATATATATATATGTATATATATATATATATATATATATAT
>BSUD01000004.1:51555390-51663705 GCA_033239045.1 Fagopyrum esculentum
TATGTATGTATATGTATATATATATGTATGTATATGTATATATATATGTATGTATGTATATATATATATATATATGTATGTATATATATATATATATGTATATATATATGTATGTATACATATGTATGTATGTATGTATACATATGTATGTATGTGTATCCTATGGAGTTACAAAACTTTTGAATTACAACGGTCATATTTATTACCATTACAGCACGTTCGAAATACAACAGTCAAATTATCACGGATCCGGATTCCGTATCTGTCACGATAACGGTTTCGGATCCATGAACAGTTTCTCACGGATCCGGAATTCGTAACCGTGATGGATACGGAAACCGGATCCATCGTGCGTGTGTGAATTCCACCGCCGTGTATGCAATTTCCCTCCAAGATAATTACAAAAGGTTAGTCAATGTTATAATTGCAGGAAATGACTCAAATTTCTGAAATTCCATAATTTACCCCAAAAAGATAAATTTGGTATGTAAAATCAGGTAACTAACATTGGGTAAGTGAGTGAAGTTGGGTACATGAAGGTTGGGTACTACCATATTAGTATTACTTTATTATGTTGGGTATTAACATATTGAGTATCAGACTTGTGTATTAACATATTGGGTGCTATTGTTGGGTATTGACATAGTGGGTACCACATTTGGGTATTAAGATACGTTCGGTATTAACATATTTTGTATTATGTTGGCTATTAACATATTTTGTATCAGACTTGGGTATTACATTTTGTATTGAAAT
Organism: Fagopyrum esculentum; assembly: GCA_033239045.1. NCBI lineage: Eukaryota > Viridiplantae > Streptophyta > Magnoliopsida > Caryophyllales > Polygonaceae > Fagopyrum > Fagopyrum esculentum. Next base: position 51,556,147 of record BSUD01000004.1, read on the forward strand.
ATTAGATATTGTGTTTAGTATTAACATATGGGCAATTTTGGTAATTAGGCCTTTTTAAAAAACTATAGTAGTAACTAGGTTTTTAATGTTTCAATTAAGTAAATATACCCCAACCTTTTGTATTTATTTTTAAACTCTACACACTCTTCTCTCAAGGGGTACATTTACTAAATATAAAACTAGAAAAAGCCAAGTAAACCAAATTGTTTCTTAACCATATTGAGTACCATGGATATTAACATTTTGTACCCACTATATAAAAAAAATTGCATACTTACCGAATCCCCCCACATTTAACTATATTTATGATAAACTAATTTTGATATTTGGGAGCTTTATTTATTATAAATAATGGTTTTAATTCATCATAGATTGTCCAATAACAACTTTTTCGTATATAGATTGCACGATGAAGATGGAAAGCGTAAAAATAGTCAAATTGTAGAGAATAAGTCGGTCTTGCACGATTGTCACCATGGCTGAGATGTATGCTTAGGTGGCTTTGGCAACACCATCATCAAAGCAAGTACATTGGCAGGACCATGACGTGTATGCTTAAGCGACATTATTGCTCTTAGTAAGACGTACAACATAAGCGGATTATGACATGTATGCTTCAGCGACGTTATTGCTCTTAGTAAGACCTACAATATAAGCAGATCTTATACATATTTATAAATATGAATTTCCTGACTACTAATTTTACAAATCATATCAACCAAATAACATGAGTACAAATATAAGAACTTAATCTGATGAAAGAATTGTGGGATAGAGAAGAGGAGAAGTGGCAAATGAATTAAGGCGTAGAAGTGAAAATGAAAGTTGACATTTTTTTTATATAAATAGGCAAAACACATTTTTTTTAACGAACCGATACTTTCTTTGAAAAGGAAAGATACGTTAAGATTTTGTTAGCGGGTATTAGATATATTGTTTGGAAGACATATGGATTTGTTCGGATATTTTGTTAGACGGTTTTCAAAGATGAGAGAAAAGCGCAAGGAGGAGGCATGCGGAGAGGATTGTCCAGGAAATCTGGTAGACGACCGCACAAAGCATTTTACATAATTCTCAAGGTAATCTCCTTTGTATGTTGTGAGGTAGACATGGGTCGTAAACCTAAACCGGTGGTTTAGGTTTACGAACCACCGCTTTAGGTTTGGCCTAAGGCCAAACCGAAACCTAAATCGTGGGTCTCCAAACCGGCGGTTTAGGTTAAATCTAAACCGCCTGTTTTCCGGTTTAACAACGATTTGTTGGGGGGGGAATAGCGATCGGTATATTAATTAAAAATTTTAAAGAATGCATGAACCGGTTACCCGGTTACCTATCTTCTTGTGGTTAAGAGAAATCAAAGCTCACGTAGTTCTCTTACTTTTACTTACCTTTTTCGGACTTTTGAGTTGTTTATGTTACCCCTCTTACCTATCGGCCTCGTACTCAGAAGTAGTGGCGCCATCATCGGTGTTAAATCCGATTTTGAGTCATACACAGGGACATTTTGTTGTTTCAGCTTCTCCGCTCTTATTCAACCTTGAATACAAACTTGCGTCTCCAACTGAGTTCTCTTGTAATTGAGCATGTTCCCTCTTTGGTAAATGGTTGCTCCACGGCAACCGTTGATGCGGGCACGATTATGAGTTGTTGTACAATTTTCACTAATGTTGGATATTTCAGGGATACTTTATTTCACCAATCCAAAATATCAAAAGAATCTTCACCATCAAAACTAAAACATGTTGTTAGATAATCTTAGAAAACATGCACTTGAGGATGAATGTTTTGGTGTTTTTGTCATTTTAGCTAAAATTTGTTGTGCTTTAGAAGAAGAAGAAGAAGAAGAAGAAGAAGAAGAAGAAGAAGAAGAAGAAGAAGAGTATGTGTGTAGAAGAAGAGCTAGCACTTGTTTGAACTGAAGAATCAATTTTTCAATTTTGATATGAACATCTTGAATAATGATAGTAACTCTAGAACCTAAACCCAAACAATCACAATAAACAACCAACAATCGGAAATACATCAACTTTAAGTATAGGATCAAAAACGTCGGTTATAAGATAAATTATGGGAATGTCGGAGTAGTGCCAAATATGATCAATAATGTCGGTGATGGGGTTGGCATGATTGCTTAAATCTTAAAATATGACATGCACATCCTTGATGAATAAAAGGAGTTCACAGATATTGTCCTGCCGCCTCGAAAAAATGATTTACGGCGGCGGTGTTAGCGGATGCATTATTAATAGAATATGAAAAAGTTTGACCTTGTGAAAATTGAGAAGGAATGTTGGTGATAGCATGAATTATAGTCTATATTTTGGGGTTTGTTTGGACGTTTTATCTTTCATAATCTGCATGTTTGTATGTATATTATGTGATTATATTACCATTTCATCTACCTTTGCGAGAATCGAGGTCTACACCTAGTTTTGTTGTAATCGTAGGTAAAATGGCACGTTTTGCATCAAAAAGGAGCAAAAGGAGCTATGGAGTCATTGGAGCTACATTGAGGAGCATAAGGAACCATCCAGGAAGCATAGCCATGGATTAAAGATTCACTTTGGACCAGTTTTGAGAGATTTCACATTCAGTTGTGACTCACCTCGGTTGATCATAGATTCATCTCGACCGAGGTGATCCAGAGACGCCGACTCGACCGAGGTGAATACCTAGGACGCGGCGAGAATATTTTATTCTTGGCTGAGATCTTTTATCTTTGGAAAGTGATCTTATATTTTTGGGCTTGGCTCCTGGAAGGAAGAAGATATTATAGATCTTATATTTTACCTATTTTTATGGGAAGTGATCTTTCTAAGATATCTTATCTTTGGAGGGTTATTTTCCTATAAAAAGGGTTGGATTTCCACAAATCCAAGATCATGCTATACTATCGATCAGGGTTTTACACAGCAGCAGCCATACTCCAGTTTGGAGATTTGAAGAACCTTTTTGAAGGTTGAAGGAAGATTGAAGATCATAGCTTTTATAGCTTTTTGGAGGGTTTTGTAAGATTGTCTTTGATTCCCTTCCTTGTTGTCTTCTCTTGTTGGATTTATATCCAAGGAACGCTTTTGTTGTGATATTTGATTCAGCTATTGAAGTCTTTTCATTAAATTCTTCTTGTTCAAATATTCACCTTCTTCCCATATATTTGATTAATACCTTCATAATGATGATGAGTGGCTAATTTCCTTGTGTGATTCTAGGGTGATTGGCTGAAGGTTGTGGGAAAAACAATGATAGAATAATCTTAGATTCCAGTAGGACCCTGAAAGTTCGAGTCTTTAACCTTAACCCTAAGCATCTCGTTCAATCGATGAACATCTCGGCCGGGGTGGAATTTGGCTGACCGAGATGACTTATCCGATCCTAAACTGAGAGTTAAGTGTTAGAGTTTGCCAAATCCTATTCTTATTACACCTTTCCTGGTTCAATGCAAGCTTAGGATGAGACTTACCCGGTAATTCCTTAGTTTGTGTACCAACGATCATAAGTGTAGGTAATAAAGGTTTATCCTTTATTGGGGTTTGAGTGTGCTTTCATCCCATCTTTGTGAGTTAGCCTGAGACTTACCCGGTAAAGGTTGATTCTATTCCCTTAGATGGTGTGTTAGTTCGAGGTTATAGTTCTTTATCTTGATTCCTTGAGACTTACCCGGTAATAGGAGTTACGGTTTAGGATTAGTGAGTAGTGAGACTTACCCAGTGATCTATTCCACTTTAGTAACACCTTCCCCATGCAAAAACCTCAGCTTTGTCCGCTTATCTTTAGATCTTGAGTTGGAACCACAACTAGATGCTTTAATCCCTAGAATTGCATGTTTGCTTTATTGACTTCTTATTCATCTTTGATTGTGTTGATTGCTCTTGTGGTTAGTATTTACATAAGCATACCGTTATCGACTTTGTTTCACTAAGTCCCTGTGATCGACCCCTGGAATTCCTTGCTTTTACTACGATTGACCCGTACACTGCGAGTTCGCATCCTTGTTTTAAGCTTACGTCTAGGGTTATAAATTTAAAGCTTGCACACACCGTTTGGAGCGAACAAGTTTTTGGCGCCGTTGCTGGGGCTTCAGGTGTTGGGACCTTCCGTGTGGCCGTGTTCAGCTTCCTATAATCGATGCAAACCCTCCAGCCCGTAACGGTCCTGGTTGGGATCAACTCGTTGTTCTTATTCGTCACAACGGTCATCCCTCCTTTCTTCGGAACGACATGCACCGGGCTAACCCACTTGTTGTCCGAGATAGGATAAATAATACCTGCATCCAACAACTTAAGAATTTCTTTCTTCACAACCTCTTTCATGATCGGATTTAACCGTCTTTGAGGTTCCCGTGAAGTCTTATGATTGCCTAGGGGTAGATGGAGACCTTAGGAGGATGATTTCTACAGTTGGGTTGGATCAGTTTACTGAGATCCGAGCCCCAGCCTACTTGGAGCCGACCCTAGAGTTCGTTAGCTCCTTCACCTACCTTCCCACAGAGCAGTCTGTGAAGTACCGGTTGATGAACCGGAACTTCTTAGTGCCGCTCGAGTATTGGAGAGATATTTTCGGCTTTCCGACGCCCACCGCCATTGACTTCCCTTCCCGATCTGTAGCTAGGGAGTTCTGGGGGCAGATAGCCCATGTTGTTGAGCACGCAGATAGATGGCGCCTTGGAGATTCCAGGGAGAAGGTCATCTTCCACCTAGCCTTTAGGTTAGCCCACCGGATATTCAGCGAGACACTTCTGGCGCGTACTGAGACGCCCTAGAAGATCCGACAGGGCGAACTTTTCAATTTGTACTGCATGGTTACTGGGGGTTTCCCGGACTTTGGCTTGATGCTGGCAGAGGATCTGCACAGGATCAAAGCCAAGGCGAAGGGAGACATCTGTTGTGGAGGGCTTGTCACCCACATAGCTGCTTATCAGGACATGGACCTCAGTGCTTGTACGATGGTGGCGGCTGCCAAGCCGCTTGGATTGCAGGAGATGATCACTCGGCGGATTCTCGTTCCCCGAGGTCTGACTACTCCATATGTGGCTATGCCGTGGGAGCTGACTGCGCCACAGGGGATCAGGTGGTCTGCCCAGTTCATTGTTTATGACCCACACTGTTGGCAGACCGCCTAGACTCCATTGATGGAGGATTATAGGGAGGCAGCATCTGCCCCAGCTGAGGAGGAGGAGGAGGTTGATGACGAGGAGACAGTGGATGAGAGAGAGGGTGGAGTCCCGATGGATACAGGGACAGATACTGCAGGGACGAGCGCACCTCCGATTATAGATCTGGATGAGGAGGACACTGAGCCTGCACCTGCGACTTCTCCAGTGAGACCTGCTAGGCGTAGGACACGCTGACACAGGGATCCAGATGCTCACAGACGGATCGATGACCTGACGGATCAGGTTATTGATTCATATGCTGCTTTGTCGTTGGATATCCGCGAGATGCAGGAGCGGCAGCATTATCAGCATATGATGGCCCAGATTCAGTTCGAGCACGTCATGGGCTATCCGTTCGACCCGACCCAGTATCCGTACGTGCCACCACCACCACCACCGGATCGTGACTACTGAGAGCTGCAGGATTTTCTTTATTATTTTTATGCAGTTCAGCTATTTATCCGGTGAGTACTTTTATTCTCTAGACTTATTTTGACCCACTGGGACAGTGTGTCCCAAGTATGGGGTATTTGATGTATTTATTTGATGACTTTGATGTATGACTCACTTTATCGGATATTTCATATTTATGCTTCAGTTTGCTTTTATGTGCTTATCTGAGATTGCATGCATATTTACAGGTTATTTGATTGAGAAAAACGTCGAAACTGAATAAAAAAAATGGTTTTAAAAAAAAAAAATTTTGACCTCGACCGAGTCAGTCTTGGCCAAACGAGGCGTTTCACCTCGGTTGACCCAAGAACACCTCGACCAAGGTGGGTTAACTGAGAGTTTTCGAAAACGATTTTTGTGTTACTTATCTGGATATGATCTCAGTGAAAATCGTGCTTACTGACTGGTTTTAAAATTCTTTATGTGTTTGAAAGGTTTTATAATATGTTTAAGTTGCTAAATGCTTTGTTTGAAATTATTGGCATGTTTAATACTTTGTTTTTATCTAAATTATGTTGAATTTGAAGGTTGACACCACATTATGAGTTCTCTCACTTTCTTCCTGGAAAGACCAAGGCATTTCATTCTTCTCTCTTCTTCTTCTTAATCATTCTTAGCCCCTCATATATATTTTGCCTCCCTTTACCTATCCGAGAATTTGGAAGCAAGCAAAGCGGTGAAAGCAAGTGAAGTTAAAGTTGAAAAGTTGGCTGGAAGTGAAAGTGTTAGAAAGTAATTTTAGGTTTGGGGAAGTCAATCATGAAGATGAGTAACTTGGCACCATTCACATAGCCGGGTGTTTGTTTCTTGCCAAAGTCGGATTGAGCGATATTCCTAACGGGTCATGGTATGTGCATCAAGGGTTTGATGCATCTCAAGAAATTGATGATTGCGGATTTCCTAGGCTTCGGTTATTGTGCACCTCTGTCCATGCATCCCAAAAAGTAAAGTAAAAGAAAAAAAGTGTGAAATAAGCAAAGCTTATTGGTGGAAGATGTTGCAAGTCAAAGTGAAAGTGAAGTTCATCCTTTTCCCGGATTCTAGCACCACATTACCTTACATACATCCCTACCCTACACGTTTCTTGACCTTTCTTTTGTGAAGCCCTTGAGACCTTGAGCTTGTTGATTGACTTAGTGGTTTAAACTGGATTATACATGATTAATTTTGATAATTATGACTTATTATGCATTCTATGATTTTATGCAATGATGAACAATTTTTCTATATTTATAAAATGTTTTGATCATATTTTGATTTTAAATTCCATGAAGTATTCTCTTAGAGTGATCTATGATTGTTGCACACCATAAAAATGTTTTTGAAAGACTTTTCATTGATTTTCATGACTTATAATCCATTCTATCTTGTCTTCTATATGCGGAACTTGCTTGGGGACAAGCAAGGGCTAAGTATGGGGTATTTTGATAGCATGAATTATAGTCTATATTTTGGGGTTTGTTTGGATGTTTTATCTTTCATAATCTGCATGTTTGTATGTATATTATGTGATTATATTACCATTTCATCTACCTTTGCGAGAATCGAGGTCTACACCTAGTTTTGTTGTAATCGTAGGTAAAATGGCACGTTTTGCATCAAAAAGGAGCAAAAGGAGCTATGGAGTCATTGGAGCTACATTGAAGAGCATAAGGAACCATCCAGGAAGCATAGCCATGGATTAAAGATTCACTTTGGACCAGTTTTGAGAGATTTCACATTCAGTTGTGACTCACCTCAGTTGATCATAGATTCATCTCGACCGAGGTGATCCAGAGACGCCGACTCGACCGAGGTGAATACCTAGGACGCGGCGAGAATATTTTATTCTTGGCTGAGATCTTTTATCTTTGGAAAGTGATCTTATATTTTTGGGCTTGGCTCCTGGAAGGAAGAAGATATTATAGATCTTATATTTTACCTATTTTTATGGGAAGTGATCTTTCTAAGATATCTTATCTTTGGAGGGTCATTTTCCTATAAAAAGGGTTGGATTTCCACAAATCCAAGATCATGCTATACCATCGATCAGGGTTTTACACAGCAGCAGCCATACTCCAGTTGGGAGATTTGAAGAACCTTTTTGAAGGTTGAAGGAAGATTGAAGATCATAGCTTTTATAGCTTTTTGGAGGGTTTTGTAAGATTGTCTTTGATTCCCTTCCTTGTTGTCTTCTCTTGTTGGATTTATATCCAAAGAACGCTTTTGTTGTGATATTTGATTCAGTTATTGAAGTCTTTTCATTAAATTCTTCTTGTTCAAATATTCACCTTCTTCCCATATATTTGATTAATACCTTCATAATGATGATGAGTGGCTAATTTCCTTGTGTGATTCTAGGGTGATTGGCTGAAGGTTGTGGGAAAAACAATGATAGAATAATCTTAGATTCCAGTAGGACCCTGAAAGTTCGAGTCTTTAACCTTAACCCTAAGCATCTCGTTCAATCGATGAACATCTCGGCCGGGGTGGAATTTGGCTGACCGAGATGACTTATCCGATGCTAAACTGAGAGTTAAGTGTTAGAGTTTGCCAAATCCTATTCTTATTACACCTTTCCTGGTTCAATGCAAGCTTAGGATGAGACTTACCCGGTAATTCCTTAGTTTGTGTACCAACGATCATAAGTGTAGGTAATAAAGGTTTATCCTTTATTGGGGTTTGAGTGTGCTTTCATCCCATCTTTGTGAGTTAGCCTGAGACTTACCCGGTAAAGGTTGATTCTATTCCCTTAGATGGTGTGTTAGTTCGAGGTTATAGTTCTTTATCTTGATTCCTTGAGACTTACCCGGTAATAGGAGTTACGGTTTAGGATTAGTGAGTAGTGAGACTTACCCAGTGATCTATTCCACTTTAGTAACACCTTCCCCATGCAAAAACCTCAGCTTTGTCCGCTTATCTTTAGATCTTGAGTTGGAACCACAACTAGATGCTTTAATCCCTAGAATTGCATGTTTGCTTTATTGACTTCTTATTCATCTTTGATTGTGTTGATTGCTCTTGTGGTTAGTATTTACATAAGCATACCGTTATCGACTTTGTTTCACTAAGTCTCTGTGATCGACCCCTGGAATTCCTTGCTTTTACTACGATTGACCTGTACACTGCGGGTTCGCATCCTTGTTTTAAGCTTACGTCTAGGGTTATAAATTTAAGCTTGCACACACCGTTTGGAGCGAACAGTTGGCACTCGAGTTTGTCATTACGAGAGTTGAGAGATGAATTTGAGAAAGACAAGTTGGGCTTTTACAGATTTATAGGAAAGGGTTGTTTTTTAAAAAAAACATGCATATAATTATTATTTTTAACAAAAACACTATGCAACGGCTAGTTTCAATAGTGGACCCAGTCAAACGGCTCTTTACTGACCAAACCAGCGACTTGACCGCGGGTTTAGGTTTTTTCATAAACCGAAACCTAAACCGTCAAACAGGCTGAAACCTAAACCGTCAAACCTAAACCGCCGGTTTACCAAAACCGGTGGTTTTTGCCGGTTTGAAAACCGTTGGTTTGGTGGTTTAGGTTTAACCGGACCCATGTCTATTGTGATGTACATCACATACAAATCTTGTAGGCAAATATCGGAAAACCTACCCAATAGTTGGCAAAACATCAGTAAGTTTGCTTCCTCACTCGGAGTCTTGAAACGGGATTGCTCCAATGATATACATCGCATACAAATCAAATTGATATGGTTCAGACACGTCGGGAGTCGGAAGTTAGATGCATCAAATTGCTTCTTCAAAGCAAAGTGTGTGGATTCGATCCGACACATTAAGTTTATTTTTAACATGACATTAGTTTTACTTGAACTAAAAAGATAGAATGCTTTATCCAAAAGATAACATTATTAAAAAAAAGATACAATGCTAGTAATCCAAAAGATAACATTATTAAAACGAAACATACTTATATGTAGCTTAATTATCAAGGTGAAAATGTTGGTCAACCAAGTAACTTGTAATTTTCCTTATGACATATTCATGTCTTGTTCAAGTAATCCATCAAACCCCACCAATCATTCCAACGCTCGGTCATTGCTTGATGCCGGGTCTCAAATGTTGCACTTGACTTTGATTTGAATAAAGTCATACACTCACTTTGAATTTCATGTTGCATAGTTACTGACCTTTTCGTCTTGAAGGCTTGTCCCTTTATCCCACGATTGACATGCCATGAACACAACAAATGAGTTGCATTTGGGAAAACCCAAGGGATAGCCCACAAAAGCTCATGCTCTCGATCGGCGATCGGTCACTATCACCTTTGGTCGGTATTTAGACTTTTGACACCACCCTTCGACCTGGCACAAAACCCAATTATATATATCCGAGTCTTCCCTTAAACACAAAGCCCAAGTGAAATGTCAAGCCGGTGCATGTTTGACCGACAATCTCCAAAAATGGCACTTTGAACCTAGAAGACAATAATAAATTAATTAAAATTGTAACTCAAAGTAATAAAAGGGTGGAAAATACCGTATTTAAAGCTTATATGTTGGTGTTGTAGGTGGTGTCCATGATCATGACTTAATGATATTTCTCCCATAATTTGATCGATTGCTCAAGGGCAAATGCAATGTCTTGCAAGCTTCCATCGCCAAACTCCTTGAATTCGAATATGAATTTTCTATCCACCAACATGTCGAAAGTAATTGTGTCCGGCTCATTACTCCTTGCTTAACCTTTGAATCTTTGCCCGATCATCGTATACATGTTGCCTCCCCGACCAACTGCCAAAATAAATTTTGTCTCAGCATCTCACGAACAATCTTGGGTGTCATTCAAGCCATTGTTGTATTTTCCACTTCGCAAAATTGTTCACTCATCAAATGATCGACAAAAGCGTGACTTTCTAGGTGTTTTGGCAACGCGTGGTTATGAAATCCACACTCAACCGCCCCTCATCTTTCGCTTGTTCATATCCATTTAGTAAAAATGGACAACCGCATTTCTTTGAATGGATGCACCGAGTCTTCATCGAGACATCTTTTAAAACGACAATTTTTTCCTTTCCAACCTTCTCGTTCCCGAATTGTTCACAGGCTAAGTGCACTATACCATAACTCTGTGAATATGACACTTTCCATGACCGTTTTGTTGTAAGCACCATAAAATATTTCATCTCCTGGACCCGAGTTCAAGCATTCATGGAATCTCTATCTTTCCATCATCTGCCCGTTACGAATATCCCCGAATAATTGGGTCCTTCATTATGGTCAAATGAAGGACCATCATAAACCTAAAATAAAATTAAAAAAAAACAAAATTAGTTTCTACACAAATAAAAAAAAATACAACATAATGAAATTTATAGATTTCGAATTAATATTTCTACCAAACAAAATTTGACCTGCTTGACCTCCTCCTTTATCCGAAAAACTTGAAAACATGGTATTTTAGTAAGAACAAAAACTACTCAACTCTCAAACCTCTCTAAACACTAAAATTCTCTTCACACTTCTCTTAAACTCATATTCATCCTCCAACTTTTAACCCATATATACTAAAATTATCATCCGTAACATTAAATTTAACCCCCATATATAACACTAAATTTAAACGCCAACCGTAACATAAAATTTTACATTTCAAATTTTACGAATATTTAGCTCACACCCTATGTATGAGAGGCTAAATTTAATACCACCTATTTTGTGCCATGTGTGAGAGATCAAATCTATATACTCTACTAAAGTACACTACACTAATGCTGACGTGGCGCCCCCACGATTTTTTTCAAATTAAATCTTTTACTAAATCAAAAATTAAGCAAATAAATATTTTTTTACTAAAACAAAATTTTAAAAATATTAACTAAATCTAATAATATCGAAATCTAAGAAATCTCTGCGTTATTATCCCCTAACACAATTTACGTTGGGATACAATTAAACTTCTCCTGCAATTTAAAAAAACAAATCCAAACAAAACAAAATTAAAAATAATATTTTTTTAACTAAATTTAATAATATCAAAATCTACAAAATCTACAAAATCTCTGCGTTATTATCCCCTAACACAATTTACATTGGGATAAACCATAAACTTCTTCTGCACATTAAAAAAACAAATCCAAATTAAACAAAATTAAAAAAGAAATATTTTTTTAACTAAATTTAATAATATCAAAATTTACAAAATCTCTGTGTTGTTATCCCCTGCCACAATTTCCGTTGGGATAAACCCTAAACTTCTCCTACACATTAAAAAACAAATCATCAATGAACGTAACAAAATTAAAAACAAATATTTTTCTAACTAAATCTAATAATATCAAAATCTACAAAATCTCTACATTGTTATCCCCGCATCGATTTACATTGGGATAAAACCTAAACTTCTCCTGTTTTATTTCTCACACTATATACAAATAATACCTCATCTTCTTCCATTCAGCTCTTGTTTTTCAATATTGACCAAATTTCTTTCATCTTTATCAGGGTTTTGATAATTTGAAGAAATTTCTAAGTTGCTTCATCTTATCGTTTTCAGGTTATTCTCTACATTGTTATCCCCTTACTATCATTCCTTTTTTTTCATGCCTATTTTCATTCGTCGCATTCGTTTTGCTATCGTTTATTTATTTGAAAACAATCGCATGCCTCCTTATCTTCTTTCTGTCTTTTTTGTTTCACGATTTATGTGTTGTGTGTAATCTATTGTTCGAGAGAATATGTGAAATCTGTAGAAAATAACCCAATTATTTTCTCTATATGCTTGACTTTTTTGTACTTCCGTGATTTGTTTAAATACCTTCCATGGTTCTGTTTCACGATTTGTTTTCGAGAGAATATGTGTATTTTTTTTCGTTTCTTTTTTATTCAATTTCGGTTTTTTTACAAAAAAAACAAAATTTATTCTTATTAAAAAAATTTTAATTTTATTTTCTTTTCTTATTCAGATTCCAAGAATATGTGTATCTTTAAAATTTTTAAAGATACATATTACAAGTGTTTTATTCAATTTCAGTTTTTCGAGAGAATATGTGTAATCTTTCATTACTTTTAATTTTATTTTATTTTCAATAGCTTTTGTTCAGTTTTAATTTTTAAAAAAATTGAACTACAAATTCTATATCTTTAAAATTTTTGACGTGTCACAACTGTTATCTTTAAAAAATTTGTTTATTTTTTTCAATATTTTTCAGACATGGTTTCTCTTCATTTTAAAATCCCAAATAATTTCTTTTTGTTTTCAAAAATATTTACTATTTTTTTTATAAAAATATATTTGGATTTGTTTTACTCTTTTTTGCAAAATCTGTTTGGATATTTTTTTACAAAAGTGTTTACTATTTTTTTATAAATAAATTTGTGTTATTATTTTTTTTATAAAAAAACATTTGGATTTCAACTAACTAATCTATTTGGATTTTTTTTTACAAAGCTGTTTTACACATTATGTTTACTATTTTTTATAAAAATTTGTTTAATAGTTTTTTTTTAATAAAAATATATTTGGATTTCAAATAACTAATCTGTTTGGATTCTTTTCGATCGGATTAAACATTATCCTGTAAGATCTTAGTTTTCACCTTCACCGCCCCCGCGGTGACAAGGGTCCCCCCTGCGGCACGGGCAATCTGCCCCTGCGAATTTGCCTCACATCGCGGAGATCTTCTTTCCTTTTCGGTTCTATCTTATTCCTTTCTTAGAAAATCCGATTTTCTTATCTTTGGACGACTTTCCTACATCTTCTAAACCCTAGAACGTCCTTCCTTTTATCTTTTCTTCCTCTTCTATAAATTCCCTTATTTCCCCTCTTTTTCCCGTTTCTTGCTTACGCTTTCTTTAACCCTTGAGTGTTGCAGCCTTACTTCCTGTGATCTTGTTGAACGTGTAAGTCATTCCTCCTTTGTTCTTCATCACGTTCATGTGTTGTTGCACCTTACTTCTCTTCTATTTCGTTTCCTCTTTCCTTCTTCTCCAAGAATCAAGTTTGATCCTTGATTCTTGTAGAGCGTTCCGTTGATGATCTTTTGTTGTTCACAAGCTCCCTTGGTTGAGTTGGGAAGTGTGAAAGTGTTGGAAGAGCAAGCTTTGGCATTTGTCGTGGTTTTGCTATCGTCGAGAAGTCGATAGACGCTTCTGTCAAGGATCCACCCATGCGTCTGCATAGAGCCGCCCCTGCGGATTTCCCCTCTTCCGCCCCTGCGCCTTCGTCCAGCCGCCCCTGTGGTTTCTTCTACAATATCTCCCGTTCTTAAGAGTTGTTTTCCTTCCTTGCCTTCCTCGTTCCTTTCCTTGGCTCTCCTCGATGTTGTTGACCCTTGTTGATCTATAAGACTAGGGTTTGTGACCCTAGCTTGTGTAGATCTCTTAGAGATCTTGGAGACAAGAAGTTATAGACTTCTAGCAATCGTTTTGGTTCCTGATTTGTGATGCCTTGTTGAGCAGGCTTCCCTTTGCTCCTTTCTTGAGGCTTTTTTGAGTGTTGAGATTACCTTCGAGTGAGGTAAGTCCCTTGGACTTACTTAGCTTCATTCCGCGTATTGGTTTGATTGTATTGGCTTGCGTGTGTTGCTTATTGTTGTTATAACTGATAACCGGAATAGGATTCACCTTTGTTATACCTTAATTGGCCCAAGTGTATTATAATCAGGCGGTTACCGCTTGTCCAATTCAGAATGGGGAAACTGGGAGGTGCTCTCGCGACCAGTCCAGCAGGTGACAGAATGATGCGTACGTTCTATTCCTGTTGGTAGAAGGGGACGGAGGTGAGGTCGTAGCGATTCTCGTGTAACAACCATAAGTTGAATTAGTAATGAGATAACATAATGAAAGATAATAACCGGCTGAGTGTGAGCATGTTATGTGTTTACTTTACCTTATGTGTGTTTGTGCCTTTATTGTCCTTCTGATATCTAGAATGTTAGCTAACGATTCATACCGATGTTGTAGATGTTCCTCAGGTTCAGGATGCTGCTGAAAGATGTAGACGGTGTGGCCAGCCGGAGTTCTCGTACATTATAGGACGGGATCGGGTTGATGTTTATGTTGTTGCTTTTCTTTTTATTTTGAACTCGGCTGTGAGTCTTTTATGCTTCCTTTCATTTTAATCTTTGGTTTTATATTGAGTTTTTGTAACACCGTGAATCCGCGGGACTCGGGATGCTATGAGCGAGACCTCACAATGGGTCCCGACCCTAAGCCTGACAACAATTTCACCGGACCTTTCCAACAAGGCACAAATAAAGGCAAAACTAAAACCGTTTATAATGTATGCGGGAAACTGAAATGTAAAGGTACAAGGTGGAAACTCAACCGAGTCCTCAAAACGATACAACTCCGATAAATAAATCTGAAACCGTACAACATAAACCATAAACCAATAAACAACCAAACCCAAAAACGTCCCCGACCTATAATGTACGGCGACCCCCGTATGTCCTCTCCTCCACCTCACTCGGCGACGTCCCTAACTTGCAGGGCATCTACACAAGCGGTTTAAAACTGTTAGCTCATATTCGAAGCATTAGAAACAAGGTGAGAGGCACAATCACAAATAAACATCATAGGCACACATCATACTCCAAAGCACACAAATCCGATTTATTATCTTTATTAATATTACGTCATGTCCCATTCTAATTCAACTTCTTTTGTGATACGAGAATCTCCCGAAACTCGCCTCGGTCCCCACTTACCGGCATGGAATGATACTGATGCATCCGACCGTCTACTAGCACGGGCTAGTCGCCAAGAACCCCTTAGCTCTACACAAGAGCTAGACAAGTTGTCACCACCCGTTATCATACACTTTGGCCAAAATAATATAAGTTCGGTAATCTTGATTCCAGTTTAATTGTTATAACATAAACGACAAACAATCACCACCAAACACACATCGAAACTAATACGACAAATACATGCTAAGTTCGGAGACTTACCTTGCCTCAACACTCAACTCACAACACTCTAGCTTCCCTTGGGAAGAAGTCCACAGCCTACTCACACTAAGGTATACATATCAACACAAGCTCACGCTCAAGAAGTCTAAGACTCCACTGTAGTGATCTGCGCAAGATCACTTAACCCTCACGCTAGGAAGGCATCCTAGAAACCAAGATACTCACCACACTCTCAGCACATGATAGCAACTTAAAAAAATCCACTACCTCACAAGATCAAAAGCCGTAGCCCAAGAGGAACATACTATCCAAGTAAGTCCAACATGCTCGACATACCCAAAGCCATTAACTACATGGAGCCTTAAGGGCTCCTAGGTTCTAAATCACTAGGTGGCATTCACAACTACCCTAGGTCCATCCTAGGCATGATACTAACATGAAACAACCTCACAACTAAGGAAGGAACGAAGAAGAAGAAGAAGAAGAAGAAGAAGAAGAAGAAGAAGAAGAAGAAGAAGGAAGAAGAAGAGCCTATTGTTGAAGAAACGCAGCCGCGGAAACAAAAGGCGCAACTGCGTGCTGAAGGTCATGGCCCCGCGGCGCTGCTCACCGCCCCTACGGTTGTAACACCCCAAATTCTGGGAACTCGAAGTGCTACGGGCTAGGACCGCACAATGGGTCCCGACTCTCAAAGTAGCAACAGCACAACGGATCTTACATTAAGGCACATACGAATGAAAACCAAAACTCGATATAAAACCAAGGTTTAATAAAAAAAAACATCAAAGACTCGCAACCGAGTTCAAAACAAAAGGGAAAGCAGCAACATAACCTAAACCCGATCTCGTCCTATAATGTACAGGAACCCCGGCTGACCACACCGTCCGGGTCACTCAGCAGCATCCTAAACCTGCGGAACATCTATAAAGACGGTATAAACATATAGCTAACATTATAGATATTAGCATGAACGTAAAGGCACAAACACACATAAGGTAAAGTAAACATATAGCATGCTCGCACACAACCGGTTATTATCTTTTATTAAAGTTATCCATTACTAATTCAACTTCTTTTGTCACATGAGAATCTCCCGAAACTCGTCTCCGCTTCCGTCTAACAATAGGAATAGATTAGTACTATTCGTTACCTATGGGTCTGGGTTGCAAGAGCACATTCTAGTCTCTTGAAGAACTAGACAAGTGGTCAGCGCCCGGTTATCATACACTTGGGCCAATTAAGGTTATAAAGGGTGAATTATATTCCGGTTATCCGTTATAAACATGATAATTAATACAAACAAGCCAAAACACTCAAACCAATATATGGAAGGAAGGTAAGTAAGTCCAAGGGACTTACCTCACTCGAAGGTAACTCAAAGTTCAACAAACAACTCAGAGACGACTCAGTTTTCCTCAGGAAAGGAGCAAGAGAAACCTGTTCACACGAGCATCACGAATCAGGAACGAAATGGTTGCTAGAAGTCTATAACTTCTAGCCTCAATGATCTCTAAGAGATCTCCACAAGCTAAGGGCTCAACCTTAGTCTTACAACATACTCGGGAAACAAGGAACAACTAGAAGGAACAAGGAAAGGAACGAAGAAAGCAAGGAAGGAAGTAACTCACAAGAACGGGAGTTACTGTAGAGGAAACCGCAGGGGCGGATGGACAGGCGTAGGGGCGGCAACACGCAGGGGCCGCACAGTATAGACGCGGGGGCGGTAACACACAGGGGCGACTGGGCAGGCGCCCGTCCAACCGCCCCTACGGTTTCCTCTGCAGTAGCAGGGGAGTTGCCCGGCTTTGTCGAGATCCAATAGAAGCAGGGGAGTTGCCCAACTTTGTCACAGATCTGACACCGGATGTCTTGAGGAGAGGCGCCACAGTTTTTAGTCGGTACTGATGGGATCTTGAGACGTTAGGAGCGTGTTTGTGTTCCTTCGGATAGAGAGTTGAGACAGAGGATCCTACAAGAGGCTCACTCTTCACCTTACTCAGTGCACCTCGGTACGAGTAAGATGTATCAAGATATCAAACGCTCTTTTTGGTGAGGAGCTCGAAGCCAGATGTGACGAGATATGTAGCTCAGTGTGCGACCTGTCAACAGGTCAAGATAGAGCATCATTGACTAGGAAGTGAGCTACACCTACTTCCCGTTCCTCAAAGAAAGTGGGAAGACATCTCGATGGATTTTGTTACCGGTTTGAGACCGATTCGTGGTTTTGATGCTATCTGGGTCATAGTGGATCGACTGACGAAGATCGCACGTTTCATTCCGATCAAGGAAACGTGGCCGGTAAGTCGATTGGTAGAGGAGTTCACCAGACAGATAGTGAGACTTCATGGAGTACCTAGGACTATAGTCTTTGATAGAGACGGATAGTTCACTTCGAGGTTTTGGCAGCAGGTGCATGCCACCCTAGGTATGAATTTGTAGTGCACGACTGCTTATCATCCTCAGACCGATGGTCAGTCCGAACGGACCATCCAGACTCTGGAGGACATATTGAGACCCTGCGTGTTAGACTGGGGACAGGTGTGGCTAGATCACCTTCCTTTGGTGGAGTTTTTATATAACAACAATTGGCACGCATCGATCACGATGGCTCCTTCTGAGGCTTTATACGGACAGAGATGTCGTACACCGTTGTGTTGGGACGAGCCTAGTAGTGCTAGCGGAGTAGCTCCTGAGCAGATTCAATATGACATGGCTCGAGTAGTAGTGATCTGTGAGCGGATGTTAGCAACACAGAGTCGACAGAAGTCTTATGCAGATAAAAGGCGCAGACCTCTAGAGTTCAGAGTTGGAGCTCAAGTTTGGTTGAGGGTATCCCTGACACGAGGCGTCACACGTTTCGGTGTCAATGGGAATCTGAGTCCCAGATACATTGGACCGTTCGAGATTCTTGAGCGAGTGAGAGAGGCAGCATAGAGACTTGTTTTGCCACCGATGATTGAGGGTGTTCACCCCGTCTTCCATGTGTCTCAGTTATGGGAGTATATACCGGACCCGAGACACATCGTCAGTCATGAGGATCTAGTGATCGAAGGACATACTGATGATGAAGATTCAGTGGTCGATTCGAGGAGCTGATGAGGCGACTTGGGAGACAGAGGATAGTATCCAAAGGAACTATCCGGAGTTTTACGCTGAGTTGGATGCACCTTTAGCATAGTCGCGTGTTTGTTTTTCCTTTTGTTGCGTACGCTTTTGTGACGTTCTGAGTTACGTGCCCCGTGTGGGAATATATGAGTTGTGTTCAGCGGTCTGTGTTGTTATGTGATCGTTAAGGTTGTTGCACATTTCGGGACGAAACTTTTTTTTAGGGGGATCTGATGTAAGATCTCACTTTTCACCTTCACCGCCCCCGCAGTGAAAGAGGCCGTCCCAGTGGCCTTGATGTTTGTCACCGCCCCGGCGGTGACAAGGATCCGCCCCTACGGCACGGGAAATCTGCCCCTACGAATTTGCCTCAGATCGCAAAGATCTTCTTTCCTATTCTGTTCTATCTTATTCCTATCTTAGAAGATCAGATTTTTTTATCTTTGGACGACTTTCCTGGATCTTCTAAACCCTAGAAAGTCCTTCTTTTTATCTTTTCTTCCTCTTCTATAAATCCCCTTCTTTCCCCTCTTTTTTCCCGTTTTTTGCTTACGCTTTCTTCAACCCTTGAGTGTTGCAGCTTTGCTTCATGTGATCTTGTTGAACGTGTAAGTTCTTCCTCCCTTATTCTTCATCATGTTCATGTGTTGCTGCACCTTGCTTCTCTTCTGTTTCGTTTCTCCCTTCATTTCCTCTTTCCTTCTTCTCCAAGAATCAATTTTGATCCTTGATTCTTGTGGAGCGTTCCATTGATGATCATTTGTTGTTCATATGCACCCTTGGTTGAGTTGGGAAGTGTGAAAGTGTTGGAAGAGCAAGCTTTGGCCTTTTTTGTGGTTCCGCTTTCGTCGCGAAATCGACAGACTCTTCTGTCAAGGATCCGCCCCTGCGGATTTCCCCTCTGCCGCCCCTGCGCCTTCGTCCAGCCGCCCCTGTGGTTTCTTTTGCAGTAACTCCCATTCTTGTGAGTTGCTTTCCTTCCTTGCCTTCCTCGTTCCATTTCTTGGCTCTCCTGGATGTTGTTGACCCTTGTTGATCTGTAAGACTAGGGTTTGCGACCCTAGCTTGTGTAGATCTCTTAGAGATCTTGGAGACTAGAAGTTATAGACTTCTAGCAATCGTTTCGGTTCCTGATTCGTGATGTCTTGTTGAGCAGGCTTCCCTTTGCTCCTTTCTTGAGGCTTTTTTGAGTGTTTGCTGAGTGTTGAGATTACCTTCGAGTGAGATAAGTCTATTGGACTTACTTAGCTTCATTCCGCGTATTGGTTTGATTGTATTGGCTTGCTTGTGTTGTCTATTGTTGTTATAACTAATAACCGGAATAGGTTTCACCTTTGTTATACCTTAATTGGCCCAAGTGTATTATAACCGGGCGGTTACCGCTTATCTAATTTAGAATGGGGAAACTTGGAGGTGCTCTCGCGACCAGTCCAGCAGGTGACAAAAGGATGCATATGTTCTATTCCTGTTGGTGAAAGGCGATGGAGGCGAGGTCGTAGCGATTCTCGTGTAACACCCATAAGTTGAATTAGTAATGGGATAACATAATGAAAGATAATAGCCGGCTGAGTGTGAACATGTTATATGTTTACTTTACCTTATGTGTGTTTGTGTCTTTAATGTCCTTCTGATATCTAGAATGTTAACTAACGGTTTATACTAATGTTGTTGATGTTCCTCAGGTTCAGGATGTTGCTGAGTGATCTGGAGGGTGTGGTCAGTCGGGGTTCCCGTACATTATAGGACGGGATCGGGTTTATGTTTATGTTGTTGCTTTTCTTTTTGTTTTGAACTCGGTTGTGAGTCTGTTACGCTTCATTTCGTTTAAACTTTGGTTTTATATTGAGTTTTGTTTTTCATTCGCCTGTGTCTTGTTGTAAGATTTGTTGTGACGTTGCTACTCTGAGGGTCAGGACCTATTGTGAGGTCCTACCCCGTAACGCTTCGAGTTTTCAAAACTGGAGGTGTTACACATCTCATAAGCACCAATTTAAAAAAAATTGATAAAATCCATTTTTAAAAATATCTATATTTTATTTCTATTTTCTTTTACAAATATTTTTCACAATGTCAAAAGTTTTGTAAGTCAAAAATTATATTTTTTTTTTCTTTACAAAATTTTTTAGTAGTAAATTAAAAAAAAATATTTAATTTAATTTTTTTTATAAATATATGAGTAGTTTTCACATATTCAAATTGATGACATTTTATTCAAAAAATATTTTATTTTTAAAAAAAAATAAAACTTCAGCCTCTCGACATGTGATGCTAGAGAGTTAATGTGAATTCAATTTTTTAAGTGAGAGTATTAATGGTTATATTAATTTAATGACACTGCGATGTGTGAAAGATTGAGGAGTTAGTGAATAATATTGTGTGTCACGTGTTGGTTTACGGGATATTTTGGTACATAATATAATAAATTTTGTCTGGAAATGAATGAAATTTGGTATCCACTGTCACTCGCTGCCAATGCACCTTATATATGGACTAAGGAATCTAGAGAAGGTAAGACCAGTGAGCTATGGAGGCCAAAAGAAGAATACGTTTCCTGATGCTCCTCTTTGCCGTACTCCTCTTCGCCACCTCCTTCAAAACCCAACCCACCAAACTCCTCCGCTGCACCACCGCCGACTCCTCCTGGTGGTGCGCCACCACCGTCCTTCGTCCAATCACCTCCACGGAGCCCCACCACCCACTCGACCCTCTGACGGTCCGGGAACTGAACCGGGTTCAAGAACTCCTCTCGTCCCACGCGCTCCTCAAGGGAAGTGGGTACCACGCTCTTCACACAGTTGTCCTGGACGACCCCCCTAAGGCTGTTGTGCTTAGGTGGAAGGAGGGTGATCGTCTCCCGCCAAGGAAAGCTAGGGTCATCGCACGGGCAGAAGGGGAGTCACACCTGCTGACTGTTGAACTTGAGTCGGGCCGGGTAGTGAGAGAGGGTTCGGGCCCGGTATCTGGGTACCCGGTTATGACGATTGAGGATATGCAGTGGTCGACGTGGGCTCCCTTTGGTAGTGCGGCGTTTAATCGGTCTGTGGTGAGGCGTGGCGTTGATTTGGGCGATGTTGCTTGCTTGCCCATCTCTCCTGGTACCTTGACTTCTTTTCAAATATTACATTAATTAATCGATACAAACCGGAGTTGAGTAATTGTTTGCAATTTTGTGGATAGTTTTGTTTGTTTGTTAGAAAGTCGTGTAAGCATGAGATGAGAGGTGAGACAGTTGGTGCCATTTGCCTAATTGGTGGCCTATTTTGTCTTCTCTGCTTCTTTGCTAACCCATATACAGTGGAGGTCTGTTGGAATACAATATCACACGGTACAGGCCTTGTCAAAAAGTACACCATCACATAAAAAGGGGATTTTTTTCGAAAATAGGTTGTAAATTGTGCAGAAACTCGCAGTTTAAAACGGCAAGTTTTAATTATGGTAGGCGAAGATATGATCACGTTGAGCTACTGTAACAATGTGTTCATATTTCCACCTATTACAATTAAAACTCACAGTTGTAAAGTATGGTTCGCTCCAAGCCTAGAATCCTCTCTACTTCGGGATTAGTTTTAGTGTTACCTAATATGAAAAATATTTTTTCTTTTCTCCATATTTTCGAAAAAAAATCCACGAAAAGGAATTTCATAATCAATTTGACCAAAAACAAATCTGTAGTTAATCTGACTTAATGTTGGGTCCGATTTAGGACAAACTGTCGGTTTGAGTAAACCGGCGATTTAGGTTTACTAGTTTCAATAAACTAGCGGTTTAGGTTTAGGTTTGTTATTATAACAAACCCAAAACGGCGGTTGGATATGTTTTTTCTTGAAGTGAGTCAACCCGCCGGTTACCCGCTAGTTTGGGATGTTTTTATTTTAAAAGTGGACTAAACTAGTTGTTTTAATTTATTTATTTTTAATAAACCGGTGTTAGATCAACAAACCAACTGTTTGCCCGTTTTGACCTAGCCGATTTATTTTAGATTTTCCCTAACCCAAACATAAACCGCGGGTTTAGATTTCAGGTCCATATCAAATCTCACCTTTTAATTCCACACAGGATGGTATGGCAAAATTGAAGAAAACAGGAGGCTAATCAAAGTCCAATGCTACTCCATCAAAGACACAATCAACTTCTACATGAGACCCATCGAAGGCCTAACCGTCCTCGTCGACTTAGAATCCAAACAAGTCCTCAACGTCTCCGATCGCGGTCATGGTATCCCCATTCCGACCTCCACCAACACCGAATACCGCTACTCCTCCCAAAACCACCAAACAAACTTCAAACTCAACCCCATCTCCATCGAGCAACCACAAGGCCCCAGCTTCACCGTCTCCAACAACCACTTGATCAAATGGGCGAACTGGGAATTTCACCTCAAACCCGACCCTAGAGCCGGGGTGGTCGTTTCACAGGCCATGGTTCGAGACCCCAGTACCGGAGAACTAAGAAATGTCATGTATAAAGGCATGACGTCCGAGCTTTTCGTTCCCTACATGGACCCGACGGATGCTTGGTACTTTAAAACGTATATGGATGCCGGAGAGTACGGGTTCGGCTTGCAAGCAATGCCGCTTGACCCGCTTAACGATTGTCCCAGGAATGCGTATTATATGGATGGAGTATTCGCGGCTAGTGACGGGAAGCCCTACGTTCGGTCTAACATGGTGTGTGTGTTCGAGAGGTATGCCGGGGATATCGGTTGGCGACACTCCGAGAGTCCTATCACAGGAATGGAGGTAATAATATTTCAGTAGTGTAAGATGCAAAATTGATGATATATGTATGATGAAAGTGGATTGTGACTTGTGAGGCAGATAAGAGAGGTGAGGCCGAAGGTGACACTAGTGGTTAGAATGGCAGCTTCAGTAGCCAACTATGATTACATTGTCGACTGGGAGTTTCAAACTGATGGCCTAATCAGGATTAAGGTTCCTTTCTTCTGTTTAACTCAATTTTGACATCTAACCTGATGATCTTCAAATCTGATGTAATAGAAGAACAAAAATGTATGACAGGTTGGATTGAGTGGCATATTGATGGTGAAGGGAACTCCATTCACAAACACGAACCAAGTACCTGAATCCGAAGACATTTACGGGACGTTATTGTCGGAAAATGTCATCGGCGTTATCCACGACCATTATATCACATTCTATTTAGACATGGACGTCGACGGCGGAAATAACTCCTTTGTCAAAGTCCATCTGGAGAAGCACATGGCCTCGCTCAAAGACTCGCCGAGGACGAGCTACTTGAAGGCGACCAGGACGATTGCCAAGACCGAAAAGGATGCACAGATAAAATTGAAGCTTTATTCTCCATCAGAGTTCCACGTGATCAACCCGAATAAGAAGACCCGTGTAGGAAACCCGGTTGGGTACAAGGTAGTGCCCGGAGGAACCGCAGCTAGCTTGCTTGATCTGGATGACCCGCCACAGAAACGGGGAGCGTTTACGAACAACCAGATATGGGTGACGCCCTATAACCGGAGCGAGGAGTGGGCTGGAGGGTTGTTTGTTTACCAGAGCCAAGGGGAAGACACTCTTGCAACGTGGTCCGAGAGGTATGTAGTTCAGACTTTGAGACTGCATTTGCACTATTAAGTAGTGATAAAATAATAAAAAGGCGTTGATAACAAAATGCAGGGATAGAGGAATAGAGAACAAGGACATAGTGTTGTGGTACACACTAGGGTTTCATCACATACCATGCCAAGAGGACTTCCCGATAATGCCGACGGTATCATCAAGCTTTGATCTGAAGCCTGTTAACTTCTTTGAGAGGAACCCGATCCTCGGGATTCCCCCCAACAAGGCAGAAGACTTGCCGGTGTGTAAGCCTGCTGCTTAAGATAGCTTCAGTACATACCATCTTGTATCTTGAACAATGTATGCTGTATTTGCAATTAGTACAAAAAAAAAAAAGGTTTCCTAGCTTGGATGCAGTATTGTCTTTGTGAGCTTCCGGGAAACATAGATGACGGTTGTTTCTTGGCTCTAGCATAATCATAGATGAAATCCTGTATGTGTTGCTTCAAATCGGGGTTTGAGTATTTTCCTTTGAAAAATTACATACAGTACACTCGCAATGTAAAATAAGTCGGTTTCATCCTCTTGATGAAAAAGATTATAATGATTGATACACAAATCTCATTCTTCGTCAATGTCAAGGCCCGGTATGTACTCTAAGCTCACGTCAAAAACGACAGGGCTGCTCGGGGCAACTCTTGGCCTTCCAGGCGCAGAAGTAAGGCCTTTAGGAAACGCCAACTGCAAAAACAATAGTAGTTCAAACCAAAATCAGTTGTAAGAAAATGGCAAATAGCCTCAAAATAACTTATGACCAGCCAACCACAATAAATGCAATGATTAAGACGTAATAAAGTTAAAACAACGTCTAATTGACATTCCAAATAAACTACATCTTCCTTTACCACATACTAGAAACACGGGACTAAAACATCTCTTTGCTTGTTTTTATCTTCTTATTTTAATGTTTTATTTGTATACTAAAACAAGCAAAGAGTTGCCCCAATCATATTTATTTTACCAAACACTCATTTCACTTATTTTCATACGCATCCTCTTAAACAACTTCATCTCCTTAATTCTTCATCTAAATAATTCTCTTCTTCATCATCTTCATCTACGTGATCTTATGTTACCAAACTGACCCATTATTGCATGATCAAATTTTGATCATACAATCTGCTATATAAAAATTTCAATAAATAGTAACCTTTTGAGTGATAATTAAGAAATTTGTTGATACTTTAGTTGGACTTTAGAAAAGGTAAAATGACTGAAGTTTTGGTGAGAAAAGAATTACTTCATTTTATAGTGAACTTGAGATGAAGAAAAACATGTACGATGACGAAACTCATACATCTAATGTTTATAATTTAATGTTATCAAATATTTGTAATATTTATGCAGTTTTAGAGAATATTTGAAATTATTGTATTGGCTTAAATTATTTAGTGCTCTAAAATCATATTTTACATGCCTTTGGAAGAGATTACACATAGTAGTTTGACAAAAGTCTTAAATTATTTAGTAGGTTTTAGGTAGTTTTTATGCAATTTAAATAAGGTTTGAAATTGTTTTATTGGCTTAAATCATTTAATTCTTTGAAATCTTATTTTACATGTATTTAGAAGAGAAAATTAATGAATTGAATTTTCTTTTGAAAGTGATGGATTAATTATTTAGCGTTCTAAAATCCCCTTTTATATATGATTTGAATCATTTAAGGTTCAAAAACCTATTTTACATGTCGATATAAATTTTAAAACATCTCTTACAAAATTTAAACAATTAATATGAAAATATTAAAAATAAGCACATTTATTAAGTAACATACTTATTTTTACATGTAGATAAATTTTAAAAGCCATGATCAAATTTTACTACAAAATAATTGTATATATACATGTATTTGGAAGAGAAAATTAATGGATTGAATTGTTTTTTGAAGTGATGAATTAATTATTTAGCGTTTTAAAATCCTCTTTTATATATGATTTGAATCATTTAATGTTCAAAAACCTATTATACATGTCGATATAGATTTTAAAACATCTCTTATAAAATTTAAACAAATTAATATGACAATATTAAAAATAAGTACATTTATAAGCAACATATTCTATTACATGTAGATAAATTTTTAAAACCTATCATCAAATTTTACTACATAAAATATAATTGTATATTTATATTAATGAGAACATTTAATACTCTAAAACCCTATTTTACATGCAGATAGAGATTTAAATGTCCATAATAAATTAATAATAAGTAATGTAATAGATATTTGTTCATGAATATAAACTCTATAATTGTTTAAATGATGACTTTAGTTACTAAGAAAAGACTGGCGTGTTATATGACTATATCGAATTTTTGCCTTCCACTGTATCTACATTTACGGGTCAATCAGGTCAAGTTGACCTTGAACGAACCTAGTAGTTTACGGGTTAAACAGGTTCAAGTTGTCTCGGTTTCAGGTTAAGATATTTGTGCCAAAACCTAGTATATCTAGATTGGTTTGGGTCGAGACATTTTTAAAAAGCTCTAAGGGCTCGTTTGGTATTACTGTATGAATGGGGTTAAAATCAGGAATCAGAGCCGAATAAAGAATTAGAATAAGTCATTCCTGATACTTGGTGTTTGTTATGATATTTGAATAATATATTCTTGATACTTGTTTTTTTATTTTGTATGAGTTGTGAAACGAGAAATCGTATCATATTTGATGATATACATGTGTATACTTATAATGTAAACATATGTTATTTTTAATCTACATTTAAGAAGAATGAAGACCAACTAATAACTTAAGATATACAGAAGAAACAATTGTCTATCCACATTAAATAGGTTTATAATTTCTTCTATAAAATATTTATTTTTTAATTGAACAATTATATTGTTTTCGAGTACTTTCCGATAACATATTATTTTGATCGAAATATCCGTATTATATTTAAATATTTAATACTTTTGTAATAAATTATTTATTTCTACAAAATAATAATATAGTTCAAATTGATTGATGAGAATTTTTTTTTATAAAAATTTATTACTTTTTATTTTGTAAGGTTAAAGAAGTGGATATAAATATATGTATGATGAAAATATAAAAATGTGGTTTTAAATTTGAAATGAGTAATGTTTTGGAATTGATGATATCATCTTTAATTTATGGAATCAACTCCACCTCTAGTCATTTCATTAAATCATTCTCATTCCGATTTCAAGTCTTACCAAACACGAATATGGGTATAATTAATTCCGATTCCGAATCCTAATTTCAATAGAATTGTACCAAACGAACTCTACGTACTTCTAAGTCCCGGAAGGTATTAGGTTTTATTATAGGTCGGTTTGGGTTGAGTTGCATTCCAACAAGAGTCATCGCCGCATTTCTAATTAAAACCACCTTTTTATTCATAAGAGGAAAACCATATGAAAGAAAAAAAACATGGCATTTATAAGTTAAGTTGTAAGCATTGCTGCTAGTAACAACCTGATAAGGAAAACAAATTTTAGAGCGGTACTTACAGGTCCAGGAATGTAGAGACGCCGCTTTCCTCCAACCTTCATGCTTAGGATACCTTCATCAAGTCCCTTTATAACCTATTCAAAATTTTCCATTTCTTATTTTTAATATTCATCCATGACAAGATATACAGATTATAACATTATATCGAATGTTTTATAAGAAAATGGAGAATAAATATCCAAAGGGAAAAACTGTAACCAAATGCCTAAATAGGCTGTTTATAGCTTTACTGTATATATGTGTCTCTTTTTCTAAACACATATAAAAGTGATCCAATATATTTTTAAAAATGATATGGATGTTTTATTGATTGTCTTATAGTTCCCCTGATATTTCTACATTCTTTACACTACCTATAGAGCTCACCTGACCAGAGCCAACTCGGAAAATGTACAGTTGGCCTTTTTCAAGTGAACTGCAGGAATTAAAAAGAAAAAGTCAGAAAAATGGTGTAGGTCAGAAAGTTGACAGTTCAAGCAAGTTCGTTGAATTGAAAAGACTTTCTACCAAAAAAATTAAACTGAAAATACCAGTCTAAAGAATCCAGAATATGATAGTATGAAAGCAGAAATTAATCCTACTTTCAGGATTTTAACTTATTTGCATTGTTCGTAACAGGATTTCTTCTTCAATGAAATTCATGTCAACCACAACAACCCATGATGACCAGGATTTGTACAGGCCCTAGACTAGCAGCCCAGACCATTTATCGAAAGTGCATATCTTATATCTATATATCAAACCAAAGCAACTACCTGTCAAATATCTGCCCAGATGGAACCATTGCAACATAGTTCGCTGCAACCTACAAGTATAAATCACAGGGAGGCATAGAAAAATCAATTCAAGTGACACTTGTAATACTACTGCTTACAAGGCTCTAGCTGATAACCAAATCTATAACATTTTGTATTTTCTCCCTAACCTTCAAGTTTGGTCACATGCTAAATGAACGTCAGTTCCTGTAAAATCTACTTAGTTCAGTGAAGCGCGCATTTTACAATTGTGTAAACAAAATGCCATTTGTGAAGCATGTCATCCATTTGATTAAGTTTTAGAAGTCCTCATAGTCAGCAGGAGGGGATGCACGTAATCAAAGTGAACCGTACACACAAGCATTCGGGTTCCATTCTAAAACCAATTGGCAATAGGAATAGTAGCCCTAGTTCTTATATGTTAGGTTCGGATATTATCATATTGTCGATGTGGGACAATAATCCACACATCTTAACTGGAATTTTATTTCAACTCCATTGGGAACTATTAGTCAATAAACATAGGGTGTGTTTGGCATGCCTTTTTTTAGGGGATTATTTTAATCCATCTTCACTTGGATTATCTATTATTTGGGAGATTATTGGAAATAATAATCCCCAACAATAATCCCCCACAACTGCCAAACGGGCCCTATTGTGCTATGTTTGGTTTAAAATATGATAAAATCCCAACTGTCTTTCAACACCACAATAGAAGAATCACCTTATATTAGTTTACATTATATGCCGATAATAGTTGCCTTTAGTTTCCTAATATTTCTTACAACACTGATACAGAAGCTTATAGTTGCCAACACTACCCTTGCCAAATTTTATAAGCAGTGTAAATGATTGGAATCCATCTCAAATTCATATCACGAAATATCTTTGAAAAGTGAAATGGGCTAGCAGAAGTAGGAATTTTCTATGAAAAAGATTGAAGATATGATGATAAAATTATGAAGAGATGCTAAAGATGATGATTGTAGTGCTTCTAACAGAAAGAATCTTTAGAAATATCCTACATGATGATGATGATGATGATAAGTGGAAAAAGAGATGAACAATGATACTGAATTACAAATCTATATGCACATATGCTACTAGAAAGTTTTCCATTTTGAAAATCACCTTTGATATGCTTATTTTGTACTGCAGATCATTAATGTATTAGAATTCCGTAAACTACAAGTACCTGAAAACCCACAGGCGGACTTGGACCGTTGCCAACTTTTATGTCTTTGTATTGCAATCCAGATTCTGTAGTCACCATTGGTACCTTTATGCAAACAAGCAACTTAAATTTTCAATCATAAATGGAAAAAAACACCAGCATAAGCTCGAACCAAGCAAGAATATTAATAGCGTGAAACATAAATTCACATTTTGCAAAGAAAAGGAAAAAAAAAAGATCATTATCATTTTACGACAGACAAGATTAAAAAGTGACAAGCTGTAAGCAATGAATATTTCCGTGGATATAAAATCTCTAACAGAGGATGAAATACAATCAACATTGGCCCATTGAAGGAAAACGAGCAGATCTTTTATTCATCGTCTATGGCCTTCCTTTGTGAACCGTAAATGATGCATGGTTAGAGAAAGTAATATAGTTGGTACTAATAAAAAGAAGGAAAAGGCCAATTTTCTTCATACTTGTGATTGATGAATGCGAGAACTGCCAAAGTACCTATTAGTTTAAACTTCCCTGTCTCAATACGAAGTGTGAAGTTAAAAAGTTTCAATTTTTCAGTTGAAGTTGTCAAGACAATGTGAACAAGATAAATTGAAGTTCTACAGAATATCATTCATCTCACCTCTGTTCACAAATCGATATCTACCAAATCAGGGAGCATGCTGTGAGCCTGACGTCTAGATAATCATATTCTAAACAATATATTTAAGAAATCTCTGTATATACTTCGCCAATTTCATACATTTTCCACGAACATTGCTTCAAAACATCAGTTATATCCTTTCTATGAAGAGTTCACTTACGGTCATGTATTCTTTCAAATTTGTGTGTCCATGAACACCAAAAAACATTTCAATATAAATTCACAAGTATCACTTGTTCATAATCTGCAGTAATCTTACATTTTTTATATGTGCAATTGATATTATAGACTCCTAGTGAACACACCCAAACAAATAATTCATGATGTATTGAAGTTATGAATTTCTCTATTATGGAGAAAAGGAACTTCTTGAATTGCACAAACTACCCCTTGCATTTAAGCTTTCAATCTTCTAGATATTTTTTGCTTATTTATACCTGATTATTGTAATTTTTATCACAAAATATAGTGTTCCAGACATAATCACGACCGGTTCTAAAGAAATCTTGCAATAAAAATAAAGGAAGTGTTGAGGAATCCTCACCATACATTTTCAAGCTCTTTCTCACAAGCATCATCACAGAGTTTTGGCTTCTGCTCTGGTGGCAACCCTGCAGCCTGAGCATTAAACGAACCTAAGAGTAAATATGCCAGCCCAAGAGACTGGCCAAATATACCTCTACGATTTACTACATTCAAAGTCTGATATGTCGGTCTCAGCCCATGAGAACAATGTCTTGTCGTCTTCAACGACTGAGACACATGATTCGGGGAGTTTCTACAACCATTCTTGAGCCGAACACAACCTAATTATGAAATAGATGAATACATTAATCACAATTTCAAATTCTAAACAGTAAAAAAAATGCTTCTCTAACCCTAAAATACGAACTTCGATGAAGAATTTGACAAATCGTCTTCCATAATTGTTGAAAAATGATTGGACATCAGTAAATTGAGATCACTCGTGAGGGATCAATCAAGAGATATAGAATAACGATGATCTGTTTTTAAAATACTTGATTACTGATATCTAGAGCTGCCATTGTGTGTAGAGATCGAGAGAGTAGTGAAAGTGATAGCATTGACAGAGCTTGAAAATTGGAAAAGACTGGGGAGTTGATGGACTAATTGAGTGGGGAATGAAGCTCACCGAGAGGGTGGAGCAGTGCTGAAGAAGAAGAAACGGCAGCCATGGTATCCCAAAGTGGATAATGCCTGTCTCATCAACGGCAATAACAGCTTATGCACACATCCACAACTTTCACATCCACGACTTTTTCCTTTTTCTTTTTTTAATAAAGAAAAGAATTAGGAAATAGTTAAGAATTAGAGTATCCTTCACTAATAAGTGTTTATGGACAATAAAGTAGGGAGAAAATTGTTCAAACGGTACCCATTTTTTTACTAAAATTTAATACCTCATCGTTTAAATTATCAAAACGGTACATCAGCTATTTAGCCCGATCAAAGATTAGTATCTGGATCACTTTTCACACGTTAAGTTAACACAACTTTGCTCCTAGAACTTTCCTTTATGTTTATTGTTGAATAAGTATGTCATGTAGGCCTCATTGCAACTGTCTAAACCTATTACTTAACGTGTGAACATTAATTTAGATACCAATCTTTTGTCGGACTCAATAGGCGAGGTACTGTTGTGATAGTTTAAACGACGGGTATTAAAGTTTAGTAAGCCTAAAAGATGGGTACTGTTTGGACAATTTTTTCATAAAGTATGTATGGACAATTTTTTTTCTTTTTAAAATGGAACACGGTTTGAATTAGACGGTGTGTCGTCTAGTGGGTCGAAAGGTCGTAAAAGATCGGCAGACGGACTAAACATCGTGAAGGACCACAAACAAAGGAGAAAAGAAATACACCAACCCGAAAGCAAAAAAATATTCAAGGTAAAGTAGTTAGATGTAGCCAACAGGAAGCAACGAGCATAAACGTTCATTTTCGAAGGAAGTACACAAGTAGGAAGTTTGGGGAACAAATGTGGAGCGTGGACAACTCACAGTTGTATTGCAACAGAGCCGTCAGGAATCGATCACAAATTCACGCCCCCTTCTTGACAAACGCTCGAAACCGCCATCAAAAGACAACATCAAACCGCCATCAAAAGACATAAACTCACAAGTTTTTACTTCCAGCAAGACGAAACTTATTCTAAAAGCTATTTGACGCCTATGAGAATCATGACAAGAGAATAAGAACGAGAAGCACAACTTTGGATGCAGGGCTAATACATGCTTATATAGGGGAAAATATCAGAGTCCATTGTTACACAAAATATATCAATTCCAAAGATAAAATCGGAAGATGCATTTCCTTTCGAAAGTGATGATAGTGGTCTAGAAGGCTTCGAGACGACATAAGAAGTCGTCTCACATGTCATCTAGCCTACGTTGTTGCTCTAAATCTTCGATCTTGTCTTGGCGATATCTTTAGGGGACTTTATGATACGGGGTATTCGCCCGTGTAGTTGGCTCGGTCTTTTGACACTTGAATTCGATGGAAAAGGGAAACAAAAGAGAAACAAAAGTGACTCGAATAAAACAAAGTGAAAGATAGATCAAGGTTGAACCCTAAGAAACAACCTAGAGGCACGCTACAACGTGATGACACGTCTCAGTTAACACACAACCAGTGAAGCCCTGTAGAACTCCTCCCGCTACTCCACACACAAAAGGGTTACAAAGACCCCAGAGCACTTGTACGTTTTCTTGTAGCTAGTTGAAGTGCCATGCTTACGTCGTTGGCAAGTGGAACACACTCAAACAATTCCAAGCGAGGCAAGTAAGACGTCTTTTACTCAAGTTTTCTCTTCACTTCGTGAAGACGACAGTAGACACCACAAGGGGGATACAACATGTTTATCATTAACTTTATATAATTCTGGATGCAAAATAATGAGACACAACCACCCTATATATAGGAGTAGAGTGTGTGGAACATAACCCTAAGGAGTCTAGGGTTGGCCCAAAATTGCCTCATAATTATCCAAAATAGGATAAGATCTATCTCTAAGAAAATAATAAAATAAGGTCAATCGTTTAGGAAGATTAGATCTTCTTAAACTTACTAAAATAGAATATATCTTCAAACAAGATTAAATCTATCTTTAAAGAAATTAAATAAGATCAATCCTCTAAAAAGATTAGTGATGTGGGACCATCTTCGACCGTTTCCATACAAGGACCCATCACTAGGTCAAGAGCTAGAAGGATCGAAGAGAAGACATCTTCAAGGAAGATCAAGGGGAGTTGGAAATGAAGAAATCGATCTACAACATGAAGAAATCGGTCGATTTTCTTATTACAGGAAAATCGAGTCACATGTAAGAAAAATTGGTCGATCTCTTCTTCTGCAAGTCGATATTTCTCATTTCCAACGTATCTAGAAGATCCGGCCATGATCTTTATCTTTTGGCAATTATATCTTGTAATAATTATTTAAATCTCTCAAACTATCTTAAGGGATTATTTAGTTTCCATCTTTTTAGATTTTATATTTTATATCTTTCAAAAGATATCTTTCCTAGATTATCTTTTCAAGGGATATAAATTATAGATCATATCTCCTAGTTTTAGTAGGTTTAATCTCCCTTATAAATAGCCTTAGAGGGAGAGATTGTTAGATAGTTGAGTTGTGATTATATTTTTCACATTATTGTGAGATACTTGTGACTTCGCTCACGGGGTTTGCATTTTATCATTCCTATTCAATCAAAAGGAGAGTTTTTGGTTGAAAAGTTGTGAATCTTTGCTAGGTTGTTCTTGTGTGTGTTAATCTTGTTGAAGGTTGGTGCTACAAGTCAAACTAGTCTCTCCTTGTGCTTGTCTTATCTAGAAGGCTTGTGTAAGGTTAAAGAAGGAAGGGTGAAAGGTAATTCTTTATTAAGGGTTTTGATCCATCGAGTTCAAGGTTCTCTGCAAATCTTATAATAGTCCTATTTTCCTACATTGTCCATTTATCATTCCATATTCATCTTCTTTTCTTTCCATATTGTTCACTAATCCGTTTTCTGAGTTTCCAAGAAAATCGACCTGTTCATATAAATCGGCCGATTTATCCTATAGAACAGCCCGGTTTTTTATTTCAGTTAAGGACTTTCAATCTAGATCGGGAACTGCGACTTATCCCGCATCAAAGTGGTATCAGAGCTAATCGTTTGAAGTACAAACCTTCATCAAAAGGTTTGATTTTTTTTAGTCTTCTTTGAGTCTTTAAAGAGTTGAGTCTTTTCTTGTTCGCCATCTTTGCGAGATTATTTGAGTTTAACGTGCGTTGATTTGTGTAAGTTTTGGAAGGGAGAAACGTCATCAACCAAACACAAGCCAACCGTTGACCTTTAAAACCTCGCCAATACAAAAAAAAGAAAGAAAAGAAAAGAAAGTTCTTGAACGTCAAATCCAAGAGTCGAATTTTTACAAAGAAAATCGGTCTGTTCTTCACTAGATCGACTGATTTTTCATCCGATTTTTGCTACTGTTGCCGAAATTCGAAGAAATATTTGAGGCATACTTTGCAGATTTGAAGTGCACCCCGTGCAAGAGTATTATAACAGAAGAGTTCCTGTATATACCTTGAAGCAATCAAAGAGATCTAACCATACCTAAACCCAAAATCGGTTATCTCTCTTTCTTAAACTTCGCAACTCAATGTACGTTCTTCTCTCTTCTTAGTCTCTTGTGTGCTTTTCTTATCCCTTTCTACTCTAAACACATTGAGTCTTTTTTTTGGGTATGATAGTTAGTCTCTTTGCTTTCTAACATACTAGTTGTGTCATACTTGCAATACTTCTTTCTACCTTGAATCTTTGTGTGAAGAGACCTACAACAGGAAACCTTGCGCTAACTTCCAACGCAAGAACCTTTCTTCCGAACACAAGTTAACTACTTGAGACACCCAAGGGTGTTCTAGTGGAAGCTAGTGCATTGATTAGTAAAGGAGCATTAATCCATCGAAGACAACTACGTCAAACCAGCTTGTGATTCACAACGAGTGTGAGTGCGAGAGAAGACAAGAAAGAAACCCTTGTTTCCGCTAATATCACACGTTTGTTGTTACTTTGTGTGTTTGTGCATGACGTCTAAAAGTCCACAAGGATCACCACGAGGTGATCTAAATAACCCCGGAACCAATGACCAACATTCCAACTCATAAAGATGGTCTCGGGGTTAACTGAACGGATGGAACAGCTAGAAACTCGTCCCAGAGAGGAAAAATCGGCCCAAAAAATCGACCCTCACCCGATTTTTCGTCCGATTTTCTCTTCTGGGATGGGAGAAAGCTCACAAAATCCTCCCTTACCTCCAGCCCCGGATCCAAGACGTCATCGAGTACCAGGTACACCTCATCATAATCCAAATTTTCAGGTTCCCAATGCAACCAATGTTGTTTATGAATTTCAGGAACTAGAAGAGGAGGTTGATAACGAGAGGTGGAGAGGTTATCTTAGGTTCAATCCGCAATTTGCAACCTAGGAGAAGGAAAACTGTAGTCCTTATCATTACAAAGCTTGAATTCCGAGGTGACTAGTGATGAGCAAGATGAAGATTGGAGGACGAATCCTTTTCAAGAAGGGGAGTCTGATGTGGGACCATCTTCGACACTTTCCATACAAGGACCCATCACTAGGTCAAGAGCTAGAAGGATCCAAGAGAAGACATCTTCAAGGAAGATTAACGGGAGTTGGAAATGAAGAATCGATCCACAACATGAAGAAATCGGTCGATTTTCTTATTACAGGAAAATCGAGGCACATGTAAGAAAAATCGGTCAATCTCTTCTTCTACAAGTCGATTCTCCTTTCCAACGTATCTAGAAGATCCGGCTATGATATTTATCTTTTGGCAATTATATCTTGTAATAATTCCTTAAATCTCTCAGACTATCTTAAGGGATTATTTAGCTTCTATCTTTTTAGATTTTATATTTTATATCTTTCAAAAGATATATTTCCTAGATTATCTTTTCAAAGGATATATTTTATAGATCATATCTTTTTAGTTTTTCCTAGTTTTAGTATGTTTAATCTCCCTTATAAATAGCCTTAGAGGGGGAGGTTGTTGGATAGTTGAGTTGTGATTATATTTTTCACATTATTGTGAGATACTTGTGACTTCGCTCACGGGGTTTGCATTTTATCATTCCTATTCAATCAAAAGGAGAGTTTTTGGTTGAAAAGTTGTGAATCTTTGCTAGGTTGTTCTTGTGTGTGTTAATCTTGTTGAAGGTTGGTGCTACAAGTCAAACTAGTTCCTCCTTTTGCTTGTCTTATCTAGAAGACTTGTGTAACGTTAAAGAAGGAAGGGTGAAAGGTAATTCTTTGTTAAGGGTTTTGACCCATCGAGTTCAAGGTTCTTTGCAAGTCTTATAATAGTCTTATCTTCCTATATTGTCCATTTATCATTCCATATTCATCTTCTTTTCTTTCCATATCGTTCACTAATCCGTATTTTGAGTTTCCAAGAAAATCGACATGTTCTTCATATAAATCGGCCGATTTATCCTATAGAACAACCTGATTTTTTATTCCAGTTAAGGACTTTCAATCTAGATCGGGAACTGCGGCTTATCCCCGCATCAATTAGATCTTCTAATAAGATAAGTTCTTTAAGCTTCTCTATTAGTAGGGGTGTAATACGAGCCGAGCCTAAAATTTATACGAGCTTTAAAATTGTGCTCAAGCTTGACTCGTTTAGAAAGTGAATGAGCTCGAGCCGAGCTTTTGTCGAGCCGAGCCGAGCCCGAGTAGCTCGGTTAAAATAATGCTCATATAGTGTTATTTTAGCCGAACGAGCCGAGCTTTACCCGAACGAGCCGAGCATTGACATGCTCAAGCTCGGCTTGTTTATGAACGAGCCGAGCCCGAGCCGAGCCTAAAATTTGTACGAGCTTTAAAATGTACTCAAGCTTGGCTCGTTTAGAAAATGAACAAGCTCGAGCCGAGCTTTTGACGAGCCGAGCCCGAGCCGAGCCCGAGTAGCTTGTCTCATATTACAACCCTATTTATTAGAAGCATTAGTTCTATTCTAAAAGAAATAAAATTGAAGTGGGCTGAAAATATAATTAAGACCCAACAAAATATAAACCATAATTAAACAAGTATTTTATGAGTTGAGAATAAAATAGAATGGATCTAGAGTGGCCCATTCTTAAATCCACACGCATGGCTGGATTCCTTCACTCGCATGGTTGATATTCCTCTTTTGCATGGATACGTACGTCTATCCTACATGTCTGAGTTTAGTACGTCTTGCATCCAAAATGTTGAGATGATCTTGTACGTGAACCCGGATCTCTAGTGTTGAATAGTTAAAGTTCTTTTGGGAAGATCTTCTCCTCCTTGCTATTAGCGAGTGTATTCTCATGCTTTGATACACTCAAGACCTCTTTGTTGGATGAACTCCATATTATGAGATCCCCCTCTTCTCTCGGATGATATGTAGACCATTCCTCCTTCTACTTGTGTTCCATATGAACATGCCATCTCTCTTCTTTGCCGCCCTCTTCTTCCTTGTAGGTCCTATGCATCCCTACTCTTGCTCTTGCTCGTGAATTGCTCTTGATCCTATGAGCTCTTCTACTCTTGATCCTATGAGCTCTTCTGCTCTTGTTCCTACGAGCTCTTATGCTCTTGTCAGCTCTATAGTAGTTCCTTCTACCTGCCGAAATGGTCATGTGCCATCCTTGAATCCCATGGACATTTTTTATGTCAAAATTGGACTTGATGCCAAAAATACTCTTGGTTGTGTTCCGTGTAAGTTTTTAGGATCTTGTGGTCATTTATGTTGTCCGAAATGGGTTTGGTGTCAGAGATGACCCGGGATGAGATCTAGCGTCCGAATGTGATCTTTGTGCTCCTAGTTGTGGATTGATGGTTGGAGCCTTGGAGGTGGTTCTGGAGATGAGTATGCTTCTAGAAATGCTCCCACATCATCCCCTCTTCATTTGAAATGGTTCAACCTCGAATCCAAGCCTTCCTACGTTGATTTGTCTAGAATTGGCTCTTAGAGTAATGTACCTAGGTGGAAAACAAACACACACGTCCCATTCGAAAAAGGCTACGAAGTCAGTGCTTTGTAATTTGAATTTCTCATCTTGGAGTGGTGAGAATTCACTCTCCCGCTGGTGTCCTAGGATGCCTGCATTAGGGGTTAACAATTTAATGTTACTAATAAACATAGAACTACAAAGATACCCCTCAAAATTAACCCTAGTACATAATGTATGACAATGAGTTGCTCTGTGAGTCCAAGGAATGTCCCAATAGACATCATAAAGTGACCGCATATGCTCTATCAAGACATCCAACAATCCTATATCTTGCATGTATGTGAGAAATTCATTGAAAACAAATTAGAATAACACACTCAACATTCAACCAAGAAAGATTACACAATAAATTTGTAATCAAAACATCAAAAGTTAGTTTATGAATTATGCGAAGAATGAAGATAATAGTCGGCTGGTGGAACAACAACATTTAACATTAGAACCAAGAAGAAGATCGGTGTCCTACTTTTGGCAACCACAATGTCACAGGTGGCCATGTGGGGCTAGATTTAGTATAAAAAAAGAGAGAAAAAAATAAATATTACGATAAATCATTTTTTTCTGTAAGCTTTTAAAAAAAATTTCTTTTTAAATTTTTAAAAATAGGATAAATATTCGTTGACCGTGTTTGACCGAACACAATCCGCGTTTTCGCCGTGTCCTACCTCTAAAACGTGCATCGATTGTGTCAGGTCATATTTGACCGTGTCCGAGCCGTGTCCGAACAGTGTCCTACAATATTTCTGTGTCAGATATAATAGTACACGAGATGCTCGGTCTTCTGAAATTGCCCATACATTATAGCTCGGACACCAAACGGAACATTGATTAAATAATTTTAGCGTCGTGTATTAAAAAAAATCGTTGGTAAAAACGTAGGCGTAAGAATTATTTAGAAAAAATAAGTGGAAAAATCTTAGTTGGAGCGAGAAAAGAAAAACCCTTCCTCTCGGATAGTTGAAGTTTCATTTGCCCTGCCCAGTCGTCACACAGCTGCGACACAAGCGAGACTTCACAAATTCTCTGTAGGTTGTTTTTCTCTCTCAACCTCGTTTCTCCCCGATTCTTTGGTAGGAACATCGCTTGTAGCGAGCGGAAAGGCAGTTCGCATCGACAGCCATGGTAAGGCTCACGGCTGACCTCATATGGAAGTGTCCTCACTTCTTCAATGCCATACGAGAGCGCGAGTTGGATCTTCGAGGTTTCCTCTCTAATCCTATTGTTTCGTATACGTCAGTGCTTTTTGCTTGCTGCAAAGCCAAAACCCTAGCAACCAATAGACTACTTCTCTTACTAGTGTGTCTAAATTAATGTAGGTAACAAGATTGCTGTTATCGAAAATTTGGGAGCAACTGAGGTAATTTCCGCATTCTAACAAGCTCCGTTTTCAAGAGATTTTTCCTTCTTTGCTTATCCGGGACATTCTTGTATCAGTAGGAAGGTGTTTGTTTAACTTCGTTATGTGGTCTTCAATTTTGAGTTTGGCTTTCACTACATTCAAGTGAGGTTCACTTAGCAATTTATCGGTACAAATAACCAAGCCGGAGGTTTATTTTGGACTGAGCCTAATGCTCATTTGCCACCCTACTAAGCATGTGTTGTTTGTTCGTGTTACAACTTATTTGGTTTTTTCAAGATATAGCTTCCATAGCACTGTATTGTGTGGGAGGAATAAACTTTTGTCCTTTAATCTAAGAGAATAATGTGTGGAAGCCGCAGAACAAATACATTTACATCATATACCTCGTATATCGGCATACATGACACTGGCACCTGCCTAAATGTACTTTGCTTGTGTTTGTTACAATTTCTTTGTTTTTTGGTATGGCGACATCGCTTCTATAGCACTGAATTCTGTGGGAAGAAATTAAATTTTGGTCTCTTAATCCAAGATAATAATGAGTTAAATATACTTTGTAGACCCCTTCTATTGTCAATATTGACATGGAACTGGTCATCATTGACTACAATGAAGTATGAAGGCAGCTGAAGTTTGATTGAAAGGCTTTGTTTATTTCTTTGGGAGGAGTAAAGCTGCAATTTTTAGTAATTACTTGTGGAAGTTAAGAGAGATCTTGATAAAAGAGCTCATACATGGACTGCTACTGGATTTTGTCATTAAGAATACATTATGAGTTTGTGGAACTTGCATGTTCTTTTAAGCAGCGAAATTATTTAAAGAAACCATGTTCTTCTGATATAAAGAGACTACCAAACTTATACTCCTGCTTTTGTGTTATTTTATCAAGGAGTAACTATTGTGGACAAATAATTTTGTTGTCTTAACACCATTTATCTGCATCACCGAGATCTTTGTCCTATGACTATACTTGCAGGATCAATTTGATACTATTGATCTCTCAGACAATGAGATTGTGAAACTTGAAAACTTCCCCTATCTTAATAGACTTGGGACGATGTTGATAAACAATAACAGGATCACGCGCATCAACCCTGCTATAGGAGGTGATTACATTTTTCAGTTTCCTTAAAAACTTTCATGCATGCAGCTGTGACAATTTGGTTTACTAAATTTGCAGAGTTTTTGCCAAAGATGCACACGCTGATTCTTACCAACAACCGATTGGTCAATTTGGTTGACATTGATCCATTGTC
This sequence comes from Fagopyrum esculentum, assembly GCA_033239045.1. Classification (NCBI taxonomy): domain Eukaryota; kingdom Viridiplantae; phylum Streptophyta; class Magnoliopsida; order Caryophyllales; family Polygonaceae; genus Fagopyrum; species Fagopyrum esculentum. Next base: position 51,597,054 of record BSUD01000004.1, read on the forward strand.
ATCCCTTCCCAAGTTGCAATTTCTTTCTCTGATGGACAACCTTGTTACCAAAAAACCTAACTATCGGTTGTATGTGATCCACAAATTGAAACCCTTGCGCTTGCTAGATTTCAGGAAAGTTAAACAGAAGGTGGGTAGCATTTTCTTTTGACAGTTTTTATCTCATTTATTTTGCTGCACTATTTTTTTTACATGCCTGGAGTAGCAGTCAAGTGATACTATTATTCTGCTGAAGTTGTATATTGATATGCGAGCTTTCCAGTATGAAATATTTAAGTAAAAAAACTGTTGATGCTTGACAAATAAATGTTACAGAGCCGTGTAAACAAAAAGTGAAATTAACTTTAACTTTCATTGTGCTTGTTTAGCTCTATCTGATGAATTTTTATCAAAGTTATCTGATGGAACATATGCAAAAAGTCTACTTGGAGGATATATTTATGAGCTACACAGAGTCGTCTAAGCTTATTCATTTCAGTTATTTGTTGAATTTGGATTCCATGATTATGTTCTTAATTGCAGGAGCGACTTGAGGCAGCAAATCTATTTTCATCAAAGGAAGCTGAAGAAGAGGCGAAGAAGGAAAGTGTAAATACAGTCACACCTGGTGAGGTAAATCGTGCAGAGGTTCAAAAGGAGGAATCTGCACCTAAAAAGGTTGCTCCCACACCAGAGCAGATTATTGCTATTAAGGTATATATCTCTTATTCTCTATATCTTGTCTCTGTGTTTTTGAAGATGCTATTTACTTTGAGTTGACGTTCTCAGTTCTCATCTCATCCAGATTTGATCTGTGTTAAAAGTTGCGTATGATGAACTCTTCTTTTGTTTTATTATAAATCTCTCTTTCTTCTTTCTAAGAATGTCTCGCGACTTTATCTTTGTGGTATAATCTTATGGATAACCCTGACTATATGCTTGGTGAATTACAGATTACCGCCTATTCAGTACCCTGTTTTCTAAAAACGTCCCCTTGAATACTCGGAAGTTTCCGACAAATGCAACTCGTTTAATTTGGGTAACTTGCTCTTTTTAAAGAACTAGAAAAGAACATTAGCATAGCTGTCATTTAGATGACCCGATAATGGAAGGCATTTGTGGGGATGGTCCTTTCCCATTTGATAGGTTGATCTTGTGAAGACCATCCTTGTGACTAATGTTTTTTTATGTAACTTACCTTTCCTGTCTTTATGCTGAAAATGAATTTGGTTTGCACCACTGAGATAACAGGCTTAGCTTCATGAAGAAAACTGAAACCTAAAATGACAATACACCTTTCAGAGTCATTATTATATTTCAAGTAATCTTTAGTCATCTATGTTATTCAATGAAAAAAGATTTTTATTTTCTGTAATTAATATTGATGTTTAGGGGAGCAGGCACAATTTTGCATCAGCGGATTGTGATGCTACATCAATATTTTCCTCTGAATCAGATGCAATCTAATCATTTAGTCTGCATTTTGAAATTAAAAAATCTACACGAGAACTATTGTCTTGTCAATTTTGTACACAAGGCATGTTAAGTTATCCATTTCTATGTTGAGTTAGTCTATTGGTAATCCCCTAGATTGATTATCTGCATGATTGTGGTCTCTTTATCCATCTGTCTTTTTTAAAGCGTTAGGCAATTGTATCAGTGTGCTCAGTTTTCTTGGAAAGTAGTGAATTACGATGCTGTAGTACTAAATACGTTCCCTTCACGAAGTAGAGATTATATTGATGTTACAGTTGATAATGATTCTATTTATATCTAGCTGCTCATTCTCTATATTTTGCATAAACTTGACACGATTGTTAGTTATAATGGGCATTACTAATTTGACTTTGGAGGTGATCTTGATGATGTTTTGTTTTTCTGTTTATGACAGGCTGCTATTGTTAATTCGCAAACTCTTGAAGAGGTTGCCATGCTAGAAAAGGTAATTCATTTTCAGCTTAGTTCATTACCCAGTTTCTTGTATAAATTTAATCATTTCACTAATTTGAGCATCCTAGGCTCTCCATATATGATTTAGAATTCTCCAAGTCAAGACAACACAAAATAGACCTTCAATTAGTCTCCTTTCAAAAAACACATTTTGAATTTGTCCTTGCTTGATAAAGTAAACCTGTTTTGAGATATATTGCTGAATAGGTAAGCCCTGATGGGGATTTATCCTCCATGTTCCATCCAAAATATTATTCAAGCAACGGTGATTTAAAGTCTGATATATGATATCTTAGTTGAAGTCAAACAGAATGTTGGTGATGCCAGAAAAAGTATATAAAGTATTTATATCTTCCATTCCAAATAAAATATGTTCTAGTCTAGACAAAAAGTAGTCATCCTGGGTGACTATGTTGTCATGAATATACCTGGAAAACTACAGTTGGTGAAATAACTGCTTATACTCTTCCATGTGAACCTTCTTGTAATAGAAAATAATGTGAACCCTTAAAACCTGCATGGTAATGGAGCATACCTTCTAGCAGTTGACAGCATGTTGAATAAAATGCAATGTTGAGCTGTCCATTATAGAATCACGTGCGAGGGACTGTTTTTTCTTTGTTTTCTTGAATCAGAAACTGATAATTTTTGTAGGGCAGTATACTCCTTTTTGGTTGAAAAGATTTATTCTGTTGATCTGTTAATCTTTCAATCCTGAAAGCAAATGAGAGGATGAAGACTTAGAGCTTTATTAACTGCTTGCTTCTGTCTCTCTCAGCCACAACACTGAATGAGTCTTTCCTTCCTAAATTCCCTTAGCAGAAGGCTGGAATTAGGGTTTGTTCGATTTACTTGTTACTTATAAGATTAAAGATCCTTTTAATAGTTCAATGGGTTGTGCCAATGTTTGTGGGTGAAGACTAGACAATCCATCACCACCAGCCTGTGTAAAATATTACTAACCCAATGCAAAAAGGAAAAAAGATCCATAAGAATGGGATTCTAGTAGTGATAAAAGTTTCATGATACAATTTCACATCTGATTGATACAATAGAGGGATCGGGAATGCATTATGGCTGTTAACAGTTCCTAAACGGTCACTTTTTTGGGAAAATGGGAAACAAACTGTTTTATGTATGCGTTTTGGTTCTTGCATTTTTAAGGAGTGTAACCTTTTTTTATGTATGCGGTTTGGTTCTTGTATTTTTAAGGGCGAGAAACGTTTAGCACTGAACTGTAAAGGAACCATTCGGAACTAAACCAGAACCATTTAAATTGAATCGGAATCGTTAGGATCTATGATTTATATGGAACTGAACCAAACCAATGTCATTTAAATTGATAATGACAACTTTCATTTGCATCTGGATTGCATAAGTTCAGTTCAAATGCTTTAATTTTGGGTAAGTATGTAGATGCTTTAATATTTACATGGTTTGTCTTAAACATCTCTACTTCTTGATAACCCAAACATGCCTTAGAATAAATGTATATTTAATGTCAAAAGCGAAAAAAACGGATTGCACCCTCGGTCCTAGAAGACAAGAACTAAAAATTTTATAGTTTAAATTAAAGAAATAACAAGAAAAGAGTTGTAGTAGAGGAAGAAATTGTCAAATTGAAGAGACTCAGGTTAGGAAGGAGTGGTAGAACTGAAGAAGCCTATTTATTATGGAACGAATGAAGGATAGAGAGGAGGTTAAGGCAGCATTTGAGTCACTGTTACAAGGGAAAAGACGGGGTCCGTTTTAACCTTTTGCTTTTTATATTATGTTACTTTACTTACCTAAAAAGTAAAAACGGTTTTGAACTTTTTGTTTAATGAACCGAACTGGACCATTTTGTAACGGTTCAGTTTCATAAAATTCAGTCAATTAATAAGAGGAACCGGATTGAACCGTAAAAAACAGTTTCGGTTCCAACAGAACCAATTAACAACCCTGATGTTATTCTTGCTTCTTGGGAGTATGATGACTCTTTTAAGTGTCAAACTTGGATTTGGATGTGTCATTTGATTAGAGGTGGCAAAATAGAATGTTGAAATGTACAAGCTCATTGACACATGAAGGCTTTTTTACAAATATATGATGTCTTCCGTTGTTTGTTTTGGCGATTGGATATTAGTTTTGACTGATTCAACATTTGAACATGAATGCATCCGCAGGCACTTAAGTCAGGCCAGCTTCCATCAGATCTGAAGATTCCAGAAGTAGATGCAATGGCTGTTGACGCTGAACCTAAAGACAACAAAACCGATACTGATGGTGGAAATGAAGAAAGTATGGATGACGAATGAAGAAGATGCAGAGAGACAGACAACTATTTGTGTTGGTTTATGGACCCCAGCTGTTAACTGAAATTTGGCTGTTGATGTAACTTGTTATCGACTTAATACTATGATCCCTGTCTGTTTGAAACAGGGATGAGATCATTTTTAGGCAGTCTTTATAAGATTTGATATTTGTACTTGCCAACGGAAAATGAAGAATTTGTTTGAATTACCGCATTACTTGTTTTGGTTATGTGGGTGTTTTGGTTTCCTGGGATAAAAAACACTAAACTTGAGCTGCTGAAAAACATTGAAACTCCCGTTTCAGGTCAGTTTGTTGTTTAGCTGATGCCAATATCATGCTTTGTTTCGGCACTCATCATTTTCAACGTTCTATAGGATCTAGGCAGGGGATTATATCATTTTTGCATTTTCAATCTTCGTGAGCCGACTAGTTTGTTGCACCGATGACTTTGTTGGGCACATTTTTGTTGGGTTTCTGGCTTTATGTCATTGTAAACATCGGAAAGTGGTAGTGTGTTCAACATATAGTATATGGTTGTCAATGTGTATGGTGAAACACCCTAGCTCTACGGGACCACATGCGCACCGAGTCACGCTTGCGGGTTCATGGGAATGACTTTGCCTTTGGGCCCATAGACCGATTAGGGTTGAATCTTAGGCGTGGCTTTGGGCTGGCCACCCAATGCTATATTTTTGGTTGATGGAAACTGCCATTTAGTTTGACTGATTCTTGTGGGAATAGGCGATTGTCGGTGTTTCTCTCTGAGTGGTTACCCCTCAGGTGCTTGTTGGATGCCTATATAAGGAGCGCTCCCTCATTTAGGACATAGAACGAAAATAATAATTCTCCTCTATTATGTTTTCTCACCCTCGAGCCTGAGAGAATTCCACAGTCAGTTCATGGCTTATGGTTTTGGTTACAGAAACAAGAAGACATTTGTAATTGTATCTTGAGTTTCAGATCACCATCAAAACAATCGTAACATGGGGTGATTTCAGAATTAACTAAAGTGTGTCTCGTCTCTACAATCACCAATTCGACTTTTCATCAATTGTATAACGGGTATGTGCAATTTTTCTAATAACCTTTTCTCCTGCCTATAATATCAAATTGGGGGTTCTACAATTTTAATTATGAAATTGGTTTAGAATATCACAATAATTTATTTATGAAAGTGTTGCTGGCCGTGAAATTCTTTTCTTTCTAAGTTGATCTCAACAAGGACTACTCGAAGGGATTTTTTTTCTAGCATCATTTTTGCAGGTATTCAATCGACCGAAGAACAAGTCCAATTTGAAATTTTTTTCTTTGACACTCACTAGTTTCAAAACTTTCGAAACAAATTAGTTGTATTGTACAATTTAAAATTAAAACTTTATTCTCGAATTTTCCGTTATTTTCTAATTATTTTTTGTTTATCAAATTCACAAAGGTGAACAAAGCTCTTAAGTTTCATGGGGGTTGTGGCTGGTGATTCGCTGTGAGGTTGTTGGGTTTGGTTCCGGGAGAGGGAGGCAATCAAGAGCCTAGTGGTCCGAAGGTGTGGGTACTCCGGCGGAGGCATAGGTGGGGGCAACAACATACCGTTGTTTTCCGGCATAGTGCCGAAAGGAATCAGGGCTACTATGTTAGGTGTTGAGACCAGGTCCGGTGGTGGTTCGGTGTGGGTCTGGTGTCTTTGGGCTCGCAAAGGATTCCTGATCAGTTTTGTGGTGGTCCGGTGGTGTGGGTGTTGGTGGTTCGGCGGCTAAGCTAACAAAAGTAGAGAAAGGTATGAATTAGAGGATTGGTGGTTGTAGGGGTTGTTCCGGGGATTGTGAGTGCTAGTTCAGTGCAAGACCGATGGGGTTAGATCCGGGACAAGTTGGCGGTCAAGTGGTTGGTGATCTGGTGGCGTGGGTTCTCTAGTGGCGGAGTAGGTGGTGGAAACGGTTGTGGTGGGTATCCGGTTAGGGAAACGTTGGTGATGGTGTGGCTACTCAAGCGACCGAGTAGGGGTTCTGAGAGGCTTCAATTGAAGCTTTCCGGTGAGGATACGAAGTTGGTGGTGTCGGAGGTGGGACAGCGGCTTGGGATCCCTATGATAGGGATGAATCGGTATATGGGGGCTTGTGATGCTTGATAGCACCAATACTTGCAATGGAATTGATATAAGCAAAATAGTCGAAGTTAAAAACAATCCAACAAGATATCTCTCACTCGATATGGTCTTTTGCAACGAAGAACTTTGAGGAAACTCGTCAACTTTTACGGAAATGTTTTTCTTAACATAAAATATGATAATCACCCCTTCTACAACAAGATCCATCCACAAATATAGGTTGATGAGAATAAAAGAAGGTCCAGTAGAAAAAAGGCATAAATGTGGTCCAATAGGAAAATGTGGTTTAATAGAAAAATGCCTAAAGTTGGTCCAATAGAAAAATAACCCATAATATTACAAGAGTAGCTTTTGGGCTGGAAATAACACATCACATGCCTTAAGAAAAAAGGGCTGATGCTTGGGCCGTTTTTGGACCAAACTAGATGACTTGTCAGGCCCTAGATTGAAATGACAGGTCGAGAATGTAAGTAGTCGCGTTTGTAGACAAAATTGGATGACTTGCCAGGTCTTGGACGAAACTGACAGGTCGGGAATGTAAGTAGTTGGGACTTGAATTTGGATTGAACTCTGTTGAATGAGTTTTAACCTGCATTTCCTCCTTCTATGAGTGAGCACCACTCTCCCCCTTCTCGATCCTTTGCTTGCGAGCTTGTTTTGTGATGCTTCCTCAAATGCCCCTGCAAATTCTCCCCTTCTTGAAAAAAAATTCGACCTCAAATCATAGACTTCATCTTTCACACGATCTCTAGGTTGTGAAATCACTTGAAAACCCCTAGTATGAATATTGTGATCATCCTTCATGTGGTCCTCGTGAGCAACCTACAAATACAAAATCAGTCATAACACTAGTTCTAAGTTCAGAAGTTTGATAAATATTATTCAAGTACTCTAAATGAGGGATATAGATAACTTTCCTTAGATGATCCCATAGTAAAGATAGGGTACGAATATCACATAAGATAAAAAAAAAGCACTACACATATGGCCATAAGAATTACTCACCATCACATATGTAATTAAAACAAGACAATGTAAAGCAATATTCTCCCAATGTAACTTCGTGTACTCCTCATGCACTATCCTAATATCCTTAATCAAAGCACAATAAACTCACTGGTCATACATGGACCCTATGAATTCCTTAAAAATACACCAGGAAATAGAGCAAGTATCTACTACCTAAAGTGAGTCATCTCCACATAATGAAGCTCACTATAATCAACAATCAAAGGTAAAGACAAATCACATATTCTTATATCCTCAAAATGAGTTCTCTCCACATAATGAGGCTCACTATCCATATAAAGCTTAGGAAAAGTAAAAACATATAGGCATATATCCTCAATCTTCTCCTTCACCAAAATCCTAACGTGAAGTAAAGTTCTCCTAGTCACAAGGGAATCAACACAATTAATCATGGAACCAATAAATTCAGCAATGATTTTTAGGCAATTCATAAGTTTCAAACACTCCATACGATGTCTCGTAAAATTCAGTAAGCTCCTTATCATGCTCAACCAGTTTCGTCATTGATGATGACGAAGATGGACTACATATGGGGATTGTAAGGTGCCAAATAGGGGTTGTAGTTCTTGATTATCTGACACTTTTTCCCTATTCTTTGCTTCCTCTTTCTCAACCTTAATCCATGCCTTCTCTTCCTGTTCTACAAGTTAGGTTGGAGTCACATGCTTTAAAACACAACGCCTACCATTAAAAGTAAAAATATACCGATTAGTAACATCCTCATGATTGACATTCCTATTATGTTTCCATGAATGCCTAACAGAAGATGACAAGTTTTTATAGACACTGCATCACATAAAATATTATCTTTATATAGTCTTAACTTGATGGTGACCTCAATTTGTTTGTCTACTTTAACTACACCACAATCAATCATTCCATTTAACGTATAAGGCTTAGGGTGGTGATAGAGTTGTAGTTTTTTGACCATCTCAATGCCAGCTATATTATGACAACTTCCTCTATCTATAATCATCTTACCAACTTTTCCTTTAACAAGACATGTAGTTTGAGATAAGTTTTTTTTTCCTTTGATTTTATCTAGAGGGGGTTGGTGGTACATGTAAAGTTCTCCTAGAAATTAAAATTTCATGGTCCTCAATTACAAGAGAAGAGTTATAATTACTCCCTCTAGGAGTTGTAGGAACTCCATTTGGTGTCTTGAACGTGGCCGAAGGAGTGGTGGTTGTTGAAGTTGTGCTCAAGTTGGAGTTAACTCGATCGTTTCCTTGCTATCGGATGAAGGTGCACTCACGAATGGCTGGGAACTCTCGGTTCTTTTACATCCACTTGAGTTCTTCCTCTCATGATCCCTCACATTCATCTTCCTCTCTATGGGTTAAACTTCCCTCATTTTTCTCTTAAAAACATGGTTAACAAAATTTGGAACACAACTTCTTTTCTCACCTTGGGTTCAAATCTCAATGAAAGGCACTCGTCGGGGCTGGACTATGGGTTGTTGTAACTTAGAGACTGCTGGTGGCCGCTGGAACGTATGAATTTCTAGTGGTGGCTGGCTATTTCGGCTCTCTAAGTCACTTACCTTCGTAGTAAAACTTGTAATCTTATCCGACATCTCTTTAAGCATGACAAGAAGTTCGGGACTAATGAGTTTAGATCCCCCTAGTTGAGTGACTTCCTGACATGATCACAACACTAAAATAACAATGAAAGTCGTTAGGTTAGCTTAAAGTACATATGCCTAAGTAAGGGGCCGCGGAGAGGCTCCGATGGACATTCATTGGCTTGACCGTAGCGACACGAATTCCCTCTTATGAAAATAACTCACAAGTGTTTCACTCTTGTGTTTGGCACTCTCATGCAAAGTTTTCTAGCTTCTTGTGTCATGATTTGAATGAATCAATAACAATATCAATGTAATGATGTCATGCAACCCAAAACCAATGGGTTCGGATCAACACAAGAATGCGTAACAAATTACTCTCAAGTAGAAGTGTAAGAAGACAATTTATGTGATATAAAGGCTGAAAAAGCACAACAAATCTCGCCTACCTTCAAAACCAGTAAAATGCTTCTTATGTTAACAATGCACAACCAAGAAACAAGGCAATGGTAGGCAATGCAAAAGGCTCAAAGATCAACACACGCTATCAACACCAACTGTTAACATGGAACTGATACACTTCTCTTTATTTCTCTTTTTTTAATTTTCTTTTCACCCTTTTTTTGAAATTTATTGATGCGGGGATGAAGCCGCAGTTCCTGATCTAGATTGAAATTCCACGAATTGAACAACAAAGGGAAATCTCGGTCAATATATAAGGAAATCTCGGACGAGATTTTCGTATGAACAGGCCGAGATTCTGTAAAACTCAGAATGAAGGATTATGGATGATAAGGAAAGATAAGAAAATGATTAATGGAATGAAATATGATAAGTTGTTCGCTCCAAACGGTGTGTGCAAGCTTTAAATTTATAACCCTAGACGTAAGTTTAAAACAAGGATGCGAACCCGCAGTGTACGGGTCAATCGTAGTAAAAAGCAAGGAATTCAGGGGTCGATCACAGGGACTTAGTGAAACAAAGTCCAATTACGGTATGCTTATGTAAATACTAACCACAAGAGGTGATCAAAACAATCAAAGATGATATAGAAATCAATAAAGGAAACATGCAATTCTAGGGATTAAAGCATCTAGTTGTGGTTCCAACTCAAGATCTATAGATAAGCGGACAAAGCTGAGGTTTTTGCATAGGGAAGGTGTTACTAAAGTGGAATAGATCACCGGGTAAGTCTCACTACTCACTAATCCTAAACCGTAACTCCTATTACCGGGTAAGTCTCAAGGAATTAAGATAAAGAACTATAACCTCAAACTAACACACCATCTAAGGGAATAGAATCAACCTTTACCGGGTAAGTCTCAGGCTAACTCACAAAGATGGGATGGAAGCACACTCAAACCCCAATAAAGGATAAACTTTTTATTACCTACACTTATGATCTTAGGTACACAAACTAAGGAATTACCGGGTAAGTCTCATCCTAAGCTTGCATTGAACCAGGAAAGGTGTAATAAGAATAGGATTTGGCAAACTCTAACACTTAACTCTCAGTTTCGGATCAGATAAGTCACCTCGGTCAGCCAAATTCTACCCCGGCCGAGATGTTCATCGACTGAGCGAGATGCTTAGGGTTAAGGTTAAAGACTCGAACTTTCAGAGTCCTACTGGAATCTAAGGTTATTCTATCATTGTTTTTCCCACAACCTTCAGCCAATCACCCTAGAATCACACAAGGAAGTTAGCCACTCATCATCATGAAAGCAATAATCAAATATATGGGAAGAAGGTGAATATTTGAACAAGAAGAATTTAATGCAAAGACTTCAATAACTGAATCAAATATCACAACAAAAGCGTTCCTTGGATAGAAATCCAACAAGGCAAGACAACAAGGAAGAGAATCTAAGATAATCTTACAAAACCCTTCAAAAGCTATAAAAGCCTTCAACCTTCAAAAAGGTTCTTCAAATCTCCCAACTGGAGTATGCGGATGTATGCAGCGTGTTTTTCGGTGTAAGCGGGCTGATAGCGGATGTCGGATTTGTGGGAAATCCGACCCTTTTTATAGGAAAATAACTCTCCAAAGATAAGATATCTTAGAAAGATCTCTTCCCATAAAAATAGGTAAAATATATGATCTAGCATATCTTCTTCCTTCCAGGAGCCAAGCCCAAACATATAAGATCACTTTCCAAAGATAAAAGATCTCAGCCAAGAATAAAATATTCTCGCCGCGTCTCAGGTGTTCGCCTCGATCGAGTCGACTTCTCTGTATCACCTCGGTCGAGGTGAATCTGTGGTCAACCGAGGTGAGTCACAACTGAATGTGAAATCTCTCAAATCTGGTCCAAAGTGAATCCTAAATCCATGGCTATGCTTCCTGGATGGTTCCTTATGTTCCAGGATGTAGCTCCAATGACTCCATGGCTCCTTTTGCTCCTTTTTGATGCAAAATGTGTCATTTTACCTACGATTACAACAAAACTAGGTGTAGACCTCGATTCCCGCAAAGGTAGATGAAATGGTAATATAATCACATATTATACATACAAACATGCAGATTATGAAAGATAAAACGTCCAAACAAACCCCAAAATATAGACTATAATTCATGCTATCAAAATACCCCATACTTAGCCCTTGCTTGTCCCCAAGCAAGTTCGGCATATAAAAGACAAGATAGAATGAATTATAAGTCAATAAAATCAACGAAAAGTCTTTCAAAAACATTTTTATAGTGTACAACAATCATAGATCACTCTAAGAGAATACTTCATGGAATTTAAAAATCAAAATATGATCAAAACATTTTATAAATATAAGAAAGTTGTTCATCTTTGCATAAAATCATAGAATGCATAATAAGTCATAATTATCGAAATTAATCATGCATAATCCAGTTTAAACCACTAAGTCAATCAACAAGCTCAAGGTCTCAAGGGCTTCCCAAAAGAAAGGTCAAGAAACGTGTAAGGTAGGGATGTATGTAAGGTAATGTGGTGCTAGAATCCGGGAAAAAGGATGATCTTCACTTTCACTTTGACTTGCAACATCTTCCACCAATAAGCTTTGCTTATTTCATACTTTTTTTCTTTTTACTTTACTTTTGGGGATGCATGGACAAAGGTGCACAATAACCGAAGCTTGGGAAATCAGCAATCATCAATTTCTTGAGATGCATCAAACCCTTGATGCACATACCATGACCCGTTAGGAATATCGCTCAATCCGACTTTGACAAGACACAAACACCCGGCTATGTGAATGGTGCCGAGTTACTCATCTTCATGATTGACTTCCCCAAACCTATTATTACTTTCTAACACTTTCACTTCTAGCCAACTTCTCAACTTTAACTTCACTTGCTTTCACCACTTGCTTGCTTCCAAATTCCCGGATAGGTAAAGGGAGGCAAAATGTATATGAGGGGCTAAGCATGATCAAGAAGAAGAAGAGAGAAGAATGAATCGCCTTGGTCTTTCCAGGAAGAAAGTGAGAGAACTCATAATGTGGTGTCAACCTTCAAATTCAACATAATTTGGATAAAGCAAAGTATTAAACATGCCAATAATTTCAAACAAAGCATTTAGCAACTTAAACATATTATAAAACCTTTCAAACACATAAAGAATTTCAAAACTAGTCAGTAAACAAGATCTTCACTGAGATCATATCCAGATAAGAGGCACAAAAATCGTTTTCGAAAACTCTCAGTTAACCCACCTCGGTCGAGGTGTTCTTAGGTCAACCGAGGTGAAACGCCTCGTTCGGCCAGAACTGCCCTGGTCGAGGTCCAAAATTTTTTTTTTTAAAACCAGTTTTCTTTCAGTTTCGACGTTTTTCTCAATCAAATAACCTATAAGTATGCATGCAATCTCAGATATATAGAAGCAACTGAAGCGTAAACATAAATATCTGATCAAGTGGAGTCATACATAAGTGTCAAATAATACATCACGTAAACACCCCATACTTGGGACACACTGTCCCAGTGGGTCAAAATAAGTCTAAAGGATAAAAATACTCACCGGATAATAAGCTGAACTGCATAAAAACAAGAAAGAAAATCTTGCAGCTCTCAGTAGTCCTGATCCGGTGGTGGTGGTGGTGGTACATACGGATACTGGGATGGGTCAAATGGATAACCCATAGTCTGCTGGAACTGTATCTCCATCATCTTGCGCTGATAGTGCTGTCCCTCTAGCATCTGATGAGTCCAGCTGTCAATCTGTCGGTGCTGGGCAGCAAATCTCTCATGCATGTCCATAGTAAGGGCAGCATAAGAGTCTATCATCTGATCCGTCAGATCATCGATCCGACAATGAGCCTCTAGATCTCTATGTCGGCGTGTCCTACGCCTAGCAGGTCTCGCAGGTGATGCAGCAGGTGCAGGCTCAGTATCCTCATCATCTAGATCTATAATTGGTGCACTAGTCCCTACAGTATCTGTTCTTGTATCCATCGGGACTCCACCCTCTCTGTCATCAGCTGTCTCCTCGTCATCTGCCTCCTCCTCAGCTGGGGCAGCTGCTGCCTCTTTGTAATCCTCCATCAGTGGAGCCCAAGCGGTCTGCCAATAATGAGGGTCAAAAACTGTAAACTGGGCAGACCACTTGATCCCCTGTGGTGCAGTCAGCTCCCACGGCATAGCCACGTACGGTGTAGTCAGACCTCGGGGAACCAGAATCCGCCGAGTGGTCATCTCCTGAAGCCCAAGCGGCTTGACAGCCGCCACCATCGTACAAGCGCTGAGATCCATGTCCTGGTAGCTGGCTATGTGGGTGACAAGCCCTCCGCAGTAGATATCTCCCTTCGCTTTGGCCTTGATCTTGTGCAGATCCTCTACCAACATCAAGCTAAAGTCCGGGATACCCCCAGTCACCATGCAGTACAAACTGAACAACTCTCCCTGTCGGACCTTCTGGGGCGTCTCAATACGCGCCAAAAGTGTCTCGCTGAAGATCCGGTGGGCTAACCTAAAGGCTAAATGGAAGATGACCTTCTCCCTGGAATCTCCAGGGCGCCATCTCTCTGCGTGCTCAACAATATGGGTAATCTGCCCCCAAAACTCCCTAGCTACTGATCGGGACGGGAAGTCAACAGTTGTGGGCTCAGGAAAGCCGAAAATCTCTCTCCAGTACTCTAGTGGCACTAAGAAGTTCCGGTTCATCAACCGGTACTTCACAGATCGCTCTGTGGGGAGGTAAGTGAAGGAGCTAATGAACTCTAAGGTGGGCTCCAAATAGGCTGGGGCTCGGATCTCAGTAAACTGATCCAGCCCTACTATAGATATCATCCTCCTAAGGTCTCCGTCTACCTGGAGACAGTCAAAAGCAGACACGTCCAGGAAGCGAGGTGCAATCACTGGACGGCCAGAAATACGGTCATAATCGACCTGGTGTCGCTCGTGGATCACCGGTCGATAGGGTCGGGAAGAAGAGGAAGAAGGGGAGGGTGATGATCTATCCCCAAGGGCAAGGCGTCTGTCGGAACTCATTTTCAGAAAATCACACTGTCAAGTCACCTCGGTCAACTGACAACTCTCAAGAATCACCTCGGCCGAGGCACAACTCGTCTGGACCGAGGCGGAAAATTGGATTCTAATTTCTTCTGAACATTCAGTTCTTTTCCCCCAAAATCACTACAACTACTTCCTATGGGGTACTTAAGCCTTTTCTCAGCAAATGCAAGGGCAACCAAAGCCCAAATCGAAGCGAAAAAGCGAGGTAGGGTTTCGGTTTTTATTTTACCTCGTTCAGCCGAATCGGTTCGATTTTCTTGCAGATCGATGATGCACTGGGATCCTCTATGCCTTAATCGCAGTTTGGAAGCGGAAATCTTTGAAAACGAGCAAGAATAGAAGAAGCGAGGTGCAAACTGTCGCCGCGGTCGAGGAAGGGTGAGATGGAAGAGAGAGAAAATAAATCCCCTTTTTATACCCTTTCTGGAACTGCTGTCACCTCGGTCGAGATGATCTCGACTGGACCGAGGTGGTACGGACCGAGGTGGTTCTTCAGAAAACCCTAGTCGCCTCGGTTGCTCAAGAATCATCTCGGTCGAGGTGCTCTGACAGCAACCGAGATGCCTCAGTCAAAAACTTCGTCTTCTCAAATCCTCAATCTTTTGTACTTCCAATTATGCTCCTTCCTTAGATGTCTTCTGTTATCTGTCTAGAACGCCAAAAACAAAACAAAGCAAAGCAAAAGCAAAAACTATCTAAGCTGGACTAGAAAAAGGGAAAAGAAAGCAACACCTTAGGTTGCCTCCCAAGAAGCGCTTGGTTTAAGGTCGCTAGCTGGACCACGATGCGTCTCTCATATGTGATGGGAGGTGCCCTCACCCCATACTTCACCTCCATCGTGGGGTGAAGTAAGCAAGTCTATCAAACGCTCCAACAAGTGTAAATGCTCATCGGGGAATGAATCGTCTATGGGTGGGTCATCCTTCTCGCGTGAAGATGCAGGTAGCCGGCTGAGGTGATCCGCAACAGAATTTTCGGATCCCTTCTTATCGCGGATCTCTAGATCAAACTCTTGAAGTAAGAGAATCCATCGAATAAGGCGTGGCTTGACATCTTTCTTAGCCAACAAGTAACGGATGGCTGCATGGTCGGTGTAGACAATGACTTTCGCCCCTACTAAATAGGAACGAAACTTCTCGAAAGCATATACAACCGCCAATAATTCCTTCTCGGTGGTAGCATAGTTACGTTGTGCTACATCTAGCGTCTTGCTAGCATAGTAAATGGCGGTGGTCCATCTATCCTTCTTCTGTCCAAGCACCGCTCCTACGGCTACATCGCTAGCATCACACATGATCTCAAAGGGCAAGGTCCAATCCGGAGGTTGGATAATGGGAGCGGAGATCAACGCTTCCTTAATCCTGTAAAAAGCATCAAGACACTCCTGCGAAAACTCAAAAACAACATCTTTATTCAAGAGGTTAGTTAATGGTTTAGAAATCTTGGAGAAGTCCTTGATGAATCTCCTGTAGAAACCTGCATGCCCGAGAAAACTCCTCACATCTTTTACAGAACAAGGGGGAGGGAGTTTCTCAATAGTCTCGATCTTAGCGCGATCGACCTCAATACCTCGATTAGAAACGAGGTGTCCTAGCACAATGCCTTCATTAACCATAAAATGACACTTCTCCCAATTCAAAACAAGATTAGTGTCTTCACATCTTTTAAGCACTAGAGAAAGGTTAGATAGGCAATCATCAAAAGAGGAACCATATACAGAAAAATCATCCATAAATACCTCCATGATCTCCTCTATGTACTCGGAAAAGATAGCCATCATGCATCGCTGGAAGGTAGCGGGTGCATTGCATAATCCAAATGGCATCCTCCTATAAGCAAATGTCCCCCATGGACAAGTGAAAGTGGTCTTCTCCTGATTATCCGGATGGATAGGAATCTGGAAGAATCCACTATAACCGTCTAAGTAGCAAAAGTGTGAATGCTGCGCCAACCGCTCGAGCATTTGATCAATAAAGGGAAGTGGAAAATGGTCCTTCCGTGTGGCCGTGTTCAGCTTCCTATAATCGATGCAAACCCTCCAGCCCGTAACGGTCCTAGTTGGGATCAACTCGTAGTTCTTATTTGTCACAACGGTCATCCCTCTTTTCTTCGGAACTACATGCACCGGGCTAACCCACTTGTTGTCCGAGATAGGATATATGATATCTGCATCCAACAACTTAAGAATTTCCTTCTTCACAACCTCTTTCATGATCGGATTTAACCGTCTTTGAGGTTCCCGTGAAGTCTTATGATCATCCTCCATTAAAATTCTATGCATGCAGAAAGAGGGCTTAATGCCAATAAGATCATCTATAGTATAACCCAAAGCCTTTTGATGCTTTCTCAGGACATGCATTAGTTTAGGTAATTTAGTTTCGGAAAGGGAAGCACTAACAATAACGGGATAAGTGGAATCCGGTCCAAGAAAGACATACCTCAAGTGATTTGGGAGTTGTTTAAGCTCCACAACTGGGGGTGCTTTCTGAGGGATATCCTTGCTTCCTCCTTCCAGTGGAGTACATCCAGAAATTGGACTTTCGGAAGTCTCAGTTGAAGTCGTCTCGCCATCGACCTCGGTCGAGGCGTAGAGGCGTTGACCGAGATGTTCTTCAGTCGCCTCGCTAAGTCCAGGAAGTGCCTCGGTCGAGGTACTGCAGTTGAAACCGAAACTGAAGATCTTCATCTCCTGGGTTAGCTTCTCAGTTTTAGCTCCTGGATCTTCTTCCAGTGCTTTCAAGCTCCGTATATCTGCATCACAAGAAGCATCTATACCTTCCTCCATTAAACTGAAGCTAATAACTCTTTCGAGTGGATCGTTAGTAAGGATAGAGCTCACCAATTCTCTTGATTCTTCTTCATCGTAGATGTTGAAGATATCATCAGTTAGCTGCTCCCCTTTCATGGCTACAAGTAATGCGAACTCCACCTCATCGCCGCCAATGTTGAATTTCAACTTGGCGTTCTTGCAATCCACGTTGCAACCCGAAGTTGCTAGAAATGGCCTCCCGAGAATAATAGGAACAGGATAATCTGCGGGAATGTCAAGTACAACAAAATCTATTGGTAAATAGAAGTTACCTAACTTGACCGGAACGTCCTCCAAGATGCCCACGGGATGGGTGATGGAGCGTTCCGCCATATAAAGTCGAATCTTGACCGGCTTGGGCTCTCCAAGTCCGATCTTCACACATAGCTCCAGCGGGATGATGCTCACGCTGGCTCCTAGATCACAAAGGGCTTCACAAGTGACATCCCCAACTTGAATCGGAATGCAAAATGAGCCGGGATCTCTCAATTTAGGTGGCATCTTCTCCTTCATGATTTGAATGAGCTCCGAGGATTTAGATGTCATCCTAACTTCACCAAAGTCTTCCAGTTTCCTCTTCCTTGATAGGATCTCCTTCAAGAACTTCCCATAGGCGGGCATTCCTAGAATAGCATCAAGGAAAGGAATGTTAATGTGTAGTTTATTCATCAAGTCAAGAAACTTACCAAAGTGCTTGTCTAGATGTGCTCTGGCCCTTGACTGGGGGAATGGAAGTGGTGGTTTGTATGCAGGAGGTGGAACATAAACTTCAGTTTTCACCTCCGCTTTCTGTGGCTCCACCTCGGTTGGCATCTCGGTCGAAGTGTTCTTCGACTGCATCTGGACCGAGGTGGTCTTGGTCGGTACTGGCACCGACCGAGGCGCTGGATCTGCAGTTTTCAGTCCACTCCTCGTAGTTATGGCCATGATCTGGCCCTTAGGGTTGCTTTCCGTCCTTGTTGGAAGCTTCCCTGCATCTCTTGGCGCTTCATTCGCCCTACTTGCAAGTTATTGTTCAAAAGCTTTTTGGGCCTTCGAAAATGAAGTCATAGAAGTCTCCATAGTGTTGAGCTTGATCAAGATGGCCTCCAGAACTGCGTCTTTCTTTTCCGGCTGAGATGAACTTGATCCTTGCCCCTGGCTTTTTAATGGAGTAGAAGAAGAAGAAGAAGGGGAAGAGAGGAAAGGGTTAGAGGAATCGTTAGAGTTGGAGTTTGAATGATTGTTACCAGAATTTTGGTTGTTTGCCTTCCAGTTGTTGCTATTGGATCCTCTATTGTTGTTGTTGTAATTGTTGTTCCGGGAACCGTTGTTGTTGTTACGGTATCCATTGTTGTTGTTCCTTTGTCCTTGCTCTTCCTTCTTGGTTTGAGCAACCAAGATTTCCTTCAATTGCTTCACGTCATTCTTCAAAGACGTGAGTTGATTGTTGTTGGGCTGAGTTTCTTGGAAGTTAACTCTTTTAACTCCACCTTCAGCTCCTTGGTGGGTGTACTTCTCCATATGCAAAGCTTGCTTCTCGATGAAGTCCCAAGCTTTGTCAATCGCCATGTCCATAAAGGTACCGGCGGAGAGTAGTTGGAGGTTGAACTGGGTGCTTCCGTCCAGTCCCTTGAAGTATATCTCCAATAACTCTAACCTTTGAATCCCATGATGTGGGCAATCCAAAAGAATGTCCTTGAACCGCTCCCATGACTTGGACAAGCTCTCCTTGTCCTTCATAATGAAAGCATTGATCTTCCCTCTCATTTCAGCTGTCTTTGAGGGGGGAAAGAATTTGGTCAAGAACTCCGTTGTCATCTCCTCTCATGTGCTAATTTTTCCTGGAGGAAGAGATTGATACCAAGTAAGAGCTCTATCTTTTAAAGAAAAGTAAAAAGGTCTTAGCTTGTAGTTGTTGTTCTCAATTCTTGAGGGTCTCAAGGTCTCCATCAAGATCTCATAGTTTTGAAGATGTTGATGCGGTGATTCCTTCTCTAGCCATCCGAACTGGCATTGGCGAATCATGGATAGAACTTGCGGTCGAAGTTCGTAGTCATGGTCCGTTGGATCTCCTAGGTTAACTCCTGGACGCCTCAGTTGTTGATTGGGGTCCATCCTTTGACCTAGGGTTTGTGGGATTCCTGCAGGAAAAGCGTCTCGGACTGGCATCCGAGGTGGAAGTACCTCGGCCGGGGCGTCAGGTACTGGAACCTGCCTCGGTCGAGGGTCAGCGACTGGGACCTGCATCGGTCCAACATCGGGAACTGGATCTTCCCTCGGTCGAAGTTGATATTGGTCTCGTAAGGCTGCCATATCTGCTTCGATCGCCTCAGTCCTGGTGCGAGTTTCTTCTTTCTCTTGCCTTAGCTCTTCCCTGCTGAGGCGTAGCAGCTCTAGCGCCTCTTTCAATTCGGCCTCAAGATCGCGGTTGTCTTGGTGGGCCATCTTCGCTTCTCTCAAGCGTCGTTTGTATGTCTTTTCTGGTTCGGGATCGTAAGGAACGATTTCCTTCCCAGTGCGGGTTCTTCGCATAAACCTAAGAAAGAACCTGCAAAAGTCACTCAAGTAGAGTGGTTAGTAGACACGGGGGCAAGTGCCCCAAGAGCAAACCGTAACCGTCTCGGTCTAGACCAAGTCCCCGACAACGGCGCCAAAAACTTGTTCGCTCCAAACGGTGTGTGCAAGCTTTAAATTTATAACCCTAGACGTAAGCTTAAAACAAGGATGCAAACCCGCAGTGTACGGGTCAATCGTAGTAAAAAGCAAGGAATTCCAGGGGTCGATCACAGGGACTTAGTGAAACAAAGTCCAATTACGGTATGCTTATGTAAATACTAACCACAAGAGGTGATCAAAGCAATCAAAGATGATATAGAAATCAATAAAGGAAACATGCAATTCTAGGGATTAAAGCATCTAGTTGTGGTTCCAACTCAAGATCTATAGATAAGCGGACAAAGCTGAGGTTTTTGCATAGGGAAGGTGTTACTAAAGTGGAATAGATCACCGGGTAAGTCTCACTACTCACTAATCCTAAACCGTAACTCCTATTACCGGGTAAGTCTCAAGGAATTAAGATAAAGAACTATAACTTCAAACTAACACACCATCTAAGGGAATAGAATCAACCTTTACCGGGTAAGTCTCAGGCTAACTCACAAAGATGGGATGGAAGCACACTCAAACCCCAATAAAGGATAAACTTTTATTACCTACACTTATGATCTTAGGTACACAAACTAAGGAATTACCGGGTAAGTCTCATCCTAAGCTTGCATTGAACCAGGAAAGGTGTAATAAGAATAGGATTTGGCAAACTCTAACACTTAACTCTCAGTTTCGGATCAGATAAGTCACCTCGGTCAGCCAAATTCCACCCCAGCCGAGATGTTCATCGACTGAGCGAGATGCTTGGGGTTAAGGTTAAAGACTCGAACTTTCAGGGTCCTACTGGAATCTAAGGTTATTCTATCATTGTTTTTCCCACAACCTTCAGCCAATCACCCTAGAATCACACAAGGAAGTTAGCCACTCATCATCATGAAAGCAATAATCAAATATATGGGAAGAAGGTGAATATTTGAACAAGAAGAATTTAATGCAAAGACTTCAATAATTGAATCAAATATCACAACAAAAGCGTTCCTTGGATAGAAATCCAACAAGGCAAGACAACAAGGAAGGGAATCTAAGATAATCTTACAAAACCCTTCAAAAGCTATAAAAGCTATAGACTTCAATCTTCCTTCAACCTTCAAAAAGGTTCTTCAAATCTCCCAACTGGAGTATGCGGATGCATGCAGCGTGTTTTCGGTGTAAGCGGGCTGATAGTGGATGTCGGATTTGTGGGAAATCCGGCCCTTTTTATAGGAAAATAACTCTCCAAAGATAAGATATCTTAGAAAGATCTCTTCCCATAAAAATAGGTAAAATATATGATCTAGCATATCTTCTTCTTTCCAGGAGCCAAGCCCAAAAATATAAGATCACTTTCCAAAGATAAAAGATCTCAGCCAAGAATAAAATATTCTCGCCGCGTCCCAGGTGTTCGCCTCGGTCGAGTCGACTTCTCTGGATCACCTCGGTCGAGGTGAATCTGTGTTCAACCGAGGTGAGTCACAACTGAATGTGAAATCTCTCAAATCTGGTCCAAAGTGAATCCTAAATCCATGGCTATGCTTCCTGGATTGTTCCTTATGTTCTTGGATGTAGCTCCAATGACTCCATGGCTCCTTTTGCTCCTTTTTGATGCAAAACGTGCCATTTAACCTTCGATCACAACAAAACTAGGTCTAGACCTCGATTCCCGCAAAGGTAGATGAAATGATAATGTAATCACATATTATACATAAAAACATGCAGATTATGAAAGATAAAACGTCCAAACAAACCCCAAAATATAGACTATAATTCATGCTATCATAAGTATAGGAAGATCGGACTAATTATAAGACTTGCAAAGAACCTTGACCAAATATGTGTCAAAACCCAAAACAAAGAATTACCTTAACTCTTCCTTCTTCAATCTTACACAAGTCTTCCAAATAATTCAGACACAAGGAAGGACTAGTTTGACTAATAGCACCAATCTTCAATAAGATTAACACACACAAGAACAACCTAAAAATGATTCACAACGATTCAACCAAAAACTCTCCTTTTGATTGAATAGAAATGATAAAGTTCAAACTCCGTGAACGAAGTCACAAATATCTCACAACAATGTGGAAATTAAATTCAAATCTAAGTTGCCTATGAATCTCGTCCTCTAGGGTATTTAAAGGAGAGATTCCTTTAAAAGATAAACTAAAATTAATCCTAAAATATAGGATCAAAACCAAAAGATACTTTCTAAATGCTTGAGAGCTAAAAAGGTATTAGAATAACTAGAAGATAAGTAAGATCTTCAACGGATCCTATAAGTCTCAATAGAATTGGAATCTCAGTCTACATCTCGTTTGAGATTCTGTCTCAAGGCCGAGATTCCTTCAATTCTTGGTTCCTTGATTGTATTCGGTAACATCTCCTCTCGGATCCTTTTGGCCCTTGATCTAGTGATTGGTCCTTGTATAGTTGGTATCGAGGATGGTCTCACATCATACTCCCCTTCTTGAAAAGGATTCATCATCGATTCCGCGCCATCCTCATCACTAGTCACATAGGAACTCAAGTCTCGTTGTGGTAAAGACTTCAGTATACACGCTCCTAGATGATCCCTCGAAGTTTGTAACACTCGTGCTTTGAAGACGTGCATTGTAATACTCGATAGTAGGAAATCTCGGGCGAGATTTTGTTATTGGGTTGGCCGAGATGTCTATTAAACGTCCATAATGCACTGTCGATGATGGAAATTGAGAATAGATTGCAATCCTATCCTTTTCTGGTGGCAATGTCTTGAGATATCCAAGATCAAGTAGCAATTCCATGCCCATTTGATCTACCTTGTCCGCAACTAGCTTTCTTGCAATGAAACTTACTCGCTTCCCGAAAGACAACTGTATAAGATCAAAAGATGTTAAGGAAAACAACCTAACTATATAATCATGACAAAGCAATGCTAGATAGGAGTGGTAAATTCTAGATTCCTTAAGCACACATCGCTTAATGTCACTCAACGACATGAATGGTATATCTTGAAGATCCTTGGGTGAATAATCAATATGTAATCCCCTTTGGCAACCAGAAGAGCTCTTGAAGATGGAACGTCGCGGGCTGCAGGGGATCGAGATTCTTGTAATCTTGGGCGAGACTCAAGAATCTCGGCTGAGATTGCACAATTTTGCCGGGATTCTCCACTCGAATGTCTTTCGTCCGTTTCTTTGCCCAACGCTCGATCCTTGCTTTCCGTCTTCTGCTTTTCATATATCTCAACGATTTGTAAAGGAGTCATGGGTTTTAGTTTTCCCTTTTTACCATTGTATGTGAACATATACTTATTTGTATGGTCATCATGCTCCACTTTCCGATCAAATTGCCAAGGGCGACCTAGCAAAATATGACAAGTCTGCATATGTACTACATCACACAAAATCTCACCAGTATAATGTCCTAATGTGATAGTCACTCTAGCTTTCTTGTTGAATTCCAAAGTACCACAATCATTCATCCATTTTAACTTATAGGGCCTCGGGGGATAAAATGTAGGAAGTTGTAATTTAGTAATCAATTCAACACTAGCAATATTTCAAGAACTACCTCCATCGATGGTCATATTACAAACCTTTTCCTTAACAAGACATCTAGTATGAAAGAGATTTTCTCGTTGGTTATCTTCACAAGGAGATATATTAACATGCAAAGTTCTCCTAACAATCAAAGATTCTCCATGTTCATATTCATAACTTTCATCACTTTCACTAGTACTTTTATGGTCTTCTTCACTTTCATAATCCCCTTGTTATTAATGAATAAAACCTTATTGTTAGGACAATCCTTTTTATAATGACCTCTACCTTACCATTTAAAACATACAATATCTCTTGAATGTAAAGTAGAGTTTGAAGTGCTCCCTTTAGGGTCCTTTGAGGCTCATTCAAAGGGCGAGAATGTGTCCGTTGGGGCGAAGCTTTCATATCGAGACAATCTTGGCCGAGATAATCTCGATTTGGACGAGATTATCTCGATTTGGCCAAGATTTTTGCTGTTTCCAAGAGCTCGTCTCTTGGTCTCGTCCCTTGAACATCTTCTCCACCTTAATAGAAAAATGTAGTAAGTTAGTCATATCATCATAAGGATATAAATCAATTTTATTGACTAATGATGGATGCAAAATTATTAAAAACCGATCCATATTAGACTCCTCTTCCTCATGGATGTTGGCCTTAACCATAGCCATTTGCATGGTGATGTAGACCTCTTCCACACTCTGGGTTCCTTGCTTTATATTCTCCATCTTCTGCCTTGCTTCCCCAACATAGTATGGGGGTCTGAAAACCTTCCTCTCATCAATGCTTTCATTTGCTCCTAAGCATTGATGTCTGGATCTAGCGTTCACCTCCTTTCTTTGATGAGATCATCCCCTCAAACTAAGACATATCTTTGAAATTACAGCACAACAAGTTGGACCTTCCTTTGCTCGCTAAAGTTATGGCAAGACTAAGTTTGTTCAACTTTATTCTCCCATTTCATGTAAATGTCCGGATTGCATTTGACCTCAAAACTCAGAATCTTGACCTTCACTTTGCCAATTCCATCATGCTCTTGATGAGGTCTATAAGGTTCCAAGTCTTGATCTTTCCTAGGATGATGATTGCGTCTAGGATAGTTTCCCCGCATGCCTTCATTATCCTCTTCCTCGAATTCTTGAAATTCATGAACAAAATCCAGAATGATAGGTGTACGGAAGTTAGGGTTTGAAAGTCTCATACCTGTCCAGTGATGGGGCCTTGAGGGCGGATTAGGGGCTTGAGGTGGTTGTGGCTTTTGCGAGCTATCGCCCATCTTAGGGGAAAATCTCGTTTGGGGGCCGAGATTTTTTTCTAGGGCGTGTTTCCAGCCTCGCCACTTGTTTAGTCAATGTTAAGACAGTGGGCATGAGTTTTTTCAGTACGTCATTGTTTTTAGGACTCATTGGGTCACCACGTTGTGAAGCTCTTGGGCTGTTAAACATCCCGCACAATTACACAAAGTAACAGCAAACTCGTGAAGTTGGTGAAAACAAAGGTTTCTTACTTGTTTTCTCTCGCACTCGTGCTTTGTTGTGAATCTCAATCTAATTCGATGTAATTATCTTGGATGGCTTAATTCTTCTTTACCAATCGATGAACTAGCTTCAACTAGAACTTCCTTGGATGCCTCAAGTAGTCAACTTGGTTTGAAAGAAGGTTCTTGTGTTAAAAGATGGTTAAGAAACTCCTGTTGTAGGTCTCTTCACATAATTAACACAAAGTAGAAAGAATATTGCAAGTATGAAACACTAGTATGATAGAAAGTATATATACCAACTAACACACCCAAAGAATTTGACTAAATGTGTTTAGAGTGAAAAGAGGCAAGAAATAGGCACACATGAAGAAGAGAGCTTTACGTACCTTGCACTTGAGAAACTGAAGAGAGAGTTAACTGGTTAGGTTAAGTCTCGACAATAGCAAATCTCGGGTTACAGGAGAAAAATGTCAGACGAGATTTCAGTCCAGGGGCCGAGTTTTGTCAAAAGACAAGGTTTTTGTGATGGAAACTTGGTTGGGGTTCGGGGTAAGCTTCTTCTTTGTATATATACTCTTGGATCGCAGTCTCTCTTGTCTGACTGGCTTCACCAAAACTTTAGGTTATATTTGATGATATAAATATAAGGTGAAGTCAAGAATGAACCTTTGATATGATATGTACAGGTTGGTGATGGATATAAAGTTGTTGGATAATAAATATGGCCGAATTTTGAGGATATATTCAATTAGGATTGAAGATATGTAATATCTCACCTACTAGATAAGATCTCAACAATAAGATACTTCATATATCTCTTTTCTTTCTTTCTGCAACTTGACAAGATATCTCTCTAAATATATGTTCCAAATATAACTTTGGATCTGATTAGATTTGGAGAAATAGTCTCGTTCTTTTGGTTATGAACAAATATCAAGCAATCTTTAGGAAATATCGGGGGAGATTGCTTTCACAAGATCAAGATTTTGGTTCTATAGGGGAATCTCGATCGAGGTCTCCTTTTTTAGGTTATGAATGACTTGCGTTTGGCAATGGCTCTTCTCTCTTTTCTAGTAATCACAAGACAACACACATTAAGCTCAAATAATCTCGAAAGAGATGGCAGACGCAAAAGACTCGATTTTTATGTGACTCAAAACAGACTAAAATAAAAATTACTCGAACCTTTGTTGTATGACTAAGTCAGATTTCAATCGGTTAGCTCTTATACCACTTTGATGCGGGGTTGAAGCCGCAATTCCCGATCTAGATTGAAAGTCCGGAAATTGAACAACATAGGCAAATCTCGGTCAATATATAAGGAAATCTCAATTGAGATTTTCGTATGAACAAGCCGAGATTCTGTGAAAATAAAAATGTGGAATTATTAAGATGATTAATAGAATGAAATATGATAAGTATAGGAAGATTGGACTAATTATAAGACTTGCAAAGAACATTGACCAATTATGTGTCAAAACCCTAAACAAAGAATTATCTTAACCCTTCCTTCTTCATCTTTACACAAGTCTTCTAAATAAGACATGCACAAGGAGGGATTAGTTTGACTAGTAGCAGTGTAGCATCAATCTTCAACAAGATTAACACACATAAGAACAACCTAACAATGATTGACAACGATTCAACTAAAAACTCTTTTTTTGATGGACAATTTTAGTAACTAGGCTTTTTTTATTTTAATCTAGTAACTAGGCTTTTTACATAAATGGATTTAGTAAATATACCCCTCCCTCTAATTTTTACCCTCAATCCTAAATTGGAGTAGTCGCTTCTCTCAGATCTGGAGCTGGAGCTGGAGGTAGCAACTTCTCTTTGCCGCCTTCCGCCTTTGCTTCCATCGGAAAGCCCTAGTTGGAAATTGAAGCATTTCCTTGCCACCGCCAGTCTTCTTTCCTTCCACAACCAAGCTAGGAGGGTGAGCGACAAAGTGCTCCGGTAGCGCAGGAGGATGCTAGGGGCTTGGGGAAGCGACGGGAGGTTGGGGTTTGTGAAACTGCGTGGGGTCGGTGGAAGAGAGAGCTAGCTCTTCGGCTTGTAACATTTCGTCTAGGAAAACGGTGTCCCGGTCCTCAAAAATCTCTAGTATGATATTTGTATCTAGATCTGGTTGATTTTCGAGGACTAAGTTTTGCTATTAAGAAAATTTACTCGTATATGGATCTAGCCTGAAGGCAATGTATTGCATTTGACTGGTTTATTTATTTTGATTTTGAAGATTTATGATCTTGATTTTATGCTGTTTACTGGCTGTTACTGTTCCGTTTTGATAAATTCCACCTTCTTCACACATCTGGCTAAGACAGAAGTGGTTATTCGGGAAAAAAAATTCCGGTCTAGTCGCATGCTTCGTTTGGCTTCAACGCCAGTTCAGCACAATATTGTCATTTGTATTTGTTTGAAAGGAATTATGCTTGTTAGCTTGGTAGAAGATGATAAAAGAGGCCTTTGTAGAGAACTCGGACATACTATTTATCCTATAATTGACAATTTCACTTGTGGAATTTGCTTTGCTAGCAAACTAAAATGCTAACAGAAGACAACTGAGGCTTAGGCAAAGGTGAAAAGATAAAGAACTACTGTATTTTGCTATCGTATTGAGGTAATCCCTGGGTCCTATGTCTAATCTCTAAACAGGGTTTGCATTAATCATTTCATTAGTAATAAATGTTTGTTTTATGACCGAAGAATTTCTCTTTATCTTGTCAATTATTTGTCCTAGTAAGATAGTTTTGTTGAAATACCTCCAAAGTATCGTCATTTGTATATGTTTGAGATGAATTCTGCTACAGGATTACAAATTACAACAACTTAGATGCACCCAATGTCAAACAAAAGATGATGCCATTTTTTAAAATCTTTTGTGCTGATTGTTGGGAATCTGTATATGGAAATGTATATTCCCCCAATTAGATCTTCAAACAATTCAGCCTCTTGCAACTCCCTCTATTAAGAAAATGATGTAGAGGATGAAGTATGAAGAATAAATGATGAATGGTTTTGGTCTTGCAACAAAGATACCATATATGAACTCAATCGAACCCGGATCGATCCATTCGTATAAGAATCTTCTTTCTTGTGGGATTGTTTCAGTTTCTTTCGATGAAGCTTTCAGCTGCAAGTATGTTCTACGACTTCAACTCTCTGGAAGCCGAGGCCATGGAGGCCCTCCAGGTACGTAACATTTTGGTTCAGGCGAGTAGGATCCGGAAAATGGATGGCTGTATTTCAATTCAAAATTATATGTTTGTAGAGGACGAACCCTAATGAGGCAATGGAGAGGATGATGATGATGAGAGATGAAGAATTTGAGGAAGGATCTAAAATGCTCCTTTTCATCCTACATGGCCTTTCTAATTATGATATATATAGTATTATACTTGATGAATGGTTAATTATGGTTGATGTGTTTGTATGATTTATATACATTGTTGTGGGTGTGGAATATGAAGGTACGAAAAGTATATATTTGTATAGTAGTTCTGATATTACATGTTGATGATAATAAAGTGGGACAAGTCGATGGACCATGGTATTATATATTCGATGATTATTAGTTTCTGGTATGAATTTTCATACCAGAAACTTTTGGTATGAGTTTTCTGGGATGTGATTTTTCTAGTATGTAATTTTTCTGGTATGCGATTTTTCTTGTATGCGATTTTTCTGGATGATTTTTTTTACGAATTTCTGGTGTGAGTTTTCTAGTAGGAAAAACTCATACCAGAAATTAAAAAAAATAAAAAATGATCAAAAAAATTTTAAAAAAATTTTGGTAAGAAAATTTCTGGTATGTGAAAAAAATTCTAGTATGTAAGAAAATTCAGGTAATTCTGGTATGTGAAAAAATTTTGGTATGGCAAAATTCTAGTATGACAAAATTCTAGTATGACAATTCTGGTAATTTTCGTATGATAATTTCTGGTATGATAATTTCTGGTATGAACTTTTCGTATGATAATTTCTGGTATGAAATTTCTGGTATGAGCAATTCCGGTATGAGAAATTCAGTCCAGAAAATAAAAAAGAAAAAAATATAATAAAAAAGGCAAGAAAAATAATAAAAGAAAAAAAATTCAGTAATTAAAAATTAAAATTTATACTTATATAACAAATAACAAACATCATTTATTCTTTCTTTCTTAATAGAAGGGTTAATATTTTTTACCTACTATTGAATGAAAGTGGTAAAAAATTTGGGGTACATTTTCTAAAACAAAAACTAAAAAAAGGCCTAGTATGTCAAATTCTCCCTTTTTTGATTGAATAAAAATGATATAATGCAAACTCCGTGAGCAAAGTCACAAGTATCTCACAACAATGTGGAAATCAAATTCAAATTTAAGCTGCCTATGAATCTCATCCTCTAAGGCTATTTATAGGAGATATTCCTCTAAAAGATAAACTAAAATAATCCTAGAAGATAAGATCAAAACCAAAAGATAGCTTCTGAATGTTTGAGAGCTAAAAAGGTATTAAAATAACTAGAATATAATTAAGATTTTCAAGATCTTATAAGTCTCGATAGACATGGAATCTCGGTCTATATCTTGGCCGACATTTTGTGTCAGGGCCGAAATTTCTTCAATTCTTGGTTCATTGATTGTTTTCGATAGCATCTCCTCCCGGATCCTTCTGGCCCTTGGTCTAGTGATTGATCCTTGTATAGTCTTTTTCATTTTTTTGAACAAGCACCTAATCAGATTTATGGACCGATAACAAGCAAATGTTTTGGAAAGTATGACTTTGGTTTAATGCAAGTTTCCGAACAACTTTTTTTTCGAAAGGCTAGAGGGTTTTAAGGTTCGAAATATGTTTCTTACGGGTAACAATGCAAAACTATAATCGACAAGTCAATGGAAATGAAAACAGTAAAATAATGAGATAAGTAGACTATTGAGAAGGTAATGATCTCGGTGACTCTTTTTTTGGTATTATCTAGGGTTTTGATGCCGCAATTGAGTTGTGATACCTCTTTGATACAGTATCAGTCGTAGGTTGTCCCGAATTTTGACACCAAAACTCTCTCTTGCAATGGAAGACTCAAAATGGATGGAAATGATGGACGAAACTAAGATGGATAAGGATAAAAAGGGAAGACGGAAGTAAGATCCGATGATGGCGATGAATCGGTAGATGGATAGGTCAAGATCGAACCAACTGAAACGACGACGATAACCTTGATCTCGTTGGATCAAAACCCAAGACGCACGGACAAGAGACCCTTCCACTACAATCTTACACAACCAAGGAACTAAACCAATGAAGCACAAGAAGGAGGCTTGCAAATGCTTGATAGTACAAATAATCGCAATGGAGTTCACATGCAAAACAATTCAAACTAAAAACAAATCATCGAGATCTCTCTCACTCGATTTGGTCTTCTTCAACGAAGAAATTTTAGGAAACTCGTCAACTTTGACGGAAATGTTTTTCTTAACATAAATATTGATAATCACCCCCAGACTACAACAAGATTTATTCATATATATAGGATGTTGAGAATAAAAGAAGGGTCAATAGAAGAAAAAAAAAGAAGTCATAAATGTGGTCCAATAGAAAAAACGTCTAAAGATGGTCCAATAGGGAAATGCCTAAAATTGGTCCAATAGGAAAATAGCCAAACTATTAGAAGAGTAGCTTTTGGATTGGAAATAATATACGGGACCTAACCCGATTCCGGTCAAGGTCCGGGTTTGCCAAAGTCTAACTCGAACTAAACTATGTCGAATCCAACATATAACACATAAATCTAACCTATTTAACATAACAATTTGACGAAAAAACAAACAGGAAAAAAACTTGTAAAAGTCATAAAAGCTTGTATTTAACGTACCTCTTCCGCCAGTTTCTTACGTTTTTCGAATGGGTGACCACCTATACCACCACTACGCTTCCCATCTCCTTCCATAATGGTGTTTTGAATCGGATTTGCACGAAATCTTGTTGAAAAGCTCTTGTAAAAACTGTTTTTCTTTTCCGCGTTTGTGAGGCATAGCAACGGACAATTCACGTTATTAGGACGAGTTTTGACGCGCAGTCGCAATGCGAATCATATATGGTTTAGTAAATTCGACGTGGCATTTAATACTTGGGGCTGTGTTTTACAATTTTCCTGTGTAGGGTGGTTCAGACAATAATTAATTAATCTTCATGACCCTTGGATAAGCACGAAAGCAGACGCATCACAACCGTTGAAACCAAATGTACAATGATCCTTCCTTCACCGGAGCTCCAGGCTAAAACTTGTGGTGCACTTCATGCCAAATTCCCCTCCAGCTTCTACTCGTCTTCTCCATACCTCTCTCTTTCCCTCTCTCTCTTGTGGCGGTTGAGTGTGGAACTCTTGAAACTGCGTACACCAAGTCGAAGACGCTCTCAAATACCCTTGCGTGATGAGTATGCTTTGCTTCTGTTTGTGATTTTCTCTCGGAGTCCTTATTCATCACTTCGAAGCTCTGGAGTTTGATTAACAATGGCAGTGTCTCTTCAAATCTTGAAATCGACCTTCTCTCCTTTCCCCAGCCCCGCTCATCCGAAGAAATTGAGCAGATGTTCGGATTATCAGGTGTTTGGTAAACAGGTCCTGGGGTTTCGGAGAAGATTAGTTTATATCGGTGGGAGGACAAGGCATGGAGTATTTTGTCAAATTGACGATGGTGATAGCAAGAACAGTGGTGAGCCTTCCTAATTTCCTTTATCTGAGGCAGCGAATTTTGATGTTTCTCTGTGTTTTAGCCGTTATTTGATTATTGAAACAAAAAATGGAATTTCTATTATTGAATTGAAGTTGTCTTCGTTTGAGCCGACATTACTTGAAAATTGTTGTGATTTCGTCAACTTCCTGTGCTTATTTGTGCAAGATGTATGTCACCTTCAATTGAAAACACGCCTTGCTCTGGAATTTGGATGCTTTCAATATTTTATAGGGAAACTTATGGCAAACATCGGTATAATGATTTTTTAGCTATACATGAAATTATGACAAACCACTCACTAGCCACTACAACCCTCTTCTTTACCAATAAGGCAAACCACATTGGCCCCTCATCCTTCTAATATGATATTAATTAAAAAAAAAGGTAAAATAAACCCCTGTTTTTAATGGAAGAAGGCAGCATAGGGTATGTAACACTTTGGGGATAAGGATCTTTCTACTTTTAAGCTAACGGAATTAGGGGTCTAGCTGAGTAGCTGGTGTCTGGGCATGGATATTTAAAAGGCTGGTGGATAATTATAACTTATAATTTCAGCTATCAAATCCTTTTTCTTTTTCTAGGTAAATCTAATTATCACTTTTCATGAAATGGTTTGTTCTTCGCTTTTAGACTGATGCTTGATGGAAGTAGTGATGCCTTGCGACTGCAAAGATGAAAACATCTGCAAAGGCAAGTTTGTCACTGTAGTTGCACTAATAGGTTAAAGTAATTTATTTCCTGTTATGATGGGGAAAATTGGTTCCTACCGTCTTACCTTCACTCCAGTTGCGGGACCATTGGAGCAGAGATGTGTGTCGCATTCATAACTCAGAACATAACTGGCTAATATGTTTTGGTATTTGGACCTGAACTAGGATATTGTTTAGTTGACGATTTAAGTTCTTGATTTATGAAGTGATCAGTTATATTCTATAGGTTCTGTATATTACCATAGTGGTTATTGGTTTGGATGAAATCTTTTTTTATCTCACAATGGAGAGTTCGTCCTAGGGGAGGAACGCCCAGAATCTCTGTTCATGAAAGAACTTAAGAAGCGAGGGATAACACCAACATCATTGCTTGAGGAGAAAGATAGAAGCACATTTGCTGAAGAGATTGAAGGAAAAGAAAGAACCAAGACAATTCAAGATAGAGATGCTGATTATACCAAGAGCCTCACAAATCAAAGGGAACAATCCATGGCATTGAACAGTGAAGGTCTTGAGGTTAGAAAACCCTCTGGCTTTTTATGCCCAAAGTGTTTGTTATGTTGCTTGTGTTTAAGATCTCGTACAAAATGTTTGGTATGAAGAGACTTCTTTATTGCTATGTGGGAAAATGTACTCACATTTCTTGGCATCTACTTGCAAATTTGATAAAAAACTAAGTGAAAAATTTGTGTTTCTTACAATCATTGTTGACTGTGGCTTGTTTTTGTGATTGTTGCTCAGTAAATCCAGTAACCATGATGCAGTATGCATGGACAAAAGTATATTCATTTTCAGAGAGGAAATGATCAGGGATTGTTAAGGGAGCGAGATCAGGGATTGTTAAGGGAGCGAGATCATTTGACTAGGGGAATAATATCATATAAAATGGGCCCGCTGCATGCTTTGTACAATTCCTGTTTAAGGTGACCTGTAAATGACACAGGAGTGGTGTTGCCTTGCAGCTTATTGGTTTACTTGGTTTATAAAGTTGCAAATTCCTAATACATCAAGGAGGAAATATTTGGGAATGCCCACTTGTATATTCTGCAGATTTAGTTGTCTTACAATTTTAGTCCTTTATTTATAGATATCTATAGATCCACAATACCTCAAAGGGAATGAATTTTAGGCTTTAGCTCTTGGTATCTCAAAGTTAGGCCGTCATAAATACCTATGCTTGGATGCTTGGCTAGGCTAATTAGGTCGTTGACATATGGCAGAAATTGCCTGTGGTGCTGAGTGCTTTGATGTTGGCTGTGCACTCATGTTAATTAAGTAATCTCATGTGCCGTACTTCTCTTTTGCTTGATCGAGTGATGAATTGTTTTCGGTCATAACATATCTGTTTGATTTCAGGGATTGGTTCCTCGTGCTAAGTTGTTATTAACATTAGGAGGGACTTTTTTCTTGGGATTTTGGCCACTTATCCTTGTTACAGTTTCTACCTTTGCTGCTCTCTACTTAGTAAGTATTTCCATCTTCTCTTTACAAGCTATCCTTGTTTGCTTTCATTGTGCATATTTTTAGTTTTGGCTAAATAGTAGTCTTTGAATGTAAGAATAAGAGGTATTCTTTTTAAGTAATTAGAATGTCAGCTCCCAATTTGAGCCAGTTAATTCTGTCATGATGTCTATTTTTCTGCGTATTCACCATATCCTATGATTTCAGTATTTTGGACCGTCTTTCATCCATGACGGAAACAGTGCCTCCATAACACCGCCTCAGTACATTGACCCGTATGTACTTTTGCAAGAGGAAAGAAATTCCCAGATGGCACCACACATAAGGTGAACAAACTGCATCTGTCACAGCACACAACATACAGATTTTAGTTGCAGAAACTTTGGATGATTTCATCCATTTATTCTGTGTGCAAAATCAAAGATTCTTAATGTAAGTAGCAAGCACTCTTGGCTTGCTGTTCTGTAGCTGTGTTATTCTTGTCTCAGAAGCCAGAATGTGTAAATGATGCTCTCTAATCTGTATATCCATATATGAAGCTGTTAAGACTCTTTCTACCTCTGCTGCTGATGTTCCTTATGTTAATAACATTTTCATGTAGACTTGTGTGGTTAAAACAGGCGTGTATTCAACAGAAAATGCACCTGAAGTTACTTGGAGTAGGACAAAATATGGGATGATTGTATGCTCCGAGTTAGTATCATATGAGCAAGTACCTGGAGTATCTTAATAAAAGAAAATGTTTGAAATTTAAAAGAATAAAAAAACAATGAGTGACCCTTGTCTTTTCTAAAAGGCCCTTTTGTATCTCTACAACCGAAAGGAGCAAAATGCTCTCCGGTTCACAGGAACTCCTCTCCTCTTTCCTCCGACAAGATAGCCAACAAGATCTCCCCCAATAAAGAATTCCACAAATTCTGCTTTGAGAGTGATCCCGTTCTACATTCAAACACCGTTCCAATCCTCTCATCCTCAACAACGTATTTGGTGGTATGCCCCAAGATTCTCGTCCCCTCTTCTTACCTCGTTTGTGAGTCTAACGGTCTATGACTACTCCTATTGTCAATTCACTTGATGTATCTTAAACCGTCGGATATGAAAAACTTCTTAAACCGTTGGATATGAAAAACTAATATGGTATCAGATGAAGGTTCGTTTGAGTCTCGTTATCCTATGTTTGGGTTATGGTTAGCGAATATGTTCTCCGCCCCTCAACCCATTTGGCTAAGCCGGCCTTAAAGCTAGTGTCAAGTGTCAACTAGGTATTGTTGTCCCATATCGACTTTACTAGATAATGTGATTTAGGATAGAACCTCCTAAGCTTGTGTGTAGAGACTCACTTGGCATGCATCCCCGTCTTAGACCCGGCAGATATGAAAAATTAATAGGTATGACTCCGGTGCCAGCGAACTTCACCCCTTGAAAGCTTCGCCTTCTCTCAATCTCTCTCTCAACATCTTTGGTTAATCAACATGGTATTTTGTTTGCCATCTCCAAGTTGTGTGCATGGTCTGTCTTTGATTCTTCACTACCACTTAAATGTTACTACCTATGTAAGAAGTCTTCCTTCATTAGAATCAATCTCGTTGTCTTTGGACTATTATTTAAGGTTTCAAGGGGCTTGCTGAAAAACCCTAATAATAGTTAATCTACAAATTACAAAAGATGCCTCATTTTACCAATTTTCTCTTTCTATTCAAGGTTACTTTTGTAAACTTTCATTACCAATTTACCAACATTTTACCAACTTTCATGCTTAACAACTTGTATTCTATTATTGCTCAAATTATGACTCACTTTGTGTGATGGTACTAGATTCATTTTTCTTCTTCTTGATTGAATCTTATCATTACATTACTATTAAATGGATTTTGTAAGTATGGTGTTTTCCCATCCTCTCAACTTGAGGTCGAGACATGCCCAGGAACTGTTGAGCATTTCCTCTAGCAATGTCGTATCCAAGAGACTATCCTCAAGCGTCTGTAGATGATCAAAAGGGGAGTAAGTGGTCGACGAGCAAGAGTCTTTAAAGCATTCTCCTCACCGTCATTAAGAGAATTGTTGGCGGTGTTTGGCATGCTCAGTATAAGGCCATCACCCACACTTGATTAAACACTTGAATGCTATTGAGTGTGAAAGACATCTTGTTGAATTGTTCAAATGCTTTATGAAGAGAGCTAATGTTTCATCCTCATTCTGTGACACTTGTTGAATTTATTGGACCTATGTATTTACTTGTTGGTTGGGTTGTGATTAGAAGAGCTTTGAGTATTATTTCCTTCTTTAGGAAATGACAATCAAAGAGAGAATCTATTTCACACTAGATGTTTAGTCAAAGAAAAAGTATGCAATGTGATTATGAATGGTGGAAGTTGTAGCAATTTGATGTGTTAGGATTTTTATAGTCGTTTTTAGGCCTAGTTTTACAACGATTCAGTTTTAGACAGAAGACTCGCAAAAAACATTCAAACGCGCAGCACACAAGAACAGATCGAAAACGAGCACACAAAAGATTTAACGAGGTTCGGGCTAAACCCTACTCCTCGGAGCCTCAAGAGACTCAATCCACTATACGAACCACAATTATCCAAGGGCAACGGAATAGGCTACAATCCAAAACCGAATCGGAAATAGAGCGAATCAACAACGAGACATAGCCAAGAACAGATTCAACAGATCTGAAACAACAGCACAAGAACAACCGAAGAATACTTCCCTGAGACAAGCTGCTACACCGTCGAGCCACCAAGAACCAGGAACTCCGTTGAGCGACTCCAGATCTCCAGATCTCCGCTACCTCAACCGAACCTTGTTCTCGTAAAACCGAACCCGAACTCTCGATCTTCGCCTTCTCTAAGGTCGAATCTGTCGAAACCCTAGGAGCTCTTTTCTCCTTGTTGTTCTCTGCGCAATAGCCCTCTTCTGATCTCTCTCTATCTCTTTTCTTTTTTGCGTGTGAGAGTCCCACTTTTCAGAATCTCTCTCCTTCCTTTTTTATGCGTGATAAAAGATCTCAGAAGAATCTTTTCTTTTCTCCTTCTATTTTCCACGTGAGACTCTTGTGCTGCTCCTCCTTTTCTTTCTTCATTTTCTGTAGGATTTTAGGAGAGCCAATAAAAAGGCCCACATGCTCTCTACTTGATTTTGGCCCACACTTTACTTGGATGGAAGAGAAGGCCCATCAATAGCATATAATTGAATAAGCTGCTACAAATATTTGCTAAAGCAAATTACAAGCAACTTCTAAAACAAGCACTACGCCTACTGAGCAACAGGAGCCAACCAAACCAACCATGGGCATTACCCGGGTTTATTACGCCGTCCTTGGTTGAGCGAGAAACGAGTGGGCTACAAGACCCAATGGGCCTGCGTGCCGGCACTCCAACTCGCACAAAACCCGGTTGCACTCAAACCCGAGACCCGGTCTCGCTTTTCCTCAATATTTCCCGAAATAGACTTTGAAATTACAATCTTATTCTACATGATGAGTCTTGATGTGGTTCAAAAGTTTCAATTCACTACTAGTCATCATCCTAGACCTTATAAGCTTGGATGAATGAATGATTGTGGACAAACAAGAATAAACAAGCAAGATAATGTAACTTAGAAAGTTGGAGCTTATGAGGAAACTATATAATGTGATATTGCCCTTATGCATGCTTGTCATATCTTACTTGGACGCTTTTGGAGATTTGATAGTGATGTTGATCATAAGGATAGATCTACTCGATATTATTTTACCTTTTAGAGAAAGGATATTGTACTTAAGCCTATGACTCTTACTAAAGTTCCAGATTATTATGAGAAGAGGAGAGGCAAGAGTAAGGGCGAAGATACCAAGAGTCAAAATCTCTTGTTGATGATTGTGAGGAATTCGAACTTACCTATTCTTATTATGGATCATGAGTCTACACCTATGAATAAAACTCTTGACTATGATGTGTCTAATTGTCCTATTTTGGATTTATTTTAAAGGAATTCCTAGCTTCTATACATGTCTTAGGAATTGTTTGTGCTTTAATTGAGAATCTCAAGATGATTGATGCAGCATTTTTGCATAGTTCTTGGCATGACATAGCTTAAAATTGTCCTGCATTGCTTCTAAGTATAGTTCTAGATGATGATCATGCGCGTAGGGCAACCATGATATATGATATTTCTCTCTTATCTACAATTACAGGCACTCCAGGAGTCGAGGAACTAATTTTAGGGAAGGTTTCTCATAACTTTGCTATGAGAAATTGAGTTTAATGCATGATGAATTTTAATCCATCCCTTTTGTAAGGTGTATGTTTGTGCTCCATCTAGAGTAAATGCCGCCCCATGTAGATCCTAAGAAAGACATCTCGGATTTGAGGACGAATCATTTACAAAAAAGAGGGATTGATTCGGGAGCATGTCAAGACTTAACCTTCTCTATAAGTAAAATAAGCAAGCTAGAGCTAAATAAAGAATATTTTTGAAGGAGAGTTCAAATGATCAAATGGATTGCTAAGAGAAGGAGGAAAGACTTGGATAGAAGGAGGAACCGAATTGTAACACCCCGAATCCGCGGGACTCAGGATGCTACAAGAGAGACCTCACAATGGGTCCCGACCCTTAGCTTGACAACAATTTTACCGGACCTTTCCAACAAGGCACAAATACTAAAAACGTTTTACAATGTATGCGAGAGAAACTGAAAGAGAAGGTACAACGTGGAAACTCAGCCGAGTCCTCAAAACGACTCCAAACATAATCCAAACTGTACAACATAAAACCATAACCCACAACAAAAGAAGACATAAACGTCCCCGTCCTATAATGTACGAAGACCCCCGGCTTTCCACTCTTCCACCTCACTTGGCGGTGTCCCAAACCTGCAAGACATCTACACAAACAGTTTAAAATCGTTAGCTCATATTCGAAGCATTAGAAACAAGGTGAAGGCGCATACACACATATATCATCATAACACGCAAGATACTTCAAAGCGCACAAGTCTGGTTATTATCTTTTGTTATTAAGTCGTATCCCGTTCTAATTCAACTTAGGTTTGTGACACGAGAGTCCCCGAAACTCACCTCGGTCCCTACTTACCGGCATGGAATGATACTGATGCATCCGATCGTCTACCAACACGGGATAGTCGCCAAGAACCTCCTAGCTCTCGCGAGAGCTAGGCAAGTTGTCACCGCCCGTTATCATACACTTGGGCCAAATTATACATATAGGTCGGTGGTCTTATTACCCGTTTAGTTGTTATAACGAAAGCAATAAAATCACACACCACCAAATACGCAATGAATCTAATACATAAAATATGAGCTAAGTAAGTCCAGAGACTTACCTCATCGTCACACTCAACTCACAACACTATCGGTTCCCTTGAGAAGAATCCCACAACCTGCTCACAAGAGGATAAACATCAACAACTCACTCAACTAAAGAAGTCTTAGACTTCTACACAAATGATCTATGCAAAATCATTTGACTCTCATTCTAGGACCGCATCCTAGAATCCCTCATGCTCACATTACACTCAACACGAGCTAAAAGTCCTTAGACTTCTAGACCCTATGATCTCACAATCAAAACCCATAACACATACTAGGCCAAGCATGCCTAGTCTCACATACTCAACGGTAACCACTCTATGCTAGGATACGTATATTCTAGCCCACAACCTCACAAGCCTCACAAGGAACATCCATACTCTCATCCTAAGAACCAACTCAGAAACATACAACATCAATCCTTAGAACATCCCGAAAATCTCACACACTCGCCTAAGGTCCCAAAAGCCACTACATGACATTCACAATTATCCTAGGTCCAACCTAGCATGCTTCAATCATCAACACTCTCTAGGATCAACTAAGAACATATACACAAGGGAGGGTACTCACCAAGCAAAGGCACGGGTGCGGAAGAAGGAAGAGCAGTCGTGAAAAGGGAAAGAAGACCGCAAGGGAGGGTTGGTTGAGCTAGTGGCCACCCCTGCTGCTCATGATGGCCGCCCATACGGCTCAGTGCATTGGCCGCCCCCGCGGCGCGGTCCAGCCGCGGGTGCGGTCGAGCTCGAGAGAGCGATTCTCGAACGATCTCTTCGGTGGATCCTTGATGGGTAATGGACTCCTAGCTTCCTTGCTTGGCTCCAGCACATCCACACACACAACAACATCATACAACCCTATCCAAATCAATCCAAGCACATGCAAGCCAAAAGGGGAAGAAAACAGGATGAATCATGGCTTCCTCGATAACTCGCTCAAGGAAGAAGATGAAGGTGAAGAAGGAGAGAAAGGCTTACCCTTGCTAATCCGGATCTGCAATGCACTACTATCCATAGATGCACAACTCACACAATCAAGGAGGAGAGAAAGAAGCACCACCATGGGAGAAGTTGGAAGAAGAGGAAAAGAAGAGAAGCAAACTCACGTGAAATGAAATTGAGAGGAGAGAGAAGTGTTCAGCTGAGGGGGTAAGCAAAAGGGAGGTCAACGAGGGGTCAGTTCACCAAAACGAAGGGTCACACACTGCACCGAATGGTCGGAAGGCGCCGGAAATACCGCTCACTCAGCGCATCGAGCCTGCGGAAAAACTGAGCTGGCGCCTGCGGAAAGGTCGATAACTCGCTCACTATCTGGAATAAACTCTCGGAATAACTAACTCGGTAACCACTCAAAACCGTAACGTGCAAACTCCTTACTCGATAACCATTACACACTAGTGTAACTACGTCAAGACCTCGCAAGGCCTGCACACATACTCGCCTGAACCGCATAACGCATAATAAATCAAAAGCTAACCAATCATACAACACATCCCCGCTCAGGGCACAAAACACATAAACTCACACATGCACATAATATCTAACCCATCGGCCAACTCAACGTAACTAGATCATCGTAAAAACTCCAATAAAGATACTATCTCACGTCCTCCCGGTAGCCTCATCGGCTCCTCTCCTACCACTAGATCAACACGACTAACAGCATAACTTGAGTCATACATGTATTCCCTCGACCGTCACACCTGAAACCTGGTGAACATCCTCCACTCTAGGTGGCCATGCCAACCAGTAGATCACTTCCCAACTCGCGCCAAGATCTCTAAAAAGGTCCGATATATTGGAACCTAACTCCCTTCTAATGACCAGCACGTATGACGCCTCTTGTCCGTGATACTCTTTACTCAACTCCTCTCATATCCGAACCCAAGAGGTCCGTACCTCTTTCCTGTACATACTTTCTCGCGACTTAGCTTGTCTAGCATCCGTCTTTGGACCACCGCTACTCGAGCGAGGTCGTCCCGTATCTGCTCAGGGCTATACTTAC
Organism: Fagopyrum esculentum; assembly: GCA_033239045.1. NCBI lineage: Eukaryota > Viridiplantae > Streptophyta > Magnoliopsida > Caryophyllales > Polygonaceae > Fagopyrum > Fagopyrum esculentum. Next base: position 51,638,098 of record BSUD01000004.1, read on the forward strand.
ATATACTAACCAATTTCCAGTATCACAAGGTACTACACTTTTGTCCATAAAATGCCTCGAAAAAGGGCATCACAATGGTACATCTCAACTACCATAACACGTGAACTCAAACCTGGGAAGTGTTCGGATCACACTTGTTCCCACTCTAGCCTAAAGGATCCTAATACATCCTTTAAGGCTTGGAAAGTCTTCTCTAACCGACCATACGCCTAAGAACGAAAAACTGTCATGAAAGGCACCGGGTCCTTAAGCGGCACGATCTTGCTGCCCAACCGTGCCGAGATGAATCGTCCATCTCCATCCAAGATTACGATACTCGGTATCCCAAATCATCTTGCTATCACTTAGTGGACTCCACGACTAGCCGACTCATCGGCCATGTTTCCCAATAGGGTGTATAACACGTTGTCTCCTTTGGCCGGTCCATACGACTTCAACTCGTCACCACTGTCGCATGGTTTCAAAACCGGTAAAACTTTTATTGAGGTATCTTACCACTCTCACTACGTAACTCGCGGGGGATGAAGTCTTCTTTCTCGTCTTATGGTGCTCAACTTGACTTGAAAACGGTTCACATAATGGTTGTGTACTTAGCTACCTTGACCTTAAGCCCGTCTCACTAATGTGAACATCCTAAACCGGATACCTCTTACCAACGACATAGTCTCAATAACCATTAACCCATAAAGGTAACTAAGGGGTCTCTCCTCGGAACCTTCTATCCCGGGTCTTTCTTAGAGCCATTCAACGACCATCTACGACCAAGGTCCTTAACCGTCTCTAACCATCGCCTCTGTTAGGTACTCGACTCTTGCTGAGTGAGTATACATACATATGTCATACTCTTATTGTTCATACATGCTTGACATGTTACTCCGTAGCCAAACCGACATCACCATAAGCACGCGCCCTAAAGCGGTTAACTTTCGACCCTTAGTCGGTCATTCTTCTTATATACCCACAATTATCCACGTACACACGAAACCTCTTTTGTTACTTCCTACACATCCTAAGACCCGCTTGGATGTATCCATAATGTCATACAATCCCCATAACTCAATGTTTGTGTCAAAGAAAACGGAATGGAGGTCACTCACCTCTTCTGCTTTTGTTAAAACTCCACGGATACGTCTCGGTTCCCCCGATCTAATTGACTTCTTCAGAAGGGAAGAAATTGTCAAAACCATCCCGCAACTCGGCGGTTATGGCCCACCAACTTATAAGCTTCATATCTCCTCTACATACCTTGAAGGTATTACCGAAACTATCACTTCGTTCTCATGTGATCTACGGGATATTCTCAACCCGCTACGTCTCTTAGGAGGTCACCTCAGACATCCCAACCCACCTAGATAACTCTGTATATCCTCTTATCCTGCATAACCGGTAACATTTTCGTCCCATGTCAAGCTCGTTCCTCTTAATTATGAGAGTACAACAAGGCATCGTCAAATCCGACCATAAGAATCATTCGTGCAACTCATGCATCATAATTTTCATAACAATCCTTAGGTTAGGGTCCACCTTGGAACCGCCTGAAACAACACAAATGGCGCAATTTCATTACAACTCAATTCTGAAAACCGAGGGATACTCATTTGTGTAAACTCCATCTCATCAACCGCACTTGTGATCTCAAATGGATTCACTACACTTGTAGTAACCATATCGGCCCCAAATGCCACCTTCCGAAGGTTTTTTCTTCTCTCCACCAAAATCTAGTGATGTCTCAACTTCAAGTCGATCTAATTAAACATCGTAATCACATGCAACTAGTCTTAACGGGCCATCCACTACAAAGAAGATGCCCTTACTCGTCGTTTACCATACACATCTCTTGAAAATCAAATTACCACTTTTCCAACTTGTACATTTTCTCAAGACTCGTACCAGAATACCCTGGGGGAGAGACCCGAAGAATTCCCCATTCCAACCATGGAAACTTCTGACTCATGATCCCTCAGGTACCACCACCTTAAGATTAAAGCTTACAACGATATTGTAGCTTCGGTCCCTCGCTTCACACCGTAGCCTCCATGGCTCTTTTGGGTGAGTCTAATAACTTTGACTCATCTCTTGTTTGCGACAACTTATCTTTCGTTCCATAAGGACAAAATATCATGCATCTCCTTTCCATATCTTCCCTTTTGCTTAGAGAAACTTTGGAAACTTCACCTTCCTCCTGATCCACTAGGTCTCTTTATCATGCCTAAAACTTAAACCTCTTCAACGCTATAAGACCAAGACAAATGCGCCTTAGTTGATACACCTTTACCATTGGCATTGAACCGCCGGGCATACACCAACTCTTGACACCGATCCGTTATATTCCACAATCTTGTTTACTCTTCCTTTCCGTACTCGTCATTAGGCAATCCCGCACATGTGCGTTCTTGATTGCCACCGGTCAGATTATAGTTGGCCATTTGAGGCCATCGACTTAACTTTCTTCTATACTCTTCATGTTACCTTTAGCCCGAAGGCTATCCTCCTCGGGGGTACTCTTACCTTAACTCCGCTAAATCAGTATATACTCTTAGACTCCTTCTTCTTTCATAGATAACTACATGCTTCTTGACTTTGTTAGGTCATATGACTCACTTTCATCCGCTTAATCACTCTCCCATGATGTCCTTCAAGAGCACCTCTTCAAAAATCTCTCACGTTAGATAGTGTCCGATCACGTTTCTCTTGGGTTGGTAACTTAAGTCATTTCATAGTAGAAAGCTTCTTGTTGCGTTTCTCATCCTTTTGGGATCAACATCTACTCACTCTTCTTTCTTCTTGGCGTTTCTTAGCCTTATCGTAATAACGGAAAACGGTCAATTCCACCAAGTAAATTCCACCATGTGAATCCTCACCTCGCCATGCTTCTCATAATTCTCGTAAGCCCGAAGAAGTCAACCCGTCGGTATCTTAGGAAACTTGACACTTCATCTTTTGGGTACCCCTTTGTAAGCTTAACTTACGGGTCTACTATTCCTTTTGTCAATTGTGGAACATACTTCTCATCTCGACTCCCGTGCTTAGGAGTGTCTAGGGAAAACTTGCCTTATATTGATCGCAACTTTTGCAATCCTATGCACTTAATTCTTTTCTTTTGTTTATCGCCACGACACTTGGAGTTCTCCATAAGTTGGTTGTCTCTAGCTGCTTTCATTTTTGCTCAATCATTGTTTCTTCAAAATGTTAGCATGAAATATTGTGATATTTTAGGCACGTTTTCTAAGCATATTTGATTCATATTGATAGTCATTGATTGAGCATTGTTGCATTTGTGAGCTAGTTTGTCTATATTGTCGATATAGATGTCTACACAAGCTTTATGTTGATTATAGGTGATTGAGAGCCATTTCCGAACGGAATTGAGCAAGGATGAAGTTGTTTGACATGTCCATGGATTGAGGGCATTCTTAGGAGCAAAAGGAGTGTCAACTTATGGAATGCACGAGGCTAGTGAAGAATCACGTTCTTGGCCTAAACCACGCTCTAAAATATGGCCGTACTACTTTCCACGTTCAGTTCCACGGCCGTGGAACCATGGCTAAGGAAACGTGGTTCATTCCAGCAACTTCTACGGCCGTGGAGAAGATGGTTCAAACCGTGTTGAATTCCACGCTCTAAATTACGGTCGTGGAACCTTCCACGACCGTGATCTTGGCGATCTTTTTCGCCACACTTTAAGTCACGATCTTTTAAAAGATTGGGCCGGGCCGCTACTTCATGATACACTATAAAAGGACGGACGAAGAGAGATTCCGTCACCTCGCTTTAGGCTTACGCTTACAACTCCGCTTGACGCACTTGCGCTTACGCTGCGACTTAGAGATCTTTGCGGAATTTGCAAACGACGTACTTGCGCTCATCTTTGGAGTTTCCCTAATCTCGCACTTTGGTGGAGATTGTGATTGAGACTTCCGGATTGACGGAAGATCGAAGATTCGGAAGATTGTTTGCAAGGAGATTTCTCTTCTTGTTTAGGTTTGATTTAGAAGACGGATTGACATCCCGTTCTTCCTTCTTATCTAAGATTGATTTTGTGTGTTCTATTCCGAACCTAGTGACGATATTTGTTCTTGATTGTGACATTGAGATTGGTTTGAAGTTTATTGAAAGTTTTCGGAAGTTTTCATCTTTCAATCTTTTAAACCTTGAACTTGATATCATTATGACTATTGTTGGCTAAAAACCTTTAACAATTCTAAGGTGAAGGGTTGATAGTTGTGGCTTAGATGATGATAGATCGATCGTAAACAGATTGGACCCTGAGAGTTAGAGAGAATCGCCGACGAACCCTAAATTACGGCCTGTTCTTGAGTCCACGGCCGTGGAACCTCAAGAACTAACCGTGATTTCCCTTAAGTTTACGAACCTGCTTTTACTTTAATCCAAAGTTAAAGATTTGCTTTAACTTAGTTTAGGCTTGTCCTTTCTAGGTGGTAGTGAAGCCTCAACAACCTCTACCTCGATTGTGAGTGTCACAACCGTAATCGGTTTAGTTAGTCTTGATCCTTGGATTATAAGTTTGGGTATTTGACATTAATTCTCATCTTTAGAACCTTTCTATATTGAAGCCTCAAAAACCTTTATAGGGAGTGTCTTGTAGGTGAGTCATATAAGGTTTTTGGAACTTCACCGTACGATTACCTTACATTAGTATACCTTTGCATATCTTAACTCTGTCCTTATATCATTAGTATATCTTGAATCGATTGCCACAGCTGGATACTTGGATCTTTAGGATTGTTGTTTTCCCAATAATTTACAAAGCTCTTATAATTACCTGCTTGATAATCCGCAATTGAATTTGTTCCCCCCAAATCCCTGTGTTCGATACTCTGGAATTCTTGCTTAACTACGTCGATCCGTACACTGCGGGTTCGCTTGCTTGATTCTAGTTTTATAAATTTAAAGCTTATTTGCACGCACGCTAAGTGGCGAACACAAAACCGCTCCACATTTCCATGTTACTTTCTTGGCTTGTATTACTTCCACTTCGATTTCTCTTAAGTTGTCTCAAGTTTTTCTTTTACTTGGTTGTCCTTTGTTTACGTCATCTTCAATCCTCCGCTTCGACATCCTTTTAAAAGGGATCCAAGAACGCCAAGGTGTTCGTTATCACGAATGCTCAACTCGATACTTGAGCCTACTCCTCCACGTATGGACGCTATCCCAAGCTAACAACGTCATTTTAAGGGTGATGATATCATACAATCATCTTTTCTATTAGGTCCCAAATCTCCATATGCTACTATATAAAAATAAAATCCGTATATATAAGACTATATAAGTCCTATGTCCATATAACTACTCATATAACACATCCGGCAATCCATTACAACAATATAAGGTCCAAAACATATAATCGTCCACATATATATCTATACACGTAATCACGTCCATCATGCAACTATAATCCACATATACTATACATATCTACATATATACATATATACATACATACATACATACATACATACATACATACATACATACATACATACATACATACATATATATATATATATATATATATATATATATCAAAATCCAATAAGCTACGTTGCCGAGGTCTGGAGAAGGAGTGGTGGTCCCGTACATTCTATCCCAACCCGACTCATGCATATGTTTTTGAAAATGAAAAGTCCGAACCCGTGAGGTTCTATTTATTCCCCTTTCGGCCTTTAGAAGATTATGAGTGTCATTGTTGTCAACCTGGGACTCTGATACCACTTTGTAACACCCCAAATCCGCGGGACTCGGGATGCTATGGGCGAGACCTCACAGATGAGTCGCCAAGAACCTCCTAGCTCTCGCGAGAGCTAGACAAGTTGTCACCGCCCGTTATCGTACACTTGGGCAAAATTATATATATATATATATATATATATATATATATATATGGGTCGGTGGTCCTCTTACCGATTTAGTTGTTATAACAAAAGCAATAAAATCACACACCACCAAACACACCACGAATCTAATACGTAGAATACAAGCTAAGTGAGTCCGGAGACTTACCTAATGGCCACACTTAACTCACAACACTCTCGCTTCCCTTGGGAAGAAGCCCACAACCTACTCACAAGAGGATAAACATCAACAACTCACTCAACTAAAAAAGTCTTAGACTTCTACACAAATGATCTACGCAAGATCATTTGACTCTCATTCTAAGATCACATCCTATAATCCCTCATGCTCACATCACAATCAACACGAGCTAGAAGTCCTTAGACTTCTAGACCCTATGATCTCACAATCAAAACCCATAACACATATTAGGCTAAGCATGCCTAATCTCACCAACTCAACGGTAACCACTCTATGCTAGGATATGCATATTCTAGCCCACAACCTCACAAGCCTCACAAGGAACATACATACTCTCATCCTAAGAACCAACTCAGAAACATAAAACATCAATCCTTAGAACATCCCGAAAATCTCACACTCGCCTAAGGTCCCAAAAGCCACTACATGGCATTCACAATTATCCTAGGTCCAACCTAGCATGCTTCTATCATCAACACTCTCTAGGATCAACTAAGAACATATACACAACGGAGGGTACTCACCAAGAAAATGCACGGGTGCGGAAGAAGGAAGAGCAGCCGCGAAAAGGGAAAGAATACTGCAAGGGTGGGCTGACTGAGCCAGTGGCCACCCCTGCGGCTCAGTGTATTGGCCGCCCCTACGGCGTTGTCCAGCCGCGGGTGCAGTCAAACTTCAGAGGGCGATTCTCGAACGATCTCTTCGACGAATCCTTGATGGGCAATGGCCTCCTAGCTTCCTTGCTTGGCTCCAGCACATCCACACACACAACAACATCATACAACCCTATCCAAACTTGATGAATCCATGGCTTCCTCCATTGGAGCTCAAGAAAGAAGATGAAGGTGAAGAAGGAGAGAAAGGCTTACCCTTACCAATCCGGATCTGCAGTGCACTACTATCCATAGATGCACAGCTCAGACAATCAAGGAGGAGAGGAAGAAGCACCACCATGGGAGAAGTTGGAAGAAGAAGAAGAGAAGAGGAGAAGCAAACTCACGTGAAATGAAATTGAGAAGAGAGAGAAGTGTTCAGCTGAGGGGGTAAGCAAAAGGGAGGGCAACGAGGGGTCGGTTCACCAAAACGAAGGGTCACACACTCCAACGAAGGGTCGGAAGGTGCTGGAAATAAAAACCCGCTCACTCAGCGCATTGAGTCTGCGGAAAAACTGAGTCGCGCATGCGGAAAGAGTGATAAGTCGCTCACTATCCGGAATAAAAATTCCGGATGTTACACGGATCAAGCCAGATAGATTCGCACATGCAGTCAAACTCATGTGTGCATTGAGGCGTGTATTCCCATGTAGATGCAAGTATGAAAGAAAGAGAGAGAGGCCAAAATTTGTGGCTGAAATTGGATCTTGTTAGATTTTATCTTCTAGTCCATAATTATCACCTTTAATTAGGGTTATTTTTTAAGTATTGGCCCTTTATCTTAGTTTTTGGCCCAATTATATTTAAATTTTATGTTATTTAAGTCATATTAGAGAAGACTTACAAATAGATTTTGTCCTAGATCTTATCTTTATTTTAAATCCGATTAGAGAAGGCTTGGAGATAGATTTGTTAGCTTGTCCATTCTTCTATTTAAGAGGAATTTCTACCCTTTGGATTCATGCAATTTTCGAATAACACAGTTTTTGTTACACATATTTCGTGTCAACGGACGTGGAGAGAGAGAGTGAGTAACATCTCATTTTACCTTATAGGTTGGACTATTTTGTATTGTTTACTTGGATCTACAAGTTGGTGTTCTCAATTATTCACAAGCCTCGTTTTTTTGCTCTTGGAACATTTATTGTATGTTAGGGCCTTATGTTTCCTAGTGTGCTCCAAGTTATTTCATAGGGTTTTCAACCTTCATCTATCGTCTGTCAATTCATGTAATTCATTGGGTCATTCACCTATTAATCCCAAAACCGCCACCCCTTTAACATCCTTTTTCCTCATCCATAGACACCAAATCAGGATCATCCATATCCCAACATTTGATTGATTTCTCTAACAAGAATCGATATCTCAATTGGTTTCGAAAGATCCGTACTTCTTAAATGGTTTATCTCCGTATCAAAGTGGTATCAAAGATGTGTTTATCGACACCAAAAAATTAAGAACTTAAAGATTATCAAGAAGTTTGCAAAAAAAAAAAAGGAGTCACCGGAGTAATCATCGTTTGGGTTAGTTCTACAATTCTCATTCTTTTACTATTTTCGATTTCAATTACGAGTTCTTTAAAAAGATTGAATTGTGGCTTGTTTTAAACCATTTTAAAACCAGTCAAGAACAGATATATCTCCATCCCAATTCCATCGGAAACCGTAAACAATCCACATTGGATACCGCACACCGGAAAAGGGTCCAAACCCGTCGCTAAACCCGTTCTTGCATAAGTTTTTGCTTTGCCGGAGACCGTCGGCCACCACCTACCCCAATTTAGAGTGAAAACCCTAATTGATCAACCTAGTCAATCGGGATTAAAACCGCTTGCCCGGCTAATATCTCCACAACAAAGGACTTCAACTCTTCACACAACTTGATTGATTGTTTGGCTGGATTAGACACTCTCAATCCCTCAGTCTCTTATCGCCAAATCAATCCTATAAAGTTTTCTTCTTCACTTCACTCGTCTTCGTCTTTCAACTTCACCTCAGGATTTTGTGTTATCCAAAATAGTACTTCTTAAAGAGTTAACCAATCTATAACAGAACTCTCGGGTCTATATAGAGGATTAACCTATATGATGATATAGTTTACTTTATCGTCTCTAGCCACAAATAGATAAAGAAAATAATGTATTTCCTAACTAAACTAAAGATCCTAAGATATAATATCTCATGATAAAATATTTTTTTAAGATATATTTTACAAAGATAGAACTAAATGCAACATGCGTATGTCCAATCATACGAGATATGACCCAAACCAACTGTCAAGTTGTTCCCGAGAAGGAGCCATCCCGTGGTCATGTTTCCCCGGCAACCAACAAAGACCGGTTCAAATAAGTCTTTGAGAGGGTTGATTTTATTTTATTTTTCTTCTACCTCTTTCATTCCATTCAATAGTTACTCCTTTCATTAAATCTTGTTGTTTGTCAACTTTGTTATAAAAGAAAAGATAGAAAGAAAACTCAACATAAAGAAGAATCATTCGTCCATATTCCATGTGTTATTTTATGCAATTGTAATGGTTTGGAAGAAAGAATATCCAAGGCAAGATTAAAGAGACGTTTAAGCGAAGCAATACAAGAGCACTTACCCATCCTACCCCTCTTTTAAACTCACGCTAACTTGTCTTCCCTTTACCATTTGACATCTCTAATCCCCATTAACACATTGTAGAGGTAAGTAAAGGTCTCTATTTAATGCTTCTTGAATCATCTATATATATATTACTAAAGCAGCACCCATTTTGTACATGTGTCAACCTCTAAGGCCGTCCACGTCAGCTTTTTTCAAATTTATTTACAGATTTGCCACAACGTATTTACAGATTTGCCATTACTTATTTTATAAAAAAAAATTTTTATTAGAATTTGTAAACAGTCATCATGCCACGTCAATTTTATTAAAATAAATAATAATAATAATAAAAAATTCTACCTACCTACCAATCAAAATTAACAACCTGATTTATTGTAACTCGATTTGTTGAAAAAATCTAACGCAAATCTTCTAACAAGATTTGACACATTTGTTTAATTTAAAACTCAATTAAATTTTGCTCCTCTATCTAAATCTAAGTAAAATTGATAATATATTAAGGTATAAATATAATACTCGAATAATAATATTTGTAATAGATTTTAATTATGTTCTTTTATTTATTTTAAAAAAATTAATCCTCATATGTTAGTTACATTAATTAATAAAAATAATTTTTACTATAAATTGATATCAAATATATGATGCATGAAAGTGAAAATATAATATTTATTTAGACAACCCCGCACAAGGTGCGGGCACTAAACTAGTTTTCTTCTATATCTTCTTCTTTTCTTTTTTATTGATCTTTTCTTGAGTCTTCTATTCCCATTCTTGAACATCATTGAATTTTTTTTATTTCTCTTTGAGTCTTGTGTGTGATATCCAAAATTAGAGTCATTTTGCATTCATACTAGTTTATTGAGTAAAAATTATCATTCTTTGTCATTCTTGAGTCTTTTCGTCTTGATTCTTAATGGATATTGTGTGTTCTTGAGCTTATTTGGACGTGTACAAGCACTACAAACTTTAGGTTTTGGTGAAAGCATCTCCCTTCAAGACTATTCATTTAAGAAGCCTATAATCAACAACTAGAGAATGAGAGCAAGAGTTATAACACTTGTGAGAAATTTTTCAGATTTTTCACTAACTTATCTTGTTTACTCATCTTTGTGTTTGTAAGAATGTCTAGGCACTCAAGTTCAACCAAATCTGGAGGTTCCAAGCCTACTCTAACCGAAAGTAGACTTCAAATGAACGTCAATAGTTTCTTATAATATGGATAAGTACTTGTCGATTTACATAAGACATAATAAGAAAAATTGGTAATATTTAATATCAGTGATAGTTTATCTTATCTTATTAAAAATATATTTCTAGTAAGAATAATTAACATAGCATGTCAATAGTTTCTTATTATAAATGTATGGGTAAAATGGGGTAGTGGGTATGTTTTGTTTCCATGAGCATATTAAGGGCCCCAATTTAATATTGTGTACAAAATAGGCCCCTTCATTATGTATAAAAAAGATTTATTAAAATTAGAAAAATCAATTAAGGAAATAAGGATATTTCTCTCTCCAATATTACGATATATTCTGCGGCGTTATTATAGGGAAGTATCTCATAGGTTCTTCATCTGCATCTTCTTTCTCACGGCGTCACACAAACAGCAGCCACAAAATATTCGTCTCCATCTTCATCTGCATCTTCTTCCTCACGGCGTCAATATAATTGCAACATTTCAGAAACATTAAGCATGTTTATCTGCTTGGGTACATAATCATCGAAGTATATTATTTTCGATCTACCATTTATTTTCGTATTTGGTTCATGGTAAGTCTATGTTTCTCCTGTGTAACCTTCTTCGGACGCTCTCATCGATAACTCCCCCATGATTTGTGTACATAATTAAAAATGAAGCATCGTTGTGTTAAATGATAATCCTTGTATTTTGGAAACAATAAACATGTTTATCTGCTTGGATACATAATCATCCACGATATACCTTCCATGGTTTTTGTACATAATTGATACTGAAGAAATCGTTGTGTTAAATGATCATCGTTGTGTATATGGACTTATGCATGACTTCTTATTTGTTGATTTATCATATATGAAGCATCGTTGTATCTGGACATGATTATACTAGGATATGTTTTGTACATATTTGTTGATTTATCATATATGGGTATCTTTTTTTTATTATCTAAATTATGTACATATGTATGATTTCTTAATTTACTTGTGTATATGTACTTATGTATGACTTCTTATTTTCCTTGTGTGTCAGTCAGTTTGTGTACATCTGATGTCGAGTGTTTTCATAACATTATATTGCGGGGGAAAATGGGAACTGTTGAAAGATGTATGGACCTACAGTAGAGATGTGAAAAGCAAGCCCATGGTCGTTGATTTATCTTACACTTTTGTTGATTTGAGGAATGATATTGCACGCCAATTTGAAATATCTCAATCCGAATCCGTTTTAGACCTGTCCTACAAGAATCCTTTCAATCCAAGACTGCAATCATTTCAACTTACAACAAGAGATAATTTGGATACATTTATCCGGATAAATGAACTGCCAGATTTTAAGTGGAGTATTCCTTTGTGTATAACTACTTTTGAAGGACATAATCATACTGGCGGGGAGTTAGTAGTTGTACCTGATTTACATGAAGAGCTTAACTGCTTGAGAACTTCTACGGAATATCTTGACAACGGGCTGTCACAAATTGATTGGTGTACACACATGTCAAGTGTGTTAGACAACGATCATGTAGATGATACGTGGAGTGAATCAATCGCACTAGTTCGTCAAAGTCAATCTTATGTGTCTGCTGGAAACGATTATGAACTTGTTGTTGGGAAAACATATCGTACAAAAACCGAGCTGAAGAATGCATTGTGTCTGCATTCTATATCGGAATGTTCACAGTATAAAATTGTTAAGTCAAAGAGGAAGGTTGTCACTGCAATATGTATTGATGAAGCATGCAAATGGAGAGTTCGTTTCAGTATGCTTGGTGAATCAAGTATATTTACAACAACAAAGTTCGTCTCTACACACACATGTTCGTATCAATTGAGGCGAAAAGGTAACAGGGGTGCTTCCTACCACGTCATAGCAGAGAAAGTGAAATCAATGTATGTTATTTTACTTTTCCATACAATACTGTTATGTAAATATCTTGTGTATGTACATATCTTGTGTAATTCGTGCATTATGTAGGTACACCAACTCCAAGAAACTACCATCGGTAAATCAGATAGTAACAATAATGAAAAGTTTACACCGTATTAATGCTAGTTATTGGAAGTGCTGGAAGGCCCAAGAAGAAGTGAAGGACATGATTAAAGGAACTTTTGAGGATAATTACAACTTAATCCCTTCCTATTTGTATATGCTGGAGGAAGCCAATGAAGGATCATATGTTGGACTTATAGTTGACGATGATAATCGTTTCAAGTATGTATTTGTAGCATTCAGTCAGTCAATACGAGGGTTTAAATCGATGAGGAAGGTACATATTCTTAAACCATATAATATCATCTTGTGTTCTATTGTTCATTTATGTAGGTAGATTATGTACAAGTGCAATATGTTGTAGGTTATCACAGTAGACGGAACACATCTTAGTGGGAAGTACGGGGGAGTGTTGCTTGTTGCAACTGCCCAAGATGCAAATCAGCAGATATATCACATGGCATTTGGCACTGTTGATAGTGAGAATGATGTGTCGTGGGAGTTTTTTTTCCAAAATCTAGAACGCATCGTGCCGGACAGTGACGACCTTGTGTTTGTATCTGATAGACATAATTCAATCAAGAAAGGTATAGCATCGTCCTATAAAAAAGCATTTCATGCACACTGTATTTGGCACCTTAAAGGGAATCTTAGAAAGAGGACAAGATCCAACCAAATACTGCAGTTGTTCATTGATGGAGCCATGAGATGTAAGGAATCTGAGTGCATATCAATACTTGGGCAGATTAATTCGGTATGTTATGTACATAATGCCTCTAATGTTACCCTTATTCGTATACATAATGCTTTGCATGGCGACATTGCTTGTTTTTGTGTACATTAAAGCTGATTTTTATACACAGGAAAAGCCAATAGTTGGATCTCTGCTACATGAGATAGGGCTGTCAACGTGGGCACGGTCATTACCGCCGGCAAAACGGTACAATATCATGACAAGTAACAACGCCGAATGTGTTAACGCATTGATGAAAGAGGGGAGGGAATATCCAGTTTTAGCGTTGCTTGATGAGATTAGACAATTCATGTCGCGATGGTTTGCCGAGCGTCGACAAAGGTCTCAATCTTGTGTAGAGGTTTCCACACCAGTAATTTAAGTGATCATCCAGAAAAGATTCAACGATTCTGCCTCTTACTTTGTGTATGTCCTTGATGCGGATAGAATGGAGTTTGAAGTGAAAAGGGGTGACGAGCATGTAATCGTTTGTTTGCAAACAAAGTCTTGTGAATGCAAGGAGTTTGATGTAGAAGAAATACTGTGCATACATGTTGTAGCTGCATCAAAACATCTTGGTATGAGTCTTTCTTATCTCATTAGTATGTATTACTCTACTGAAAATTGGAGGGCTGCATATTCGGAGATAATTTATCCAGTACAGAACAAGTTGGAGTGGAATATCCCGACATGCATATCGGAAATGAAATGTGATCCTCTAATAAGGCGTAAACGGTGTGGAAGGTTGCCTAAAGCAAGAATACGGGCCTCGTGGGAACCAAAGAGTAAGCGAAGATGTGGTTGTTGTGGATTTAGTGGACACACGAAGAAGACTTGTCTAAATCAACCAAAGAAGGCAATGTGAAACTGGTTTTAGTTAATTATATGCTTTATGTACGAAAAAATTTGTGTAGTTCTGAATAATGGTTTTTGTCTTATGTACGAACATCACATCCTAGTATCCTGTTTGATTGAATATTTGAATATTATCAAAATTCCTATTTGTGAGTTGTTAAACATATTATGTAGTTCGAATCCAGGTATGTACTTCTCATTAAGGAGTCAAACGAGAACATTACACTCTGCTTGTGTACTATTACATGTTATGTACATTAGATAGGCTTGTGTACTAATATTTCTCAGTATAAAGTAAAAGAGTATGTGTATGTCTCATTAATAAGTCACACGAAAACCAAAGAAGGCAATGTGAAACTGGTTTTAGTTAATTGTATGCTTTATGTACGAAAAAATTTGTGTAGTTCTGAATAAATGGTTTTTGTCTTATGTACGAACATCACATCCTAGTATCCTGTTTGATTGAATATCTGAATATTATCAAAATTCCTATTTGTGATTTGTTAAACATATTATGTAGTTCGAATCCAGGTGTGTACTTCTCATTAAGGAGTCAAACGAGAACATTACACTCTGCTTGTGTACTATTACATGTTATGTACATTAGATAGGTTTGTGTACTAATATATCTCAGTATAAAGTAAAAGAGCATGTGTATGTCTCATTAATAAGTCACACGAAAATATTACACTCTGCTTGTGTACTTTAATATCTTGTACACTCTGCTTGTATACTTTAATATCTTGTACACACACCCTAAATTGTGTATTCTTACATGTTATGTACATTTTTGTTTCTGTATGGTTGTGTATTAGGACATGTTATGTACATTTTTTTCTCTTATGTTTGTGTACTATGACATGTTATGGATATGTTATGTACGTTTCTGTTTCTAAGTACTAGGACATGTTATACTAAGATATGTTATGTACATATCTGTTTCTAAATATACCATAATGATAAAAATGTCTGATTGAAGTAACACGAAAACGTGATAATATTGTCCCCCTTTATGAATCTGTTTGTAAGGACGACATAATAATTGAAATGTGTACTTCACGAATCAACATAAAACATGAAAAAAATTGTCCGCATTACTGAATCTGTTACACAAGAAAACAAAAGTAAATTGTCTTGGAATGTGTTCAACTCTCATCAACCCAATGTGGTCATCCCCTTGAGAATATAACATGAGCAAACTTCTCCCTCACAGCTTGCAACCCATCATCGCTAATGCCAGATAAATCTGTTCTCCCCGAAGCTAGGTACTGAATGTACTTGATAGCAAATATCCCGCAGCTATCCCTGTTTTGTAAAATCATATGTACATATAATTATGTATACACATTAAATGTTATGTAAAAATGTAACTTACCCGTTAGCATTGGCCTTCAGACCAGATTTTTTGATAATTTTGAATGGCCTCTTCAAATTCTCGCTAACTTCGTGTGTCTACCATGTATCCTTAACACCTGCAGGAACATAACTGTCAAAGGTTCGAGTAAATGCTGAACTCTTTCTTCTTTTATGTACATAACTTGTGGGTCATATACATAAATGGTTCAATCGATTAGGTTGATCTCCAGCGATACCCAGTGTGAATCCAGAAGGTTAAAGGGGAAATATATCTTGTCAATATCGTACAAAGGCTTCCTGAATATAGCTGGGACATCTCCGGTTATGATATGGAACCATTTTTCGTTCAAGGGTTTCTCATTCTTCACAACTACATACTTAGCAAATGTGGTTCTATTATATGCCCTTGTCCATTCAGTAGAAACAACAGCTATCTTTCCAAATCTTTCTGGATACTAAACAATACTTTTGCGGATATGCACCAATATCTCATCAATTTCCTGCAAATTCCAAGGATATATTTTTCTTATGTACATATATAAATATGTACATAATTACTTAATGTACACAATGTTATTGACAGCTTACCTCGTCTTTGATCCAACCACCGGGTTTCAATATATCCTGAATTGCTGCTCTTGTAATGTTCTTGATATAACCCCTTATCGAACCTTTACAGTCCTTGTTCTTCACCCAATTATATAGACTTTGACGCTCATTCAAATCAAGAATGCTATTGGAAGGCTCCTTCGGTAAGCTCACATTTTTCCTGTACGGTGTACGTACATATTTACTGTCCTTCTTAAGCCGTAACCCAATCCTGCGTGCTTGTTGGGCTTCCTCTATGCCCTGTTTAACAGTTTTAATATGTAAGTTTCCATACATATTTTCACAAAAGATTTTGATACATAATATTTGTTGTGCTATTACAATTAGTTGATTTACATTACATAGTTCAAAGTGTCTATTGGAATCAACATTACATATTACATATTATATATTTATGGTGGTCATACCTCACTGGATCCACCCCTAATTCTTCGATTTTTGCATCATCAATAATGTCTTCCTTGTCAACTTCAGCACGTGTAGGATTCTGTTCGGGAGCAGTCGATTTTTTCACATTTTCTGTGATAATATTCTTGATTTTAATCTTCGTACGCTTGCAAGATTGGTAAATTGTTGTGTCCATCTTGTCGTACAGAGTGCCCAAATCCCTGGTATATGTGGTGAGTTCTTCAATCATTATCCCATGATGCTCTATCTTCTCAGCAATTTCTTTTTGATCTCTTTGAATGGTGTTCAGCTTATCCATAAGTTCAACAACCCACGCTGGTTTATGTGCATCCATCCTATTATGTACACAAAGTAAATTAGTGAATATTAAGAGATTCTATAACTGTTATGCATAGGGTATAAAAAAATTACATACCTCATTGGTACATTGATTTTATGTTCGCCTTTGCTCCCTTCTTCAACAATAACTTCATCTATATTCTTTTTTGGTGAAAGTGTAGGGTATGCTTCCACATTTGAATCTGCATCTTCTTCCTTTTCTTTTGTTTTACTCCTCGATGATCTGTGTACATATGAAAACACTATGCATTGTGTACATAAATATATCATTGAATCATTTATTTTGTGAACTAGCTAAATGAACTAACCTTGTGTGTGCATTGATCTTGTCTTCGCCAGACTTGCCAATGTCGACACTAATGTTTTCAGTTGCAATCTTAGGTGGAGGTGTAAGGGTATCTTCATTGATTGACTGTTGAATATTGTCCTTTTCCTTTGTTGTCATCTTTGAGGATCTACACACAAAAGTTTATTATTATGAGTATGGAGATATTTATTGATATATCTGTGTAATAATGTAAACATAATAGTGAAACACACCTTGTTTGTTCTTGAACTTTGGCGTCAACCGACTTGCCAACTTGAACATTAGTCTTTCCCTTCTCATTATCAACTGATTTTGCGTGAGCTTCTTCAATAGAAGATGGAATAATAGGATCCTTTCCCTTTGATATCCTCTTTGATAATCTACAAAAAATACATCAATCAGAAACATAAAGTCTTTTATGTAATTTTGTACTTGTGTATCTAACCTTATCCGTTCATAGACCTTGCCTTCAACAGACATATTAACTTCACCTTCCACCTTTTCATTTTTCTTCACCTCGGTTGGTGATTGCGTATTCTCATCAGTTGATGGTTGGGTTATCTCCTTTCCCTTTGTTGTCCTGTTTGAAGCCCTACACAAGTTACAATATTTAGACACAATATTCATGCTCATAATTGGGTACATAAATATATCAATCAGAAAGATAAATTTTTTTTATGTAACTGTGTACTTGTGTAACTAACCTTGTCCGTTCATAGACCTTGCCTTCAACAGACATATTAACTTCACCTTCCACCTTTTCATTTTTCTTCACCTCGATTGGTGATTGCCTATGCTCATCAGTTGATGGTTGGATTGGATCTTTTCCCTTTGTTGTCCTGTTTGAAGCCCTACACAAATTACAATATTTAGACACAATATTTTTATATAATTGGGTACATATCGTGTCCTGATACAAACCTTTTTGTTTGGACATTATGAATGTTTGCATCTGGTTTTCTTTTCCTGCTTTGTTTGTCCTCCTCTGTTATAATTTTACAAAAAAAAATAGATATGTTTATACACAATAAGAAGACTTATGTAAATACGTTCAATTGTGTTTAATATTACCCTTCTTCTTAGGTGGATCAACAAATGCATTATCATCTGCTTCAACAGCACCACTGACAGCACCAATGTTTCTGATCACAATACTAGAGCTACCAGCCCTATATTTGAAAAAGTAAAGACATTATCAAATAGGAAGTGTCTAATGTTGTGTGTACATAAAATTTATTTAATCCAAACTTGAATGTTTCCTCTTTAGCATTCACTTCACTAGGCCTTGTTATTATCACTTCTACATCTTGAAATTCATTATCAAATAGGAAGTCAATTTTATCATCTTCGCCCTCAATTGGCCACCAGTTAGTGTCATCGTCTTCATTAAGCCCTTCAACAGTTGTGATATCATCTTTCTTTAGGTTATCCACAATTTCCTTTATCTCAGCGTATCCGGGGAACGGCTTGCCAAACTTCCCAGATCTTGATACATACCGCAGACACATTGGTTCCGCCTCCTCATCATTAATGCTTGCGTAATAATGTGCAAGCTTTGGAACAGAATGAAACAACCAAATCTATGGAAAGCATTGAAAATTCAATATAGTTAAATGAATATGTAAGCATCGTATATTTGTATAAATTATGTACACACAACAAATATGTATAGGTATGTAATCAAAACAATGTGAAAAGTCAAAACTGTAATGCAAGGGGAAACCCTCCAATATTGTACCCTCCACTAGGTCGTTCTTTGCCGGCTTCACATGATTGGAAGAACCTCATTGTCTGGTTAAACACTAAACGACCCCATGGGATAGAATTGAACATACCCATATCGTTGACAATGTTGATGGTCTGTTGGTAAACCATTGTTTTCTTGTCCTTTGCAACGGCCACTGTTTCAATGAGCAGCATTAGAGCCATTTTTAACTTTTGTGATGCCTATTTCGGTGTTTTTGCGTATATCTCCTCCAAATCTTTGGTTGTGCATCTTTCAATCCCAACCACCCTCTTCATATCAACATATGGTAAATCATCAATAGAATGCCCAGAATCGTCAAAGCAGTTCAGTCCAGTAATGTCGGAAAACTCTGTTAGTCCAAATCTAATTAGAACATTGTTGATGTCAAACCACATTGAATGTTTTCACCTTTGTTTTCACTTCTCTCATAAGCATGAAGTGTATTACTTCATTGCTCATCTTGAGCCTTGTGCTCATATGAATTAACGGAGCAAAGGGTTTGTTCCTTACTTTGGTCTTGTCTTCCTCACTCAAACCGTCCATTATAGTGGGTATCATAACTGGCCTACAGAAGCAATTGATCCTAGTGAGCTCATTTTTGTCATTCTCATCCCATCTGTATGTAAACTGTAACAACACAAGTCAGTATTATGTATATAATGAGTTTGTGTACATATGAGATGAGAACTAATTTGTTTATATTAAAATGCACACCTTAAGCTGGGTAGTGTGGCTGTCATACATACGTGCAGCATCTTGGGTGTAAGTGTCAGCCATCCTCTGGTACAATTACATTGCAAACAATTATAGAATTTATTCATGGATTATGTAAATAACAAAAGAGGTACTTGTGTATGATGTACATAAAACAGATTATGTAAAGCTTGATGATTGGTAAATGTGTACACATGAATATATTGTACATAATAGATATGTATATAATGTACATTTGTATGTTGTGCATAGTTAATGTTCTACCATGATTATGTAAAGTTGTGCATAGTGTGGTTGTCATACATCATTCTTGATTATTGTTAGTTGTGAACATAATTAATATTCTACCATGATATGCTTTAGTGTGTATACATAAATCATTTATAATATGCTTTAATGTCTATATGTAAGGCATGATAAAGGTTCTACCATATCATGCTTTTCTACTTATGGTTTTCCAAATCAATCATTACAAATACCTGTGAGGAAGGCCCTGCACCTGATTTATCTTGTTGCTTCCTCATGTGAGGCTTAATACCCATCATTTTTTTTCTTACCATTGTCTTTCTTGTATTCAGACAATTGCAATATATCGGTTACATGTGTCAGTTTCAATTGAATGATATAAATATTGTGGTAATTTATAACAATGTTTGATCTAATGTACATATCTAACACACACCAGCCTGTACACAATCTACGTTTCTTGTCAAAATATATTCAGTCCTATGAAATATCATAATGTATGTACACATTTAACACATCTATTCTCTGTCAGTACATATAGTATCTGCTTGTGATCATAATGTATGTACACATCTAAAACATATATTCTCTGTCAGTACATATAGTATCTGCTTGTGTATCGTCATATCTCATTCAATGTGTACATAACTTAGATTTTTTTACTAAATATAACATCAAACAAAGCAAATAGCAACCAATTCCAACTATTTCCGTTTGTAAAATGTAAACAATCACTATCACAGTTGTAGACTGGTGTACTAAAATTGAACATAGTCATCCCTACCAAACTTCTAAAATCAGTTTATGTACATAGTGTACCAACAAACCAAAATCATTACACATTTGTACATGCAAGCTTAGAGTATACTGGATTCATCTACCACAAACCATTAATTTCGATTCAAAATTCCCAGATCTAGAAAAAATTGTCAGCTTTACCAAAAAAAATTCGTCAGTATGAGACAATGTTTGTTTCTTTTGAATCAAGATTTAACATCCCAAATTAAAGCTTGAACATGCATTATATCGAATCTTCAAAACCTTGTTTTAACGAAAGAACTGGTTTTTTCAATCAAACCATGTAAAAGGCAGTTCGGCATCATACCTGCGTTTGATTAGCTATGGCGAGTTACTTCTGAGTGCGTTAAACGATTTGCTAAGTTTTACCTGTTGAAGAAGAAGGAATAGACGACGAACAATTGTGATCCTTGTGCTAGTCTGGAAGTCGCCGGCAAGTTAAACTCTCAAGTGCTATGACGAGAATCTTCCGAAACACTCTCGATTTTGGTTTGGTTTTTCATGGAAGTTGAAAACGCGGATTTCGTGGGCTATTAATGAGGAAGATTTGCCGGTTACCTTATTAAAACCATCTCTCCGATAAAATCAAAACAATCAAGGGCCTGGTTTATTTCTTCGAAAAAAAAGTTACCCCAACCCCTCAATCTTCTCTAAATGTATTAGTTACATATACGTAATAGTCATTCATAAATAATTTTTTTTTTTTTCCTTCTAATGATCCCCTAATATTTGTTAAGCATTATTCAAAGAAGACCTAATATTTGTTAAGCATTATTCATTTAATAAGATCTAATGACCACCTACTATTTGTCAAGCATTATTTATTTAATAAGTAATGCTTGTGTACTAGCGTAATTTTAAATATTGCGTTAGCTGTTTAAAAGGTTTATTCACGGCAATTGTGTAGTAGCACTATTGTAAAAAGTATTAACTGCCATAAATATTCATAACCCGTTAAAGAGATGTGGATAGACTGATAAAACGCAGACACTGTACAGAACAATAGGAAGGGTAATGACAAAGGACGATGCAAGGAAAGCAGAAGAGATGAAATTTGATAAGAGCCGCCGAAATGAAAGGTTTGTTTGACAAGAAGCAATTCTTGCAATGCGAAATAATAACTAGCAACATCCGAGTCTGCAACATTAAGTTAACAAAGAAAAGTAGCAACGACGACAACAAGGACCAAAAATGATTTCACCTGTTTCTATGAAGCTTAAACTAAGCCTTGTCGGACTTGGAAGCAGCAGAAGCAGCTTGACCACGGAGACGACCAGTCCTTCTGGCAGCAATAAGACCGACCTTCTGTCCAGGAGCGGAGTCTCTACGAACAGTAGAGGCATGACCAATATGCTGGTGGTTACCACCACCATGGGGATGCTCAACTGGATTCATAGCAACACCACGAACCTTGGGCCAGCAGTTCCTCTTCACCCTGAACTTGTGGTATGCGTTTCCAGCCTTGAGCAGTGGCTTCTCTGTACGTCCTCCTCCTGCAACTTGACCAATCATGGCACGGCAACCGCTCGGGACGATCTTCTTCGCCCCAGATGGAAGCTTAATCCTATTTTAGCCCAACACCAAAAATAACCATCATCTAGTGTCAAAATCAATACACCTATTGCACTGCACTTACTAAATTCTATTAACAGATAAATTAGTCTCTACTTCACACAAATAAACAGATGAATTCACACAAATTTATAATCATCTCAATCTTTCTAGATGCTAATTAACAGATGAACTGACACAAATTTATGATCATCACACTCTTGATGCTTATTAAGAGATGAATGAGATGGGATTCACACAGATATATAATCTCATTCTTGATGCTTATATTTCTGAAGCGTACATAAACAACGCAGCTTTATTCTACTTAAAATTGATACAAATTAGATTCACGACTGTAAAATTCATACAAATTAGATCGACTCAAGAAGGGAAGAAATGAAAGTTACCTGGATGTATCGTTATCAGGGTTGTGACTGATAACAATAGCGTAATCTCCAGAAGCCCTGGCGAGGGTACCACGGTCACCAACATGGTGTTCAACATTGCATACCACAGCTCCTTCAGGGATAGACCTCAAAGGCAAGACATTTCCGACCATGAGGTTAGCTTTCTTACCGCAGTAGATGAACTGACCGGTGTACATACCCTCGGCGGCGACGAAGAGCTCCTTCTGATGCTTGAAGCGGAAGGGGTGGCGGAAGGTCACCTTAGCGAGTGGCGCACCACGCCCAGGGTCATGGATGATCTCGGTGATGACACCCTTGAGGTATCCATTGCGCTCGCCGAAGTCGAGAGTGCGAAGCTTGGCCGCTCCCTTGCGGTGGTGAGTGTGGGACTTGAAGACAGACCCCGCTCCCTTACGCTGAGCTCTGATAACCCTACCCATGGCGGCTGATCTGCAAAATGAGGGTTTTGGGGAGACGATGAAGCTGAATACGTTTGTTGCAGAAAATGAGGGTTTCGGCAATGTCATACCCTAGTCATAGAGGAGAGTGGGCCTTTGGCCCAATGGGCTTCAATGACCCCAATTTCCGTCCGGCCCAGGAAACATTTCACCAAATTATAAATACAACATAAAAATAAAATAAATTCACTCCAATTTCATTAATAGTTATTTTAGAACTTCGTTCAGATAAAAACTACCAACTACTCGACCTATAATGAAACTAATTAAGAACATAACTAATATTAAAATCACGAGAAGTCACATATATTTTTTTCGCCAAAATAATTATAACTTGTGTCATTCATCACAAAGTGTCGATATTTTATTTTATTTATAAAAAAAATGGACGGTGGTTAGATTGGTATATTTCTTAGAGGTAGTTCACCCTAAAGCATCCTTCCGGATGGAAACACGGAGTTCAGAATCGTCAGAAAAATAGGTGTTGGGTTCAATATTCTCAGATGGGTCAGTCGGTCAGCAACACGGTTGGTTTCTCTGAAAATATGTTTGATGTGATATTCGTCAAAGAAGCGCATATCCAACATGGAGTCGGAAATAATCATCTCGATCTCCAATGGACAACTACACAATCCTTGGAGTGCCTTGATAACACAAAGATTATCACCCTCGATTTCGATCTTTTGATTTTTAATTTGATAGCCTCTTGTAAACCCGATTTGAGAGCATAAGTTTCAGCTTTAATTACTGAGTTAAAGTTATTTTTTGACGCATCAAGGCTAACAACCTCACCCTTGTGATTCCGAATCACAAAGCCGATGGATGTTATTCCCGAATCGAGTTTAGATCTATCATAGTTAAATTTATGGAAACCAGATTTTGGTTTATCCCACTTAATATTAATTCTCTTCCTTTTGGAAGAATTAAGGTCCTTTTGTTGTTTTATATTGTAATCGTCTTCATCAATGATGTTAGTTTTCCACATTTGGATTTGGTTTTTAATGAAGCTAATAATCTTATTGCAAGGATCAATAGACTCGTTCCCAAAAATAATTTTGTTTCTAAAAAACCATATACTCCTTCAGATAGTTGCGAGGCATGCAAACTTGTTTAGTCCAATTTATTCTTTATTTCTTATAGGAGGTCGTGTGCTTTTTTATTAACAAAGCTAATGTTGTTTAGTTCGGTTAATATTGACCTGTCGATTTTGGCAAGGATTTGTTTGCTAAAAGGACATTCAATAAGCAAGTGGAACAAGTCCTCTAGATGGTGATTGCATAGTTCACAATGCCTTGTTACGGTAATTCTTCTTTCGTCAAGCTTAGTTTTTGTTGGGATTCCGTTTTGTGAAATTTTCCAAAGGAAGTTTTTAATTTTAGGTTGGGTATCAAGGTTTCAGATCCAGTCGTATGTATAGTTTGAGGACATGCTTGAATCATTCTTAATCATTTCCGACGCATATTTTGTAATAAACCAACCATTTTTGCTACATCTCTAATATAATATATCTTTAATATCGTTTTTGGGATAATTGCTTCCTTTATTTTTTTTCTTAATCTCTGGGTTGATGATGTTTTGTAGCTCGTGAGTAATTTGTTGATATCTCATTGTCTTGAGTCGTTTATAAAGTGACTAACCTTTTTATTTGTGTCAAATTGATTGGTGTTTTGGGCCATTTTTATAAGCGGTGTTGTTGTTACCCAATTGTCATGCAAAAAGTTGATGGTTTTACTGTTTCCGACCTACCAAAAAATACCATGTTTGAAATCAATTTTTAGCTTCATAAGGTTATTCCATTGTCAAGACGTTGATCATTTCTTTTGGTAATGGAGAATTATTATCATTTTTCAAATACTTTTTGTTTACAACTTTAACCCAAATATTATTTGGTTCAGCCAAAATTTTTCACAAGAGTTTCATTTGTAATGATTTGTTTGAGATTAAAGATTTCCTTAATCCAATACTGTCATTCTTTTTTTGATTTGCATATTACGTCTCAACTCCATTATCGGTCTATGTTGGTCCCTTTTGTTCCAAAATAATTTTTATATGTTTTATCTAACTCCTCTAGATTATGACTCGAGAGCATGAAACTTTGCATGGAAAAGGTTGGTTTAGCCGCCAAATTATGTTTTATGAGGGTGTTCCTCCCTTCATGTGATAAGGAATTGACTTTTCATTTTGAAAGTTGTTGTTTTGTATTAAGATTTATGTCGTCAAAAGTCTCTTTTGTCACTCTCCCTTTGATGATTGGGCATCCAAGATATTTGTCGAGGGTAGTGGTATGATTCATGGCTAGAACATTTTTTAATTGGGCAATGTTGCTTTCATTTGTATTTTTGTTGTTTGGAAAGTAGATTTTTTGGAAGTTAATCTTTTGTCCCAATATAGAGCAATACATTTTCAAGATTTGCTTAGTTCTTTAACATGAGGCAATATTTGCATTAGCAAAAATGATCATGTCATCAGCGAAGGAAAGTAATGAGATTGGCATTGCTTGTCTACACACGGAGAATATATATATATATATATATATATATATATATATATATATATATATATATATATATAGTG